>OX387272.1:17923884-19173884 GCA_947562075.1 Orthosia gracilis | reverse complement strand
GAAATCAACGAAGAAAAGCGTTTACTACTCGACACAGTATCTAAAAATAAAATTAATTTAATTTTAAAGACAAATAAACAGGCCATAAAAACAAAAGTATTTGACCACCAAGTATTTTTAAACTTACCAATACTTTGAAACTGTGTGAACAGTGTATATGCTTCTAAAATATTTTCATAAATCACAAAAAAGTTTTTACATTAATCTTTATTTTCTTCTTCATTGGTAACCTTGAATATATTGTTAACCCATTCATTGAGGTATTTTGCCAATAATGTCATCAGACAAATGCTATAAACCAAATGAATGTCGAATGCAACAATAATTAAATTACAGCTTATGTCCACAAAGGTAACCTTCACAAACACTGCGTGATAAGTAGTGGCTATCACAATAGATACGCTTATTACTGTCAAAAGTGAGATCCAATTACAAATAATAAAACTTCTTACATTCTTGCTTATGTCGAAGTACATATGAATTTCTTGAATGCTCAAGATAAGTATAACGATGCGACGGCTTTGCACGATGTTACAAATGATAAGCGTCATGTAGCTCATCCAGTAAATGATCAAATAACTCGAAACAACAGTTAAGTACTTTTAAAGGTAAGCATTGCCTTCTGATATATAATTAGTGATGTTATTGGTGAATTCAATATATAAACAAATAACAATCAAGATATTCTGCATGATTTCTATTTCACGTTGCGGTAAGTTTCACTGTCAGAAGTCTCTTCAACAATTAATAATCCAGCTATTTTCAGTTTTATTTATTGATCAGTGATTAGATCAGAATAATAATTTATGATGTCTTGTATCAAACTAAAAAAAATACTTTAATTAATGATACCGTCAATTTTAGAGTTCGTTTTCCTTTGATTAATTATGTTATCAATTACTTCATGCTTTTATCTGTTGCTATTCTAGAAATTTATTGGGTTTTTGTTTTAATTATAATAGCGATTTTAAAAAACTATTTTAGTTATTATTATGTGGGAGATGGGGCGTGATGAGTTTATTTTTCATCGCAATTCATACGTCTGCTTGATGTATGCTCGTTGTAAAGAGTTACACGATGCTGTTGTATAAGTAGATTCAAATTAATTTATTATCAAAGAGTACTCCCAGGTATTTGGTGGCAGAAGACTCTTTTAGGGATAGGCATGAGCAGTGCTCGGTATTACCTGAAAAGTTGCACGAGTGGACTTTAATCAATACTTCAGGTAGTTTGGTTTTAGCCAAGGTGAACTGTCCGAAAATAGTTTTAGTCAGATTTAGGATTAGCAGATTTTCTTCTAGACAAAATTTAATTTTATGGAGGCCTGTTGTTTTGCCTCTTCCCAGGTCTCTCCATGAAATATCAATGCTGCGTCATCGGCATAGGAGAAGATTTAACCGTTTGTTAGTACTTGGTGACACTGGTCAATAATATAAATCAGAAAGAGACTCGGGGATGGACTGTGTGAGGAGTGATATGAAAGAAAAGGGAGTCAGTGATAGCGTGACGGGGGACAGGATGGTATGGAAGAAGAAAACGTGTTGCGCCGACCCTGAGTAACATGGGACAAGGGCAGGAAGAAGAAGAAGAAGAAGAAAGAGACTCGGGGTAAGAACACCTCCCTGCGGCACGCCGAAACTGATTGGTGATTCGAGCTTATGTTTTCGCCTATCATTACTCTTTGCGTATGGTTACACAGAAAAAAAAGTTTTAGTGAGTTACCTCGGGTTCCCGCACGTTCTAGCTTGTACCACAAGGGACGAAAAAAAAATTGACACAGGATTCCTTTGTATACAATACAAATACATTTCACATAGGTACATTGGTTTTTTGGAAAAGGCCGCACAAATTGTGAAAATCCTTGCCTCCTTAGCTAGGGGAACCCTGTGACCTAGGAGTCAGTTTTCTAATATAACTTCGTCTACAAAAGAACCTTTTGGCCTGATTTAACTATGATTATGAATGTGTGAGTAGGTGTGTACGAAGAGGGATGGTTGTGTGAGTGGGATGGGGTGTGGAGTGGTGTGGTGAACGAGTCACTCCCCTAGTGGGTGTTCTGCGGGAGTGTGTGTCTGGTGGTGTATGTGGTCGTGTAAGTTGTGTTCGTATGATGTTGCGTGTCTTTCTGTATTAGTTATGTAGAATGATAATGATTATTACGTGCCTACATTTTGTTAGATATAAGGTCTTCTGTCCTTACCCTGACGTGTCAAAACTATCATAGTTCGAAAAAGTGACAGATGTATACAAGTCATATTCATCTGTCACTTACGCACATTCAAAATAACCTTGCTCTAAGAGATTTTAGTCACACCTGTATGGGAATAATCCTGGTTATAAAGCTAGTTTTCTAATTTGGTTTTTCCTTCGTGTTTATTTAAATTACTTTTTTGGATATGTTCGTTGACCCTTCTGTAAATGAGAGAACTTATTACATAAAACTGGCGGATTGCGAGTGCTGTTTTGTGAGAAACAGATGGGCATGCAGATTTGGCTTTACAGGTGGTTGGATCTAATGGAGGAACCTGACTATGCTTCCTGAGGGTGGCATTGAGCACAAAAGTACCGCACAGTAAGTATCCTGCATTCCGCGTACAATTCACTTGTGGGAAATCTATACGGTCTGCGAAATTTAAACGGTGTCGAAGGCTTTGGCGAGATCAAGAAAAACACCCAGACATTTTTGTTTTGCGTCTACTTTTGCGGTCACATAATCGCAAGTGGTTTACAGTTTCTTTTGTGCTCTTTGCAGATCTTAATCTGAATTGCGATATAGATAAGATTCTATTGTGCTCTAGAATTTTTTTGTATCTACTATTTCCACCCTTGTGCACTGGTGTAATGAGAGATTTTTTAAATCTTTCGGCAATATTCCTTGTACAAAGCAAAGCTCCACTAGCTCCGTAAGTGGTAGAACTATTGTATCTTTTCCTAGCTTCAAAAACCGTGCGCGTATAGCGTCCCACACGGTAGCATTGCCAATTTTCAAGTTCATGATCAGTGTTTCTATCTCCGTTTCATCAGGTGGGAGTATCATTCATTAGGTGGAATATCAAACTTATATGGGGTTTGTTGAGAGTTATCACTAATCGTAGAATGTATTATTTTGTCTGCTAGATCTTTTCCTATTTTGCTAAAGTACACGTTTATTTCTTGAATGTATTTAGTCTTCTGCTTGTTTATTATTTAAATCTAGTATAGTTTTGACTGCATTCCAGGCTTCTTTATTGTTATTTGAGAAAGTTTATAGATAATGATCGCCGACAGACTAGACTACCCTTATGTCCGGCATGGCTGCGGCAAGCATGTTGCGGTTCCTATGCCAGTTAGGAAATTATAATTATTATGTGTTACTTAAAATAAATAAATTGAATTGAATTGAATAGCGATTTCTCGTAGTTAGATTTAAATTTCCTAAGTAGCTTGTTACAGTAATTGCGGTATATTTTTTTTTGTATGCGGCTTCGCTCCCGTCAAAGTTATAGCCTATGTTACTCGGGAATAATGTAGCTTTCCATAGGTGAAAGAATTTTTTTAATGGCCCAGTAGTTTCGGAGCCTATTCGGTACAAACAAACAAACATAAAAACAAAAAAAAAAAATTCTTTGTAATATTGGTATAGATTATTAGTACAGATAATTCAATACTACCATAATTTCTTTGTACATATAATAATAAATCAACAAAAGATAGTCCTAATTTCAACAATTAAATCTAACAGTACAATGTCAATAAGTTAAGTAAATAAATGAGAAATGTCCAAAAAATCTGTTATGTCAAAAATTGAAGTACCTACATAAATGAAAAATAAAATCAGTAAAATATCAATTAGATAAGTAAGTAATTTATTTTAATGTTTTATCCCTATGCATGCACACATTACATACTTTGACGTTGAAACAGACATAGCTAACATACACATTTTTTAAGAAATTTTTACATTAAATTGTTTAAAATCATAAAATTTTATTTATCAAGGTCATTGTGCAATACCTACTAATTAAAAATGGTTATATTTCATGACTTTAAAGAAGTAGGAAGATGAAGAAGTAGGTTATTTTTTATTATTATCATAATAATTAAGCACAACACGACAAATGATGCGGTATTTTATTTGTAAAGAGGTGATACTCGTAACCGGGTATATGAAAAAAGAAAACCCGATACCCGGATATGAAAAATAAAGGGTACAAGAAAACAATAAAGGAATTTATTGGTAAACGTATTTAAAACATCTCTTTGACCATGTCACTATTTTTAGAAACATAAAACAATGATTTATTTAAAAGGTTGTCTGTAAGAGATTGCCTAGTGCGATAAAACCGCCCATTGTACACTTGTTTTTGTAAATGTTTGTCCTGTATGTTTTTGTGGTGTACAATAAAGTGTATAATAAATAAATTATTTCAGCGGTAACGAAATTAGTGATGTGTGGTGCAAGTGGACTTAAGATTTTAGATGCTAAAAGTCTACATATCTACACGTCAAAGCAGAAATCTTAACGTTGGTAAATTATTGTCCGAGCTCTTTCTATCTAAACTAACCTGTAAATTACTTAAAATGGGACGATTACGGGTTAGTTATACAGCAAATATTCAAGAAGAAAATATAACTTGCTCCAACCAAAAGTAATTAAAACATAATTAAATCACATTTATGGCCACACTACGACACGTGTTGTTAGTTTAGGTGCCATCTTGTTTCCCAGTCTATTCTGTCCGTGTCTGATAAGGAATGCCGTAAAGTATACATCCTTAAAATAAACACTATAAGTAGTCGTTTTAAGGCTAATTTAAAGATTTAATTAATTAACATATTACAAAAGTCTTCAGAGGGTAGAGCTCCTAAAAAAACCCAGAAAAGATTTTGGAATGGTGAACGCGTTCTCAAAAACGCAAGTTTCAAAGGCCTTACAAGAGGTTTTAGACACAGTGAAATTTGATATGTACTACCTAGTCGAAATGTATAAAATTGATCACGTAAGACCACGTCTGATTTCGATACTGCATGTTAATCCCATACATTTAATGACTTTTACACAATCTTTATCACTGGTACCACTTCGGAGTGTGTAGTACTCGAGAGAGCAGACGGGGAAGACCTGTATAGATGGGAAGATCATCTCAGATCGACACGCAGGCAGCAGGCGCCAGGTGGAGGAGAAAAGCACAAGATCATGTACTGTGAAACGGTCTGGGGGAAGCTTATGCTAGAGAGCAAGACAAACAAACCGATTTCTGATATTCTCAAAAAACTATGTAAATATTAATTTTAAGTTTGTTAATAAAAGCTATTTGAATTTGAATCACTGGTAAACTGACAGAATGACTATTAACATGATTAAGGCAACGATAATCCACTGGATTGATATTAAGTATAGGATCGGCGGTAATGTTAGCGACGCTGGTATCTTATGTTCAGCAGTGGACGTAAGATGCTTCGCAAGTTGCTGAAATTATAATGATGATTACAAATCTTTGTGGTTACTATAATTTACGGTTTCGATTGTTTATTCCTCAAATTAATTACACTGGTTTATTCACTTACATGAGAAACGTTGGGCGTAGAACTTTCAGGACAAAAGCAACATAGCATAACTTTACAGTAAAATGAGTAGTTAGTAGATAATTCAAAATTGTAGATCCATTTTCATACCAAAAGTCTATTTTAGGTGTAGTATATGAAGAGCTCTTTTGTGTAAATTTCGGAGACGCGTATTGTGAAAGTACCAATACACACGGAGAAGTTGATAGATGTGATGCGGCCGTGACGTACTCAGCTCACTTCAAGTAATTCGTAGAAAGAATCTTTGTTGTAGGGTGTCTATGCTTTTTTTCTGTATTGAATTCTGTGATTACCGTGCATATATAGCTATTATTTTTTATATTGTAACAAATTAGAACTTAGATAAATAGGGTGGTGCAATTGGTGGTCCTATCGCTAAGATTTTATTATTTTTAGTTTTTATAAACTTAATGGTGATAAAACTTAATTGATATTTTAACTGGTCAGCGAGAGATCGTAAATTTTATTTGGAGTTACAAATGTTGACTACAATTAATGTTGACCCACTGTTACCAAAAAAATAGTGGGTTATCAGCAAAAGAAGTATAAAGTTCACCTATATTGTTTTTTATCGTTTTTGCAAAATGGAACCTACTTTGAAATTACTTTCATACGTGTAAAAGTAAATCTCCTTATTAGAAATCCTTTAGCAAACAGTACAGCGCAGTCACAGTACTCCAAACACATCCATATCGCGGGACATTGAGTAACTCATGCAATGTACCACTCGCTCGAAGCCACCTTCATAACGTGTGTACGTGACCGTCCCGCTGTACGTACCTCACGACCGTGGACGCTATTACACGATATTTTGTCACCCCAGCCTTAGTAGCTGTCCCCATTTGCGTTACATTTTGAAAGTAGGATTTTTGTCCCGGAATTTGTGAGTGAATTGTGGTGTGCCTATTTGTTTGTTGTTTCTGGATTTCGGTGAGAATTGAATGTGTTTCATGTTTGTGATTGTTCTAGAAATGTATTAAAGGGATTGTCTTGGTCTATAATTTTGTGAAGATGTCGTATTTCGTCTCTTGATAAATGTGCACAAAACTGAATTTATATCTAAAATAATATTACAAAGAGGTACTAATCAGATATCGTAAATTCTTCCACTGGTAGAAAGCTATATAATAATATCTCTTTAACCCTCAAAACGCAAACAGGAACCGTTTGCGTTTTGATGGTTAAAGAGATGCCTTGACAGTGGCCTTGCCACAGTTTGCGTTCACGGCAATGAAAGACATATATTATGTCCCTATGTTTTCCTTTTTGTTGATAAATTATCTTTAGAAGCACTAGAGCCCTAAAAAAATGCTCGAAATTGCGCTTTCAACAGAGTCTTAGTGTACAAAATTGACAAATATAAATGAAAAGGGAAAATATAGGGATTTAGTATATATCTTACTTTTCCAGTTTATGGAATATCTTTTAAATTGGTCCAACATTGGAGGAGGAAATAGACGAGAGCCAAGCCTCGAACTATGACTTTTACTAAGGAAATTCAGGCGGCGCTCTCTGCCCATATTTCCTTTTAAACCATCTCAGATATAATGACTACAATGAGTGACGAAAGAGTAACTTTTTTTTTACATTGTTAATAAGAATATAATTCTTAATAATTAATTACGATCTAGCCAAAAAGACTAATATGCAATTTAAATCTTACTTAAAATGTTACGTTATAAATTATGATAAAACTAAGAATAGTGTCCATTTGCACTTTTACACAAGTCCGTAGCACTTTCTTAGAGTCTGATATAATTTATAAAAACACTATGTTCATGTTTTATATGTATAGCACAGCGTTGTCACTATTATTCATTCACTTTGTACATTACACTAATTCAAAAGGTTTAGTTATTTTTAGCCTACGCACTAAGTCTGTATTGTCTAGCAGCTGGATAGCCTCAACATTCACGTGTCGATGACTTCTGTGTTCGTGGGCTTCAGCAAATTTTTGGACGATGGTGGTGACGAATTCCGTTTTAAGGTCACGGTGAAGATCGTCATTTCTTATGTACCGGGGTGCATTTACAGCATCCCTGAGCACTTTATTTTGGAATTGTTGGATTAATTTGATGTTGCTTTGTTTAGTACAGCCCTAAAGTTGGATACCATACGTCCAAATTGGCATCAGTATATGCTTATATGGTTATTTTATTATGTATTGATAGACAGGATTTCCTTCCGAGTAACCAATACATACTTTTATAACGTATATCGATTTCCTGTCTTTTCTTTTTGACATGAGATTTCCAACGCAACTTGGCGTCGAGAGTTATGCCAAGGTATTTGGCTGTATTAGCATAAGGCACTTGCATGCCATTTATGTAGATTGGGTGATAGTCCAAGTGTTTATTTGTGAAGTCAATGCGAATTGATTTTGACTCATTCAGTTTGATCCTTCATTTTTGTGTCCAGTCATAGACTTTGTTCACAGCTAGTTGAACTTTTTCTACTGCTTCTCTGTGGTTTGATCCGGTAGCCATAATTGCAGTTTCATTTGCAAACGTCGCAATGGTGTTGCTTTCCAGTGTTCTGGGATGTCACATGTGTATAACAAGTACAAAATTGGGCCTAGCACACTTCCTTGAGGTGCGTCCTCTTGCCGTATTCTAAACATTATATTAGTTATCAACTCTTACTCTACTCTAGAATATTGGAAAATTCTGGTAGCATGCGTCTGAGCTTGAATATTAGACCCTTATGCCAAACTTTGTCAAAAGCTTGCGCGACATCTAAAAACACGGTGGCGCAGATATCCTTTTTTTTCAAGTGTTTTTCAGTTATATGGGTTATGTACCTGGTCTGTTGTTGAGTGCTTTTCCCTAAAGCCAAATTGATGATTTGGAATAAAGTCTTAATCTTCTACTATTGGTTTTAACAGTTTTTTCGAATAGCTTTGATAACACGGGCAACACAGAAATAGGTCTATATGATGATACTTCATGGGGAAAGAGTAACTGCCTTAAGAAAACTTTACCACTTTATAGGTATTATTATTTAAGTCATAATCACCTAATTTGTTTTTATTTGATTCAACACGGACAACAAAATTAACTCAGCTCCTACACCCTCTTCACAAAGTTTGTTAAGAAAAATCTCTAAAATCCTTGATTACGTAAAGGGACGATACATTTTGGAAATCTATTCACGCATTAAAAAGTTTTTTGCCGTTTTTTCCCTTCAACAATTCACTAACAAAGGACGTGATGGCCTGTTGCTGTTGACATACGGGCTAGAAAGATGGCAAACTTAGCTTTCGCAAATGATAAGTATCATTGGAATACTAACCTTGATTAAAAACACTGTGTAATCCTCGCATGGGTAAGAGTCCCAAGATCAAAATGTCAAAAATGTTTGGAAATGACCACGTTTGCAATATTTGTATTAATCTAGACCGTTAAATTTTGGTCGTTTAAATTTCGTAGAGGGTCGATCCCGTTCATGAAAAAGTATGGATATGTAAAAAATAATAAAAAAGCATAAAAAAACCCTTGCCCCAATCTTTAGCTTTAGGAGCCCTTAAAAACATTTAAATATTTTTTGACAATTTATATGGCTTTGGGTTAACAAGATGCTTATACTTTGAAAATTTGAAGACTAGTAACACGGGTTTTACCGCCAAACGGTTGGCCGTTTGGCGGTAAAACCCGTGTTACAGACGACAGACAGACGGACACGTGAGTGACAGCGATAGGGATCCGTTTGGACCCTTCGGGTACCGAAACCAAATAAAAAAAAAAAATGATTCTTTGTAGTCGATCAACATACGAACAAATTCGATGAGAGAAACCAGAACGCTATTCCCATTGCCTGTCAGTAAGGCTCAGCTATTTTTGATCGCCCAGAAACAGGCAAGTTGCGGGAAGGTTAACATTCTATCGGCGCGCGAGAGTTAATACAAGTCTAGGCCGCAGTTCCTGGCACCGAATAAGTTCTTAGTGGGGCTTGGTTTTTTCCTCAACCATGGTTTTTGAAACATTTTTGGTATGAAACATACACCTTTTATGCCAGTTTTTACAAGCTACAAATATAATAATAATCCTGTATTTTTTTAAAGGGGGATTGTTCGCCCCTTTGGTTAGTTACTCGAAGTAGCAAAGAGCCGATCATACTTGCAAAAGGACCGATAGTCAGTGGAGTAGGCGAGTCTTTGAATGGAGACCACGTATCTCCAGGCAAAGCAAAGACGCCCTCTAGCTATATCGACCTCGGACAACCTCGACAGTCTGAATGCAGAAGGCGAAGAACCGGTAATTGTTGGCATAGTTCGGGCAAGGCCTATGTCTAGCAGTGAGTTGATGTCAAACGATGCCGATGGTCCAGCAGTGGACTATAGTCCACTGAAAAATCAAAGACATCCTCAAAGCGTTAGCATACAAGAGATATAGCCATAATTTTAATGTGACTCATGAATCTGGATAACAACAACGCAAAGCGGTGAAAATATAATTATACTTAATTAGAGTGGTGGCAATTTCCTTGAAAAGCCTTTCTACTTTTATTTCAAACTTCATGCTATATACAGGTACATAGTGTGACGTTGCATAATCATTTTGTAGTCTAGTGGTGACATCTCTGTGCTTAATCTCTCGGTATGTTATTATTGACAACCTATAACTTCAATAAAAGCAAAGAGATGGCACCAAAATTCGAAAACCATGTTGAAAGTGGTTGTCTGTTTATTTAATTATATGTTAATTGTTAACAATTAAAAATAATAACACAATTAACATAAATACATTATTTAAATGCAAATGTAAACTCGACTTATTTCTAAACAATCGATAATATTTGGTCTATGGTCAATATTGGTCGATGGACCGTGTGTCGTTGCAACTGAATTTCGGACTACCATCATGACTTGGGATTCGTTGAGGAGATCGCGCCAGAGATACTATACTGGATTTGGTCGCGTTTCGCCTGTGATATATTCCACATGGCGTGTCTCAGTCTGACTTGCTGAATCCCAGAACGATACCTCTTTCTGCGCAGCTGCCACAGATTGACGGAGTTTCGCATGCTGATTTCCAGGTTTCATGCCTGGATTTGCCGAGATCTGGCTCCTTTAGGCTAGCCAGATGGACTAGCGGACGACCGTTTGGTGAGTGCTGTCGGACCCGACGAGTGTGTGGACAGCGTGGCCGGCCCATTGCAGAGGTACGTATACGCCTATTTCGCTCTCGTTCGAGGAAGCCCACCAAGGTACAAACGTCCTTCGCTATTGTCTGTTCCCGACCAGAGATTCTGTTCCGGTATCGTCCTCGTAGGACGCGCATCTTCGTGTGGTTCTCGTGCTGGGCACATGGAACCGATTCCAAGGGGCGGCTCATATTCCGCAAACCAGCTAACCAAGTAAACAAGTACCAGAAACCAATAACCAGTTAGGCTAACTAGGTTGTAGTAATGTTTAAGTTACATTGCATTACATTTTGAGAGAGTTAGTGATCCTCATAGGTTAATTTATAGATAGGAAGATCTAGTATTGAGTGGTTGTTATAATTTTGAAGTGTAGGATGTGTTTTTAAGTGTAACTCTATATTCTGCACTGAGCATGACTACATCTATCCGTAATTAATATACTTAAACTTATACGATTGAACTACGAATAGAGTTTCTAATTGGTCATCTCACGAAACCCATATACATTAAAACGACCCCGAGTTTGGGTAAATGTGTACATACAACATTGTTTCACATGTTACCTGTTCAGCTTGGAACGGAGACAAGTTCTGCAAAGGAACTGTTGGCTGCAAGTAAGTTTTTACAGAGTTCGAAAATATTGAACAATCTAATCGTTGGGTGTATCCTTCTGATTGATTTAAACAATATTGTATTTGTATAGCATAGTATTTGTTTTAATTTGTATATTTCCCTATATTCCATTCCTACTAAATTTACTATAGCACGGTAGGAAATCAACCACCTGCCGGGTTACAATAGGCGGACTCAATGCCTGAGGCATTCTCTACCAGTCAACCAAGGGTGGTGCAGCTTTTGAGTTGATTGATTAAATACACAACAATCCTATACAGACAAAATGATGAAAGGATGATAAAAATACTACAAGATTTTATGACTAAGTAAAAACAGTACATAACATACAAAATAATACAGGAAGTGAAGAAGTAATCCTATAATATTATTTGACAGCAAAACATTATTAATTTCGACTCTGATACGATCATTGATTGAAAGTAATAAAATGTATTGTTGGAAATGACACTCAACAGACGACAGTAAAGCATAAACAAAGTGACTTCCAAATCATGGCAGATATCTCAATTCCTCAAAATAGACTGGACAAAGACGTCCAAAAAATAGTTCAACCTTTCAACATAGTGCTCTCTATATTCTTATCTTCTAAATACAAAATCAGAAAAAGTAACATTACTCTATGTGAAAAGAAATATCAGATGTTGCAGTTTATCATAATCATGTTTTTCTATTTTTTTTGTGTTTTTCACTTGGTCACCGAAAATGTCAGCAATTATTACGTGAATATGTTCTATAAAAGCGATGTCACTTACGTTATTATTTGGATTTTTGACTCCTATTTTGGCTTCATTTACACGCTGTTGGTGATTAGTAACATTTTGCTAAGCCGTATCAACATTTCTCTAATTATAAAGATCCAAGAAATACATCGGAGCATCGATATTAGTAGTTTTTATATACCAAGATACATAATTTAGACTTGGTTCTCATATTACTTATTATTCTGCATTTTTGGTACAGTTATCATAAATTTTTACAAATCTTTAAACCCGGTTTTCTACTTCGTAGACATTTTCGGTCATTCAGTCACATTTGCTTATGATGTTAATTTAATTCATAACATTCTTCTCATGGTGTTGTTGACAAAATATCTAGAAGAATGGATTTTATTTATTAAAGAAGAACAAAATGATGCATATCGTAATAAATTGTTCCAGTCGTATCAGAATATTATAGAGGCTTACGAGCTTTATAAAATTTGTTTTCGAGTGTTGGTTGGTGTTTTCTTTTATATATATATATCACTACGTTAACGACTGATATGTAAATAACCAGGTGTTTCTCATTTTTTAGATATCATGCTGAACTATAGAATCATTTCTCCGCAGTATATTACTTTTGGGGATACATTTGCTTTATTTGGGAAAAGAAGTGAGTAAAAAATAGTTTTTTACAAACTTCCGCTAGAAATCGTATCGTAGCGGAGGTCTTGTTGAAGATACAGGCCCGGAAGCTATCTTCGCCTATTTCCTCAATTACACAGAAGAGGCTAGTATCTCAGCATTGGGCACATTAAAAAGGATGATGACAAATATATAGAACAAGAAAAAAACTGTGTAGTGGGATTTGTTTATTTTATGAACGACTATCCTTTAACATGTCCAAGCTGAAAAACTATTTCTTGAGCAAAATAAATATTTTCGTTAACCTCCGCTACCACCATAGTCTATCTCAGGCCAGCACCTCAGTATCAACGACCTCTTATATGGGCCTCTCTTTCATCATAAAGGAGCGTCTCTATACATTATCAAATTAAACCACCAACTTTAGCCCCCGTATTTGTAAAAACGGAAGCATTACGTGCCATTATCTTAAGATTTGAAACTAATACAACCTTAACCCGCAGAATCCCTAATTCTAAGTAAATATTTGTGCATCTTGCTGATTTCAGCCTGAATACCTTTCGCCGTCTATGATATTTGCTTTAACAGGATGGATTACAAAAGACTTGGCACTGATAATTATAACAAGCACACAATGTGAGAAGTTCTATATGGCTGTGGATGAAGCTGGGTCAGCATGTATACAGCGAGTGATGAATACGAACTGTGCCGGTTAGTACAAAGTTAACACGTTTTATGAGTTAACAATATATATCTAGAGATTTAAAAAACAAAAATATGACGTCCGTAATAGTACATTGTGATAAAATGAAAGGGTTGAAAATAGGTTATTGTATTTAAAAACACAATTAATTGTACAACGCATGAACCAATGATCTCGGATGCCAACTGCTTGGTATCTTGCTTCGATAATACTCGCGATGTATCGGTCCCCATCTTATCTAAACCTTGCTAATAACTGTAACTTGCTTTTAACTCTACTTTGAGTGACATAATAACATCATTAAATTCCAAAATAATGTTATGATTATAGGCGATATTAATATGGACATCAAACCCGGTAATACTGATCGTCGTTCGGATGATTATTTAATTATTGACGGCTACCCATGGCCTATTACCTGCCCATACTGTGCCGACAAGGTTGGATAACTGTCTGGACCATGTTCTGATGAAAACTAAATGCCCTGCCAGAATTGCCGTGCTGGACACCCACATTACTGATCATCTACCTATTGCCATATTCCTTGACGTAGAAAAACCAGTGAGAACACGCTCAAAAAACACTTCGCTTCGATATGACTATGAGGCCATTAAAAATCATTTAGATAAACATGATTTCACTTCTATCCTTGATACTACGGAACCAAATCTTGCAACTAATCTTTTGATAGGCGATTTACAGACTGTAACAGCTAAGCATACTTAAATTGTTCGCACCCCCAGTAGGAAAACAGTTATTAAACCTTGGATGACTACTGGTTTAATAAGATGCTTTCGTAAGTATCAGAATGCACCGACGGGTTGGGGAGTCTCCCAATGATTTAATACTAAAGACGACATATACCCGATACCGCAATTTCTGCAATTCTTTACTTAAAAAATGAAAACGTACCTATGAGAAAGCCGAATTTCAAAAAGCTAATAACAACCCGAGAGCTACGTGGAAAGTCATTAAGTCTATTACACATAGCAACAAACAGAAACACCTGCCTAATGGCCTGCTAAAATCCTGTATTGACCCTATCGAAACAAGCCAATAAGTATTTTGTAAATGTCGGAAGGGAACTTGCATCAAAATTTGACTGCAGCAACCAAGCCTCCTACACATCTTCTTCCCCGTCTCCAATGGACTCTCTAGCTATTCCATTGGTTGATGAAACTCTTATAATGAGTACAATTAATAGGCTGCTTAGTGTTTGTGCAATGGGATGGGACAACATCCCTTCTAACATTATCAAGCAATCTAGCAGAATTCTGGCTCCTTCCATTGCCCATATTTGCAACTGCTCCATCACTTCGGGCATTTTTCCGAAAGCCTTCAAACGTGCAGTAGTCCACCCAGTCTACAAAGGTGGAGCCAAGGACGACGTGTCTAACTATCGGCCAATATCAGTGCTTAGTTCTTTGTTCAAAGTATTTGAGCGAATCCTCAACACCAATCTGTCTAATTTTTTAATAAAAAATAAGCTTATCGCAAACAACCACTACGGTTTTCGCTCAGGAGTCTCCACGGAAGACGCTGTCTCTGATTTGTCAAACGCCTTGGTCGACAAGTTGGACAATCGCCTTAAGTGCTATGGTGTCTTCCTAGATTTAACCAAGGCTATTGATACAGTTTCCATTCCCAGACTTTTGGCCAAAATGGAGCACATGGGAATACGTAGTGTGGCCCTAAATATTTTCAAAGATTACCTCAATGGGCTTAGCCAAAGTGTTAAGATTGATTCCATTTTTAGTGACGAAGAGTTTATCGGCTACGGCATTCCTCAAGGAAGTATTTTGGGTCCCACGCTATTTCAAATATACATTAACGGCTGACATTAAAACGCCTTCTCTTGTGTATCGTTCCCTGTGTGAGTCTATACAATAAAATAATAAATAAAATACTACATACAATTAACAACTATGGCATTATGTATGTCAATCTACCAATTGAAACACTGCATGAGCAAGGCGGCAGCACATGGTATTGGCCAAAAAAAATCTACAATGAATTAAATACGTTTTTAACACTAACCCCCTACTAAATAATAAAGATAAAGAGAAAATAAAAAATTGGCTTCAAACACTGGACTACGAGCCGTCTGAAAAAGTCCCACAGTAACACGATTTAAATTTCTATCTACTTCGAACCTAACACAAAAACAGCAACACACAAAAAGATTAAGGATTTTAAATTAAGTTTTGGATATTATTCTAATTTTATGTAATTTTGAATTTATTCTATTTTAATTGGAATGTATTAAAAAAAAAAACAAACCTATATACAAATACAAAAGGGAGACGGAAAAGAGCTTATTTTGCATCAAAAAATTCGTCCACATCGATGTCAATGGGAAACGTGGCCAGAACGCTGGCAGCATTGCCACTTTGGATGGCAATGCTGATTCTCTGGCCGAAGAAAAGGCCAGCCCTCTGGCCACGTGAAGAGTCGACGAGCTTTGTGCTAATTTCTCGAAAAACTCGATGCGCACTCGGACCCCATGGACCTATCGTTTCTACCCCAAACGGCTCAAACATATAACTTCCAATAAAGTTGTTGTATTTGCGCCGTTTGAGGTTTTCTGCACCGACAGTAGCCGCCCCAGCACAGCCCGCAGTGCTAAGAAGATGGGATGGCAAGGGTGTCGACACATGTTGCATCCCCTACCAAAGGCCTACCCACCTTCCAAGGCATTATGGGCATCTCGTCTGGTCTCTTCCCATCGTCGCGTGCCAAACCATTGGGTTCTAAAACAGCTAGCACCCCGGTGGTGACAAGAGCCCGACGTATCATGTCATTAATGCTGGCGTGCCGTGCTGTCCGGCCAGCGTTCCTACTGCAGGATAGGCCATGGTGAACGAGGTGATCGACTGCTTTACCACATTGACAACGATGTGGAGCTCCGCTCGGTGTTGTCACTCAGCATGGTACCTACGTTGGATGACGGTAGTGCCTGTAGCCAGAGGCCCGACTCCCATTCTCCCACAGCCAGCAGGCGGGCACGCTCAGCAGTATTGGTGGACGTATTTATAAGTTTATTCCGTACCAACCTGCAGAGCGGCTCATCCCACTGTCTCTGGGAAGATGGGTTCTCGGGTAACGCCGTATTCGGGCAGGCCACTTTCCAGGCGTACACTGCGTCGGTCGAGTACGGCACTTCAAAGTTAACCAGTGAAAGGAATAACATTTTTGGGGCTAACGTTTGAGTGCCGTGGACCGAAGACAGGAACGCCGGTACGCTTATACTAGAAATTTTGCGGATGCCGAGCCCGCCGAAGTGAATGGGTAGCGTGGTTTGCGCCAGGCTCGGTCATCCAAGGCCATAATTAAGATAGATGTCAGAGTGCATCGAATACTGTCGTCATTTTTTTCCAGGAGAAGTGGCTGCTTCCATAAAGGGGAAGAGAGGAGAAAATACATAAAATTTGGTCTAAAATAGCAATATATAATAAGAGTAAAAGCCGAATGAAGGTAAATTTTGGAGAGTCTATCCGAAATATCATTCAAATGCCATTTATGAATGAAGAAAAACTGTCTTCCAAAATTGAGGAACCTAGGAGTTGCAGTGAACTTTTATCTAAAAATTTAATCTCTGGGGCTATTGCATAGAATTTCTGTAGGGTCGGTAGTCTGTCGGTATTGTCACTAAGAAAAATTTCACATTTGGAGTGGTTGAGGTCTAGGCCGATGGATTTAAACTGCTCTTTCAGGAATTGGAAATCTGCTTAAACGGTGTCTACGTCACCTCCTAATGTTCCATCATCCAAATACCGATAGATGCAAATCATCGGAAAGTCAGAATTTTTTCCTTAGGTTTCATTGTGGCGAGGTAGGTGGGTTCAATCGTGAAAATATAATCACACAAATTATTCGATACACTGGGTTTATTCAAATAGTCACAATTACAAACTTTGCTTACAAATAATTATTACGCATCTAATGTGATTCTGCGATGTCTTAGCTTGGAGGCGGTTAGAACCATACTGCTCTATTCTGCTGTACCCAACACAAGCGGGTAGAAAAAGTGCGCCAAACCGTTCATGATTTGACAAAAAAAAGGGGCGTGCTTGTGATTTGTTTTGACGTCCGTACTATTGACTAAACCCGACACGGCCATTCATCATGCCAGACAGACATCCTCGTCTGTTCTTCATCGTCATGTTTTAACAGTGTAACGAATCATGTGGAAATCCTCATGGATGTCCCCAGCCCTGGGGAAAGCTGAGAGGTCAGCCAGTTAGAGTTAACTGACTAAAACCTTATGGTGTTCTGTAGGCCTTAGTTCCTCTTGAGAGGTGAACATTGAACACAGCACGTCGCTTTTTCGGGTCATTACAGTTGACAGACTCCCCAAATCTATCATCCGCAGACATCTTGTCCTTGCTCCTTGCCACCTCATATCGTATTGCGCCACGCGAACTCTTAGTCCACTCCGTTCTGCCAATCCTCCCATCATACGAGGGATGTTTTTTTTTTATAAAAACACAAAATCGCCACACAGTATTCGCTGATTTTTAATTAATTAATTCTTTATTGTACACCAAAAACAATATCCAATACAATGTGATTATAAAGTACATGTACAAAGGCGAGCTTAACTCAGTGTTGAGTTCTCTTACAGCAAACCCTAGAGAGTGACAGAGAATGATGACAAAAGAGGGTAGGATCCAGTGTACAATTTTAAAATAACATAATTATAATCATAAAAATAAATCATAAATATATACAAAAGTACATAATATATATATATTAACATTGCGTTAAAAGGAAATGCTCTTTATTTTTTTACTTTATTTTATTTTGGTTTTAATTTTATTTCATTTTATTTTATTGTAATTTTGAAAATATTTTTAATCGTAGGCCAATTTTGTTAGCTACTGTCATAGCGAGTATAGCACAGTACTGGACAGTCTACCTGACAAATAGCTGGCCAAGCATATCAAGCTCCATGACTCGCAATTTGGCTTTAGATCCGGTTTCAACACGCAGAGCGCCATCCTGTGTCTCAAACAGACTGTTCAATATTACAGTCATTGGAAAACGCCTGTCTTTGCTTGCTTTCTGGATCTTTCGAAGGCTTTCGACATTTTTTTGTATTATTGTTAGGCTCGCGCTTACCTAGAATAAACCTATTCACTCTCGACTTAAAGACTCCCAGGGTGTAGCTATCAGGAAATACAGACTCTGGCAGGGCATTCCACTCCTTAGCTGTACGCATAATAAAAGTATTCCCAAAACGTTTGGTGCGTATGGTGAAAGCATAGTTCATATGATAAGCTATGGAAGAAGCTGGAAACTGAGACAGATTGCAACCCGCAACTTATTTGTGTACAACAGCCAGAAAGGTAGTGTAAGATGAGCAAACTTTTTCTCGGACGTGTTTAGGTTGCAGTGTGGAATGAGACAGGGTGGACTGACCTGTACATTGACCGGCTTGTCGGTGAAGTAGTAGTAGTACTAACGTCGGGTGTCACATTGCTGAATTCTGCGTAAACAACATAAGTTATGCAGCTGACATGGTACTGTTCAGTCCAACGGTTTGAGGTATGCATAAGTTGGCACGAGTTTGTGAGTTTTATGCGGAGGCCCGTGGGCTCAGATAGAATGTCCTTTTGCAAAATATTATTTGATTTACGTAAGCTATTTCAGTTATGAAGAAATTTCAACCACCAATTTTCTGTGAAGTCGTTTTGGAGGATTATCCAAAAGTTGCGAAAAAATATCGTGTTGTTAATCATTTTTTTAAAGCAAAACTATTAGTTACACGAAAAAACCTTGTTTCAAAAATAATGTGCATGAATCAATAATATCTTTTTTTTTAACCTTTTAACCAAGCCTTTGCTAAGGAGTATGCTTTAGAAAGTAACCGTTTTACGGCACAAAGCGGTGGAAGGCTCTTAAGGGGCGTGGCAAAAACTACGTGACTATACTCTCAGTCACCCTAGCAGGAACCGCCTTAAACAGAGTCACACAGTTCAAGTATCTTGGCCACTGGGTCTCCGAAGACCTTAAAGATAACATTGGTGTGGAAGGGGCACGTAGGGCGTTGGCTGCCCCGTGTAATATGTTGGCCCGCAGGTTTGCACGTAGTAGTAATCAATTCAAACTTACACTCTTTAAGTCTTACTGCCAGACACTTTACACGTGCAGCCTGTGGGTAAACTACACGCTGGGAACATACAACGCCTTGCGTGTTCAATACAAAAATGCATTTAGGGTACTACTGGGGCTAACATGATTCTGCAGCGCGACAACTATGTTCGCAGAAGCGTATACGGCTTTCATGCCCTAATAAGAAAACGATGTGTGGCGCTGCTGAGTCGTGTTAGGTCAGAAACAAAAACTTACTAAGCGTGCTCGCGGACAGCTGTGGAACTCTCCACTGCTGCGACACTGGATACGCTTGCACACTGCCCTGTGAGCAGTGGAGTTCCTCCTCGTCAAAGCTAAAGTGTTGCTTCTTCTGTGTTGTCATTTATTGTATTTATTATTATTATTTTTTTGTTGTTTGTATCCTTGTTGTGTGTTGTAAATGTTTTACTTATGTTTCTGTAATTTTTTCGTTGTAATTTGTATTGTTTATTCTTATTCTTTATTGTACACAAAACAAACACATACAAATACAGTAGGACAGCTTATGTACAAAGGTGTTACTGTTTTTGTTTATCTTGTTTTATGTATTTTTATTGTACCTTTGCACAAAAAGTCTGAAATGAACGTTAATTTAATTTGTAATCTGTCATCTAAAAATAATTCCCCATCGTAAGCCCCTTCCAATAATAGCTGAAGTGAAGCCCATTGATCCAATCACAACAATCAAGTCCAAGTTAACCTCCATGTAACGAAGGAAATGCTTAATAAACCGCCAAATTGGACCCCCGCCCACCTTGGCGCGTAACAGGTAAAGTATGACCCATAAAATTATATTAGCGATATAAATGGAGGGACCAGGATACGTGGAGTGGCTGGATTTTGTTAAGTAATGGTTTGTTGACTGGGGGAAATTAGAAATGATACTCGTATCTTTGTGTGGTTGCATTGTACCATGACAATGTCAGTTAAATATAATAAATTCTTTAACCTTTTTCGGTAGGTATCTCACATACAGTACTTACATTTGCAAAAATATATTTTTTATTTAGAATAGAATAGAATACTCTTTATTATGTACACCATGTAAGTTACAGAAAGTATAGAAGAAGTAAACATTACACTAGGTGACACAATGGGCGGCCATATCGCTAAAAGCGATCTTTTCAAGACAATCTTTGGATGGATTTATTCCAGTACTGTAGGTAGTCTTTCGTGTACTATTTATATATTAAATAAATATATATACATATTATAGACGAATATATACAGTAATAAGTATGGAACAAAAACATAGAAATCAAGAAAAACAACTATTAAAGAGAGAGGTAGTGATTCTTTACCATAGTTTTAAAAATGCACCGCTTGAACAGAGATTTGTTGTAAAAGTGGCTGGAATGCATCAGCGTTTCTAGTATTTATTTGGCGTATATCTCAGTAACAGAAATAAGATATCAGAATCTGGTTGTTTCCGCTACATTCTGTCTTACGGCATGCAAAAATATTATTTTTTTAAGTTACAATACAATAATTGTCATTGAATTAGTACTAACAAGGCATCAGAAAATAAAACAAAAAATCACAAATAAAATGTCTTTTTTACAATTATGTATTTATATTTGTATATATCCACCATTACACTATTTGTGTAGGTGCGCTAATTTTTTTATTTTCCTGTTCTCACACACTTTTGTCTACATTTCTTTTTCATTTTTCTCTTTCGCGGGTCTGCTGGCAGACATTTCTTAAGAAATAAGCAGTTCCCTTGTACTCTTTTGTCTTGATGTATTGTCTTTATCTATTATACTGTGTGTGTACATTAATTATTAAATAAATAAATACATAGTTGATTACAAATCAATAAGCTTGTCTAGTAATAATAAAAAAATGTTATCTCAGTATAGTTTCTCTGTCAAAATATACTCAGTAGCACGGAGTTTGTAATTGCACCCGGTAGCCTATAATAGGCAAAAAATCCCATACTTGGTACTAGATACAGCAATCGGGGAATAGGGATGTTGACAAAAAATATCTATTTAGTTCGTCAGTTAGATAACCTAAAAATATAGGACACGTATTTTTTCTTTTGCCACGTAAACAAATATAGATGCGTTGTTGATACAGTGCGTTGAAATATCGTGCGACCTCCTTGGAAGTCGCGTCGCCCCCGCAAGGAATTTCTGAAATTCACGCTCGCTATGTTTGACATGTTGTATGTGACTGTAGGCGCGCCGCGGCGAGCGTTAATGAACGACTCGCCGCTTCTTCACGGCACCCTGGCGGTCCTTCCCCACCAGGTGGAACTCAGGGCGTACCCTGAGAAGCCCAGCGAAGGCGACCAGCGGCAGGAGTGCCGACTTTGACGAACCTACAGTTTAGTAATGTAAGCGACTACTACAAGCGCCGTTTATGTATGTGGGAGCGGAAATGTACACCGCTCATGAACCAATAGCGCGCGAGGCGATCGCAGCGCTATTCAGTGCATGTGTACTAGCGAATGTAGAGTAATGATTGGCTGAATTTCGACGTGAAGCGTGTCTATATTGACTTAGAACAAACTTCACGCCGGGATGTAGTGTGAGGTGGGCAGTATTATTGTTTGAGTAAGCAGCGTGTAGACTGTTACTGCTTACTCAGGCGTCATATCCGGGTGGTGGATGGGAACGCAATATCAGGCAGGCAGCAGATCTCTAGGGAGGCGCTTTCGGTCGGGCGGGCGCGCGTGCCATGGCGCCAAGTGTTTCACGTGGGGCCAGGCAGAAGCGTCGGCCCGCGCGAACATAGCCTTCGCTAAGCGCCCCACAAACTCGTCCAGGCTCTCAATCCCGGTGTCGCGTTGGATGAAGTCATTCCTCACACAGCGAGGCGCGCCGACGACGCTGCGTAGTGTGAGGTGTTGTTGTGCACGGAGTCTGTTCAAGTTGGCCTCGCTGGTGAGGGCGAACCAAGCTGGGGCTGCGTAGGTTATAAGAGGTCGCACATAGGTTTTGTAAATTCCCAGCTTGGTCCGGGCGGGGAGGCGGGATGAGAGCAATGGTTTGAGCAGGTTACGGGCTACCTTGCTTTTTTTATCTACTACCTCCTTGACATGCGGCCCCATCGTGAGCCGACGGTCGATGGTGATGCCCAGGTACTTGACCTGGGGGGACCACGCGACGTCGACTCCTTGCAGCTTCAGGGGTGGTGGGAGGGGGACGTGACCTGTAACCAGAGCCTGCGTCTTACTCACATTCACCGACAGCCGCCATTTGGCTAGCCACTCGGGAAGTAGATCGAGGGCGCGCTGCATCTTCTGCGCTGCATGTTTTGTGTTTATTGACGTAGTGATGTATGCAGCGTCGTCAGCGTACAGCGCTAGCGTCGCTTCAGGTGTTGTGGGGATGTCGTCTGTGAAGCATGAGTAAGACGCAGGGGATAAACAGCTTCCTTGCGGCACGCTCGCCCGAATTGGGCGGGGGGCAGATAGTGCTCCCTCTACCACCACTCTGAAAATCCTGTGGGACAGAAAGGATTGCATTACTTTGACCACGCGACGGGGCGTGCTAGTTTTGGTGAACTTATATATTAGGCCGTCATGCCAGACACGGTCGAAGGCCTTTTCCATGTCGAGGAGTACTGCTACCGCGTACTCCTTCTTGTTCATTGTTGATGACAGCAGGTGCAGTACCCTCGACAGTTGGAGCGTCGTGCTGTGCTCAGCGCGGAACCCGAATTGCTCCTCTCTCGGTGTAATGTGCGGGGTGGGGTTGGAGATGTTAGATAGCAGAGTGATTGGCCGGTAGCTCTCCGGCTTCAGGATGTTTTTCCTCGCCTTGGGCAGCATTATGACGCGCCCCTCCTTCCACGAGGCCGGGAAGGAGCCCGTGCGCAGGATCCCCGTAAACATCGTGCGACGTCACGGTGGGCTACAATTTATACTGTCAAAGTGACGTCACAAGCCCCCACTCCTGAACTTTGATGCGCATTATCTTGTTAAATTTTCACTAATTTGATAAAGCAAAAATACGGTTTCAATATTATTTGATATTCTCGTATAATAGTCGATGTCGGACTTAATAGAATTATGATTTTTGTACCCAGGAAACATCACTATTATTCTAGTTTTAGGAAAAGTCCTGTATATTCAAGAATTATAGCCATCTTTTCTGACGTCACGTGTCTTGTTCTATAGTGGTAGTAAATCGTAGTTTAGGATGACGGCGTCATAATTTTGGTAGTATAAAGCGTACCATCAATTATTTAATATATTTCCTAGTTTATTTTAATGGCTCGTCTGGAAATGGTGGAGGATTTATGGTATAAGGAAACTCGCGATATTTTTTTATAAATAAAATAAGATTTAGCAAAAAATTGAGAAAAAATCAAACATTCTATGTTTGATTTTTCTCAATTTTTTGCTAAGGTAAGTAAAGTGGGAGGCCACTGCACTGCAGTGGGATACAAAGAGCTTTAAAAAAATCAAAATACTTTTAATGACCAATATGCTCTGAATTGAAATATCTATATTATTGTTATTTTTCTTTAATAGTATAAGGTCCATGTTCTAAGTCAGTTTTAAGGAAGAAGTCCTTGACTTCTACTTGACTCAGACGACATAAAAAAGGGAAAACCCTCCATTAATGTCAATAAATAACTGGTTAGTATCAGTTAATTATTGCAGGTAAAGTCGAGTTGGGGGACATGACTTGAAATATAACCCTTAGCCTTATGTCTTTTTCTAGGTAATAAATAAACTGGGTAACGCGATCGAAGTTAAGCCGGTGTGGATGTATCAATAGCCAAACTTCAGTTATATTCCACTGCTGAAAATAGGTCTCCCCAAGTCACTATAAACCTAAACTTTACCGATACTAAATTCAGTGCTTCAAACGCAAACTTACCCAGCGTCACTGGAGATTCAGGATATATCCAATAAATGCTTTCAAAAGCATCAACACGAAAACATACTCGAAGCAATCCTTTCGCAAAAAGTTCATTTAAGGTTTTATACGCAGTGCATCCGTGAAAAAACTCATTACGAGTTAATCCTCTATATAAAGAAACTTCCCCGTCCGTCCGTACGCTGAGGCCAACGCTAAAACTAAAATGTACCGCGCTAAACTTTTTCCTCTAAATTATTTATTATGCTTCGCAGTCCCGTTTCACGCAAAATTTTCATACCATTTGTTTTATATACGCTCTATTGTTTTACCGAAAAATACGTTTAGTTTTTGTATTTTTTCAAACCAATAGAAATGAACTGTATTCCCATGTTTCGATAAATCTAATTTTAGTCAATGGATTGGTTTTAGCTGTGAAATTGTATAGTCCTTGCTAAAAATAGAGAAGTGCCTTTTTAGTGTTGTGCAAAGTTCGCGGAATGCTTTTAGTTTGGCTTTGCTTTTGGTTAATTTTTCGATGAGTTTTTAACTATACATTGTTTTGGGTGAAACGGATTAAGGATTACAATGGTTGAGTAATGGGTTACGTTATAACTTTATGATGTATTTATTTATTTTAAGGAAAGCTTACAGACGATTAAAACATAAAAATAGTAGGTAAGGGAAGTGCCTAGTTACAAGCTTCCACTTACATAAATCCGATATAATCCGATTACAGCTAAACTGTAAAAAACGTTAAAATAGTTTATCTTTTTTATTCTCTTTTTAAATAAATAAATGAACACCTGCAATTTTTTGGATGTAGGTACAAAATAAGTAAAACCAATTTAAAAATGTTGAGGTACCCTTCACTGATTTTAACAAGCGTCATTCAACTGTGAATAGAATAATCGAGTTTTGTGTCTCTATTTGTTACAAATATTTCTAGTTTTATCGGTGAGTTCAACAGACTAAATTGATTTAGAACAAAATATATCGTCACAGGCTGTTTTCTCTTTTGTATATTTTTTCTAAAACAAGTCTAGACAAAGTTTCAAAAATTATAGAAAATACAAATTTTATTATGCCATAGAGTGGTAAACAAGCAAATGACCCCCGCCATGGTAAGAGGTCACCGCCGTCGATGGATATTTGAAATACTAGGGGTGCAATAACTACCCTATGAAAAGAAAACACTTCAATTTTCTTATGAAGCTGTCCTTGTTGTAGTTACTAGAAATATCTTAGGAGGCACATATGTCTTACCTACTGTTTTACAGAGACGGTGTTGCCTAAGGTAGCAACGTGGTGCAGGAATAAGTGGCGACGTGATGCAAGAGATCCGTCATTCGCATGATGATGGGTGTAACCCATACCGCACCGCTCAACTACCTCGCGGGCGCCATCTTATTTCAACGGTTGACCTATTATAAAGCTTGATAAATTCCATAGTAACGATAATAATCCTCACAAAATACTATAACATAGTCAAACAACATTCACAGCCAAACTAATTCACCGCACAAAACTCCGTCCACAGACAACTTTCCGAAACAAAACTAAAAACAGATAAGCTTTATAAAAACCACGGTAATCTCAAAAGGGAGAAACGAGCGAACAATACCACACAGTGGTAGCTGAGTACTGGTTACAGAGGAATGAGTGAATGGAGTTAGCTTACGAGTTTTACTGTAACAAATAAAATACATAACTCATTTAATTTTATGTTATGCTTAATTTTCAATCAAATCATGGATGTCCAAACGCGCTTTGAACGACGATGCACAAAATAGGCCGTGGGTAATGATTCCGGCCTGATGTGAAAATGATACATTACTTTTAGGCAGTAGGTTTTAAACATTTTCCGTAAATATAGTTATTTATATAATTGACTAGCTTCTGCCAGCGGCTTCGCCCGCTAGAAAATTATCTGAGGGAACATATTCACTGGATAAAAAGTATTATTCTATATGCTTTTCCTGACTATACCTATCTCTTTGCCAAATTTCATCCAGATCCGTCCAGCCATTTGAGCGTGAAGAAGTAACAAATAAAAACACACACACACGCACAAACTATCGCCTTTATAATATTAGTGTGATAATGGACCTTATAGGTGATGTTCTTCATAAAGTTCAGGTGCGCAGTACTCAGAACCGGCGTGTGTGTATGACTAGGTGTATGAATGTGTGGGAAGCAAAAGAAGTATGTAAGGATCGTAGCAGGTGGCGTTCTGTAGCTTCTGCCTACACCAATGGGAAAAAAGGCGTGAGTTTACGTAGTTTAAAGGCCGTTCTTTGTGAATTAGACTAGAAATCACCGAAATAAAAGTCTTAATATTTTTACACTGTTAGATCTTCAACTCTCGGCGCTAAATTCATTGATGTTCTAACAGCTTGGTTTTATTTATACAGACATCCATTTATGTTCGTTTCGAATAGTGTGAGTGAAACGGAACACGGGCATTGATGATCCGCCATCTAATTTTAGTGAAAATGTCTTGCCAAAAACAAGTGCACTCCATTTACTATTTCTCCGCTACAGGCTACACACATCACCAGTGCAATATCACTGATTCTGAGTTTACTGGCAGTGAATAATTTAGACGACCTAAGTGGTGCGCTATACGAAAACAAATAAATTATTGAACGTTTCGAGGAATATGAAAGGAAGCGAGAAAGTATTTCTACCCTATTAATCTGCCAAGTCTTTTTCGTCGGCACGGTCGGCTTCCAGTCTATCAGATGCAACTGAATACCATTATTTTATAAGGAGCAACTGCCTATCTGACCTCCACAACCCAATAACTGGGTAACACGATGTCTGACTACCTATAACCAGTCTATCCGAATGCAACTGAATACCAGTATTTTACATGGAGCAACTGCCTATCTGACCTCCACAATCCAGTGACCGGGTAACACGATGTCTGTTTACCTATAACCAGTCTATCCGAATGCAACTGAATACCAGTATTTTACATGGAACAACTGCCTATCTGACCTCCACAACCCAGTAACACGATGTCTGACTACCTATAACCAGTCTATCCGGATGCAACTGAATATCATTACTTTACATGGAGCAACTACCTATCTGACCTCCACAACCCAATAACTGGGTAACACGATGTCTGACTACCTATAACCAGTCTACCCGGATGCAACTGAATATAAGTATTTTACATGGAGCAACTGCCTATCTGACCTCCACAATCCGGTAACTCGGTAACACGTTGTCTGACTACCTGTAACCAGTCTATCCGGAAGCAACTTAATACCAGTATTTTACATGAAAAAACTGCCTATCTGACCTTCACAACCCAGTAACTGGGTAACACAATGTCTAACTAACTATAACCAGTCTATCCGGATGTAACTAAATACCAGTATTTTACATGGAGAAACTGCCTATCTGACCTCCACAACCCAGTAACACGATGTCTGACTACCTATAACCAGTCTATCCGGATGCAACTGAATATCATTATTTTACACAGAGCAACTGCCTATCTGACCTTCACAATCCAGTGACTGGGTAACACGATGCCTGACTACCTATTACGACTGTCAAAGATGTAAAAATAACAGCTTCCGGTATGTAATAGATATGTTATAAAAGCCCGAACTACGTTAAACCTAGCATTTACCGGTAAATCCTAAGATTTACCATCTTGGTAAAACTTTTACCTTATTGGTAAAACTCCGAAATGATCTATGATAATCGCTAATGCTTATACTACCAATCACACGGAAAATCTTAGGATTTCCTTCAGATACTAATAAATGTTGAAAACTTTTAATGTCCTGTGATTACTCTTAAACGTCTGAAATAAGCGATTACAGTGGTTCATTTCGTGCGTCTATCGGTAAAACTTGGTAAATCTTAGTATTTACCAGTAAATTCTAGGTTTTACCGTATTTTCGGCTTTTAGAGTAACAGATACACCATTCACGGCCCGACCTCGGCAAGTGTCGCTTAACTTTAAAGATCGACCCGTGCAGCTGTTGTTATTTAGCCACGAGTCTATTGATATTACAAATTTAAAACATTTGCATGTTTGAATGTTTGTTAGTAAATCGCTCCTGAACGCATTTAGATGTTTGACTGGATGAGAAATAAATATATATAAATATTATGTTACTTTTTTTAACCCGGTAGGCCATTCCTGAATCATAAATCATTGACATTTATGCGAAACCGCTGACAAAAGATAATATTTTTAAGCAGTTCTGCCTTATGAATATTATTATATTCTCAATCAGACAATTCTGTGTTCTGGTACATAAAATATAATATTCCTGAAAATCGCAAGGCTGTCGAAGTTATTTTGTAGTGGAGCCATTTCACTTACAAAATGCCGAGAAAATTGCTTCAAATACAGTTACAATAAATTTTTCACCATCGTCGTCGCTCGCTTGTCATATCATCACTTTGTTTACTAATGGTCTAAATTCTCTTAAACAAGGTGAGACATAAATAACGCAATACCTGAAAACGGACTTTGTTCTTATAATTATGAATAACTTTAACTATGGTTAATGAAGCGCGTACTAAAGGTGTACCTCTGCCAAGCCTTTCAAGGGATACAGGCGTGAGAATATGTTATTTACTATGGATGGGACTAAACCTGAAATCACCAAAAAATATACTGTTCAGTGATTATTTCTTTTGTCAATTTAGGCAAACATAAATAGGGTAGTAGATTTGAAGTTTGGTCCCACAATGAAAGTTGCTCAAAACGATGAGTAATGAACATTTTCAGGTTTTACGTTGGATAAGATAAGATATTTATTTTTTGTAAAACATGAGTATACAATAGATTTGCATGGTCTCAAAGTAACACTGGGATCTACATGTTTTTCCGTTTAGGGCGTATAAAAAAAATTGGTTTTGGTCATATTAACAATTTGAATTTATATAATTAAAAAACACACACCATTATTTTTTTTTTTAATTTTTTTTTTGTAAATAGGCTCGCGCTTGACCACTATCTCACCTGATGGTAAGCGATGATGTGGTCGACGGTGAAGCACGCTTGCCTAGAAGTAACCTATTCACTCTTGACTTAAAGACCCCTAGATTGTAGCTATCGGGAAACACAGACTCCGGCAGGGAATTCCACTCCTTAGCTGTACGCATAATAAAAGTGTCCCCAAAACGTTTTGTGCGTATGGTGGGATGTCCACCATGTACCGATGACGCATCGCCGTGCGTCTGGTTGTCCGATGATGGAACGGGCTGGGCGGAATTAAATCATGCAATTCCATCGCACACTCCCCGAAATGTAACCGATAAAAAACCGACAAGCTGGCAACTCGGCGACGATGTTCAAGGCTCTGGAGCTTTGATTTGACCAGTGCCTCATTGCCGATAAGTCTCTTGGCCCGCTTTTCGATCAACTCTAGTGCATCAAGCTGGTATTTGGCAGAACCGTCCCAGAGGTGAGAACAGTACTCCATGCATGATCGAACTTGCGCTTGATACAAGTTGAGCAGCTGTTCCGGCGTGAAGTACTTTCTCACCTTCGCAAGGATCCCCAACTTTTTGGAAGCCAGCTGACCTCAATGACTAGCCTCAATGTAAGGCCCAAAATTGAGAGTCGATGTCAACGTAACGCCAAGAAGCTCAAGATGGTCCGTTATTGGCACGGTTACATCACGAAAAGTTGGAGCCGGGTGAAATGGGCTCTTTTTAGCGGAAAAAGACACGCCTGGGTTTTAGTAGCATTAAACTTGACCAGATTGGCATCACCCCATTCGGAGACTGCCTGCAAGGACAAGTTCAAGCGCTCCACCATGGCTTCACGAAGAGACTGGATCTGTGGCCCGGTAGCCCGTGCGTTGGAGAAGTATCTCTCAGCAACAGTGCTGTCGTCTGCATACCCAAAGGTTTAAGCAGATCGTTAATGTGCAACAAGAACAATGTTGCTGAGAGTACTGACCCCTGAGGGACCCCGGCATTAATATCCAATTGGTCCGACGAGCAGCCATCAATAACTACTCGAATGGACCGATCACTCAAGAAGTCTGCGATCCAATCACACAGACCACCGGGCAGACCGAATGAAGGAAGCTTACCGATAAGGCTTTCGTGCCAGACCCTATCGAAAGCCTTCGAGATGTTGAGGGAAACGGCAAGCGCTTCCCCGTGCCTCTCGATGGCCTCACTCCATATGTGAATGGCATACGCTAGAAGATCCCCAGTAGACCGATTTCGGCGGAAGCCGTACTGGTGGTCGCTAAGGATATCGTTACCTTCTAGGTATGCCAGGAGCTTAGTGTTTAGTACATGCTCGACGTGTCGTGACGTTACAGAGATGGGTCGGTAGTTAGCCGGGTCAGCTCGACTGCCCTTCTTGGGCACGGGCTGTACATTGGCTTGCTTCCAGGCATTCGGCACTTTTCCAGTCTCATATGAAAGGCGGAATAGGCGTGTCAAGATCGGAGACAGTTCAGGCGCACAGGTTCTAAGAACTATAGCTGGTATTCCGTCAGGGCCGCTAGCCTTGTTCACGTCGAGGTTGCGCAGCACCCTACGGACGTCCTTTTGGTGGATGCGAATGTCCGACATACTCGTCTCGCATCCAACAAAAGGAGGAGGGGGCCGCGAATCACCAGAATTTAGACGCGAAGATTCCGCAAAAAGAGAGGCAAATAAATTTGCCTTCTCCTCAGCGGAGTGGGCCAGCGACCCATTTGGTTTCAGCAGTGGTGGTAGTGAGGGACGGCAGAAGTTCGATTCGACTGACTTAGCCAGGGACCAAAACGCTTTACTACCTGCTGGGTAAGAAGCAAGTTTGGTCCCTATTCGGCTAATGTGGTCAAACCGAGCCCTTCGCAACACCAACTTGCAGGACTTGGCAGCCCTGTTAAAGGCCCTCTTCTTCTGACCCACGTCACTCGCTTTGCGCGATCGCGCATCGACCCATGCCAGGTACGCCTCATGTTTAAGGGCGTCGGCGCGATGACATTCGGCGCCAAACCATGGCCGGTCAACGCTGGACATTGTTACGTCAGAGAACGGAATGTAGTACTCCATTCCCTGACGCAACACACCCGTCACGGCGTCCACGCACGACGAAGGATCAGCCGAAGAAAAGCAAGTAGGCTGCCAAGGATAGCACGCGAAGAAAGATCGCATGCCATCCCAATCTGCTGACCTGTACCGCCAAACCCGCCGGGTGCCTCTTGGGCTGGGATCGGGCGGGGAGTAGACGGACACAGACTTCACCAGACAGAGGTCGGAACTACCCAAAGGTGAAGCTATCGACACAGAGTATCGGTCTGGATCTGTTGTCAGCAGAAGGTCCAAGCAATTGGCCGTGTGCGAGTCAACATCCGGTACCCTCGTTGCTCCCTGGACCAGCTGGGTAAGGTTGAGCGCAAGCGAAAGCTTTCGCATCTCCCTCCCAGCATGGGCAGTGCACTGGTATTGGAAGAGCCACTCCTTGTGGTGGGCATTAAAGTCCCCCAGTAACACTAATTGGGCGGAAGGGTACCGCTGCTGTGCCGCGTCAGCAGCCTCACTGATGTACTCTGTGAGCCTGGTTGTCTCCTGATCTCCGCTGTGCGAACGGTAGACACAGGCGTAGATAATTTTATCCAGACCTGTGTCCACTAGAGCCCACATCGTTGAGAATCTGGGGTCCTCAAGGTTACGGAGACGCCGATAGCAAGTGTCGTCACGGGCGTACATACACACACCCGCGCGTGGTTTAAAATTGTGCTCCAGGGTAAACCCTGGGTAAGATAAGTACGACACATCTGACGGACTCGCTATCTGCGTCTCCGTAAGGAAAAACAGCGCTGGTTTCTCAGCCTCCAGGTGGTAGTGGACTGCAGAGAGATTTGAGTGCAGACCTCGAATGTTGGTGAGGTGCACTTTGTGGGGGAGGGGGTGCAGCCGCTGTTTAAGACCAATTTTCTTTTTCCTTCTCATAAATTTATTGGAGTGAATGGAGGTAAGGAGAAGGAAGTGAGACGAGGTTCCACGCTGATAACCTACAGACACGCACTGAAAAAGACGCTATCATTGGGGCACTAGTCCGGAGACTGCGGGGACGCCCGAGCCCCCCCGGAATGTCCATCGGGCCCTCCCCATCTGGTCGCCAACCAGCACGATAGTGCATTCCGGGATTTTTCGACAGTTGGCGGGGCAGCCTTTCGTGTGTGGCTGGCACACTACTTGGGCCCCCAACTACCTGCGGTCGGCCAGCGGCGCACCGTGCCTCGGATCCCGCTACCCTCCGAGACTAGTAGATTTGCACCACCCGGGGACCACGTGTAGGGAATCAAAGGGTACACTCCTACGGACGTGGGTGACTCGGCCCCCAAACCTACCGTCTAACCTACCGTCGTGCATTCGGTTGTAAAAAATCTATAAAATAACTAAAAATTGGTACTGTTTTAAAATTGAGGAAATGTCATAATGATAGGCACTAACCAATATCATATAAACATTTAGATTTTTTAGATGTAGTTTAAATAGAGTTGTGGACATTTGTCTAATGGGTTTAGGGATTTTGTTGTAAATATCTGGTGCTAAAGAGAATAACTTTTACGCATGAATGCCGTAGTTGATCTTACTCCCCATAATTTATTGTTATCCCGTTAATTGCAGCAATAAACATCTGACAGTTTTTGAAATAATTTGGGATTGGTATGTACAATATGAATGAAATGTCAAATGTAATTGAATTTTATAAAATTCGGTTTACAAATATCCTTATTTTTAAGCCGAATGTAGCCCTAATGCACCTTTTTAGTGACCTAAAAATTATTTCCTTATTAGTGAAATTTCTCAAAAATATAACGCCGAACCATAATACGCCGACAATTCCGTGACAAGCAGTAATAAGCGCAGTGGTACTTATAATGGGTTTTAGTAAGTAGAGTGCGTAGGCAGAATAACAGACTTTTTATTTGATTCATATGCTTTCCAGTTTAGACGTTTGTACTCCTAAGAGTTCAGCGGTGTCTACCTTTTTTATTAATTCGGTTACGCTACTTTGTTTTTTTTTTTAATTAACCCACACTGTCCCACTGCCCGGCAAATGTCTCCCACATAGCCTTCCAAGTTATATCTGTTACACACTGTAGTTGCAAGGTAGTCATAATATTGTGATACCTTTATAAGCGAATAAATAACTTATAATAAACTTATTTTATTGCTACTCAATCAAATCGCTCACAAAATGTCATATCTAACCAAAAGCGTATCATATTGAAATTAAAGCAAAATAACGCAGTTGTTTTTCCACGAACTAATTTTGGTTTAAGTGTAAACAAGAGTTGGTAAAGCCATTGAAACAAAACGTCTGAGGCTGCGGGCACGAAATCAGCGGAGAACGGTGGAATAGCGGTGGTGAAGCGGTGCTACCAAAATTTTGAGGCTCGGAGCTGACACTCTGCGCTGCTATGGCCATAGCCAGAGACCAAATGGCTTGTCCACATCAACACGTCACGACGTCATCATCATGCACGGTAAGGCTTCGTGGAGCGGCACATTGACGTGCCGTTCTAATATACATTACTGTGGTGTGAATCTACACGTCACGACTCCGAAACGATACCCGTTGTCGTGCCTTGTAAAATTACGGAACATTTTACAGCATTGCTGACAGAACGAAACAACGTTTAATTTCGTTTCTTATATTTTTAGAAAGTTACAGCATTTCTGTCATCCTTTTTGCACAACTAATCGCTAAGACAATTAAAATGCAACTGAGCGAGCGTGTCGCCACGTACCGCTTCCGACGACGTCCGACGCGTCGTTATGCGGCCTTTGCACAGCACGTCAAAACTCCGCACTGCGACGCCTTACCGTACCACGTTTTCTATCATCGTGACGTGATGATGTGGATAAACCCAAAGCGTCAAAGGAAAGTGTCGTAATAATAAGCACTAAGCACTTGACTGCAATTACCTAACTTACTGGTGAGTTGGTCATACGACGTGTCATGCTAAGTGTACTTTGTTATGAACTGCCGTATCTTGATCGTGGTTTCAGCGACATCGCAGCTTGCTTGAGCGCCGCGTATATGCTATTCGGTACAAGCGAATGTGTGTTTTAGATATCTCGTGTTTGTTTACTGTTACGCATCTGATCCACTCTGTAAAATTACTTTTATATTATTTAATTTTTACCCGCGCTATAATAATTAAAAGTTTCTCTGCGAATACTGCCTCCGCTAGTTTTTTTCCTGCAAAATGCTATATTTTGTTTGCATCTCCGATCATTCATCGTCGCCGGTTTCGTGCCCGCAGCTTGAAACTGAATTCGTTCCGGCTGGCACAAATAGACAACTTTCTTATTTTGTTCACAGTACTTGAGCGTCGTCGTGTTACGTTTCATTAGTGGGTATTTTTTACAGATTTTCTTTTGTTTTGTTTAATTTGTATGGTGTCGATGATGTGGTTGATTTTAGTGTGGTTCTTACCAAGTTGTATTGCAGACTTATTTAAAAACGTATTTGTAATTTACTTCTGTTGAAATTTTTATTCCTACGAAAAACAAAGTTAGTTAATTCTTAGAATGACCGCAGCTATAACTAACGCTTTTTTAACCGACTTCCCAAAAAGGAGGAGGTTTCTCAATTCGACCGTATATATGTATACCTATAACTTCGTTGTTTATGAACCGTTTATTTTTCGCTTTGTAGTGTTTTGTTTTGGAAGTCGGTTTGATTTTTTTAATTACAGAAATAGGTGAAGTGCCTTTCCATGACGACACAAAAGAGAGTGAGAGGTAAACGGCTGACATCTTGGATGAAGTGTCCAGAAGGACATGAAGAAGTGCGATCTATCAACTGACGAGTTTTATCAGCGGAACAAGTAGCGCCTGATGACCAGGAAAGCCGACCCCGAGTAACGGGAAGTGACAAGGTGAAAGAAGTAGAGCTAGGTAACTCCCTGATAAGTTTAATTATTATGACAATTTTTTTTTGTTCATATTGCGCTATCACGGGGAGATTAAGGAGAGAGTAAGGAGAATTATGTGAAACTATTTCTTGTATGTAAGGTGCTTCCTGTACATAAGAAGGTCAAGTACTTGTTGGTTCTCGCGCAGTTCTCTAACGATCAATATAAAGTCTATGAAAAGAACTTACAATACTCGAAATGTTAGAGAACGTAAGTTCCTGCGAGCCCCAGCAAAAAGTAACTACGGCAAGAGAACCTACAAGTATTTGATGCCCACAGTGTTTAATAGTCTTCATTGGTTGAGAGGGGAAAGTGGTGGAATTGCCAAGGGAACATTAAAAAGAAGACTTATATGTTGCTTGATGGGGTGGCCGTTGCCGGTGCTATACAGTGCTGATGCACTATCACAGGTAGCAGCTGCTGCACGGCGGTATTGACTAGGCTTATTAATCATAGTGTGCCTGGTAAATTTTGTTGCAGTATAGTCGTGAGTACTCGCGAGTAAGTTTGAATCTACTTATAACATTGCACTGACGCACGTCTGTGTGTTGTGTTGTTGTGAATTTGTTATGCCTATAATTATCCATATGTACCTAGGTGGCAGCGCGGGCTGGCATCGCCACCGTGGCAGCAAATGTGCGGCGGTAGCCCGCGTTGTCACTTAATTGTGTTGTTTGTATTTTATCATTTACCTATATTTAAGTGTAAACCAATTGTTATACGAGCGCTAATCCCGCCGATAAACTGCCTCGCAGTTTGGTGGGTTTGTAATTTTAAGAAGAAATGTATTTTTTTTAAATAAACGATTTGCATCACCGGCGCACCAGAACACACTGTACGCCGTGACCACTCCTGGACCAAACCAGCACATGGGCGCCAGACGACCCCGTGTATGGTACCCTTGGTTCCCCTGTGACGGGTCAAGACAGTGGCCCCGCCACCTAATACTTTTCAGCCGCAGGGGGGAGGGAGTTCTCCTTTGCGGCCCCACCGCGTTCACCATCAGACGGTGGCGACCCCGTGTAGGCCGCGGAGGATAGGGAGAGCGGCGCACTATTATATTGATTTCCTTATCTTTCTCGGCTTTCACGAGGTTCCCGTCATGCGGGACGGTAATGTCAACAATCATTGAACTCCTCTCGATTCGGTCCACCTCCACAATATCAGGCTTAATAGCTACAATAGTCCTGTCAGTGATGATGGACCGATCCCAGTACAATGTGACATTGCCATTTTCGAGAACTAGATTGGCACATACTGTAGTAAGGTACGAGAACCTCCGATGCCACAAGAGTATTTCAGAGCAAGTTGCTGATGGATAATTCTGGCTAGAAGGTTGTGCCTATGCAAGTACTCTTCGTTGGCTAGAGGAGAACAACCAGAGATAATGTGTCGGATCGATTCAGCCGGGCGGTGACATGCCCGACAGATGTAACCGTGCCATCAATCACAATAAAACTCCGGTAGTTATTCGTCATGATAACTTCGTCCATAATTGCACAAACAAAACCTTCGATTTCCTCTAACAGGTCACCAAAACGCAGCCAGGCTACGGACGCTGATTGTTCTACATCGGACCCATGTAGAGCCCGGAAAAAGCGTCCGTGAAGCTCCGTACTCTGCCATACTTCCCTGTTATGGCAGAGTAAGGAGTTAGTGTCAAGCACTACAGGCTTGCGCCGGTTCTCATTCGCCAAGGAGAGCGGGGTGAGTCCCTTGCTTGTACATCTCCATGTCGGCGTGTAAAAAATATTCCATGAGATTGTATATTTCGCGGTTGTGGAGGTTTTTAGCAATTAAAAAGCCTCGGCCTCCACTTCTTCCGCGGAATATACAATCTCATGACCGAAGATCGTGGATGATGCATTCGATATGCAGTCAGCAGTGTGCGGACCCGCCTATCCAGGGCGTCAAGTTCCGTTTGAGTCCATTTGAGTATGCCGAAAGAGCACATCAATACCGGCATGACCCAACCGATGAAGGCGCGCACCTTGTTTTCACCCGAAAGAAGGCTATTGAATACCTTCTTCAGGCGGCCAAAGAAGCGTTCCCTCAACGATTGCTTCATGTCAGTAGTGCTGATACCTAACGCTTCCGACATACCCAAATACTTGTAGGTTTCGTTTGGAGAGAGGGATCTCAGGTTTATGGAATCTTTTATTAGTATTATTAAATGAAGCCCTGAATTCGGAGCTAGGTAAAAACTTATGTTACAGAAGACAGTGTTTTGTCCCCTTGTTGACACTTGTTTACATTAGAAGTAATAAAAACAAATACAATATTTAAAAAACATGCTCTAAATAATATTAAAATAACATACTGTAGCGTATATTTGTATACGAGTACTTTTGCTTCTTACACGTTTTATCGTCTCAATTCTCCACATAATCATAGAATCACTAAGCATACAAAGTCTATCCCCCGGTATCTCAAAACTCGATTATCGGGCTGTTAACGTAATCGACGAATAATCGCTGGTTATCTGCTGTGATTTATTTTTGAAAATTAACTAAACCAATCACAGCAGATAATGCGTGCTTGACAATTTTTTACATTAATTTTGCAATAATTCATCTTTGAAAATCCTAGCCTTAATCACAACTTTTGAAAATGACTTTCATTTAAGTTTATAGACGGACCTGAAAATGAATAATCTTATATTCTTATATATATTATAAACCTGAAAATGAATAATCTTATATTCTTAATAATCTTATATATATTATAAGAGTAGGCTTAATCTCCTAATACTCTAAAAACAAACCTTAATAATTTAACCGCTAGTTCCATAAAAATCTACAATTTCTTTTATCACGTCCACTTCAACCTCTAAATTGTAAATAATCAACTAAATTGATTGATAAACTGTAGCCAATGGGCCATTACTTGCTTGATAATACAAATGGGCGCTGTCGATATCACGTTATGGAGGTTTTCTTTATCTTTCGAGGGTCTCTGTAGGGTTGGCAAAAGATATCCTTAAAAGATACTATGAAAGTTCAGCGCTGTTTCGTCTCAGTGTTGCCTTTGTTGGGAACGGATATAAAATCTAATAGCTAAAGGAGAGAGACTCTTCTTAAGAATTTTTAGATAGATCCTCAGCAGATCTGCTGGTCACAGAGAGATAGAAAGAGAGTAGGCCTTTGCCTTGCAGTGCGTCAATACATGCTTATAACAAGAGGTACCAAAGACACCGACATCAGAAAAGAAAGCTATTTTTGCACTATTTAGTGTTTTGCTTTTGAAGTTGGTTTATTTTTGTGATAAAGTATTCTCTTTCAGGTTTAGCACCCTTTTAATAAAAAGTGAGCAGAGTCTGTACACACATGACAAAATACCCATATTAATTTAATTTACACATTCGTGCTTTTTATCGCTAAGGAGTTCGGTTGTATATTCCATATCTTGAAAACTGCTCAACCGATTTTGATGAAACTTGCACTGTTTCCTAACTTGAGAGATATTTAATTCAATAAAAATGATAACGATCAAATAAGTAATTTCGGAGATATGCGTGGACAAACAAACAAACATACATACATACAAACAACTTATGATATTTGGCACATTTGGTAAGAAGCCCATAAAGAGTAACATAATGTGAAGATTGTGATATATATGTGTTGAATGGATTACCTCCTTTTTTAAATTCGGTAAAAAAGAAGTTGAAATCATATTGTGGAATTCGAATTTGGAGTATTATCCATATTGGTATTACGAGTATTAAATTGATTTAGAACTTATTTTTACTGTCACCATGAGTCTATTCTTGAGTTCTGGACCTCGCCTGATGGCCTAGAATTTGATGGATAATGTTTACAATGGAATGAGCGTGACATTTTGACTGCACTATCTACTAATGCCTAGTGACATTCAGATATTAACCTATTCATCATATTCACAGTTATTATTGTTATTTTTTCGTCACAAACCAACACATTGTAGCTCACTATACACTAATTCTTCTATTATTCCATTGTACATTATTTCTTTACGCGTTTTACACATATTGTGTCACTCATATCAAATTATGTCTCTTTAATATTTTATTTTGTTGCCCGTGTGTCGCTGCGGGGTGCCAATTGAAAACCAGCGCTGGGTGTTTTACGCCAAGCAAATGCTTTGTTGGTAACCCTTTCAGTATATTCAATCAATCCCTGTCAATTTTTCTTTGCACTTCTTTACTGTCCTATACTCCATGTTTGTTGCTGTTGTGTTGTGTCTGAATCGAATAAATGTATTTATATTCTATTTCTATTTCTATTCTGGTTCCGTATGGTGCCGGACGTTAAGAATTTCACCATCCCATGTCTTCCCGTGGGTGTCGTAAGAGGCGACTAAGGGACAAACCAGAGAATGGGCAGCAGCGTTCTCTGTGCTTCTGTAACAACCATACTGCGATCGCCAACCCGCCTGCCAAGCGTGGCGATTATGGCAAAACCCCCCCAATGAAAAGCACAAATAAAAAATGGCCCCTAGTACCCGGCAGCCTGCCTACCCTCGACTACGGTAGCGGTCGAGGTTACGGCATGGCAAGGGGTGCAAAGAATCTCCGGACGAGATCCGGCTACCCCAACAATCACCGACGACTGGACCTGGCAACGTACAACACGCGCACACTTCGGACCGACGAGAAGATCACCGAACTCGAAGAGGAATTGAGCAGGTTGCGATGGAGTATTATAGGGTTATCTGAAGTCCGAAGAGAGGGGGAGGACTCGATAATCCTCAAATCCGGTAACCTGCTCTATTTCCGAGAGGGTGACCGGCAGTCCCAGGGTGGTGTCGGGTTTATCGTCCACAAGTCCCTTGTGAACAACGTGGTGAAGATCGAGAGTGTGTCGACCAGGGTGGCGTACCTTATACTCAGAATATCCTCAAGATATTCGCTGAAGGTCATACAGGTCTACGCCCCAACCTCGGCACACCCCGACGACGAGGTAGAGACCATGTATGAGGATATCTCCAGAGCCATGCATGGTTTCAAAACTCACTTCACCGTTGTCATGGGGGACTTCAACGCGAAACTGGGCAAACGAGACGAGGATGAGCTCCAAGTGGGGCAATTTGGAGTTGGACGTCGGAACCACCGGGGTCACCTACTGGCCAGTTTTATGGAGAAGGAGGGCCTCTATATGATGAACTCCTTCTTCAAAAAGCGTGAACACAGGAAGTGGACCTGGCAGAGCCCCGATGGTGCAACAAAAAATGAGATTGACTTCATCATGTCAACCAGGAAGCAAATGTTCAATGATGTCTCTGTGATCAATTCGGTAAAAACCGGGAGCGATCACCGCATGGTAAGAGGCACATTGAACATTAATATTAAGCTTGAAAGGTCTCGACTGATGAAGTCCACGCTCCGTCCAGCACAGATCCAGGTCCAAAACCCCGAGAGCTTTCAGCTCGAACTCCAGAATCGTTTCGAGTGCCTAGGTAGCTCAGTGGACGAATATAGCGACGGGTTCGTGGAAGCTGTCCATACGGTCGGGTCTAAGTTTTTCAAGACCCGTCGTACAGATAGAAACAAAAAGATCTCTGATCCTACCCTCAAGCTTATGAAGGAGAGGCGTGAGATGATCCTGCAGTCTTCAGATGAGGCGTGCAAATACCGGCAGCTCAATAGACAGATCTCTAAATCCTTGAAAAGAGACCTCCGCCGCTTTAATACCGAGCGTATTAAAGACGCGATTGAGCGAAATAAAGGCTCCAAGGTTTTTTCAAGGGATCTGGCTATTGGGCAGAGCCAGCTCACGAAACTGAAGACCGACGATGGCAGGACCGTATCCGCCAAACCGGAGCTTCTGAGGGAGATCGAGACATTCTATGGGCAGTTGTACACATCAGTCAGCAAGCCCGTTGCGAGTCTAGCAAACGACCCAAGAGCTAGATTGACCCGTCACTATACCGAAGATATCCCGGATGTCAGCCTGTACGAGATTAGGATGGCTCTGAAACAGCTTAAAAACAACAAGGCGCCGGGTGATGACGGAATCACGGCTGAACTCCTGAAGGCGGGTGGAAAACCGGTCCTTAAGGCCCTTCAGAAGCTGTTTGATTCCGTCATACTCGAGGGCAAAACGCCACAGGCATGGTGCAGGGGTGTGGTGGTACTTTTCTTCAAGAAGGGCGACAATGCCCGGCTGAAGAACTATAGACCCATCTCACTTCTTAGCCATGTCTACAAGTTGTTTTCAAGAGTCATCACGAATCGTCTCGCGCGCAGGTTTGATGATTTCCAACCTCCCGAACAAGCCGGATTCCGAAAAGGCTTTAGCACCGTAGACCACATACATACGCTGCGGCAGGTTATACAGAAGACCGAAGAGTATAACCTGCCTCTCTGTTTAGCGTTTGTGGACTACGAGAAAGCCTTCGATTCGATCGAGACTTGGGCTGTACTGCAGTCTCTCCAACGGTGCCAGATCGACTACCGGTACATTGAGGTGTTGAAGTGTTTGTACAAAAACGCCACCATGTCAGTCCGTCTTCAGGATCAGACCTCGAAACCAATCCTTCTCCAGCGTGGCGTGAGACAGGGAGACGTCATTTCTCCGAAACTGTTCACTGCTGCGCTGGAGGATGTATTCAAGGTTCTGGACTGGAGGGGCCTAGGCATCAACGTTAATGGCGAGTACATCACTCACCTTCGGTTTGCCGACGACATAGTGGTCATGGCTGAGACCATGGAAAGCCTCAGTAAAATGCTCGATGACCTCAGTAAAGCTTCCGAAAGAGTGGGTCTTAAAATGAACATGGACAAAACCAAGATCATGGTGAACGCCCATGTAGCACCCACTCCTATCAAGATCGGAGACTCTACACTCGAAGTTGTAGACGATTATGTCTACCTGGGACAAACGATCCAGTTGGGTAGGTCCAACTTCGAGAAAGAGGTCAACCGTCGAATCCGACTCGGCTGGGCGGCGTTCGGGAAGTTGCGTGGTATCTTCTCGTCCAATTTACCGCAGTGTCTCAAGACAAAAGTCTTTGACCAGTGTGTGTTGCCAGTGATCACCTATGGGACCGAGACATGGTCGCTCACAATGGGCCTTATCAGAAAGCTTAAAGTCACCCAAAGGGCAATGGAGAGGGCTATGCTCGGAATTTCCTTGCGTGATCACGTCAGAAATGATGATATCCGCAGGAGAACTAAAGTTACTGACATAGCCCGGAGAATTGCTAAACTTAAGTGGCAGTGGGCAGGGCACATTGCTCGCAGAACGGATGGCCGATGGGGCCGAAAAGTTCTGGAATGGCGACCGCGAACCGGAAGACGATACGTTGGAAGGCCTCCCACTAGGTGGACCGATGACCTGGTTAAGGTTGCGGGAAGGCGCTGGATGCGAGACGCACGGGATCGGTCAATGTGGCGACGCCTGGGGGAGGCCTATGTCCAGCAGTGGACGTCTTTCGGCTGAAATGATGATGAATGATGATATTCTATTATTATCAAATTCCTGTCATCTAAAACCAAATCTCAAATTTGGTAAACTAAAAAAACACGTAGCAACCCTATCCGTGACATATAGGGGTGTTAAACCAATATTAGGTATTAAATAGCAGCATTAGGAATCGATGCCCATGAATAGTGGTCGGCGAGAGAAATGGCTTCTTCAGTAGAACAACTTTTTTTAGAATCGTATTTTTTTTGGTCTGGTACTATTAGGTGGATTGATGTCTTTGTTGAATGTGTGTGAATTTTAGTAGGATTACGTGTAGACATACTTTGTCTACGCATTGTCTAACTTACATTAATTCGTATATAGAAATGATTTTATAGAAAAGAGGAAAATAATTTATTTGTCACAGAACTGACATGCTTCATATAGGTAATTTAAAAAACTACATATCTTACATCCAAATAATCAACATGTTAGTGTATTAATCGTTAATGAAACTATACTAACTTATACTAAACCAAACTACTTAGTAATAGTAATAATAAATATTATTTATTTATTTTTTGGTAATTTAATATAATTATTTGACCTCCTTTAGGTGAAACAAGATTATGGACAAACAAGACGCTTCCAACAACACCTCATTTGTCAAATTATAAAAGGTAGTTTAGCAGTTATAAGATAACAGATGAACATACATACATACCCATCCACATACTGCTCAAAAACATAACATAACCTCCCTTTTGCTTCGCCGTAGTCGGGTAAAAAATAGGTATCAAAGACACCGACTTATGAAAAGAAAGTTATTTTTCACTTTTTAGTTTTTAGTTTTGGAAGACGGTTTAATGTTTTTATCAAAAAGTTTTTTATTTAGCCACGGCTCTTCTAACAAAATAGCATTATAACCATTTTTATCTACACTCACAAAGTAATGTTCCAAAAATGAATTTAAAAAACATTGTATAAACACGTACTTTATATTCCTGGATAGGTAATATTTAAAAAAAATAACCATAACAGTGTAACATTTTCCTTCGATTTTCAAACAACTGCATCATAAAATAACTTTTTAATTTTTATAGCACACTTTTACTCTTTAATTAAATTGGCGCGTATGGGCTCATTGACTTCATGTAGAAAAGTAGTGTATTTCATCTAATCCTGTATAATACTACAATACAAATCAGTTCTAATAACCTATATCTTATTGGGTAGAAAATACACAATGTGAGTACTAAAATGAAGTGAACTCCCCAAGACAACAGCATCCAACTGGGCCTCACGAAATCGAAAGTGATTATCAAGAGCAGAACAAACTTAATCAATCTAAGTTGGTAACGAGAAGGCCGCAACAAAGGACTTTGAGACGTATTTACTTAAGATAAAGATGTTATTACAATATAAACGAGTTACACAGGGCGATGTGGGAATTATTTATTAATATTTCATTAGTTCTTGTGTAATGTTAACGATACAGCGACGATTTCTTCACAGAAATTGTAGATACCTAATAGACACATCCGTAGATTATGTTGCCTTGTTGCTGCGGAAGTAACGTGTACAAAAATTGGTAAGTAGATGGCATACCAATGGCAAGTACCTATGTTTTAACCAATCAGAAGGGTATATGTCACAGCTATGAAAAACAAGCTATTTCCATAACTTGTATGTCACCTAACGCCTTGATGCCGAAATTCTCAGAAAAACTGACGATAGCTAATGACATCTCAATAGATCTGACACAGTTTTCTACTTAAGCAAATAATATCAATGTTTGAAAAAGCACATTTATTTTATGCCTCGGAACAATTGTAAGTGCAGTTATTTCTGTAAACCAAAACAAAAATGTCAAAAAACACACCACCATTTTTAACCGACTTCAAAAAAAGAAGGAAGGTTATCAATTCGTCGGCTTTTTTTATTTTTTTTGCCCCGATTACTCAAAGACGCCTAGACCGATTTGGAAAATTCTTCTTTTGTTTGAAAGGGTATACTAACCAGTTGGTCCCATAGTCATAAAGTCAGGATCTGATGATGGAATCTTGGAGAAATCGAGGAAACTCCTCAAATATTATTGGCATATATATAGCGATTTTGATATTTTCATCAACAATGCAATCATTTGCACTCAGAAAGTATCATTTGGTGAAATGGAATTGGTGAAGAAGACCACAGATAGCAAATGGAACTCCTTAATGCTAAATATGTCATGGGTATAAGATAACTCGAATAGTTAAACGAATATGATGAAGCAAATACTTATAAATACATTGTACTGATGAAAATACCAACTGATCTTATCCATCAGTACCATCGAACTGATATGATGATGACGTCGGCAGGTAGTCACTGGAATTCCGAAATAAAACAATGTATCCTAGTAGTGTTTGGGCTTATTGGAATTGTCATGAGATGTACTTTGGCTATATATGATTTTTTTTGGCAATTGGAGGTACCTAACAAAACTAAAAAGAGATAAATAATAAACTTTTTAACAAAAAAACAAACCGACTTCCCAAAAAAACACTATAAAGCGAAAAATAACTTTCTTTTCCGAAGTCGGTGTCGAAACACGGCAAACAATAGGTACCAAAGAAAGTTATTTTTCGCAGTGCTTTTTTTGGAAGTCGGTTTGATTTTTGTTTAAAAGTTGTTTATCCATTCACATGCTATTCAATAACAAAAATAGAAAACAAAAAAAAACAACTAATCGTAATCAACAAATTCCCACCTATTCAAAATCCAGTAAAACAAATAAAACGCACCCTGTACACGGTAATCTTTTCCAATCATTCGTTTCTGTACTGTTACCAAATTGAAAATGGCGCAACTTTAATGGAAAACGATTTCGTTATTGTTATCTCTGACATTTTTATTGTTTTAAAAGCTTTTATTTTCATATTTGTGTTGATTTTACATTCGATTACGGATCATCTATTATTGGCAGTTGGCACTTCTGGCTTTTTGTTAAGGGTATCTGGGTTTCTATTGCTATTCATTAAAAAAGTCTTCATTAGACATTAGTATAAATAATATGGCTGCCACGGTAATAGACGTAAAGTGTTATTTACCGGAATACACATGAAACTGCAGTAAAGGAGCAATGGTGGCCCAGTGGAGCATTGGTAGCCTTGTGGTAACGGCCGCGACTTACGTTTCGTAGGTCGTGGGTTCGAACCTAGGCAGGCACTTTACTTTGTGTAAATTATTTCATCAACACTGCTCTAAAAACGGTGAAGGAGAACATCGTGAGGAAACCGGCATGTCCTAGAACCAATAATTCGAACACACATGTGATATCCACCAAAACGCACTGGGCCCGCGTGGTGGATTATGGCCCATTTCCTCTCTCACAGAGAGGAGGCCTGTGTCCCTAGTGTAAGCGGAATAAAAGAACTTTAGACGTTGCGACTGCCTATCTGACCTACCCAACAAGACGATATGACTACCCGTAACTACTGTCAAAAACTTACATGTGACAGCTGGGTCCAACGCTTAAGGTGTACATATTCTCTAATATTAACGCAGCACTGACCGTGCGCCCACTCGGTGCCAGAATATCAATATTGGACCTCCTTTTAGACACTTTTGTTGCTAAAATATTTTTTGATTTACGTTTCCCGTGTAGGTAGGTTCTAACCATCAAAAAATTTCAACTGTCTAGCTATCACGGTCCATAAGATACAGCCTGGTGACAGACAGACAGACGGACAGTGGAGTCTTAGTAATAGGGTCCCGTTTTTACCCTTCGGGTACGAAACCCTAAAAACATGTTTTACAAATAATGTACATGAATCATTTTTTTCTGTGCTTTTATCCGAGGAGTCCCAGCGCAGCGCTAAGAAAGATTTTTTTTTTCAAATAAATGTCACTAGATGGATTTGTTATTGAATTGTGTGTAAAATCAACATTTTCTGGAAATGAACATGAATATTGTACGTTTTTGTTTAATCAACACTCCTAAGTACAAAATTATGGAAAATTGGGCTCTTAATTCACATTTCAAAGATTTTTTGAACGGATCAATTCAAAATGATTTCAATAGAGGGCGTGGTTTTAAATTTGTAAGGCATTCTACTCGATTGTTTAAATTTGTATTGTAATTCATTTTGGTGCAAAGAAACTGTAAATACGTGCAAAAATACTAATATATAAAACAAATCATCACTGCATTTAAAGAAAAAGTATTCACGAACCGAGTAAACCCTTTTACTTGCAAGTCGCTGCTAACACCATCTATCTATCGCCGTGGAACGGAACCAACGCGATTGACGCTAGTTACGTCGGCGATGGAATGAGGCATCTGCATGCTAGTACTATATTGTTACGAGCTGAGGTTCAGGGAAAAATTATTTAAACAACAGACTTCAATATTACACTTTATTACAAAAACACTTCTAACTTAAAACAATTCTATTACTTCGCACTATTTGCCTTTTCCAATCGCACTGTATCGCTTCTCAATCGAAACTGACTCAAGACAACCCGACTGCTCTTTATATAACACAGAAGAAGTTTCTAGAACGTTCCATACTGTTCTAGATAATTCTAGAATCTTGCAGAACAATCGACTTTCAAACTCATTGTTCCCGAAGCGATTAGAAACATCCAGAATATTCGACTTTCTAGAAAATTTCATTCGACACGAGCTTTCGAGAATATTAGTTCCGCTATTCGATACTATATGGCGCCACTAATTACTACCTTGTTCTTCCTCTCGTCATTAGATGGCATTGTCTTATCTTGTAACAATATTTTCTGCGCCGTTACTAAGGAGTATGCTTTAGAAAGTACAGCACTAAAGCGGAGTAAGTGCTTAACGAGGCACGGAGGATTCTCGGTAAGTAATGGATGGTTAACCATCCACGGATCGACCTAAGCAAGCGTTGCTTAACCTCGAAGAGCGACCCGTGCGGCTGTTATTATTGTTTTAATAAAAGTAAATCATAGACATAAATAATACTGAAACCACATTATGTTACCTCATAAACAAAATGCTATCGCCATTCAAGCAATACCGGTAACTGTGAAAGTAATCCCGCACTCACTCAATCGTAAATTTATCAAAGGCTGATTTAAAAAAAAAAACGAAACAAGCCCACATGATAGAAATCAGACGCAAATGAGCAACCGTTATGTTTTGTTTGCCAATGAATTCATTCAAACGATCTGCTTTAGATAAATAGAATGTTTTTTATAGAATATGTTAAATTGTCCCAGTGTTGATTCCCTCTCACAGAGAGGAGGTCTGCGTCCCAGCAGAACATTTAAAAGGCTGATCATTATGATGTACAATTGTGCACCATAGTAAAAATAATCATCGGAACGGTTCCTCGTAATGTATGTAAAACTAGTATTACATAGTGGTAAAATTATTTATTTGGACAGGGTAATCTCTGGAAGAATCTAATGTAGAAAGTTATTTCACTATTAACTAGCTAGAAAATGCCGATACAATGTTTGTTATTGTTTGTCGGCAGGGCACATTGCTCGCAGAACGGATGGACGATGGGGCAGAAAAGTTCTGGAGTGGTGTTTAGTATGGAATTCAATACAATATGATATAGGTCCTATTCTGTGAAAGTTTACGAATGTACTTGTGGGCGCAGCGGAAAAAAGGCAGTAGGTAGGTACTTACGGGTGCAGGATTGGAGCTTTGAATAATAATGTCCTTCGATAGTTTTAGCAATGGAGTTTTCACTATAGTTGAATGCTGGTAAGCCACCCACAGACTCTGTTTGTCACACACAACACTTATATTTGAGTTTTCTTTGAGAGCGAGAGGAACGGGAGCGCACACGCGTTACCGGAGTTGCGCTTTTTTGACTTTGAAACTCTGCTATTTCTAACAGTTGTGAATACAACTGTTAGAAATAGCAGAGTTTCAAAGTTAGCGTACAAATAAACGGAATAAACCATCTGAATAGGGATGTTACCAAAAAATATCTATTTAGTCCATCCTTAGACAACCTTAAATGGACACGCATTGTTTCTTTTGGCACGTAACATGCATACAGTGTATTGAAATATCGTGTGACGTCACGGTGTGCTATACGTTATACTGACAAAGTGACGTCACAAGCCCACTCCTGAACTTTGATGCGCTTTATCATTGACATTTTTTATTTATTTGATAAAGCAAAAAATACGGGTCCAATATTATTTGATAATCTCACTGACGGACTATTACTATTACTATCTTGCAAAATCATCGTGGTCAGAGGATCGTAAGTGTTTGTACCTAGAGAGCTAAATCTCATCACATAAGCACAAAGATATTTATTTATTTATTTATATATAAAGATACCCCATAGACACCCTTTTTATCACTTTCGATGTCCGAGCGTGCATTCAACAGGGGTAGAGTGCCAATTAGAATGAATGTAGCGACCCGAACCGAACTCTGCTACGCACATTAAAAACAATGGCTTGAACATTAGTAGGCGACCTGTCACACCGATGCGTAACGTGTGAACATTGATTGCGAACATCTTATTTTTTGTTAGCCAGGCAAAGACCTCGTGCCCCTCCGGTGGGTTCCCCTATTGTGAGGTGGGGGGGCTCAGTAACCGTGGCTTGGTCACCCACAGTGAAGCGGAGAGGAACCCGAGGAGGAAATCACGAGATTTATTCGGGATCAGTTAGAACAATTGAGAACGGTTTGATGAGTTTCTGTTGCTAGGATTTTACCATTACATCGTAGTTAATTAGCCTATTAATGTTCCCACTGCTGGGACACAGGCCTCCTTTCTGTGAGAGGGAATGAGCCATAATCCACTACGCGGGCTGAGTGCGAGTTGGTGGATGCCACATGTCTTCGAATTTTTGGTTCTAGGACATGCCGGTTTCCTCACGATATTTTCCTTCACCGTTTTGAGAGCAGTGGTGATGAAACAATTTACACAAATTAAAGCGCCTGCCTGGGCTCGAACCCATGACTTACAACTTATAAGTCGCGACCAATACCACTGCTCTCCAGTATAATATTTCATGAGAATTATGCCCACATAGAAACCTTGAGAAAAACTATTCTTAAACTCATCAAATACAGTATGTTGCTTTTCCACAAAGTTCAACCGAATACTTGAGGCGTGATAACGGCACAAACATACTTTCAGATTTATAATATTAAATAAGGATTACGGAGTACAAAGTTGGCTGCTTAAACTTTGGGATTAAGCTTTTGCTAAGTACTTAGCTAGTGCTTATATAGAATAACGTTTCTCTATAGAAATATGAGTATTCATTAGTTTAATAGCTCCGCTTTAAGTTACTTTCTGGCGATTATCATTTAGAATTACTTACGGATTATATATTTTGAGATTCTTTGAATATGTTTTGTGAACTATGTGCAGCAAGTTACTTACTAACGGGGAAAATTGGAAATGATTTGATTGTTGAGTTGGTAACCCTTTTGGTTTTTAGTCTTTTACTCCTTGTTTGTTGCTGATGTGTTGTGCCTGCGTTGAATTAATATATTTCTATTCTATTCTCATAAATAAAAAGTGTCACGCTGATTCCAAGTAATTTGGGGCAAACACAGAAAGATGATGAGATTCTTACTTAAATTTTGATACAAAAAAGCTGGATACGTATTACCTTAAGGGGAGTTGACCATAACTCCGTATTTTTCTGCGATGTAAAACTGTGATTTTTTGCTTGTGCATGTTACATACAATCTTTAAATAGTCTAAAACAAAGTACCTACATGTTTCTCCGCTTCTTTTTTTAAAGCATACAACGGAATTTGATACTGATTTTACTAATAGAATGAGCAGAAAACGAGGAAGGTTTGTGTGTATAATTTATACCGTACGAAGCCGGGGTGGGTCACTAGTATTGTATAAATACCACATAGAATTTTATTAAAATTAAATCTAAGACGTCCGTAAGGTAAGGCTATACGGTGCGACTACGCCGTAGGCTGTAACCAATAATCCGCTACGTTGTCGTAGCATTCGTAGCAGCCGTGTAGCAATCTCACATTCGAAGCCATTGTCAACGATAGATTCAATTCGTGTCCTCGTACCCTACACTGTGTGGGGACTACACCGCGGCTAAAGGACTGAATCTTCTTGTACTTTTTTTTAACACGGTCTTCGTACATTCGGTTCTGAATGCTATCTGTATGAACGTATTTAAAATAGTTGGGCTAATAGACACATTTTACGTGGACACATGTACTCTTTTATATTGCTAGCAAAGTGTTAGCTGATATTTTTGTATCATAATTATAAGCATAGAAGTGCCAGCTAATTAGTCTGTAATCGTATGGGATATCTTAATTTTAACTTTGAAGGTATCGTAACAATCATGTTCCTAAGGCACCATGACTTTTTCGAAAACAAAATCCAAACTTTTAATCATTGAAAGAATATTTGTAATCGGGTACCACAGTATCTGAAAAACACAGATTATCTTCGAAAAAACAACTAACTATTTGACCTTTTTTAGACCCTGGGGACGCAGGGTCCAAACGGGGCCCTATTGCTGTCACTCACGTGCCCGTCTGTATGCCTATCAGTCCGTCGTCTGTCACATAATATAATTCCGAAGAATTTTTTACTTCCTATTGACCTATGAACTTTAAATTTGGTGATAATGTTTAGTGTTACGTATATTTACTTAAAGAATACAAATATATTCTACATTTGGTACAGAATCCTAAATGTGCGAAGTCCGACATTCACTTGGCCGGTTTTTATACATACTCTAGCTTTTACCGGCGGCTTCGCTCGCAGTGAAGCCATTTTTTTTTTAATAAAAAGTATCCTATGTTACTTCTAATACCGCCAAGAATATATTTACAAAGTTTCATGATGATCGGTTTAGTAGTTTTTGCGTGAAAGCGTAACAAACAAACTTACCTTCACATTTATAATATTTCTAGCTTTTACCCGCGGCTTCGCTCGCAGTGAAGCCATTAAATCTTTTTTTTATATATAAAAGGTATCCTATGTTATTTCTAATACCTCCAAGAATATATTTACGAAGTTTCATGATGATCGGTTCAGTAGTTTTTGCGTGAAAGCGTAACAAACAAACTTACATTCACATTTATAATATTCCTTACTGGATATACTTACATAATACTAGTTTAGACTTAAGTACACACATTTGTTATACGTCTGTTACTTCACGGTGTAACAACACATCCAAAGTTAATCCAAGACACAGGAAAACACAACGGGCGTAACATAGTATCTACCTACCTACATACCTCCCTACCATTTGGTAATTACACAGAGCGATAGTTGTAACGAGGACACACGGGGTGATTGCTAAGCGATATACTCGAATATCTTATCTTATCGGGCGCACGGTTGGCGTAGTGGTTGAGCGATTGACTGCTGCGCTGTGTGTCGTGGGTTCGATTCCCGCACGGAAAAATATTTGTATGACTTACAGATAGTTGTTCCGGCTCTGGGTGTTTGTGTATGTGAGTTTACATGTTTGTAAACGCACCCACGACACAGGAATAAATTTCTAGTGTTTGGCAACGTTTATAAATAATAAAAAAAAAAACTTACCAGGACTCGGATAGATATTACCCGTTTTATTTGAAGAGTTCGGCCATTTTTCCCGGGGAAAAGGGGGAATGAAAAAAAAGGTTTGTAACCAATTTCTTTGGGGTCCTCTGGGCAGAGGACATCCAATGAGGTTTTTCCACGCCGGAACAAAAAAAAACTAGATAGAAAAGGCAACCCTTGTATAGATGTTCGAAAATTTCTTACAATTTTTTTTAATACCGGTCTAATACAAGCTGGTATTAGTAGGACAACGCACTGTATGGCTTTTCGCTTACAAAAAAGGCAGAAGTACGAGTATGTATACCCACCTTAAATTGAGTAAGCATTATTTTTAATATATCATGCTTACTCAATTTAAGGCGGGTTGGCGATTTAAGTCTTATGCTTTTTTCCCTCAAAGTTTTCTTCAACAATGTCAGTTCAATTTTTAAGATAACCTTAGAAAAAATAAGCTAAAGTCACTTTGGTACTTGTCTGCATTTCAACCCACCACTTTTTGAGGCAATTTTTTTAGTAATTTTTTCTTGTATCGTGGACAATCGCGATTGCGTTTACAAACATTTAACCTCACATACACAAGACACCCAGATCTCGAAAAACTATCTGTAGGACATATAAATATTTGTTCCGTGCGTAAATCGAACCCACGACACATAGCGCAGTAGCCGATCGCTCAACCACTACGCCAAGCTTGTCGTCACATGACTGACGCGCCGTGAAATGACATGAAGATACTTAGAAAAGTCTTTCCATTTAATCAATTTATTTATTCAGTAACAATTTAAATTGCGTTCGAAATAATCAGCATGAAACAGTAGCTATTGGATGTATAATTAATAAATAAGAATAAGAGAATTAAATTCAAACTAGAAACAAATAAAATTAAAATAATATAAAATACCATGCGCACATAATTTAAAATAACAATGTTAATAAATTAATAGCAATTTAAAACGAAAACAATGATCAAATATAACATTGTAAATAAATTAATAGCAATTTAAAAGGAAAACAAAAATTAAAAATATGTAAAAAATTATAAAACCTTAATCAAAAATTCACCTATTGAGTAGAGACATCTTTCCAACAGATATGCCTTGAGCCTTGCCTTGAATGAGCCTGTGTATAGTATGCTTTTAACTCCAGCGGTAGTTTATTAAATATTTTAACTGCCTGATACTGTGGACTGTGTTTGACTATTCCAAGAGCCGAGGTGATTTAGTTTGCAATGTCTTCTAAGAAACGGTATTCTAAACTAGTCTAAAAACGATATAGTGGCATTTAGTTGTTGAATGAAATTAAGCTCCAGCTTAGCTCAAATCAAGGTTCAAAATACCGCACCAGCTAAGATTTGAGGCCCTAGGCAAGTGAAATTATATTAGCGAAATCGATTCTTTTAGCAAAAGGGAAAGTGAAATTCTGTTAGCGAAAAGTTGCAGGCAGTCTCCGAATGGGGCGATGCCAATCTGGTCAGGTTTAAAGCTGCTAAAACCCAGGCGTGTCTTTTTTTCCGCTAAGAGGAGCCAATTTCACCCGGCTCCAACTTTCCGAGATGTGACGTGCCAATTACGGACCATCATGAGCTTCTTGGCGTTACGTTGACATCGACTCTCAATTTTGGCCCATACATTGAGGCCAAAGCTCAGCTGGCTGCCAAAAAGTTGGGGATCCTTGCAAAGGTGAGAAGGTACTTCACGCTGGAACAGCTGCTCAACTTGTATCAAACGCAAGTTCGATCATGCATGGAGTACTGTTCTCATCTCTGGGATGGATCTGCCAAAAACCAGCTTGATGTATTAGATTCGATCGAAAAGCGGGCCAAGAGGCTCATCGGGGATGAAGCACTGGTCAAGTCAAGGCTCCAGAGCCTTGAACACCGTCGCCGAATTGCCAGATTGTCGGTTTTTATCGGTAACATTTCGGGGAGTGTGCGATGGAATTGCACGATCTAATTTCTCTTAGCCCGTTTGATCATCGGACTACAAGACGTACGGCGATGCGCCATCGGTTTAAGGTGGAGATTTTACCCATACGCACAAAACGTTTTGAGAACACTTTTATGATGCGTACAGCTGAGGAGTGGAATACCCTTCAGGAGTCTGTGTTTCCCGATAACTACAATTTAGGGGTCTTTAAGTCAAGAGTGAATAGGTTATTAAAAAATCAGAAATTCTAATGCCTATGATATTCTATGAAACGAAATTACTTAGGTAAAATACCTTAACCAAAATACTTAGGTATTATATAGCTCAGGAAATTAAGCGTAATATAGGTCAACCTGCGAAAGAAATCGTAGGTACTTTAATACTTTCACCGGAATTATGTTCATTATGGAACTAGTAATGATGCCCGAAGTCCATAAAAATGACAAAACAACAAAAAAATATATTTTGGCTCGTATCTCGAAAACCAATGAATATTGGTGAATCGTAGGTTTTTTTGTGCACCATTGAACTAAGAACAATCTTGCCCTGAGCACAAATTGCTGTAAAAAAAAACAAAATCAAAACGAGAATTAAGCAAAAAAAAACAGATTTTTGGGCCCTTTGACAGTCCATTTTTTTTTTCTGCCTTTGGATTTTTATGGGCTTTTCAGGCAACATTACTATAACCATAAAGAAAAAAATCCAGAGGACTTTTTTCGCATCAAATTTCTTTATTGCCTGGGCTAATTATGTTTGTTAGAAATATCTCATCTCATCAAATATCTCATCTTTTCGAATCACATTTATTTGTTTCATTTTTTATTCCCATACAGTTCATAAAACTGATAAAAATGTGTGTGAATTCATGCAAAATAGGTTATTATCATCATTTCAACCAAAATATGTCCTCAAGAATCGAAACATCGATCGGTCCGCAACAGCAACAGTAACAGCCTGGTAGCCTATTCATATTGTTATCATTTCGCCAAATAATGGCATTGTTAATTATCATTTATTTCAAGTAAAAACCAAAATGATTTAAAACGGTAGGTATTTTTAGGGTTCCGATCCTCAAAAGAAAAGAAAGGAACCCTACACTACAGGATCACTTCGTTGTCACCTTTTTTCTGGAATGCCCGGAGGTATCTAGTTGAAATTAATATGATATACTGAAGTAAATTGGAGCTGTGAAAAATCAAACTTCTAAATCAATGCGATCAAAAGACATAGCCGTTTATGTCACATATTTGAGGAATCGTAAGGGAATCAAAAGCTAAAGAATATTGCCCGTTGAACTAGAATCATGAAATATGACAAGTAATCGGAAAACCGAAAATTAGTATCTACATAAAAAAAAGATTATCAACTTATTTGGAGTTGTTAAACTGACTGCAAGTTATTTTGATTTGTGTGAGCAATTTTCGGTTCTTTCCATAGTTCTTTCATTGTTTATGAACGTCAGTAATGTTAATTATTTTTCATCACACTTGCACGTAAACAGTATTTAAACATACAGGTTAACTTGGCCGTAATGCCCCATATAAAACCCTCGAGCTTTCTTTTTGTCATGAAACCCAAGGTCGGTAAGTAATTTTTTATTTATTTATAGCACAGCACACAGGTCATGCAAGTTCAAGCAAGGAGTTTACACGCAATTGATAAATTGTCTTAAAATGTTATCTAAACAGGAATTTCATTGCAATATCTGTGTTCAATCATCAATGTTCTTAGTAATCGATTTTAATAGTTTTTTGTATCAAAACGTCGAAATTTTTTTTTTTTTTTTTTACACTCCGTCATGTCTGTATACCTAAGTAAGTATTTGCCCTTAACGTTTCTGAACGAAACATTTGTATATTCTGTGGTGTGGGCAAAAAGCCCGCCATCCGCTTAAAAAAACTTCACGTAAGTATTTCGTAATAATAGTTGTGCTGACTTGTGTATGAAAGCTATAATTCATAATTATTTACATTTCGTATTTGAAGACAAGTAAAAAAGTTATAAAAAATGTCGTCGTCGTCGTCCGATGAGTGTGATTTAAATACAACACCGCCAGATATTGTCCATGCAGCAAAAACAATTAATGAAAATCTTTTTGCCCTATAATTTTATTTATTGCCTCGCAAATGTGGTGAAAAACATTGTATGTTTCACGGACGGTACGGGAATTACGAACCTCGACTCAGAAAGCCCTTCTACTAGAGCCTCGATCGTAATTCCTTACTTACCGCCGGAGGTAATACACAATGTACTATTGGTGAATGTAGCTAGTCTAGTCAGAACCATCGGTGCGCGAGTCCGATTCGGACTGGCCGGTTTTTTTAATCGTGTAACAAATATGAACTACTTTGGCGAAGTTAATCAATCAGTCCTTAATTGTTGCCATAAGAGTGTCATAAACATTATTTTTTTAGCATTTACCAGTGTTTGTGATAAATTTTTAAATTTCCCGTGTGATTTTGCTGGTAAAATGTTGAAATTAACGATTTTAATAGATCATTTCGGACTTTTACCGGTAAGAATTGGTTCTTAAGTTTCACCGATAAATCCAAGGTTTTACCGTAGTTTGAGCTTTTAAAGTAACACATACATTATCTATTTATTGACAATCCCTATTGCGATAGATTATCACTTTGTCTACGCCCCGTTATTAGACCCCTTACACTTCGAAACACCTTTTGAAAATCCCAATCGTTAATAAGATGTCGTTTCGCCTAGGCTTTCATTATATCGACGGTCCCTACGTACATAAAGACATGTCAAAAATGGTTTTTTTTTTTACTGCACAATTGGCTTTAGATTTTCCTTAGGCACAGTCCTGTATTTTTTTATTTTTTTTATATTGTGTATTTAACGTCATTTACAAATCGTATATGAGAACAAGTATTACATTTACAACGAATAAGTGTCGTAGATGCGGATATCTATACTTATCGTTTTGTACGGTGTTTTAAAATGCGCGCCACTCGGTGCGAACGCGGTCTTGTCTGACCTAACGTCATTCACGGCTTGAGTTCCCCGATGTCGTGTCAATGCTTGTTTGCGTGGTGAAATATTAATGTTTTGATACAGTTTAGATTAAGTGGTGTATTGTTTAGTTATATTGTATTTAAATTCTATTTTATAAACTGTTTTCATCTTTCCTGCGTATAAAAGGGTATCATAGACATGTCTGACATGCTTTTATTTTAATGTCAGCGTAGAAACAGTCATCTATCAGTTTTTCTAAGAAAATATAAAAAAAGAAAATATGTATAAATACCATTATAAAGTTTCTAAAGCTAGTAAAACATAACAGAAAAAAAACAAATTATAATTGTACATATAATTATTTCTAGAGCGGTTTGAACATAAATAACGCTCTCCTGTAAACCTCGGTTTTCGACATGTCTTTATATACGTAGGGACCGTCGATATTCTATGAAGCAATTAAATGACAAGCGTCACACGTGGAACAAGTCTTGATGTCTCGCTCTCGATACACGTGGTAGGTACATTAAAATCAAGAACGTTTTGGAAAGCGAAATCATTACCTCTTGAATTATTTTGAGAATTATTTAGTACTAGCTTCGGCCAGCGGCTTCGCCCGCGTGGTTGACGAAAATAATCCCAAGTGAACATTTTCTGGATACAAAAAGTATCCTATCTGCTGTTTCTGACTATAACCTATCTCTGTGCCAAATTTCATACAGATCCGTCCAGCCGTTTGAGCGTAAAGAAGTAACAAACATACAAATACATACGCACTCACAAACTTTCGCTTTTGTAATATTAGTGTGATTGGCTTTTCATATTCTCAGAAATAGGTAGGACATGTAGGTTTGTAGGGAGTAGTGAAGAGCATGACAAATAATTTTGCCCTAAAAAAATCTTGGACTGCACTTCAACGAAAATATTGCCTAACGTAGTAGATTAATTAATTACAAATAACTTACTCCATTCTGCTTTATCTCAACGCCAAAACTAATTTGGATAATAAATATTCAAAATCTAAATTTCTTTATTCAATTAGGCCATGAAGCGGCACTTTGAAACGTCAAAATAAAAATTAAAAGTAATAATAATTGACTCTACCGTCCATTCGGAAATGTAGCTTGTTATGGAGAAGAACGGACAAGAAACTCCACACCTACTCTTTAAAAAAAAAGTATTTAGAGAGTAGAATAATGTAACCAAATACTTGTAGTATTTGGTTACATTATTCTTGTTGGAAAATACATATATGTGAGAACGATGTAAAAAAAAAACGTGTACGTAAAAGCGTCTGGAGTAAAACAAACAAATGAAAAATACAATAAATAGATAGATTAAAACTAGCCGAGGCAGCTAAGTTATGAACAATCCCGAATAATGGCACCCACCCCCATGCCCGCACAAACATGAGACATGGATCGGCACTACTCAGCTCAACCACCATGAAGGGAACCAAATGATTCAACACTTGTGCCACCATCAGAGAGACATTAGAGAGAGCATGACACACTATCAACTGCCAGGGCACACTGAAGTCGCCGAACGACACATAGTTACTGTAAATGGTAGATTTACAGTTTGTACATAGTACTCACATATATGCTGTGCAGTTATATAATAGTAAAATAAATTCATTTGTACTTTTTAAGTTTATCTTGGCTATCGCTGACATCGGTGAAGCAAAACATCGTGAGGCAAACTCGACTTATATTTTATATAAATTAGAAATCGCCAATTGTCCTGTCCTGTCCTGTCTCATCAACCTGTTCTATGCGTCTCGCATCCAGCGGGTTCCCGCAGCCAGATCATCGGTCCACCAAATGGGAGTGCTTCCAACGCTGTATCTTCCGGTATGCGGTTGTCATTTCAGAACTTTACCAGAAACCAGAGTCCCATCGACCATCCGTTTTGACAGTATTCTGCCCTGCCAACTGCCACTTAAGTTTATCAAAAGGTATTTTTCATTTCTATTTAATAAAAAATAATCAGGAAAGCTAGGAAGCTGACTCACACTAACTGCCTAGGTGATGATAGCTGACTGTACAGCGTACACATGATATGGGATAGATTAATTCAATATGCTAAGTTGTTCCACACACAAGCTATCAAGTAAGGGTGTATGTGCAAGGTTGATTGGCCTATCTTGTAATGGAAATTACCTTAAGGTCTGTAGGTTTAGTTGGGGTTAATTTCTGTTGGGATATCCTGTAAAACAGGTACTTACCTAGAGGTAGAACTTACCTAGTTTAGGGGTTATTAAGTTTGCACTATGGTAGGTGTCCTGATTAATGAGAGTTATTATAATTAAATTTGTCTCTACCTTTTAGCAAATCATTATCTTAATCATTTCAGCCGAAAGACGTCCACTGTTGGACTAAGACCAGCCCTGTCATCGAAAATGGTACACGTATTGCAAAATTTGACATGACTTTTGAATGTCAAAAATGTAAAGAAAAATAATAGCCATTCATTCTAACAGGACTCATCAAACAATCGTCCGTATCGCTGTCAACGGGAAAGGTGCACAAAAAGCTGGCAGCATTCCCACATTGAATGCCAATGATTCGGGTTGTTTTTTTGTTCGAGAAAAAGTCAGCCTACTGGTCTCGTGAAAAGTCGACAAATGTCAATGTTTGGCAATGTCTTAAAATCCTAGGAGGCGTTATACCATCAATACCTTGTCGGTGCAAATATTAATCATCGTCTCAGAAGCCACCCCTTTTTGTCATATAATATTATCTTGTACGCAGTGAACCAATCTTTTATTTGGTCTTCCCATCCTTTTATATCCATCCACATTCATTCTCAAAATATTCCTCATTACGCCATTTTTTTCTAATATACTGCCAGAAACAAAATCATTATGAAAGACCGTCCCTTCAGCTTTTAATTTCATCTAAACAAATTTTGCATCCAAGAAAATGTTTACCCCATTTTAAAATAGGCCACAACTCAGCGGCTTTAGCGCCCCATACTAAGCCCTTTAAGCTTTTGATTTAAAGGCGGCTATTTATTACCCATTAACTCATTCTGATCTTAAAACTCGGGTTTTCTAAACATCTGGCACATGCAAAGTAGAATTTCTAGCCAACCGCTTTATGAAAAGCGCTTTTTTGCTAAGCTTGCTTGTTTATATGAAATTTATATGCTTTATATCAACTGCACACCTGTTTATTTTGTTTTGAGTCGTTAATGGTGCTCTTTTTTTTGTTTAGCTAACTACGTCTTAGGTAAGTATAAAAGTGTTATTTGAAATTGGTAAAACACTTTCTACTATAAACATAACTACATACCCCTCATCATCATCATCTTCATCATTTCATTCGAAAGACATCCAGTACTGGACATAGGCCTCCCCCAGGCGTCGCCACATTGACCGATCCCGTGCGTCTCGCATCCAGCGCCTTCCCGCAACCTTAACCAGGTCATCGGTCCACCTAGTGGGAGGCCTTCCAACGTTATACCCCTATTTTACTAAAAACTAACTGGTATCCGGCGCGTTGCTGCCGCCATAGATAATATAATTCTTGTCCGGTTCCGTTCCACGGCTATAGATGGCGTTAGCAGCGACTGACAAGTAAAAGCGTATACTTGGATTATGACTAACTTTTTCTTTAAAAATAGTGACGATTTGGTTTATGTTGTATTTTTTTACACATTTTTACAGTTTCATTGTACCAAAATGTGTTACAATACAAATTTAAAAATCGAGTGGGATACCTCAGAAATTTAAAATAGTGTCATTTTTTTTATTTATTTTTTTATTTGTTATAGGCTCGCGCTTGACCACTATCTCACCTGATGGTAAGCGATGATGTGGTCGACGGTGAAGCACGCTTGCCTAGAAGTAACCTATTCACTCTTGACTTAAAGACCCCTAGATTGTAGCTATCGGGAAACACAGACGCTGGCAGGGAATTCCACTCCTTAGCTGTACGTATAATAAAAGTATTCTCAAAACGTTTAGTGCGTATGGGTGGGATGTCCACCATGTATCGATGGCGCATCGCCGTACGTCTGGTAGTCCGATGATGAAACGGGCTGGGCGGAATTAGATCATGCAATTCCATCGCACACTCCCCAAAATGTAACCGATAAAAAACCGACAAGCTGGCAACTCGGCGACGGTGTCATTTATTGGAATCAATATTTTATATGATCAGTTCAGTTTTGAAATGTGATTTAAGTGCCCAATATTCCATAATTTTGTGTTTAGGATAGTTGATTAAACAAGAACATACAATGTTTATGATTAATTTTAGAAAATGTTAATTTTACTCACAATTCAATTTTCTTTCTTAGCGCTAGGACCCCGTGCCACCGCATTAATCGCACTATGTTTAAAGCCATCGCGCTAGTGCAAGCAGTAGTTTTGTTAAAGTTTTATTGAAATCGGATGAACGGTATGTCGGCGCATAGAATACGAACAAACATTGATTTTTATGTAGCTTTTAGAAGATATGTATGATGTTTACGTTGTCGTGTAGTAATTTAGACATATGTCATGCATATCATATCCTGTGCGTATAGAATAAAGGTATAGAGGGTATGACTTAATGAATCATTGCATTTAGATATCCTTTGCATGACATTCTCAGGAAAATTTCACACAACATTGTCTACATTATTTATCAGACGAGCGAATGCACATTCTACGAGTATGCCATTTAAACAGACATATAGCTTTCTTTCCTTGTTATGTCTGTGTTCACAAAGATTCTATGGAACATTCAAAGAATGGTCACTCGCTTGATGTAAACGGCATTGGAGCGTGCAAATGGTTACTTAGAGCGTTCTTGCATGTTCGGACGTGCTCGCTCCCCGAAGCGGTGTCTTCAAACCGTTCTTGTGTTCAAGCGATGTGCAAGAATAATTCTAGTTCTTGGTTCTAATTCTTGGTATTTGATACATAGGTATAAGCGCTGAAAACGAGCTTTCGTTTACACTTAAATTTCACGAAAGAATGCTCTTGTTCTAGCTCTATCTCTTTGTACTTTTGGTTTTATCACACCTTAATGGAATAGACATTTTGTGCAATAATTCAGTCTCTATAGTCTCTACAATCTATGCCACCACATACGAACTTCAAAAAAGTCTTGATATCAAACAAATCCTAAATCGCGCTATCAAAGTGATCAGCGCGATCTGAACATACACCACCCCGACAACAACCATCGTCGGGCATTTGTCTACCAGACAACACCCGTCTGGTCGAAGGATCCTTGCGTTACAGAACTTTCCATACTGTTCCGCATACCATAAGTCCAAACTCCATACCGATAATCACAATGTTCTCAAAGCAATAATCATCTTTCGCAAATAAACGACATTTTAAATGCACGCAAATGGGTCTCCGTAAATCTTTCACGAGTTCTCTTAGTTTAGATCAATGCTCCTTTAAGTTTTAATCCGTTGGTAGAATTTATATGAACGTGGGCCCAACCAAAGATATACTCGTACGACCAATTTTATCACACAGAGGTAACCTTAAATAAAACTGTTAAAAGGTCAATGTTCAAATTTATTTGTGAGAATCTTTTACATTCACATTCTAATGTATAAGAAATTTAAAACTTTCCGATCATTGAATGTAAATTGAATGAACTGTATGATTATTGGGCTGATGGTAGGCCAATGCCTGTATATAATTAATACAAAATAAGAACATAAAGGTTTTTTATAAATAAGGCTGTTAATGGTTAACAACTACATCAGTAACTGACGTATTATAACGCATTTAACAAAACTAGACCACTAACACCACCTTGTACCAAAAATTACCAAGTAATAATTTTGTGCTAAAGGAATTTTAAACATCGTTCTGTTTCTATCAATCGTTTGAGGATGATAGACAGAATTAAATTTTAAATTTCTTTACCGCGAAACAGATTTAGTAATTCGTCAAGTAACCTGAACTAAATACAATATATACAAATCAGTTTCACAGGCAACTAGTACCTACTTAGTAAGTGTGTTCTTATTCCAAATTATGTTGGTGTTCAATCACTGAACATTATTTATTTACAGCCCCTAGTCACACAATCAAGGTTGTCGCAATAGGCACTCTATTCTCGTCACACTCAGGTAACACGTTTGTCGCACCAGTCGCGTCGTGTTTGTCGCATTTGTCGCCGCGACAAACTTGTGCCGCAGTTAATTAAGCCCCGTCACAGTCTTCAGGCACTTAAGGCAGAATGAGCAAAAGGCGTACCTCCGACTGACAACTAGACATGGGGCAATTAGATTGTTGGTACTTAGAAATTACTGGCTTTAATCCTAACTTTAGTATGTGCGACGTTTTATTCTAATGTAGGGCAGCTTATGAAAGATTTAGCCGACCGCGACCATCCGGGATCTCTTTAGATATTCTCTTTTTGAATTTTTGATAAGGCTGCCCGAAAAAGTCGGACAAAAGCGGCCTAAACTTAGGACACCCGTAGGGCTAAGTTGAAAATGGGGCGGTCATCTTTTCATCTAAATTAACTGTTTTATACTTGGCTACTGCTGGACATAGGTTAGGAAGCCATATGACTGAGTGGAGACAACATTTATCTAAAGAAATAGACCAAAGTATGTTATTACACAGATTTTCTTGTTACAAAAGACGAAAGAATACCAACTTCTGACGACAACAAAGCAGTATCTAGATATAAAAATCGTTGTCATTGCGGCCTTATCATTTTATCGAATAAATCATAACAGACAGCAGAAAGCCCCAAAAAGGTTAAAATGAAGAAAAATGGACTCATGCCATAATGTTTTTTCACAAAAGTAAATGTATTTCCATAGTGGGCGTGCGTGTTTTACATTAAATTTTGATTCTATTAGGCATAAATACGGTCACACAATAAAGTCTATTTTCCGTAGGCAAATTCCCAAATCCGGGTTTCTTTAACACCGATGTGTAACTTTACTGCACTATATTTTAACGTAGTGAATAAGATCGGATATGTTTTTTGAAGTGAAATCTTCTTTAGCGGCGTTGAGCACTTTTGTGGGATGGGTAAAAACTGTGAAACTCGCGTCAGGTCACGTGTGCTGATCGAAAAACCGTAAGACGGTTGGAGAGTAGTATAAACCTATCGTATCAGTTTTAGAGATTGGCGATGATGGTTCTGGTAATAATGATGGTGAAAAAGTAATCGAAATTATGGATGTAAGTTGATTTTTCTGAGAGATAAACTTTTTAATGTAATATAATGTATTTTAATGTAATATAAATAGTAATGTTTGTGTACGATAGCGCAATAAATAAATATTGTATTCTACCACATAAATGGTTGTACTTTTATATTGATATTAAAAGCAATTTGTTCAAAATTATTCCCTAACTATTCAAATAAATCAAAAATGCACAACGTTAATAATCAAGTTTTCACTTCTGCCGGCACTCCCGGAGTGTTTTTTTTAAGAATGTTTTGTGTTGTTGCTGCTGTTCTGCATGTTGTGCTGTTGTGTATGTTTGTGTTTTGTTGTTAAATTTTTGTTTTTTTTCTGATTGTAAAGTGCATTGTATCTTTCTAAAATCTATAGACCTGTTCCGTTGGGAACAACCGATATTTCTGACAGTAATTTTGTACGGTAAGTAAAAAAAACTTAAAAACAGAGTACCTATTTACCAGTATGATTATTCAAACAACAAATGTGAATCTTCTACGCAATATCAACAACATCAACAGCCATTTTACCCGACTGCCGAAGGAGGGTACTCCTTCGGCAGTCGGGTAAAATGGCTGTGTTTATCAGTCTATGTATGTATGTAAGTATGTATGTTTTTTCCTATGTGCGTTCTAGAGACCAAACGCGTTGGCTGATTTTGATGATTCTTACGTCAATCGATTCGTCTTAACCCTGCGAGTGTTACTGGCTACATTAAAATTGGAAAACATGAAAATGGCGCATTTTGGGCGCCATATTGTGGAGGCCCAATTTTTTTTTTCTTCTAAACTCATCGTGTGGGATATCAAAATAAAGGGTTTAAAGAGGTGATTTCAAAAATATAAAACACTTACATGTTTAAAGTTATTCAATTCAAAAAAAAAATAACTAAAAAGTTGTAAATAAAAACATATATTTAAAAACAACAAAAAACCCGACTGATTAAAAAGCGAACTAAAAGACTTAAACAAGAAGAAAATTATGCTGTGCAGTCTGAGGATACGTCTGGTTTTGGTTAGCCAGCTCGCGCATGTATCCTCCGACTGCACAGCATGATTTTCTTCTTGTTTACTTCATTTTACTTCGCTTTTTAAGAAGTCGGGTTTTTTGTTGTTTTTTAATATATTTTTTTAATGTTCCCACTGCTGGGACTCAGGCCTCCTCTTATAGAGAGAGCAATCTTCTACGCATTTAACATTAAATTCACACAAATGTAGACAAAAGAGTGAATCATTACAGTGTTTTGGGGACAGATAAAGCAATAATTTATGTTGATAACCCATTAGGTCGTGCGAGGAATAAGTTACCTACTAGATTTAGATTATTATAATTTATGAAATCTGTTTAATGCTTAAGGTCGCGTTTGTAGAATGTGGTAGTGTTACATATTATATCTAATTAATATGCACCATGACTGAAGCAATAAACATAAAAAAAATACCGAAGGCTGCAATTTTTAGCAAATCGTGGCAAACAATAGTCAACCTAGATTGTTTTTAGTGGATGCGGAATCTGATGCGTTTCTTAACAGACCTAAACTCGGTTTTTAGAAAGTTATAGATGCCACTCAAATTAAAATGATGGCTGATGAAAATTAAATAAGTCATTCATAGTTGCTAACGCGTGTTTCACTTTTCAGACTAATTTTTTGTTTACATTACGTTTTTGCTCCAGAATGTTGGCACTAATATTTCTAACTCTGTTCATTATTTATACAATAAGGGATTATTCTGATGGTGGGACATAATTTTTATTGTTTCAAAAGGTGATACCACGCACTCATATTCTAAGAAAATTTCAAGTGTAAAATAGTTGAGTTACATTGCATTGCGTCCAAGGGGATGTACTTGCAATTTCACTTAGAAAAATCGCTTTTTAGTGTGATAATATAAATCGATTCGCGTCGAGCCTAACTAAGCTTGTATTATATTATACTAGCTGTCCTATACCTACCCTATTTACCTATACTGCTTACATGATTGTCATAACTTTAACCGCTTACGCAGTGCACGCAACGGAAGCTCTCAAAAAGGAATATTTTTTTTCCCGTTTTTGCAACATTTTTCATTTATGCTCCGCTCCTATTGGTCTTAGCGTGATGTTATATAGCATATAGCCTTCCTCGATGAATGGTAAATCCAACACAAAAATATTTTTTCAATTCCAACCTTTTCAGTTCCTGTGATTAGCGCGTTCAAACAAACAAACTCTTCAGCTTTATAATATTAAGTATAGATTATCTGTGGCTTAAGACAACTTTTTGCAGCTTGTAGAAAGACACTAATCCATACCTTCATGATTTGTATCGAGTTCAGTATTTATAGCATGAGTTAACAGATTTAATCCCAGTTTCTAGAATTTAATTATTACACACAAGTCAAGGTTCGATTAAGATTCATTCAGCGAATGATCGCAGCTAAAGCATGTTTCACAATTTGCCGCATTCTTCTTTCGATAGCTTTTTTGTTTAAGTATCTTAGCCATAACATTTCTCACACTGTTTACCATATACAAACGATAAGGTCGTATGTTTTTTTAAGGGTTACTTGAGGTATTGTTTTTAACCGACTTCAAAAAAAGGAGGAGGTTCTCAACTCATCGGCACCTTTTATTTATTTTTTATCTATAAGTTTCCTAATTACTCAAAGACGCCTGGACCGATTTGGAAAATTCTTTTTTCGTTTGAAAGAGAATACTTTCCAGGTGGTCCCATGTTCATCAGATCACGATCTGATGATGTGATCCTGGAAAAATCAATCAACAATGCAATCATTTGCACTCAGAAAGCATTATTTGGAAAAGTGAAAGTGATGAAGAAGACCACAGATGGCCATATATCAATCGGTATAAAATCTATCGAATAGTTAACCGACTATGATGTAGCTTATAAATAAATGGTACTAATAAAAATGGTACCATCAAACTGATCTGATGATGAAGCCGGAAGGTAGGCCCTGGAACTCCGAAATAAAGCAATGTATCCTAGTCGTGTTTGGGCTTATTGGAATTGTCAAAAATATAGGTAGGTAAAAGACACCGACTTCGGAAAAGATAGTTATTTTTCGCTTTGTAGCATTTTGTTTTGAAAGTCGGTTTGGTTTTTTTTTGTTAAAATATTTTTTACTATCTTGGTGTAAAAAAGTATATAAAAATAAATGAATTTCAGTTCGTTTCTTAATTCTTTATTGCACACCAAAACTATATATTTACAGAAAGTGAAATCAATATTCATGTACAAAGGCGAGCTTAACTCCAAAATGGAGTTTTCTTCCAGCAAACCTCCGGTGTGAGTTACAGCCACCTAAATACGGGTCACGCATCGATCAAAGGCTGTATACTTGTATGTACAGCGACCTTTATTATGGGCTTTCATTTAAAGTCCACTTAGGCCCATTTTGGGTTCTCGTCAATGCAATTATGTATGTTGTCCGGTTATATAAATGTGGTGTGACGTGTCATGATGGGTTTTTTAAAAGGTTTTTTTTCGGAAAATGTCTTGTCTTTGATGATTAATATCATAGCAGAAGATTAAAGACTTCAGCAGCCAGCTGAAAATGAGACAACGTGTTTTCATTAGATTTCTGTAGAAAGGATTGTCGCCCTGTAATGTCGCGTCTGTCTTCGGAAAATTTAAAGATGCTACAACAACGCAAGGATTGCTTTGATATTGACTTTATTTTGCAATGAATCCGTTTATGTACAAGCCCAAATATGGGATAAAACAGGAATGGGCGTAATAGATCCGTTATAGTTTATTATTCTTGAAAATTTGTAATACAGCATATTATTTATGCCAAATCTATAAAAATTTTACTATAAAAAGTAACCTTCATGGTATATTAGTATCAAGTACTAATGGTTTTTTTTTTATGTTTTTATTCTACCGCGGACATTAATCGTCCGCGCCCTTTTTTGCTGTGTTAATTTGTTTGATAAATTTTCATAATATTACAATTATTGGACTTCTACGTCGGATATTATTTCTAGGCTAACTTAACTAACTTAAGTCTACGTGAGTTCATCTTTTCACTAAATACTATATATATGTTTTCTTTTTTTTATTATTATTATTATTTATTACACACTGGCATTACAATTTTATAAAAAAAAAAGTACTAATGTTGGGAATACTCATGGGGTCGATCTCCAGTACGGGAAACATGTAACTGATGTAATATTTGTTTCGGGATTTATCATGTATATTTAGGTTTTGGTTGAGAGCTCGATATTTCGGCACCGTTACAAGCGCCATGATCACGAAATTTTTTTAAATCATATACATGGTAAATATCCCGAAAAAAAATTAATTCTGATGAATGTGACCATGTCAACTTAAAAACTTATAATGTAACTAATGTTGCCCATAATTTTATTTCTCATTAGTCTCGATTCGTGGCGGTTTATAAACAATAAATATATTTATTATACTATTTACAATTATTGTACCTTAAATGAGTCTTTATGAGTTAGTGGCAAGATACAAAATATGCGCAGCTGGGCTTAAGCTAAGAGGATTCGTGTGCTATAAGCACCAGTTACTTCCGTCACCACCGTGTTCGAGCTGCGATTACACGTGTGGTGCGGTGCAAAAGTTAGTATTACAATATAATTAATTTATTAATTACTATCATGCGTGAGTGTGCATTTAAGTATGAAATATGAATATATTAGTTGGGACTTAATTAAGTATAATTAGCGATATGTGGTAAATCTAGTAATAGATATGCCTCTTTTTTACCCTTTGGCGGTAACAGGCGTGATATTTGCTATATTAAGTTTGTATCATCTTGGATTCTTGACGGAATAGTGAGGATACAGTTGTAATGTGTCTTGATAAGCCAATCACAATACGGTACAAGAATGTAAACATTCTTTACATTACCTTTCATAACACACATAACATTCTAACATACACACGTTTTCCCCCAAAAAATACACAACGTACAACACATAACTCCGGGGCATGCGTATCGAAAAAATCAGTCAAGTGGGAGACGGGGCTGCCTAAATAGAGTCCCGTATCTTTAAGAGATCTTGCACCTTAGGAAATCTAATGATTCTGGGTCAACGGCAAGTACCGTAGCTATAGGTTTTTTGAGTACATTATCAAAGTATTTGGCATAACTACTGGTTTTTATTATTATTTATTATAATTTTAAGAGTCACAATGTCCTTGCTCTTTAGCTTTTTAATGGCAGAGCGAAAATAAAAACAACATTAAAACGCTTAAAAATAAACGTACGTACGTATTTAGTACCTATTGATAATATAAAAAATATGGTTTACTTTTTTTGTTTTACCATTTACTATTACCCGTTTACCGTATGATTTGGTTTTTCATCGTACAGGTACGGAACCTCAAAAAACATACTCCTGACATTTTTATCGAGGCAACACCTCACGTAGTCTTTACTAAGGGAGCATAAACAAAACTAAATTTAAGATATCGAGAGCGTTTAAATAATAAATGGTACTGTGTATAGGTGGTGGCTTGGTGAGAAGAGGCAGCGATGATGGTGTTTATAATATATGTCGCATCAAGGCTGGCCGACAGTTGCAAACCATCGGGAAGTCAGGATGTATTCCCTTAGGTTAAGACATCGTGTATGGGCAGGTCGGTGGGTACAGTCGCGCAAATGAAATAACACAAATTATTCGATACACTGGGTTTATTTAAATAGTTCACAGTTACAATCTTGCTCACTAATATTACGGATCGATACTGATTCTACAACGTCTTAGCTCTAGGGCGGTCAGTACTCAACTCTTATTACTCCACCACGCAGGTCGTTAGAGAAAGCGCGCCACAGCGTAGTTGTTCTTGATTTGCCGACAGGTGGCGTGCTCGTGATTTGTTTTGACGTCCGTACTATACTTCCTTTTTTTCGTTTCGGAAAATGTTAATGTGCTTTTTCTGTTTAGTTTTGGTACCGTCGTGTTGTTCAATCGTGCAGAGAATTATTTTGTTGATTTTGATTGATATTTAAAGCAAGGAGTATCAACGGATATTATATTATTTGTGAGGGTGGTAGACAAAAATGTGGCGTTATAAGCAAAAAGTGAGAGTAAAACTTAATGGAATAAAACTAATGCAACAATTTGATCATTTTAATCAAAACAGCTTATTAACATCAGTAAAAAACTTGCAACAATCATATTTCATAAAAATGACTTAGCACATAATAATGAAAATCATCAGTGCACAACAATACACGCATCGCACACCATTAATAATAAATCAAGAGCAACCAACACATACCTGACCGTTCAGAGTCCGACGTAAAAACTACTCTGAACGCCTCCTCCTTGGATCGGTCACGGAGCATGGCTCCCTGGCCGCGGGTGCAGCACCGGGGCTTGCAACAGCGAGCCCGTCACTGTGTTGTCCCATGGACATGGCGTGTTGCGAGCGCGAATTACTAAATTCGCGCTCGCTATGTTTGGCTTGCTGTATGTAACTGTAGGCGCGCCGCGGCGAGCGTTAATGAACGACATCTTACGCAATCTTTTATAGTGGCTTGCTTATCAGTAGTAGGGAGCGCGTGGTCAATACACGAACTTATTAAACCAGAAATAACTCAAAAAGATAATCAAATATTATAAAAAATAGGAATTAGATATTTCTCCCGATATTTATCAATCAGACCATCATCATCAATATCAATCCCTAGTGTCAGTTGAAATAACAGCTCAATTCGAACTCACTTCTAGGTCTAGTGAAGTCATCGCGTTGATTTCACCGTAATGGCTATTGATTGTAGCCTTCAAGAGTTGTAATATTTCATCATTATCAGTCTATTAATGTCCCTATTGCTCGTACACAGGCCTCCTCTTTGTGAGAGAGGGAATGGGCCTTAATTCAACACGCAGATCCAGTGCGAATTGATGGATGTCATATGTCTTGGAATTTTTGTTCTAGCACATACCGGTGTCCTCAGGATCTTTCACCATTTTTAGACCAGTGTTGATGAAATAATTTACCTAAAGTAAAGAGCCTACCTGTATTTGAACTCACGACCTACGACATGTAAGTTGGGGCCGTTACCACTGGGCCACGTCGACTGCTCGGTCGGGACCACTACTAGTACAATGGTTAGTATGTACATTGTACATAATGTGTTTTTAACCGCTGCCTCTTAGTTCTACGTTACAGCCCAAGTATTTATTTCACAAACGTACGTGTCCGTACTTATTTCTCGATTATTTATGATATTCAGACTATTTAGTATTAAAGCTTTTTTAACGTATAATTGTCTGAAACTTTTGAAATGTGCATGTGATGTGGAAATTATCTATAATTATAAATAAATGTGACGGAGATAGCGAAAATATTGCCAAACAGTAATAACTGGAATATTTTGTGCTTCTCAGGTACTGAATTTGGGTCTGGTCAGATAGAAGCTCCATATAAAGTACATAGGTAGTATGCAGCTGGATTCACTTAGTCTGGAAAATAACCCTAACACAGTTTTTTTTTGTCATTCCCACCGCACTATTCCCAAAACACTGCAACTCTTGAAAGCCAGAATCAATAGCGAAATCAGAAAATCAGAAAATCACCAACCTAGTTTGGGAGAGCTAGGCAGATGTTTGAATCTTGGACTGTAGCTTGTTAGAACATTCATTAAAAAAAGAGATAGTTGTCTTATAGACACCCGTTTGTAACGGAGTTCGATTAATTAAATTTACAGTCTTTTAGTTTCGTAAAATATGATGAAACTGAAATAACAACAACACAGCTGATGCTCTGTGTAAACACACAATAGCGGCTGCTAGCTTAGGTACTGTATGCGTATCAGCGCGCGCTCGTACGTCTTCGGTTTACTTTGTGCAGCGCCGGCTCTCTCCTCGGCATCTCCCTTTTGTGCGATCTCGCTTGTACTATCCTGCATGCCACAAGCTGTGCCTCGTACAATTTATCAATTTATCACCTCGTACAAATGATCTATACTTCATACTAATATTATAAATGTGAATGTTAGTTTGTTTGTTACGCTTTCACGCAAAAACTACTGAACCGATCATAATGAAACTTTGTACATATATTTTTGGAGGTATTAGAAGTAGCATAGGATATTTTTTTTTTTTTTTTTAATTGCTTCGCTGCGAGCGAAGCCGCGCGTAAAAGCTAGTTATTAATATTTATGTATATTCGTAAAAAAGGTATTTAAACGTTAAAATTATAAATATTTTTGCATATTCTCAAAATGACGGCAAGTTGAATCGATTGAAAAAGAGGTTCAGTTTTCTAGGTTTCTAGGTGCCTCAGAAATCACTGCAAAAAGTTGTCGGTTTTTGGTGTTGTTTTTGTCATTGTTGCACTTTTTTCGGTCTAGCCTCTCAACTTGCAAAAAAATCAGAACTTTAACGTGTGATAAGGAACTCCATAAAAAAATAAAAACATACATATAGCCGAATATAGAACCTTCTCCATTTTGGGAAGTAGGTTAAACATCGTGTTCTTATGAAAAAAAAAACAAGAAGGGAACACTCCAATTATTCCAAAAGTAAAACCACTTTAGCAGGCCATTGTTTACATTAACAACGTTTTAAATTATAAAAATCATCGTATTCGATATAATGATTTAACAAAAGGGCCCTTTACGGCAGAGGATTGTGAAAAATGGACAAACCCGAAAGACCAAAACCGTGTCCATTTATATGAATAAATCATACAAATTGCTTGACAATCGTAACTGTCTTTACATTTTTAATGTCGCAAATTCGTCCTCGAAATAATTTGAGAGGTGGAATCTTATGTTTTTATTGTAACTGGGTCATCTTGAGTCTTCTTTATTTTTCGAATGTTTTGTTATCTGGCAGATCCGTTATTACCTATTCTTTTTGTTTTGGTTCAACTAACCCATGCTTCCCATCCATAGATTTAGTTTATCAATAGAAGCTCTGTTATCAATCTCAAATGCAGCAAAGATAAATATGTAAACAGTGAAAATGGACTAAATGGAATGGTTATCTTAAAATGAATGTATCCTAGAACTTTAAGTCCCGTAGTCTCATTGATAAACTCATTGTAACTGCAGTGGTCTGTATGGAAAGCACTCAGTCGATTGCGTACCCAGGAAGGCCGCTGCGGGGTGCATGTTGAAAGTCTTCACGTGGCGTACCCTGGGCAACGTCGGCTTCAGCTGGTATTTGCTTTGGGTGGACAGTAGGGGCTGGCGGCTAATTTTCAACACACGAGGAAGGGTCGCGGTTCCAATCACAGATCATCTTTGATGGTTTGTGAAGGGAACCGAGCTTGTGACAGGACGCCTGCTCCCACCTCTCTGCTTACAGAGGGTAGGTCGAGTGGGCAAAGAGAAGGAGGGAGAAATAGGGACCTCACCCTTTAAAGGAAAACTAAAAAAAAATTGGAACAAGACTTTTGCGAAAAACCTCCCTCCCTGTGCTCGTCCTCGGGGACCTCTATGCCAAGAATGTGGCTTGGGGTTCCCGGTATACGGACTCACGGGGAAGTGGAGGAATGGATTCTGGAGACAGGCCTGGTCGTCCTAAATCGAGGTGGGTGTACGGATTCAGGACGAATCGGTCAAAAACATTTTATTTATTTCACATAGGCCTACAAGGGCACTTATAAAATGTCGACAAAAGGAGTGCGGTTTGGATTGGTCGTTGCCTATGGAGAATAATCGGCAAGAAACTCCACGGTTACTCTTTTAAAAAATAGTTTGGTTTAACAATATTTCCATGTTTCAGCATTAGTACTTAGATATAGGGGGACAACGTAGGCTCGACAATAAGTCGTAAGAAACTAACGAATCGGTGGTAGACATTTCGTTCGCCAACCCCGCTCTGTCACCCGTGTCGTCGAATGGCGCGTCATGGAGGAGGTGGAGACCTATTCCGACCACCGGTATATCCAGTTCGACGTCTCCGCCCAGAACTCGAGCGCGCCGGTCCGACAGACCCCGAGTGGTCCGCGGTGCGCGCTGAATCAGCTGGACAGGGCTCCAGCGCTACAGCTCCTCCTGGAAGCTTTGATCGTGCAGGCCTGGGTGCCACCACCGGAAAGGCCTTCTGACATCAACGACGAGGCGGAGCGGTGCAGGGAAGCCATGTCCGAGATATGTGACGTGGCAATGCCCCGGGTACAGCCAGGACGCGCCTGACGCCAGGTGTGCGTTGCTGCGCGACACCGATACACCAGGCACTGCAGGCTCCGTAACCGGCCTCCGGCTACGGAAGTCATTGAGGCAGAGCTATACGAGAGGTACAGAGCGGCGAGAACCGCCTTCCAAGCAGAAATCAAGCGGGCCAAGGGCCTAGCCCGCGAGGAGTCGCTGGGGACTCTGGATAGGGATCCGTGGGGATCTATAAAATGGTGCGGAATAATCTTCGCCCATGGGCTCCCCCGCTGACGCAGAGTCTCCAGCCGCAGCTCGTAGAGGTCGTGGTGAACACTCTGGTCCCTTCGCGAGGGGAACATACTCCCCCGCCCATGGCTCCGCCTGCTGCGGTGCCTAATGCGACCGAGGTAGAGTTAAGCGTGGCGGTACGCAGGCTGAACGCCAAAAATACCACCCCAGTACCTGACGGCTTACCTGAAAAAGCCTGGGTCCTGGCCTTGGAGGCTCCCGGGCCTCGACTAAAGGGGCTCTTTAGCGCATGTTTGGAGATGGGCCAGTACCCACTTCGTTGAAAGACTAGGAAACTGGTGATCATTAAGGGCGCCCTGCGGACTCTGCGTCCGCTTACCGGCCCATCTTGCTGCTCGATAAGGTGGGCAAGCTATTTGAAAGAGTAATTACAGACCGCCTAGTCGGACAGCTGGTGCGGGTGGGGCCGGATCTGGCGGAGAGCCAGTTTGCTTTCCGCAGGGGGCGCTCTACGGTGGAGGCCATAATCCGCGTGTGAGCCCTCACGACAGGAGATGCAGTTGCCCGGGGTGGGGTCGTCTTGGCGGTGACTCTAGACATCTCCAATGCCTTCAACACCCTGCCATGGAGCTGCATCTGAGAGTCGGGAGTCACGTCGGGAGTCGCAAGTTACGGTGGTTTCCCGCATTGGCGAGTTGGGGGGCTTAGTAACCGTGATTTGGTCACCCACGGTGAAGTGAAGAGGAATCCGCTGCCTACAGGGGGTGACCATAAGCTCTTAGAGTATGGTTATTTTGAGATCGCGTAAATGACAGATGTATATAAGTCATATACATCTGTCCCTTACACACACTCAGAATAACCTTACTCTAAGAGCTTATGGTCAGCCCCCTGGTCCCGAAATATCTAAAGAGTTTTCCATCGACTCGAAAAGAAGAAAAATGGCAACTGCAATATATTTAGGAAGCAGAGGCACTAATTTTTATTAGCAACATTTATGCATAGCAGTAGCAGAAGCTAGATGTAGATAAACCGATAATATAAGAATGTAGGTAGTTAGGTAATTTCAAATACAGTGCGGTTCGATAGAAAAACGGGCTAAGTAGCTCATCAGCAATAAGGCACTGATCGAGTCAAAGCTCCAGAGGCTTGAACATCGTCGCCGAGTTGCCAGCTTGTCGGTTTTTTATCGGTTGCATTTTGGGGAGTGTGCGATTAAATTGCATGATCTAATTCCGCCTAGCCCGTTTCATCATCGGACTACAAGATGTACGGCGATGCGCCATCGGTACAAGGTGGACATTCCACCCATGCGCTCTATGTAAAACTATTTCTCGTTGGGCAGGGCCTCAAATGTTATCTGTATCATAATCTTAATCGTATGCATGTTAATAATTCATTGTTATATTAACTATTTTTGTTATTTGGACGTTTTAGTGGCTTTATGTTTTTCTATTTAATTTTCTTTTTTATTGGATTATTTGATTATTTATTACTGGAAATTTTTATTATAGTTTTTGATTGTAATGTGTTATTATTTTTTTAATTATGTAAAGTTACTGTATATTTTTTGTTATTATGTGTAATTTGATATTTGGGTATAATTTGATATTTGGAGTGGGTAAGGTATTTATTTACTAAGTGATTATTTTGGAAAATGCTGTGAGAAAGGGGGCGGACTGTAAATCAGCGTTGAACAGCTTAGTAGCCATGCTTTACACTGCTCAGCATATGCTGAGTCCGCTGCTTTTGTCATACTGAAATAACATTGTGCCTCAGAGCTAATTTGTGTTTGTTCATGTTCTGTTTTAATTGGCAATAAATGTTTTCTTTCTTTCTTATTTCAATTTTCTAATATCATATCCAAATATAATCTTCAACGCAACTTTATTACGCAATGCCGCTTCGAAACACAACTCCTTCCTCCGTATAAAGTTTATGCGATTTGTCGTAAATTAATAACTAACTAGGGTCGCCCGAAGCAGCCTAAATTAGCCTTGAAGAGGGCTGCGGCCCTTTGTAGCCAAACGGTTGGGCTAAATTATATTATTTTTGCCTAAGCCCCATATTTTGTTAAAGATAAAGAGTGTTATTATACCAAATAGGATTATATTGTGCTTCTATCCTAATTTTACAAGGATAAAAATGGGATGGCTTTATTTTTCTGCCTTTATTATGGCTAGGTGCTTTTGTAACGAATACATGTGTATTTTCTTGCTTTACAGGCCTGAACCAGTTTGTTCATTCTATAAATGCCTTTGTTATGCAGAGGAATAGTTTCAATGTTGTTTGAATGTGGGTTTTGGTACTATGCACCTTTGCGAACTAACCGATCGGGATCGGTATACGTAGATTTAAGCTTTGATAACCCAGTGATTATCGTCGGTCATGAGTTTGAACCCAGGTAGGCAATTTACCTTGTGTAATTTATTTCACCATCACTGCTCTTAAAACGGTTTAGGAACGTGAGGTAATCGGCATTTCTTAGAACAAAAAATCGAAAAAATCTGATATTTATCAATATGCAGTGGGTTTGTACGGTGGAATGTAGTATAGTCCTCTCACACATATAAGGCCTGTGTCTTAGCCTGGCCTGGCTTGGCCTAGATCCTTTAAGCGTTGGTTATTCTGTGAGTTAATGTCATACTAGCCTAAATGCCATCTTGATGGATTCTCAAATTCTTAAAACTTTAAATTTATATTTTACTAGCTGACCCGCCAAACTTAGTTTTGCCATAAAAACACCAAACATTCATCTACCCTACCTACCCTACCCTACCTACTCTACCTACCCTACCTACCCTGCCCCACCTATTTTGCCCTGTCTATCCTACTCTACCTACCCTACCCTACCAAACCTACCCTACCTACCCTACCTACCCTACCATATTGTGAATCTAAACCATCCAGGGCGTCACCCAAACGCATACAAAAAAAATCATTCAAATCGTTCCAGCCGTTTAGGAGGAGTTCAGTGACATACACACGTACAGTACAACTATATATACAAAGATAATCTAACCAGCCATTTTAACCAAAATTTGCATAAATTCAAACAAAACTTTACCCTTGTAACAATATTCATAAAACTAACATATTCACTTAATAGCGGTAATAAGACTAATAAAACGCCTATTAAAATGATTAGTCTTAAAAGATAACTGAAACGGCCACATTAGCCGCCATTCTGCTAATCCCACACGTTTATGTTTAATTAATAGTTATAAGTGCTCTTTAAGTGGTTTGGCTATTATCCCTTAACCGACTGCGGTGTTATAATAGTGGTAAATGTTTTTCGTAATGAGAACTGTGTTTACTTTTAATGTTTCCGTCCTTTGATATTTTTGGTTAGGGTACTGGTTTTCTACTAGCTTTGTCCCGCTTATTCTACAGACATTGACATTCTGTGTTTTTTTACTCGACTACGGCGAAGCCAAAAGGAGGAGTTACGATTTTAGCAGTCTATGTTTGTATTTACGAATGTTTGATTCGTTATTATAGCCCGGGTAACATAGGCTAAAAAAACAGTACCGTATTCGTTAAAGTTTATTTTTAACTTTTTGCTTGTTTTGTGATGTGATTTTGTTAAAATTATAATCTAGGGGGAGAGCCTGGAGATTCGTAACACAGGGTTTCCCTAGAACGGACTCCAGTCTCTCGCAAAGAAGCATCTAGCAAGTGTTGTGATATAGTTTTAAGTAGATTTTAAGTCGATCTTTGTGGTGAGAAAACAAACCTACCCATGACACTCAGCTTTAGTCTTAAAATCAATCTTTCTATCTGTGGAAGCTTATTTAATCGGTTTGGCACCAACTTTTAAAGAATACAAAAATAAAACTAGATATTTTATCTATTTATGATAACACTAGGTTCCCAGCTATTCCACAGGAATGGAGCATTTTTTTCCAAGAAAATGTCCTATATACGTATATGCCTTTTCAGTGAAATACTGTTTTGAATCAGGTCAGAATTTCCTCTATAAGTAACTCCTCTAGTAGTTTCTAGCTTATACAAAATAACAATTTCTAAGTTTAGAACAATATTAACCTATCTATTTGGGTTTTACCTAGAATGATAGTTATCTAGACAAATACTAAGCCCAAAACATGTTCAAAACGTAAACTTTGTCCATAATAGATTGTTTTGAGATCAAACTGATGCCAGACAGTCTGCAATTTTCAATTGATCTTGCCGAGTGTGCTACGCCGTAGCTGCGTAGCTCTTAGTCCGTAGCTCGAAGCCCGTAGCTCGTAGACTGCAGCTCGTAGCACTGGTGCAGCAAAAGTCCATAATGAAAAAAATAAAATATGATGGGTGCTTTTCTAAATTAGTAAGGGAGGTTAAGTTAGAGTGTCAAGGGCCAAAACAAAGAAACATTTCATCAACGAAAAGGATTGTCGAAAAGTCTGGTATGGGATTGGCAGGCAGGCGCTATTGATATGTCACGAATTCACTTCAAACTGTCAACAATCGTTATCGCTGATGCGTTTAACTTCATCTAGAATCCTTAGAAAGTAAAGAAAGAAAATTAAGGAAAGAAAAGAAAAACAGAAATAAGGGAAAATATTAATTTATGACCCGCCCAGATGACAAAAACAAAAAAAAACTCCGTGCGGGACCAAAAAGGCTCCTATCACAGCTTGTGCAGCGATATCTAAAAGAAAATAACGCTGCACTGGTATTCTGATAAGGCCCACTGTTGATGCGACAGACACACTCCTGGCAACGGAACAAACAATATTTAAAAATTGTTCGCGACGAGGTGTCACATAGCTCATAAACTAGCATAAGATATTTATGTAAAAGCATTTAAGTAAATAAAATGTATTTGTTATTTTTCTTCGAGACCCCTGTAAAAACGGGGATTCAAATAGTGGTGTATGCGACCCGGTCACGCAGATGGCGCACCAATCGTGTTGCTTCGTTTCATACATTATTTTTGTTAGGAAACACAAACTAGGTGTTCTAACGTATTAACCTTACGTCTATGACTGAAAAACAGTACATAACAACAGTACATAGCAAGGGATAATAGCATCTCACACTGGAACGGTGAATACACACACACATTTTTCTCGAATAAGTGGTGAGAAACCTTGTTATTTTCGATTTAGCACATCTAGGTAACCTAGACTTGTACCTAGGCCCTGTATTTAGATTAGACTCATGTAATCTAGTATATAGACACCATTTAGTTGAGATAATGTGTTTGTATGAACCAGTATCGAGGTTCCTATGCGCTTGTCAGCGGGCTCACCGCTTTCAGACACATTTTGTACCTGAAGGGTTATTGATATGCTTTCTGAAGCATTACCTTCGGGAACCTGCCGGCAGGCGCCCAGATTCTGACATTGCTGACGACCGTCAACTAGATTCACTTGTACAAACAAAATCATCAAGCTGTGGGACAGCGCAATTTCTTTCAAATTCAGCTGCTTTCCGACAACCCAAGTACCTGAAGAACTTCTGGTAAACCTATCAGAGTACTACCATTTGACAGTCCATTTTTCTGTCTCCCCAACCAAAGTTCTGGTTCTAAAGTGGTTAGGGAGACAGCCTTCTTGCCAGGTTGCGAGGTACCATAGATTTCTCGCGGCGTCGGCCCTTCCAGGGTGAATACTGGTTCGAGGGTTAAAGCTACACCCACCCAAGTACTACTTTAGGGCAGCCTGTCGAGATGGCTACCGGATGGCCTTTGGTGGGTGGAGATCCCTCAGATAGTTTAAGTAAAAAATAACTTTTTATGTTTAAAATTTGTACTTTTTTTCCATTCCGACACTTCCAGGCGCGCTGCCGCCCGGAAGATGTAAATGTTACTAATATTTATTTATTTATTATATTCTTTATTGTACACCATAAAATACATTAATAAAAAGAAACTTAAGTATATTACACATACAATGGGCGGCCTTATCGCATACCGCGTTCTATAGTCTTATATAAGTGCTTCAAAACTCATGTACTCGTAGTATCCTAGTTGTAAGCTGTAGAGTTTTAGAAGAAAATAGCTTCTAAGTGAAAAAATCAACAAAATTTCCCTACATCCTTCAGTCTTCCTGGAAAATCTTTTCAGGGGATATAGTTAGGAACCTAGTTAAGGGTTCATTGGTCATTTCAAGGTCATTTCAGGGCGCATCCATCCATATATGACACGTCATGATTCCTTTAGTTAGTTCCTAATGGAGGTTTTGTTGGTTTATAGGCAAAGTCTATAATGAAAATTATTGCAAATAAACTTATTTGCATGCCGTTTCGGGATCTCCAATAAAGTAAAGTGACGGGGTACGTTAGTACGCATGCGGGTCGACCGATTTGTAGCCATTAACATGTAATTAGTTTACTCCGCGCAACTTTGTACTCTGAGGACGTGGAAAAACTTCGCAAATAGTCATGAAGAATCAAGTCTTTTATTTCCTACATTTGAAGCTTTCACCTATCAACACCTAGCAGTCATCATTCAATATCCCAGGCTCCAGGACTCTTGAAAACTGAACTATAGGTACAGGGCGTCAACGCGCTTGGAGCAGGAGACTTACAACCTCCTTCATTCAGAGCTCAAGCGATCACGTCCGCCTGGTACAAAAATAAAAAATTGTGTAAACTAAATAATAACAAAACAGTAATTATACCTAAACACAGAAGGTGAGTCAAAGTAGGTAAGTACAAAACAGGTATATAAATAAAACACATTAAATATAAGTATGACCGACATCCCGACGGCTTAGTGATAATTTTGTTGAATTCATAGAAAAACAACAGAGCACGAGAGCGCAGCCAGAAATCTAAGGATTTTTTTTCCAAAGCTGATTCGGAAGGTAAAGCTAATAATCGACGTTGCCTTTGTTGCCTTTTACGATTCAAAAGAAAACAATCTATTCGTGTCACTAATCCTCAAAATCTCCACAGATATCTCAATTGAATCGCGTTTAAAATTTAACCAACACCCACTTAACTCCAAGGACAATGACCCCGCAATAATCCCGTTAAATATTCATCTAAAAAAATTGTCCAAAATTTAGACAAAAAGGTGGTTCGGCCTACAGGGGCTTATTCCGACCACGTAGGTACAGTCCCGGCGACAAATCTAAATGGGCATAAGCTTAGAATTAAAATTCTGTGTGCGCGACACTTACCTATTGTCTACACAAAATATCCTTTAATTATGTTGGCTGTTCTGCTCTTTTGTTTGTGGTCTAAAGTATAAGAGGCAGCTGGCCAGATAGCGTTTTGATTTTGTATAGGGTGAAAGCGATTTTTCAGCGTTGGAAGGCCCCAGTACCGTATGGTGGCAGAGGTAAAGAATTTCACCATCCCAAGTCTGCCCGTGGGTGTCGTAAGAGGCGACTAAGGGACAAACCAAAGAATGGGCAGTAGCGTTCTCAGTATGTGCATTTGTAAATACCGTACTGCGATTGCCAACTTGCCTGCCAAGCGTAGCGATTATGGCAAAACCGCATAGCACAAATAAAAAATGGCCTCTAGTGCCCGGCAGCCTGCTAAACTTTATAAATGTTTTTCTCTTGTAATTATTTAAGTGGTGTACAATAAAGTATATAATAAATAAATAATAATAAATGAAATCGATTTTTGTGAGAAATGAGGGTAATGTCGTGATGAAAGTTTTGAGCATGAATGTGAATGGCTATAACAGTAGAGGAAGACAAAAAAACTGTAGTCCATCCAGACTGTGGGAAAGAAGGTTAGAGAGGAAGTGCGACAGTATGGAAGAAGAAGTCATTGTTGCCCCTAAATTAATTAGGATAAGGTCAAATTAATGACACCAACATTATTATGAAGGTGTTTAAATATACGCAATATAAAACGAAAATAAAAATGCTTTATATTTATACAAGTGTTATAGTGGCGATTAAAAAGTATTTCTTTAAATGTTTTTAATTAAAAACCTCGGAGAAAGTGCCTTTCACCGCGTCCATCCAACGTGATCATCATCATACGCAATAAAAATCTGCAATTCGTTACTTCGTGGCAGTTTTTTTTCTATGCAATTTTGTTAATATAAGAAGTTCAAAATGACAAAACGAGCGATTACCTAGCCGTAAGAAGACCAACTTTCCCTCAGCGCCTATAACTTAACCTATAACGCGTGTGTAAACGTTAAACACGTCCGTTTAAGTACACAGGACAATACAGGCGCTGTATTTCTCGGCGGATGTTCAAACAAAATGTATGGCAGGCGACACGTACGGAATTTTAATTGGTGCAAATTGCCAGTACGAGTGACGGTGACAGTTTTAGCATTTATAACGGCCAAAACTGACCCAGTTCGCCGGACCTAGTGGGTAAGAGAAATTAATTATTTCTGAAACAGTTTTGTTGACGATTGTACTTTGGTTGCTCTGTTGTAGGATTCTGGTATGTGAATTTTTGATAAAGTTAATTTACGTGGAGGAAGATGTTTTACCTTGGTTATAAAATTAATTAGGATTGTTACAGTCTAATAAAATAGGTTATGTCTACAGGACGTAAAGGAAATAATCCGTAACGTCACGGTTGAAGGAACAGATGTCCATTGTACTGAGTTGATTGCTAAGTTGTTCAATTGACGGCCTTGTGTTGACTGATGCTTCAGTATAAACCATTGAGGATAGTATTATTATCAGAAACCAGCTTTTGACCTCAGCTGTGTTCTCTTATCCTATTCTACAGGAATCATGCATATTTTCAGGATTAAATTTTGCCTAATTCTGATAGTGAAATAATTTATCATATCAGATTAATACTCCCAGACATTTTTGCTTGAAAAAAATAATGAATCAAACGCTTTATAATGACAGAGTTTCCATTGAAAAATACAGTTTTCTTATCATTATACTAGCCAAGAAATAAACAGTTTCTTTTTATTTTCCAGACAAAAGTTAGCCATCCCTAGCCGCCGTTTACGCCCCAAAAACTACTTACTTTTACATCCTTTCATCTAAAACTTTTAGGCACAGTTTAAGAGTGAGCTCACATCGAGAAGCGACGCGACGCGACGCTGTATGTACTATTTATGATAGCGATACAATTTAGAACTTTATTTCCTACACAGAAAAGTGTTCATTTGAGTGAGATATTTCGAATACAGCCCACAGAAATTTGAGGCTCTAGTGAAAGTGTCATTCCAACAGTGATGGCAATTGGCATAAGCAAAATTTATAAATTTAAAAATCCCCGGACACATTATTATTTCATGGTACATAATTTATCTAGAAGTAGAAACGCTTCAATTGACAATCTATTGAAAGTGTGACTATGACACGATATCTTGAAAAAACACTCCGATTTAAACAGTAAAACGAACTGACTTCTGAACTACAGAACCGATTTTCATCTAACATAGCTAAGAACGGGTACGTATTAAAATCCCGAAATTTCATAATAACTATGACTGAAATTACCGACGTCCAAAACAACGAAATTCTAAATACCAAAAGTTTTAAATGCCGATAGCCGTTATATCGAAACATAAAATACCGACTTTCAAATGACCACTGCCGCGGCAGCGCCCGGCGAGCTTTTTTGTCATTGTCTTAGAGATTTTAGGCTTTGGGATGTAATTTCGGGATTTTGAACTTCGGGATCTTCGGGATTTTAAGCTTTCGGGCAAATGAAATTAGGGAATTTAAAACTTTCGACCAAGCAATCATTCGGCGTTATATTTTTTGGGATTCCATTCATAGGTATTTTAAAATACGGTCTTTTAAATTTCGGTATCGTAACACAGAACACCAAAGAACACTCTCGATAAAGTTACCTTTCAAACAAAATCAAAATCGGTTCATCTGTTTTGGAGCTATGATACCACAAACAGATACACAAACACACAGGTACACTCGCCAAACTTATAACACCCCTCTTTTTCCGTTGGCGGTAAGTCCCCTCTTTGAGGCGTGGCAGGAAAGACCTCACGGCGTCCTTACCTTCCGCATGACGCAGGTCCTCACCGGACATGGCAAGTTCGGGAGGTTCCTGCATCGGATCCAAGCGGAAGAGACGCCCGGGTGCCGCCACTGTGCGGAACGCCCGGAGGACACGGTGGAGCACACAGTCGAGGTGTGCCCTGCTTGGGCGGAGCACCGCCGTGCCCTCGTGGGGGCGATCGGCGGCGGAGACCTCTCGCGCCGGGCCTTGGTTCAGGCCATGGTCCGGAGCGAGGAGGAGTGGCAGGCGGTCGCCTCCTTCTGCGAAGCAGTAATGCTAGCAAAGGAGGAGGCCGACCGCATCAGGCAACGGCGCCCTCGCCGCCGCCGCCGGGATCCCAATCCCGATATCCAGCCACCGTAGACGCGGGCTCGTGGACAGCGAGCCATGGGTAGCTCGCTGTCCGATCGTCCGGTAACTACCCGGACCGAGCCAAGGCGTCGACGGCGCGCACTGTTCCCGCGCGCCTCAAGGAGTTGTCAGCAAAGAGAGGGGTCCAGCTGGGTCGAAGCCTACCGGGGTTCGGGGTTATCCGAAAGGAAGCTAGAGCCCCGGTACGAAGGCTAGAAGGAACGGCGCGGGGTTTTTAGTCAGTACAAGTCTGACACTATCTCCCGCTCCACCCAAGAGCGGGATTTGTCATAAGATGATTTTCCCAGTCGACAAAAAAAAAAAAAAACCCCTCTTTTTCCGTCGGTGGTTAAAAATTCCAAAATGTGAGGGATTGATCATGTGAAATTTTGATAGTGCTTGTGAATTTTATATATTTCTATACATTGTACCGATTGCTATCGTGACCCTTTCATTGATACAATATCTTTTGTCTAGAGCCTTGTCTAGAGCGAAACGTTGCGGTCCACGTTAACGTCGAATAACCTGTGCAACCCGTTTACGCCTCGAAGCCAAAGTCGAAAAAAAAGCGCGAGACTACTTCTCGCGCTCAATTCGAATGAGCTTGAGTATATCGTTGTAAGACAGTGAGTTCGCCAGTTCCTGCCTCTTTTCTGATGAAAAGAGGCAGGAACTGGCAACCGTTGGCAACGACTTGATGTTCAAATCACGGACATAGAAAGCCAAGTCTGCGCCTTCCTTAACCTAATTGTAAGCAAGTCACCCTTCATTTTGATCCACAGTCGCTTGCCAATCATTTTCGAAAACCAGCCTATCGCAACAGGAATGTTGCCTTGGTAGACAAAATTATCATTCTATTTAGTCCGTCAGTGAGATTATCAAATAATATTGGACACATATTTTTTTGCTTTACCAAATCAATAATAATTGACAAATGTAAGCGTATCAAATTTCAGGAGTGGGGTCTTGTGACGTCACTATGTCAGTATAAAGTGTACTAACGGCGTGACGTCACTCTAAATTTCAACGCATTATATCGTCGTCACTTAATGTTTATGTCTGAAAAGAAAAATAAGTGTCCAATATTTATTATTAATCTACCTGAAGGACAAAAACCTAGCTAGTATTTGGTCTAGCTAGAGCCTCAGCATGGCACAGAAAGACGCAGCGCGACGTTAAGATGTATATTCGCTGAAGAGCTCGCTAAGCCCGTACTTGCCTACGGCTTCACGACGACCTCTTCAAGCATCTTCGCATCGCATCGTTTCTTTGTGTATGTTAACCCTTATACTAAAAGAAAATATTACAAATGTTCTTTCAATTTCAAAAAATGGTGTTGCCAATTTATTCTCTAAGTTCAAGCATAAGTTTTTATGTTACTCGTCGATTTTTATTATAATAATATGGAATGGATTTCTTAGCACTTAAGATAAATAAATGTCGATTTCTCTTGGGATTTCAATAAAAAGGATTAAGTGTAAGAAAATAATTTATTGAATAAGTTTTTACGGTTATTGAAATGTTTTGAAAAATATTTATTTTTACAAATAGAAATTGAAGAACTGTATTTTAAGAAATAGATTTTTGTGAATGAGTCAAAGCATTTAAAAACATTTTTTTAAAGAAATTATACCGACTTCCAAAACAAACGCTTTGGAAGTCTAGTAGAAATATAACTTTACACCACCTACTCGACAATGTCCAATTACATATCATGCAATCTCAACGTATGAAGTATTACCTCGTGGTGGTCCTGAAACTCGTGGAAAACTCTAAGTAAAAAAATGCCCATATGGCATCTTAAAGGGGTTTGTTCGAAAATCGAACTGGTCACTGATTAAGCAAAATTCGAAAAAAAAATAAACAAGGCGCGATTTCAAGGAATTTTCGAGTTGCCAGCTTGTCTTTTTTTTATCGGTTGCATTTCGGGGAGTGTGCGATGGAATTGCATGATCTAATTCCGCCAAACCCGTTTCATCATTGGACTACAAGACGTACGACGATGCGCATTCGGTACATGGTGGACATACCACCATATTTTCATTATGCGTACAGCTAAGTCACTACTTGGGAATTAAAAAGACTCCTGCAGGGTGCCGGAGTCTGTCTTTCCCGATAACCTCGGGGTCTTTAAGTCAACAGTGAATAGGTTACTTCTAGGCAAGCGTGCTACACCGTCGACCATATTATCGCTTACCATCAGGTGAGATAGTGGTCAAGTGCGAGCCTACCACAAATAAAAAAATCCGTTTACCTTATTAGATAGTTCATCATGTCCCTATTTTATCGTATTAAGAATCGGCGTAACATATCTCTCCCATACTTCTCTATATGTTATCACAGCAGTCACTCGCAGTCCCTCACAGTCCATCTATCTTTTTTTCTTAACTATCTCATTCCCTATATGTAGTTATCCACAACACTAAATGCATTTACCATGAAAAGCAATTGCCAAGTTACTCACGCAATATTTTTTTTTTACATTTTTCGTTTTTTTTGTTTGGGTTGGTTAATATCCAACGACTTCTCCCGCTCTGGGTAAAGCGGGAGGGCGTGTCAGACTTTTACTGACTAAAACCCAACCGTGTTCCTTCAGTTGCTTGTGCCAGGGCCGCGGTATCTCTCTTTCAAATTTATGCGCGAAAAATCTTTATTGCAAATCAAAATTATTTTTATTAAATAAGCTTGCGTAAACAAATCACAACATGCAAACACTAACTAGATAGATTATGTTACAAAATACAAACTTTAGGGTTAGTTTACACAAACATACTGCACCAAAACCGGTTGGAACCGGTAACAAACCGCTTATAACCAGTGTAATTGAGCTTATCTCCAGATAAGAGGCATTAACGTTCAGACAAGATCTATTGTCACGGATTTAGAAACACTCGAAGTGACATTTTGATAAGAATAGAAATTGGTTTCTAGACCTTTTTTCTTCTTAGAATTTATGAACGGAAATTGTTCAGCTTCCTGAAAATCCTTATATTTTGGCGTTTACTAAAACTGTCTTCCATTGTTTAGAATTTTGCATATTCTAGTAAATTATCATCCCTTTGCGTTAGATCCTGTATAAAGATTTGCGGAACGGGGTGTTAATTTCGCAACTTCCATTAAAGAGGAAGGATCCTCCGACCAGATGGATGCTACATCTGGTGGGCAACTGCTCGATGGTTGTTGTCGGGCGTTTCTATTATTATGTTAAAATCACGCGAAGAACTTTGATTGCGCGATGAAGGATTTGTATGACGTCAAGTCTTTTTATAGATAGTATGTGGCAATATAGATAAGAAAGCCTAAACTAGCAGCTTTCTTTATCAGAAAGCTTAAAGTCACCCAAAGGGCAATGGAGAGGGCTATGCTCGGACTGTCCTTACGTGATCGCATCAAAAATGAGGATATCCACAGGAGAACCAAAGTCAACGAATAGCTGGGCACATTGATCGCAGAACGGATGGCCGATGGGGCCGAAAAGTTCTGGAATGGCGACCGCAAACTGGAAGACGATGCGTTGGAAGGCCTCCCACTAGGTAGACCAATGACCTGGTTAAGGTTGCGAGAATCCGATGGATGCTAGACGCACGGGCTCGGTCAATGTGGTGACGCCTGGGGGAGGTCTATGTCCAGCAGTGGACGTCTTCCAGCTGAAATGATGATGATGTTTATATAGATTTATATCCTTCTAGTAAGATCTAAAAATAATGAACTCAAAAACATTTTTTTCAGATTTCCCTTCCAGTCACCCATAATATCAATGTAACTAAGTTTACGTAAGTTGTCGGTTTGATTAAACCGTCGGTACATGGCCCCAGTAGTTTCAACAGAGGCGTTTTCGTCAAAAGAAATCCCTCGGCTTCCTAGTCGCCATTTTTATTTAAGTGCCGAATAGATTACTTTATTTGTATTTACTTGTAAATATTTTGTTCTTGGAAACCTGTTGGGATTAGACTATTGTTTATTTGTTATGGTTTTTAGAGGAATGGGAGGGGCGAGAAAATTATGATTGGTGAGTTGGTTTTATTTCTTACTTTGTGGTTTCGTTCCAAGTTGTTCGCACTGAAATGTGTTCCTGTTTATAGTAAATTCTATATCTATTTTATTTTACCGCTATTTAAAATGTTGTCTATTTTTTCAATCTTTATTTTACGCGTTGCTTCGCTTCTTGATGTGAGCTGACTCTTAGTTTTGAGCCCTGCTTTATATATTTCAATATTGCAAAAAATCAACCAAATGACTGATTGACAGAAAGTCCAAGAAAAATAAATAAATAATAAACCAAATTATGACGTTCAGATAATTTGAAAAAGCTTCAAATCATCAGATATTATTAGTTTATCAACGTCTCAACTTCACGCGATTTGAATCACATGTTAGAGTAATCTGCTATTACTAAAATGTTTATTAGCATCCATACCATATCCATACATACATAAATTCACGCCTTTTTCCCATGGGGGTAGGCAGAAACTACAGAACTACACCTGCTACGATCCTAACATACTTCTTTTGCTTCACTCACATTCATACATCTAGTCATACACACACGCCGGTTATGAGTACTGCGCACCTGGCCTTTCTGAAGAACATCACCAATAAAGTCTATGTATGTCTTTCTAGAGCGTCCCCTCCCGGCGTTTCCGTTGTTTTTATTTATAAGCACTATATAAGCACACTTTTATAAAAATACTACGACATACAAAAGATAATAATAACAGATTTTCTATTAGTCGGTTCAATAAAACGGGTCACGTACTATTTTATTTATTTATTTATTCTATCCATTATCAATACTCATAATTTCTATCGACACATTATTACAGAACGTGTATTGCACCTTTTATTGATAAAATATAAATAATAGCTTCATCTCGTAACGGCGTTCACACAATGGCTCATCATCATTTCAGCCGAAAGACGTCCACTGCTGGACATAGGCCTCCCCCAGGCGTCGCCACATTGACCGATCCCGTGCGTCTCGCATCCAGCGCCTTCCCGCAACCTTAACCAGGTCATCGGTCCACCTAGTGGGAGGCCTTCCAACGTATCGTCTTCCGGTTCGCGGTCGCCATTCCAGAACTTTTCGGCCCCATCGGCCATCCGTTCTGCGAGAGTAGTTGTAAATTGGGGTTTCTAGATCAGATCTTGCGATCTGATCTAGAAGCCCCCAATTTACATTGTTCATCTATTCAATCTATTTAAATACAAACAAAGGTACAAGTGTGTTGCTATGGTTACGTTGCTGAATGTGAAATGAATGAATGAATCATGCAGTGATCAGTGTGTATTATACTAAACACTAGTACAGGGTTGGCGAACCTTTATTAGAAAACGTGCCATCAAATTATATATTTTTATGAATGTGAAAATGCCGCGCCGCCAAAGAATCTTGAATTGATAATTTAATAATTAAAAACAATGCTACTTATTACCTCTTTTTTTTTGCAACCTGAAATTCGTACAGCCATAATATTATTTACAGATTCATGTTTTGTCCATAAATAAAAGTAAAAGCAGATGTCATGCCTGCTGTTTCAAATTATCTAGATGCTAAATAACCTTATACGGGCGTGCCCGAAAAATTTGTCGTATGCCACCTCTAGCACGCGTGCCGTAGGTTCGCCATCCCTGCACTAGTAAGTAGTAATGCATCGTGTGTGGCGCTTGGCTTTGTGCTACACGTGAAACTGTGAACATGATATCGTGTTCTTAATATGAAAGATGGTTGTATTATTTCGTTACCTAGTATAATAATAATAATAGCTAGTAGGTACGCACTAAATGAAACTGCATTATTTTTTTAAATTAGCCTTTATTGTAATGTTACACAGTATAAGTAGTAAATAATTTGTTAGTGACTATGAAGTAGGTACATACTATTTACACGTACTTAATAAGGCGTCTTATCTTACTAAAATTATTATAATTAATAGTAAACAGTGTAGTTAGGTAGTAAGTACATATTTAAGACCTATCTATTCATTAAAAAGCATTTTCCAAATTTTCCTGGATCCTAACGATGAGGTCCTTGGTTGATTGGTATATACCGTCCGTCACGGCGTGTTTGACAACATGCTGTACGCACAAATCTGCTTTGCATTTGCACGAACTTTCTTCGCGATCGGCAAAATCTTTTGCATCGTATATTTCGATGCGGATTATCTTTGATCCTTTTAAAGGTCGCTTCACAAAACTATAATGCGTCCCACTCCCATCATTAGACCTCTTCAGATTCAAACGCCTCGTTGATTCCTCACCAACCTCGTTTTGCACCAGCCGAGGTTCCATAGGGGGGAAAATGAAAAGATCTTGAGAATCTTGAAACTGTAACAAAAAAAAAGGAATACTAATTAACACCTCATAATGATTATAGCATGATGCATTGATTTTCTGGTATGCAGTCCTCCATAATATTATTTAAGCATTTACTATTTAATCTCACAAAAGGTACTCATAAAATAATATTAAGCATCACGTATAAAAAATAATATTATAAATCATTTAACAATTTCTGAACAATAATAAAAATATTTTCTTACCGACATAACTGTTACTTCTTTCCACCCTGCCAACCTGACTGAGAATCCAATTTGATTATTTTCCCTTTATTTCACAACTTGTATATATTTTTAAGCATGTTTTTAAGGTTGAAAATCAAGTATTTTTTTATGTTATCCCAAACTTTACATAAATGGTTTGATGTAACAGGACTCTCCCGACGGACCGGCGCCGGCGCTGCTTTGTTTACAATAATTCAATACTAACATCAGAGATCTAAATGTATGTTTGTCCGTTGACAATGTTCTCATACATTTATCATGATAAAAATGCGAAAGTAAAGTCAGGGTATAAGACTAGTATGTGCGTTTTCTTGAAGCGTCAAATAAAAATATATACATATATTAAGTACCAATCTTTATTGCGTATGTTTAAGGTTGAGAATTCAACTAATTAATTATTATAGCGCTAGGTAAGCATTTTCCATAAATAGAGACAAATTTGACTCAGGATTTTTAGGAAGTCTTACTTTCCTTTTATGGATTGAAAATGACGTAGATTTGTTGGTATTTAAATCGGGACGTGGACATCTGGAGCATCATTACATATCTCTGGCGGCCAATATCAACATCGAGGACTACACCGTTAAAAAAATGTAAGTCATAATTATTAATACATTATTTTTTCTTCATTGTAATGTAGTACATTAATAAGATAATGTTCTATTCATTCGAATGTGAATAGTGGGATCTCAGTGTCCTGGTTATTAATTATTATTTTAATTAATTACTGAATTGGTTGAATATTCACTGGTTGAATATTCTATCTATTAACTCGAACTAAAACGTGTGGCTCATTATAGTAACACTTTTTGTTTTTTCGCCACATTATGCATAACTACCTAATAATACTAATTTACTTTCCTTGTTTTCTATTGTTGTTAGTTTTCACATTGAAGTTTTTTCATGACAATATGTAACATTACAGAATAAGTAAACGTAACGATTGCAATTCTAATTGATTGAAATTTTGAGCGCATCTATTTTATTTTTCAGGTCCCATCAAGTAAATGCTGAAGCGTTGTTCCCATCCGACGACGAAGTTCAGCTGCGTGAACCTGAGAAGAGATCAAAGAAAAGGAAACAAGTGGCCTCCCCGTCGTGCTCACTGTCGGCACCGAGTACATCACGAGCAAGTCCTGCCCCTATGTGTACGCAGTCTTCATCATGGGGTAAGAAGAAGAAGCCGGTTATCAGGCCAATCGCTCCGAAGAAGGCAACGGTTCAAGATATCTTCGGGAGCGACAGTGAAGACGACGCTTTGGATCAGCCTTCAGCCTCGGGTGAACCAATTCCGCAGCTACAATCCTCCATTAGTAGAAGACTCGCCAATGGGCATTCGCGTCAAGCTTTCGATTTTAAACAGGGGACACACTATGTAGAGTTGAAAGTTTATAGTTGTGACGAAATAGAGAAGGTGCAACCCCTGAATAGATGGCGTCATGCAATTATCTGTGTCAAAAATCGCACTGACCAAAACACAGACGCATGGCAGCACCTAACTAACTTTATTATTGCCACCCGGAAAGAGTTCCGCGATTGCTCTCCTACCTTTATCAGTAATTATTACTGACCATTTACTGTTTAAAATGTACTTGTTTAATTGTTATCTTGCGTAGCCACTATCACATTATCCTGAATTAAGGCTTTCATAAATCCGCATTGGTTAACTCTCTCAATTGAGAGAAATTTTATAGCTAAATGCTATAAAATTTAGCAAGTAACTATTTTTATGCCCCAACGAGAAAGGTTTGATTACCTCTGACGTTCTGATTATTCAGAATGTTAGAAAAGAGAAACTTTTTTAACCAGGAAGGACGCCTGCATTCAGGATAGTGCATTAACGGTTTTCGTTTATTTTGTGTATCTTACTTACTTATTATCTATAGCACTTGTTACCTAGTTATTGATCGAATGTTATCGTATTCATTACCTAGGTAATTTTTGACTTGCTTATTTACTCACATGATTATAATATTTTGTATTGTTAAATATAAGTTTTATTTACAATAAATACATATAATTAATGTTTATATTGTTTCTTTGTTTACAGTTACACACCCTTCCATCGCAAGATCTAATAATTTATTGCATTGTAGATACTGTCAAATCGAAATACCTAAAAACGAATTTCAATATCACTTGAGAACGAATTTTCATTAATCGAATTGCCTATTAAAATCTGAATTTGAGAATGTTGATATAATTGCTAGGCGTTTAAAAATAGAATAATTACATACCGACTTAATCCATCAGAAGAGTACCTCACACCAGAGGCTTTTCTAACGGATAATCAAGAACATGTTTTAAAATTAATTAGTGTTAGTATTGTAAAACATATTTGTATTAAAGTGAACTTCGAACTTTTTGCTTACTTTGTTCTACCAAAGTCAGGAGAGCAAGAGCTGAAATCATTTAATACAAAGTATTTATCAATACTTCACAGTACCGATATTAATGAATTATATTTAAATGTTATACATACATTTCAAAGAAAACTATCTGAATTTAAACACTGTGAATCTGGTTGGACTTGTCTCTTCATGAGTCATCTAGAGATTAATATAAACAAATACAATCCTTTGAGAGGTGGCTCGTATATTGAGTTACCTAATGTAGTGAAACATTCAAAAAGTTGTATTAATATACAGAACAACGATAATCACTGTTTCCTGTGGAGTATTGTGGCAGCATTATTTCCACAAAAGACTAATGTTTGCAGAACGAATTCATATCCGCATTACTCCACAGTGCTGAATATAGATAATATGACGTTTCCACCATCATACAATGATATTAGAAATTTTGAAAAGAATAATTCTGACATAAGTGTTAATATTTATGGATTAGACAAAAACATTGTAACTGGTCCTTTATATGTGACTAATGCAAGAAAGTGCAATCATGTGCACTTGCTGTATTTTGAGAAAAATGGCAAAGGTCACTATTGCTTAATCAAAAGTCTTTTACGACTGGTTAAACGGCAAATTACTCATCATAAAGGTAAAATGTATTTATGTGATTTATGTTTGCAATGTTTCACAAGTGAAGTAAAGTACAACTCACATATGTGTAACAAAATATTAACTTTACTTCCAGAGAAAAATACTATTCTACAATTTAAAAATTATGAAAGACAACAAAAAATTAACTTCGTTATATATGCAGACTTTGAAAGCATTCTATTAAATCATGACGAATTTATAACACAGAGTACTCGTATGTACAAAGTTCACGAACCCTCTAGTTTTGGTTATTATATTTGTTGCTCACATGATCGTCATTTAAATAAATATGTTTCATATAGAGGACTAGATTGTGTTGAAATATTTTTTCGAAATTTGTTAAGGGATGTAGAAGAAATTTATCATATATTATCAAATAAACAACCTATGATGCCCTTAACGGTAGATCAAGAAAATAACTTTAATAATGCCACTTTATGTCATATATGTAAACAGTTATTATTCGATGACAAGGTGAGAGATCATGATCATATAACATCACAATATCGAGGAGCTGCACACTCCCATTGCAATTTAATGTACAGGGTATGTCCATTCGTGCCGGTATTTTTCCATAACTTGGCAGGTTACGATTGCCATCTATTTATCAAAGAGTTATCAAAATATGAAGGTGATTTTAGAATAATACCGAGAACCAAAGAAAAGTACATGTCTGTTACTAAAATTATTAAAAACAGTAATATTTCACACCCTGTTCAAATAAAATTCGTTGATTCTTTCCAGTTTCTTAACACTAGTTTGGATGTCTTATCTAAAAATTTAAGTGATACTGACTTTATTAGTTTATCAAATGAATTCTATGAAACAAACTTGGTGAAATTATTGCATCAAAAAGGCATTTATCCTTATGATTATATGGATTCTTTTTCGAAATACGATCAAAAACATCTTCCTCCCAAAGAATGTTTTTACAATAGTTTAAGATGTGAACATATAACCGATGATGACTATAGACACGCACAAAAAATATGGCAAAGTTTTAGAATTAAATCTCTTGGTGAATATACAGATTTGTATTTAAAAACAGATGTGTTGTTACTTTGTGATATATTCGAAAAATTTAGGGATACTTGTTTACGGCATTATAACCTTGATCCAGCTTATTATATCTCGGCACCCAGCTTGAGCTGGGATGCGATGTTGTTGTTTACAAAGGTTCAGTTAGAATTAATTAATGATATAGAGATTTATGAGCTTTTAGAAAAAGGTATACGTGGAGGCTTAGCACAGTGCTCTCTTCGTAATGCAAAAGCTAATAATAAATATTTACCTAATTTTGATTTCTCTAAAGCATCGACTTACTTGATATATCTTGATTGCAATAATCTGTACGGTTACGCGATGACAAAAAAATTACCAATATCTGGTTTCCGATTTTTGTCACCTGAAGAAATATGTACAATTAATATAACTAATATACCCGATGATTCAGAATACGGATACATTTTAGAAGTTGATTTGGTTTATCCAGACTATTTACATGAAGCTCATCGCGATTTACCTTTTGCAGCAGAAAAATTTACTCCTCCGGGTGGCAAAAACCCAAAATTGATTGCAAACTTATATGATAAATGTAAATATGTCATACATTACGTTCATTTAAAAGAATGTATAAAAAACGGACTTGTTCTGAAAAAGATTCACCGTATACTAACATTTAGGCAAGAAAAGTTTTTACAGAAATATATTGACTTAAATACTCAATTACGTCAAGCTTCATCTTCCTCTTTTGAAAAAAACTTATTTAAACTACTGAACAATGCTGTATTTGGGAAAACAATTGGAAATAGACGAAAACAAGTTAACATTAAATTAGTGACGACATGGAATGATACAGACAACAAAACAAACAAAAGCCTTGGTGCCGCGAAATTAATTGCGAAACCTAACTTAAAAAATGTTACCATTTTTTCAGAAAACTTTGTTGCTGTTCATTTAAGTCCAGACAAAATAATTCTTGACAGGCCAATATATATTGGCTTTACAGTTCTGGAATATGCAAAACAACATTTGTACAAATTTCACTATGACTATATCAAAAATAAATATAAAAATAAAGCAAGGCTTTGCTATACAGATACAGACAGTTTGCTTTATTTTATTAAGACTCCAGATATATATCAAGATATGAAAGAAGAAATACAGAAATTTGATACTAGTAATTTTAATGTTAACAATAGCTATCAAATGCCTAGAGTCAATGCACAAATTCCAGGCCTATTTAAAGATGAGCTTGGGGGTGATATTATTACTGAATTTACTGGGCTTAGAGCTAAGCTTTACTGCATAAACAGTTTAAGTAGAGAAATTAAGAAAGCTAAGGGTGTAACCAAGTATGTAACAAACCGATTACGTTTATGTAATTATAATAAAGCATTAATGAGTAACAAAAAATTTAAATGCAAAATGAACACTATTAAATCAATAAAACACGTATTGTTTTCTCAAGAGGTAGATAAAGTAGTTATCAATAGAAGTGACGACAAGAGACAGATACTACCAAATCAAGTAGATACGTTACCATGGGGGCATTGTGCCACAATATTTTAAATAAATACAATATAGTAAAATATTTGTAAGTGTAAAAGCCAATTGTCAATTTAATCTGTCTTTGTTTAATTAATTACATTGAATAATAATATTGTTATTTAATACATATTTACTTGGACTCTATTCGCTGTTTTATTTATAATTCTTTGTCAACATAACCTGTATAGATTTTATCGAACCATATATGATAATTTTATTTAGTTGTGAATATATTGGACAAAAATATTAATGATCTGAATAATGGGGATCATAATTACTTAGCGTTTCTGATAAGCTTTATAAATACTAGGACATATTATTTTTTTGGCAGATACGAACATGAAGTGGGTCAAGCAACCCGTTTCGTTAGAAGTTAAAAATATAGAGGTGAAGGAAAATAAGCTACACGCAAAGCACAGTGTTCTTCTACCAAATAATATAAGATGTATAATATGTGGTCCTTCAAATTGCGGAAAAACTAACGTCATGATTAGTTTGCTAGTTCACAAAAACGGTTTAAAGTATAAAAATGTTTACTTGTATTCCAAGACTAGCTTTCAACCAAAATATACTTTTCTAAAACAAATCTTAGAAAGAGTTCCAGATGTAAAACTTTTTATATTTAACTTTGACGATGAAGTTATTCATCCTAATGATGCTTTACCAAATTCTATTATAATTTTTGATGATGTGGTTTGTGAAAAGCAAATTAACATACGAAATTATTTCACAATGGGCAGACATAGAAGTATAGATTGTTTTTACTTATCTCAAACTTATTCAAAAATACCAAAGCAGTTATTACGTGACAATGTTAACTTTTTGATCATTTTCAAGCAAGATGAAGTTAACATGAAACATATATATGATGAACATGTTAGTTCTGATATGGAGTTCTCTAGTTTCAAAGATATGTATTCTAAAATCTGGATGCATCCTTATGATTTTTTGACTATTAATAAGGACTGTGAACTTAACAAAGGCAGATATAGACAGTCCTTTGACAACTTTATTTATTTCGATTAATGCTTATATAAATTATGAACGCAAAAACACATAACTCATTTGAGCATAAATACTTCTGAGTATAAGTCGTATAATGGACCGCAACATCACAGATGAATTAATTAAGTCTGCGGACGCTATAAAGGAAAAAGTGAAACTAATGAAAGATTATGAGTTTAATACCGACACTCATCTGAAGTATTTTTTTAAGCCTCTCGCAGATCCTCTTAATGCAATAGCAGCTAACAAGCAAATTTCTATAATAAAAAATGAAGACACCTTTGATGACCAACCCAAAAATACTAATATAGGTTCAAAAATATTTTTGCGTGATAAATCTCATGATATAGACAAACATGAGTCATCTGATGAATTAAGCTCTTTGGAAAAATTTTATTCAGAAGACGAAGGAGGTAACACGTCTGAATCAGAAAAAGTTAATGAGTCGTTGAAAAAAGAAGATATCTTTGAAATATATGATGATTTGAATATACCATTTGGCGTGCGTAGTGAGAATAATAAGCATATGATCGGCAATACAACAGTTAATTTCTTTACCACTCAAGAGAACTCTGGTAAAGTGTATAATATTCGCATAGCTAATAAACAGTATAAAATAACACCGGGTCTAAAGGAATTATTGCTTCGCAAAAAACCTGATTTAAGTTTGGTCAATTTAAAAGATAAATTGGTTTACAAAGAAATACTCGTCACGACTAATGCGCATAAAAGAGACTTTGACCCTGTAGGTCAAGTTAAAGGTGATAAAGGCATAAAATATTCTCAAATAATCAAACCGTTATTTCCTGATTCTTGTAAACGCTTACAAGAACCTACAGAAGTTAAATCTAAACCAAAACGAGGTGCTGGTCTGCCGTATCTTAAAAAATATAAGAAAAATACTGAACTCGTTTATTGGGATGATCCTAATGAATTAGTGAACCGACTTAAACTTTTGATCGCGTCTAAAACTGCTGGTAATACTAATCTTGACAACGAAATCTTATCAATCATTGAAGAGTTAAAAGAAGCCCGTATTATAAAAGAATAAAAAGACTCACCATATTAAACTGAAACTCAGTACAATTTTGTAGTTCAGAAGTAACAGTTGGAAGAATGAGCAAAGTGAAAAGAGATATTGTAAATGAAATTCATAGAAGTGCAAGAATACATTTTCCTCGAAGGCATGTGATATTAAAAGATATTGATGATCTTTGGCAAGCTGATTTAATGGATATGCAAAGTTTCTCCAAATTCAACAACAACAGCAAATACATTTTAGTTGTCATTGATGGATTCTCTAAATATGCCTGGGCTATACCAATTAAACAAAAAAATAAAGAAACTGTATCTGAAGCTTTTAATACGTTATTGATTAGAGAAAAACGGATTCCTAGAAACTTGCAAACAGATCTAGGAAAAGAATTTTACAACAGAAGTTTTAAAAAAATATTAGCAAACAATTCTATTAACCACTACTCCACTTATTCAACGAAAAAGGCTTCAATTGTAGAACGCCTAATAAGGACGATTAAGAGTAAGCTTTTCAAAGAATTTAGTTTCAAGGGGAATTATAAATGGACTGACGGGACACTCGCAAATATAATTAATGGATATAATCATACAGTACATAGAACAATTGGTTTACCACCTGCTCAAGTTAATCATAACAATAAAACTAAACTACTACAGAGATATTTTAATCAAAATCGAACAGCAATAAAATATCGTAAGTTTGAGACCGGCGATTTTGTTCGGATAAGTAAACATAAGGGTTGTTTTGAAAAAGGTTACACTCCTAATTGGTCAACAGAGATATTTAAGATCAGTGAAGTTCAAAACACAAATCCTGTTACATATTTATTACAAGATGTTAAACAACAACCTATTTTAGGAGCATTTTACGAACAAGAATTACTAAAAACTAAACATCCTAACATTTACCTTGTTGAAAAAGTTTTGAAACGAAAAGGCAGAAAAGTTTTCGTGAAATGGTTGGGGTTATCATCCTGCGAAAATAGTTGGATTGAGGATACAAATGTTTTATGAGTGGTTTGCCAATATAACATCATGATCTATGATACAGCTCCCCATTCTGTTTGTATACATGAAGGGAGAAGGACTTATCAATAATTTAATTAATAATTTACCATTTGAGCTCCATTTACCGGGATATAATTATTGTGGTCCAGGAACTAGATTAGGTGAAAGATTGGCTCGAGGTGATAAAGGTGTTAACAAGTTAGATGAATATTGCAAACATCACGATATCGCGTACAATAATTCCAAAAGTTTGAAAGATCGTCACAAAGCAGATATAATATTACTGAAGATGGCGAAAAAGCGCGCTCTGTCTTCTGATGCAAGCACAGGAGAAAGACTTGCTGCTAATTTAGTTAACAATGTAATGCTGTCAAAAGTGAGTTCTGGATATGGTATCAAAAAAAACTTTAAAAATATAATCTCCCACACAAAAAAATATGTAAAAAAATTAAAACCAAAGTGTAAGAAAAAACTCATGGAATTGGCATACGCTGCTGCTAAGGAGTTAACTCGTGATTCATCTGCGAAGCTCCCCCGTATTATACCCATTCCTAAGTCCGGTGGTGTTTTACCTTTAATTCCTATATTTGCGGGCTTATCTGCTGCTGGAAGTATAGCAAGTGGAATTGCTGGAATAGTCAAAACTATCAACGAATATAAGGTTGCAAAAAAACGTTTGGAAGAAATGGAAAGACATAATAAGAAAGTGGAAGGTGTATGTATTGGGAACGGATTGTGGCTAAACCGTTACAAGAATGGACTTCGACTAGTAAATTTGAAGAAAAAAAACTAATTCGTAGGCTACCTAATCGTGCTCTTACTAATATAGATATCATACGTTTTACGGAAAACATCCCATATTTTCGTGGAGTGTATATGAGAGATACGTTACCAAGATCTCCGTTTTCCCGAGAGTGTGGCATCATTAATTTAGATAATTCGAAAAATTCTGGTACACATTGGGTAGCCTATGTAATATTAAATAAATATGTTGAATACTTCGATAGTTACGGAAACTTAAAACCGCCAATAGAATTTATTCGTTATGCGGGTTCTGACGACATCCATTATAACTATAATAATTTTCAAAATAATAACTTATTTAATTGCGGACATTTATGCATAAAATTTCTTAACGAGTTTTGGAAAAAGCAGTCTTCAAAATAATTACTTTAAAAAGAGATGTCTGGCTCATAAGTCAGCACTTTAATATTGTCTGTTACAAGAGGCGAATGTCGATTAGGTTATAGCTGAAACATGATAGTGTATAATATAAAATCAAGCGCCAATGTGAATAACGTTACTCATTCTCTAATCGTCAGAAGACGCAGACATACACGAAGAGTAAATAAAATCACTAAAGAGAATAGGTTATTTCTTCAAGCCTTGGGCTTTAAATTATGAGTATTCTTGACATAAACGACTCACCGCAATTCGATAACTCTATAGTGAGTTACGAATATCATACTTATAATCCATATAGCAACAGTTTTAATGAAAATGATGAAATACGTATACCCATAAATCAGCAAGATTTGTACGTATTACCTTCAGCCAGCTACATTTACGTTGAAGGTCGAGCCACTACGGTTTCGAAAGATGCAGCAGGAAAACTTACAAGAAAGAATGTTAATTTTACTAATAATTATATATCATTTCTATTTCAAGACATTCGATATGAAATTAACGGTGTTGAGATAGACCGAATAAAAAATGCAGGTATTACTACAACTTTAAAATCATATGTGTCTATGAACGAGGGGGAAAGTAAGGCTGCTGCTATTTGGGGTTGGAGTTTGAACGGAGTTAAAGATAATGATGGAATTTTTAGTGCCCTGATACCCCTAAATAAAGTTTTAGGATTTGCGGAAGATTATAATAAAATTATAATTAACTGTAAACATGAACTTATACTCAAAAGAAGCAATTCGAATCTTAACAGTGTTACACTTGATAATAATGACTCCATTGAAATAAATATGCAGAGATTGCAATGGCGTGTGCCTCATATAAAAGTTTCAGATCGGGGAAGGTTAACATTACTTAAACATTTAGAAAAGGATCGTCCTATAAAAATAGCTTTTAGAAATTGGGACTTGTACGAATACCCTTTGTTACCTAGAACTACAAAACATTCCTGGGTTGTCAAGACTGCTTCACAACTCGAAAAACCAAGGTATGTGATCTTTGGTATGCAGACAAATAGAAAAAATATTAAAACTAGAGACTGTTCAATATTTGACCATGGTAAATTAATTAATGTTACTCTTTTTCTAAATTCTCAATACTATCCATATGAATCGGTTAATACAAAATTTTCTGATGATAAGTATTATATATTATACGAAATGTTTACCCAATTTCGTCAGTCTTATTATAACACCCGATCTGAACCGATGCTTGATTTGCACGAATTTAAAGAAAAAGCTCCTTTATTTGTAATTGATTGCTCAAGACAGAACGAAGCTTTGAAATCTGGGGCTGTAGATGTGAGACTGGAAATAGAAAGTTCTGAAGATATACCAGAAAATACATCTGCCTATTGTCTAATCATCAACGATCGTTTATTCGAATATAAACCCTTAACTGGTATTGTAAAGAAATTATTATGAACGCTATAGTCGATGTGCAGGGGTTTAAGACGGAAAGTAACGAGTTTATCGTGAAAGAAATAGCAATAGCATGTGGAAATCAAGTTATGGTATTATTAATCAAACCACCATTTCCATTTCACAATCTTACAAAAAAAGAAAAATTGCAAGTAAGTTGGATAGAGAGAAACAGAAAAATTTTCTGGAAAGAGGGTTTTATACCATATTTTAACTTATATCGATATATTGTACCTTATCTGGAAGATAAAAACATATACGTTAAAGGACGTGAAAAAATTTCGTGGTTAAGAAACATTGTAAAACATGATAAAATATATAATTTAGAAGATAAGACCTGTCCTAGTTTACAAAAAATATTTGATGATTATAGAATGTCTAATAATATATTTAGTTGTGTGTATCATTCGAATGTATGTGCTTTAAAAAATGTTACTTGTTCAAAAAAGTGGATTGAACATAAAAGTATTTTTAACAGTAATTACTTAGAAGATAAGGATAATGTGATGATGGATATGAATAAAGGTTTTTGAGTAAATGTTTTCTTGTTTTTTTTTATTTTTTTCATAACCAATAGGTTAGAAACAGAATACCACAACGATATGTGCTTTAATATTCTAAAGGTACCAAAAATGTCATTAGGTAAGTCCTGTCCCTCCCCGTAAGATATGACTCGCAGCACATCTTGATAAATTGACAACACCAGATACAAGACTTCATTATACTTTCATACATACCCGTATCAAGACTCATAAAATGATTCAAAATTATAACAGCCCGCGATATGAAATATATAATGAACATAAAATTCGATTATGTTCATTCAGACATTATTGGGCTACAGTAGATTCAAAACGAAGATTAGTGATGGAAATGGCTGATGCAGGTTTTTTTTACTGTGGAAGTGGTCCGAACGATAAAGTTATGTGTTTTTCGTGTGGAGGTGTTATCGAAGATTGGGAATATTACGATGATCCTTGGATGCAACATGCTATATTTTTTCCTTATTGCTTTTATTTAAATTCTGTAAAAGGAACAGATTATGTTGACAAATCAAAACGTCTATTTTTTAAAGAAACAAAAATATAAAATTATTCTAAAGTGAAGGGGATAGATCGATTGTCTGCTGAATAAGCTACTTAATGCAATGCGAAAGCAATGGAGTCCCAAGTAACTATAAATTTACTTACAGTCATTTTATGGGACATTCGATTCCTACAATTGAAGTTGAAAGATTGAATCATAAACTGAATAAACAAATTAAAAATAAATTAAACTGTTATTCAATTTAAATTAGCAACAATGCAAGATTCAGTGAAATATGCTTCTGAAGGCATTTCTAAACTTATTTTGAAGAATGCTAGTGGCGAGATTCTATTTACTCGAGACATACCTGAACAAAAAATAATGAACACCAGTTCATCAACATTTCAAGACAATACAAACAAGAAAGAGCAAAAGTCAATAAAATCTACTTTTGACAATACACGATATCTTACACTAAAGAGTGATCACAATAAGCTCCTTACATTTGCTCGTGTTGGCAATATACATCCTGGTTCTGAAAAAGAAGCTGCAAGATCATCAAATCCTCCGCCTGTCATTGAATTATTAAATAGAAGAATAATTCGTGATATAGTGTTTCCTGATTCAGAAGACATTCTATGCTACCAGATGCTGCCAGAAGATGAAATTACTTTTATTTAAATCAGGTTGAAAACATTTCAATTCTAATCAGATGAAAAGTGATATCTGAGGTTGAATGATACAAAGTGATGCAGTTGATAACGGAGCTTTAAAGAGATGTTAAACAATTATAAATATATTGTTTGAATAGATGAAAAGTGTAAATTGGGGGCTTCTAGATCAGATCGCAAGATCTGATCTAGAAACCCCAATTTACAACTACTTGCGAGCAATGTGCCCTGCCCACTGCCACTTAAGTTTAGCAATTCTCCGGGCTATGTCGGTAACTTTAGTTCTCCTGCGGATATCATCATTTCTGACGTGATCACGCAAGGAAATTCCGAGCATAGCCCTCTCCATTGCCCTTTGGGTGACTATAAGCTTTCTGATAAGGCCCATTGTGAGCGACCATGTCTCGGTCCCATAGGTGATCACTGGCAACACACACTGGTCAAAGACTTTTGTCTTGAGACACTGCGGTAAATTGGACGAGAAGATACCACGCAACTTCCCGAACGCCGCCCAGCCGAGACGGATTCGACGGTTGACCTCTTTCTCGAAGTTGGACCTACCCAACTGGATCGTTTGTCCTAGGTAGACATAATCGTCTACAACTTCGAGTGTAGAGTCTCCGATCTTGATAGGAGTGGGTGCTACATGGGCGTTCACCATGATCTTGGTTTTGTCCATGTTCATTTTAAGACCCACTCTTTCGGAAGCTTTACTGAGGTCATCGAGCATTTTACTGAGGCTTTCCATGGTCTCAGCCATGACCACTATGTCGTCGGCAAACCGAAGGTGAGTGATGTACTCGCCATTAACGTTGATGCCTAGGCCCCTCCAGTCCAGAACCTTGAATACATCCTCCAGCGCAGCAGTGAACAGTTTCGGAGAAATGACGTCTCCCTGTCTCACGCCACGCTGGAGAAGGATTGGTTTCGAGGTCTGATCCTGAAGACGGACTGACATGGTGGCGTTTTTGTACAAACACCTCAATGTACCGGTAGTCGATCTGGCACCGTTGGAGAGACTGCAGTACAGCCCAAGTCTCGATCGAATCGAAGGCTTTCTCGTAGTCCACAAACGCTAAACAGAGAGGCAGGTTATACTCTTCGGTCTTCTGTATAACCTGCCGCAGCGTATGTATGTGGTCTACGGTGCTAAAGCCTTTTCGGAATCCGGCTTGTTCGGGAGGCTGGAAATCATTAAACCTGCGCGCGAGACGATTCGTGATGACTCTTGAAAACAACTTGTAGACATGGCTAAGAAGTGAGATGGGCCTATAGTTCTTCAGCCGGGCATTGTCGCCCTTCTTGAAGAAAAGTACCACCACACCCCTGCACCATGCCTGTGGCGTTTTGCCCTCGAGTATGACGGAATCAAACAGCTTCTGAAGGGCCTTAAGGACCGGTTTTCCACCCGCCTTCAGGAGTTCAGCCGTGATTCCGTCATCACCCGGCGCCTTGTTGTTTTTAAGCTGTTTCAGAGCCATCCCAATCTCGTACAGGCTGACATCCGGGATATCTTCGGTATAGTGACGGGTCAATCTAGCTCTTGGGTCGTTTGCTAGACTCGCAACGGGCTTGCTGACTGATGTGTACGACTGCCCATAGAATGTCTCGATCTCCCTCAGAAGCTCCGGTTTGGCGGATACGGTCCCGCCATCGTCGGTCTTCAGTTTTGTGAGCTGGCTCTGCCCAATAGCCAGATCCCTTGAAAAAACCTTGGAGCCTTTATTTCGCTCAATCGCGGTTTTAATACGCTCGGTATTAAAGCGGCGGAGGTCTCTTTTCAAGGATTTAGAGATCTGTCTATGGCTCATATTGGATATAATTCTATACCTAATTGATATTGTAATGTTCTTATAAGTCCATCAAAGTAGTTAATTTACGCAAGTGCTTTTAGTTGTCTAAAATAAATAATTTATTTTCTTTCAAATATTGAAATAATCGATATAAAAATCGGTATAAAGTTGGGAATTCTTTTTGTTTTGAGTAGTTTCGCGTTTGACCACTATCTCAACTGATGGTAAGCAATGATGTGGTCGACGGTGTAGCACGCTTGCCTATTCACTCTTGACTTAAGGATCCCGAGGTTGTAGCTATCGGGAAACACAGACTCCGGCAGGGAATTCCACTGCTTAACTGTACGCATAATGAAAATATTTCCAAAACGTTTATTGCGTATGGATGGGATGTCCACCATGTACCGATGGCGCATGGCCGTACATCTTGTAGTCCGATGATGAAATGGGCTAGACGGAACTAGATCATGCAATTCTATCGCACACTCTCCGAAATTGCAACCGTTAAAAAACCCGACAAACTAGCAACTCGGTGACGATGTTCAAGGCTCTTGAACAGACTCGAACAGTGCCTTATTGCCGATGAGCATCTTGGTCTGTTTTTCGATGAACTTTAATGCACCAAGCTGGTATTTGGCAGATCCGTCCCAGAGATGAGAACAGTATGCCATGGAAGTTCGAACTAGCGCTTGCAAAGTCTGACTTCAATCTTGCCAAGAGGTATCCAGTTACTGGTTTGTGAAGGTAAGAAAGGTGGTCGCTCCATGAAAAATGTTGTTATACATCTGCCGGTCAGACTGGAAGCCCAAATCTATATTTTTGGGGAAAGAGTAGGCTAAATTTATTGATTCTATACCTAAATTATTGTATTTATAAGTATATTACAAAAGTTATTTACGAAATTGCGTTTAACTTAGATAATAAAGTTTATTTTCTTTTAGTAATTGAAGTAATATATTTACTCCAGGTTCTTGAAACCAAATTGGATTTATTCTAGTGTCAAGTGCTGTTTGATAATTTGATTGATTGTTTTTATTATAATATTCTGGCAAACTATCATAGGACAAATTCTTAAAATTTAACTGCCATTAAATAAATTTCCTAAATCTTTTACAGTTTATGCTGATCACATAAAAAACCAGCCAAGTGCGTGTCGGACTTCGCACATTTAGGGTTCTGTACCAAACCGCGATAATAAGTTAGTTTTAATTGGAAAAATGAGGGAATTTCAAAGAACAAATCTGATTTTTCAATAAATTGGTATTTGTTTGTAAAATATACGTAATACCTCTCATCATCACCTAATTTCAAGTTCATAGGACAAAGAGAAGTTAAAAAATAATCGGAACAAAATTTGGTAAACAAATCTGACTTTGGTGGCTTCTCATTCACAAAAAATACAATATTTATCTTCTCAACGATCCCATGTGGTAGGTCAAAAAATGTTTCACGCTTTAGCTGTATGAGAGCGACCCTTATTTTTTTTTTACAATTTGCATGGCTTTGGGTCTTCAAGATGCTTATATTGTGAAAATTTGAAGACTGTAGCTCTAACCGTTGGCCGTTAAACTCTTGTGACAGACGACGGAGAGACGAACAAACGGACAGACAGCCAGACGGACAGGCAAACGGACACGAGATCACGGAGACACGGATCCTTCGGGTACGGAACCCTAACAACTGTTATAATCCGTAGCCTAATAGCATACCATCATGACTTTAGGTATTCCCCAAAGGTTTGGGTATACATACATCTACACTTGTTCGAAATAATTCCTTCCAAATTATCAATGCTCAATGTGTTGATGAAAAAGTTATTATCATCGCTGTAAACAGAATATTACACGAACTTAGTTAGCTATGTGAAGGAGGAAGTTTAATCTCGCGGAGTGTGATTGAAAAGTATAAACTAATAAAATTGGAGTCGGTACATTAAGTGAATTTCCACATAAATCTTGCACGTCACTGCTATTCCTGCGCCCGATACTACAGAGTTACGAATGTTTTGGATATGGGAAATGTAATTCGTACTTCGATTATCGATATTCTTAATTTGAAATCGTAAGTTCATTTTTTGTAATTGCTTGAATATGTCTGACAAAGAAAAAGCTGGTCATGCGGCGAGCTTAAGTATATTAACGAGTTGCGTGCCGTATTTATCGAAACAATTAAAAAGCCATTGTGTCTCGCGTGGAACCTCGTTTTAGGCACTCAAGGGTTTATGATATGGCCTTATGTTGCTTTGGTGCATACATTCATCATCATTGTATGAATTATAGTTCTTACATTTAATAGTTAGTTCTTTTATTGTGCGTACAGCTAAGGAGTGGCATTCCCTCCCGGAGTCTGTGTTTCCCCATAGTTACAATCTAGGGGTCTTTAAGTCAAGAGTGAATAGGTACTTCTAGGCAAGGTGAGATAGTGGTCAAGCGCGCGTCTATTGATAAAAAAAAATAAGTTCTTTTTAGATTTCAGGTAGGTATCTATCTATTAATTGTAGTAGTTCCTGTTGCTTTTTCTGATGATAAAATTTTGAAATAAGGAGCGCAGTTTTTTGCAATAACTTATTGAAATCGTTTAACTAGATTCTGAAAATTTCTATAATGCACAGGAAGGTTAACGTGAATTAAACTAATCTGAATTTAAATATTAAACAATTTTAATACCTCAGTAGTTTAATAAAGTTTAACTTAACTTTGAAAGTTAAGTTAAACTTTATTAAAACTTCATGCAAAAAGTTTATCAAATTACTTCAATTTATATACTAATTAAAAGAAACACCCTTGGAAATTTTACACTTCATACCTCCACGGAATCCAGTTACGGTTTAACTCTCAAGAAAAGTTAGCGAAAACCTTAGCGTTCATAAGTCAGCGTCGTATTGGAACTTGAGACTTATGCCGTTTTGCCCCAACTAATATATTCACAGAGCGATTTACTACTTATCCGCGTACTATTTTGCTTGTTTGACGGGTTGAATTTCAGGTTGGGTTCGCATTTTGTTTAGTACCTTTGATATTTTTATGTTATGGGTTATTGAGCAACTAGGGTAAACAGCAATGATCCCCCATACATCGTTATTCTCTTGCCTTTACTCCAATATATTTGAGTTCGGCATTACATGTCTTCTTTTTAAAAAAGAGAGTTGGTATCATGTCATAGTTATGTTTTCGTTAAATTGTTGATCGAAACTTGTCTACTACTAGATAAATTATGTAGATTAAAAAGCGTGAAATAAAAATAATTGTCGGGTGTCTTACAAATTTTTACTTTTTTTTTTTGCTTTGGTGTTTTTGCTCTTGACTCTAGTCTAGGTGACAGAGACAGAGTCGACGATGGAGTGAGCTTACCCAGAAGAAGCCTGTTCACTCTAACTTTGAAGAGATTCGGGTTGAATGCGTTCGGAAACACAGACGCAGGTAGTGAGTTCCATTCATTCGCTGTGCGCATTGATGTTTAGAAGCGCTTGGTGCGAATTGGTGGAATGGTAACAAGGTAAGGATTGTAACTTGCAGTGCGTCTGGATGTCCGATGGTAGAAGGGGGCTGGTGGGATGAGGTCGTAGAGTTCTTGAGCACACTCACCGAAGTACAGTCTGTAGAAGACCGACAAGCAGGCAACCTGCGGCGATGAGCCAAGCTGTGAAGCTTGGCATCCACCAGTTTAACGTCACCGAAGAGCCTCTTGGCTCTGCGTTCCACCGAGTCAAGCGCGGCAAGCTGATACTTAACTGAGCCATCCCAAAGGTGGCTGCAATATTCCATGCAGGATCGGACTTGCGCTTTGTATAGGGTTAAAAGCTGTCCAGGCGTAAAGTATCGCTTCACTCTATTTAGGATGCCCAGTTTTTTGGCCGCAATTTGGGCTTTGTACTTAATGGAGGCGCCGAAGTTGAGACTGGACTGGACTTATAATTTATTTTTAATTTGACACAAAATCCAGTAACTAATTGATGCATATCGCACCATCTAGTGACATATATTTGAACCAAATTTTCTTCTGCTTACCGGGTCGGGACCCCGTGCTATGGCTATGACAGCTGGAACTTGGGCTCAATTAAGTATGGTGTCTCAAGGCGATTCCGTGCCCTCAGAGAATGGTGGACTTTAGTACGATCAAAATTTATATTTTGTTCTACTTGGTTGGACTGCAAAAGCTAAAGACACGTTGAAAGTTGACTAAACTAACAATGCATAAACATATTTTTTTTTTTTTAGCATAGCCTATCCCATCATTGCTTTACAGCTTTTTCTTTATCGCCTTTCCCATAAGGCTAACCCCACACTTATAGGTTCACATTCCAAAGCAATACAAACCATAAATTCAACCAGCCCTTCTGAGTTCAAGCCAGAAAACAAAACAAAAAAAAATGTAATGAAAATCGCAAAATGAATTTTGTTCGAATAGAGCCTTATCGGACGGCCACAGCCGGTCGGATCGGAATGAAAATATAACATAACTAAAGTCAACAAAGCACAAAATTAGTTTTTATCCGAAAATAGTAAGAAAAAACTGGTGGCCGCGAATGCGGGGATAGAAAATTGGAGTCGCGTTGATGTTGGCTGTTTCGATATTGTATGCGGAAACGTACATATTGTACTGAGTACAGAACTAGATTCGGTAGGCACTGTTCCTTGGGAGAATGTAAATAAAATTGAAAACATATAGGAAATAGACGCAATCTGTACTGTAGACAATACTCGTAATAATATTGTTTACGTTCGCATAGAATAAATTGCAGGCTTCAATCTTTCATTTGTTTTATCTTACAAACTTGTAATCAAGAACTAATCCTTTTTTAATTTCTTTAACCAACTGCTTATTAAAAAATATATTTTAGCAACCAGATTTTTATTCTTCCACTTCAGGATCGAACTCTTTGACATTAACTAGAGGCGCATCAAAGATCCTCCGTCATCTCAATTTGACGTCGACATGAGCGCACAGACTAAGGAATTATAGTTTTAAAGATTTATTTCTATACGACTTTACGATTTTTTCTAGTAGTAAAACTTTACAATATTGTATCTACACTCAAATCTAATCATGAATAAAAATATTGTATACACACGTACCTACAAGGAAAAATCAAGGATAAAAATTACCAAGGTTTGAGTATATTTTAGTTGTTCTAGAGGGTATTTTTGTGAAAACACTAAATGGGTTGACTTAATAATATATTAATGCTGATGAAACATAAAAAAAACATCTATAATCCTATTACGATGCAGGGAGTAACTATAGATTGTAACTTAACTAACATTAATATTCAGATTATCGTGCAAACTGTGAATAAATAACGTTAGTTAAAAATAAAGGCTCAACGTTTACCCTTTCTAAAGCATAATTTGTGAGGATGGATTGATGGTAGTTTGTAATTTTTTCATGACCCCTAGCTGAGAAGAGGGCTTCCACAGTAGTCCGCGCTCCATCAAGACCGGCCTTGAGCTTCGCGCTTCACTTCGCTCCACATCATAGAGATGATCTCGGGTCAGTAAATTCCGAGGATGCGACGAAGACATCAGTTGACGAAGACCGAGAGACCTTTGTTACCTTCCACGTTTCGCATCCGTAGAGGAGCACGGATTTGACATTGCACCCGAAGATTTTGGGCTTAACCCTTCGGGTCAGTTGCCGCGATTGCCACACAGGTCTCAGCTGTGCGAAGGTAGAACACGCTTTGGCGATCCGTGAAGTGATATCCTCTTCAGTTCCTCCAGTCTCTGACACGACCCTCCCGAGGTACGTGAATTTGTGTACGCGTTCCACAACCTCTGTGCCGCAAAATCTACTGAACGGATTTGGATGAAACTACACAAAAATATAGCTTATACATCAAAACAACACTTAGGCTATAATTTATAAAGATACACGGAGAAGTACTAATAAAACGCGGGCGGCAGAAAATCGTTCATGATTTTCAACCTACAGTTGCAATAACTGGAAAAACATCCGAATCAATTAGTCCATTGGAAACCGTCTAGTTTCCGAAAGAATAGATTAATTGGAAAGGCACTTTTTTTACTAGGAAAACGACATCAATTAGTTTGTTACTTGAAACACTAATTGGTTATCGCCGTGACCAGCAATTTTATGATTTAAAAATTGACTGAATTTTTGATGTGCCACTATTTTTTTTACTAAAGACTTTCCAATTAATGGTGCTTAAATCGATACTAGATTTTTCACGCAGTATCATTTTTGTGGCCTATCCTACAAAAACCGTGCATTTTTTCGGGATGTCAATAACTGACACGCAACGATAGTGTAAACTTATTTTTCCGTCAGTAAAATAATTTGCGTATTCGGATCTATACTGCCAGGGATACTACAAATATACAGCCAAAATCTTTTTTATCGTATCTAATTCTAGTTTTCATTGGGCTGTAGAAATCAGAAGGGCTATTGCTCCATGTAAAATGGTATTTTGTAACGTCCAGTTAGACTGTAAATCGACCCTAAAGTAGTTGAGAATGGGTAGGCAGTACCTATATTGATATAGTCGTTCTTAAGAAGTTGGCAGTAGTATTGTCAAAACGTGTTTTCCAATTATCTGCTGCCACTAATTGTTTGAGTATTTGTTTGAGTATCTATTGTACATATTTACAGTATGTATTTATATCTTTGTGTATGAATAAACCTTCCTTAGGTATCGTGATTTACTTTCGATATTGAACCTAACACTATTTGTCTCTGCATCACCCAAATATCGACTGGTAGAAAATGCTTAAGGCATTATGAAAACTTATTACACGATTGACGATTTTCTTAATGATTATTCACTGACCGATTGACATACTGTAACTCTGATTAACATAGTTATTATTGCGATTCTCTGATTGACTTATCTTATTTTAATTTTTATTGCTGTGATCAAGCTGACATTTTTTAAATTAATATCCTATCCTACTAATATTATAAATGCGAAAGTTTGTGAGGATAGATGTATGTTTGTTACTCTTTCACGCAAAAATTACTAAACGAATTTGGATGAAACTACACAGTAATATAGGTTAGACATCAGAATAACACATAAGCCACAATTTATAATGATTTTTTGTAATTTGGTCATAATATAACGATAAATATCAAGTAAGTCGGAAAATATTCTGCCCTCTGAGAGCTATCTCCGCGTGCGCTGCCTTAACCGTTGGAGATACACAAATATAAAGTAACGTAGGATTGTTTGTCTTAAATAGTTCTAAATAAAAGTCCTTGACAGCATATATCTACCTTTTTTGTGAAATAAAAATTAATAAATGACCATAAAAGGTAGAGATTCATATGAAAATAAAATCATATAAAATTCATTCTTTGGCGTGCGCTGAGAAAACCATTGATGATACATAAAAATATGTACTACATGATTAGGTAGGGTAGGGTAGGTAGGGTAGGGTAGGTAGTGTTGGTTAGATAGGGTATGGTAAGTAGAGTAGGGTAGGTAGGGTAGGTGAGTAGAGTAGGTATAGTAGATGGGTAGGTAGGTAGCCAATAGACGGGAGGGAAGCCCCGGGGTTCAGCTAGTTATATTGTAAATTCTAATGATCTTCCACATAATTTTGATATACTTATTATTTGGAATTGTAAATCTTTCATGCCCATGTGACGGTAAAATATGGAGAACTTTATTATAAAAACACCTATGTACTCTAACCATGTTTGCAAAGAAATAAATGATTGATTGATTGGCATTAAGTCCGCTTCTGTACGTTTGTTTGCATGAAGTATTAAATAAAGAAATAAATATAGTAAAATGTTCTTTTTAGTTTTATGTTTTTAATAGAAAGGGCGCATAAAAACACGGTCATGTAAACTTTATCTATCTGTATAAATAAAAATGTGTTTATTAGTGATCGATGAGTATAAGTGACAAAGGTTACATAACATAACGATGGTGGACCTATAGTACGTCCATATTTGGCCAGTGATGTTATGTGCGTGAGTAAAAACTTAAATTACAATAAGTACATGGTCAATAAAGTGGTTTCATCCAATTAGAGTTCAAGCTGTCACTGTTGATTCAGTTTAGATTTTTCTCAGTTTGAATAGTATTTCTGTAGTAAATTGTGACTTGAAAACTAAATAAATATTAAAAAAGCATTGTACTTAAAAATTTTAACAAAAAAAATAAACCGGCTTCTACAGCCAATCACTACAAAGGGAAAATAACTTTGCCACAGGAAACCGGCATGTTCTAGAACCAAAAATTCGAAGAAGTGTGACATCCACGAACCCGCACTGGGCCCGTGACGTGGGTTACGGCGCATTCCCTTTCACAGAGAGGAGGCCTGTGCATGTGCATGCAGTGGGAAAATTGAACGGCTGATGATGACATGGTCGATTATCTATGATCCTACATGCCTCTTGTGTATATGCACTGCACCCGATACGAGCCAAGCAAACACGATTTCAAGTTATGTAGAGGCTCTGTTTGTACGGTCACTATAGTGTTTCGTCCGATTCGAATTCAAGCTGTCACTGTTGATTTTGTTTCAAATTTTCTCACTTGAGTATTTCTGCAGTAAATTGTGACTTGAAAACTAAATTAATATTCAATAAGCATTGTTCTTAAAACTTTTGAGACTAATGTTTAACCGACTTCTAAAGTAAAACACTTCAAAGGGAAAAATAAAACTATTATTAAAATAATAAACAACAAGTCGGTGTCCTTGGTAGTGGTTGCGCCAATATTTAAAATTTGATTGACATCCGCTCCCCTATACCCTTCACTTTCCCGCACATATCTCGCGAGTGAATAAGAAGATTCGCCCCGCCATTTTTGTAAAAATGACTTCCTTATCGAACCGCATCGCGTGCGCAATGGCATCGGGCCGCTCCGTTGAAAATATTGATAACTTTAAAATTACCGCGGTTTTCGCATGTAATAAGACTAGTAATCAACAGTTTGTGTTTGTGTTTAACGTGTGATGACAGTAACTTGAAACCCAGCTGCCCTTGAACACTGATGAAGTGATTCGGTGCATCGACGATGCGAGCACGAGGTTCCCGCAAAGGTTTGTGCTTCCTTACTTAATTATTTTCGGGTTGTATTCTGTTGTCCCAAACCCACCGCAACTCGAAGTACCTATCGCCAAGCGTTAGTTAATCGTTTTGCTCCGCATCGCAGATACATTCCATTAAACCAGTCCTTCGCGACACCAGGTAGGTATCTATTTTTTTCGTTTTACGACACCGACTTCTGAAAACAAAGTTATTTTTCGCTTAGTAGTGTTTTGCTTTAGGAGTCTGTTTACTTTTGTTCTTGAAAAGTTTTTTATTTTTGTTTTTTTTTAGTTTTGGTACCTCAATACAATAAAAATCATTGATAGCCAGAATAAATCTCATTTTGATTCCAGTAAGCCTAAACACGACTAGGATGCATTGTTTTGTTACGGAGTTCCAGTGCCTACCTTCCGGCTTCATCATCAGATCAGTTCGATGGTAACATTTCCATGAGTATCATTTATTTATAGGTATTTGTTTCATCAAAGTCACTTAATTCTTCGAGATATCTTATACCCGATGATACTTTCTGAGTGCAAATGCTTAACATGTTCATGAAAATCCCAAAATCACTATATCTTTTCCGATAATATTTGAGGAGTTCCGTCGATTTCTATGGGATCCCATCATCAGATTCTGGTGACAATGGGACCACCTCGAGAGTGTACCCTTTCAAACAAAAAATAATTTTGTAAATCTGTCAAATGACAGAGAAAAATAGAAACACCCGAATTGATAACCTCCTCTTTTTTGGGCATTCGGTTTAAAAGAAAGTGAATGAAACCTACCTAACGTACCTGTGAAGTAAGGAAGATCTGAGGTTAAAAACCCACAAATATACGTAATTCAGATTCATAGATGAACATAAGTATTTTAGAAAATTATGTTAGATACTGAATGTGATAATTTTTTAAATAAACATGATCTCAATGTGATTGTAAAACATATAAAATTATACTTATGAAAAATCCCCATGTAAACTACAAACATGTTTGCAAATGTTTCTTGCCACTAGAAACCAATTCTATAAATGAGTGTTTCTTTAGATTCGTATAAGATGCACTGCCGTATTTGCAGTTTCTAATTTTAACCAACAAACACGACACATGACAGACGTAAGTCGACACCCCACCTAAGAATATACAATGGATACAACGCAAACAAGCAACATCGATAGAAATAGTCAATTTAACCCGTCGTCTGCCGCTTCTAATTTCAGTCAACCCTCACAATTAGCATCGGGGCCTATTTGACCCGCGCTTTGGTAACAGGACCGGGATGTGTACTCATAAAGTCAACCCTGGCGTGCCATCGGTGAGTGCTGTGATAAGGGTTGGGAGAGATCAATAATATTTGCTTTCGAGGGTTACAGTGTTGAATAAAATTAAGGGATTTTAAGTATTTGTCACATTGGTAAAGGACTCTCGTTTATTTCTACAATGGGATTTTCGATGCAAATGATCAATGAAAGGAGAAGCGGTTGGATGTTAGCAATAATATTACATGTGTGTTATTTTCTGGCACTGCTAGTTTTAATAGTTTCTTTAACGAAAATGTTGATTCAAAGAATAATGATAACGGATTTTATTTAAGAAAACAAATATTAACTGTGTATTGTTGTAATTACAAACTTAAATTTTGTTACCAACACTAATAATTTGGTTGTTTACTGACGGCTTCTTCCAATTTACCGCAGTGTCTCAAGACAAAAGTCTACCGCAGTGTGTTGCCAGTGATCACCTATAGGACTGAGACATGGTCGCTCACAATGGGCTTTATCAGAAAGCTTAAAGTCACCCAAAGGGCAATGGAGAGGGCTATGCTCGGCATTTCCTTGTGTGATCACGTCAGAAATGGTGATATCCGCAGGAGAACCAAAGTTACCGACATAGCCCGGAAAATTGCCAAACTTAAGTGGCAGTGGGCAGGGCACATTGCTCGCAGAGCTGATGGCCGATGGGGCCGAAAAGTTCTGGAATGGCGACCGCAAACCGGAAGACGATACGTTGGAAGGCCTCCCACTAGGTGGACCGATGACCTGGTTAAGGTTGCGGGAAGGCGATGGATGCGAGACGCACGGGATCGGTCAATGTGGCGACGCCTGGGGAAGGCCTATGTCCAGCAGTGGACGTCATTCGGCTGAAATGATGATGATGAAATGTTTTAAATTGATTACTAAGGATAGTATAAAATGAGTTAATGTTCTTCATCATATTATAATCATTTCGAGTCGCTTAGCGTTGAAAATGCCGAAAATAACAAAATGTTATTGTTACGAAAAAAAAACTTGTATCTTTTTCGTTTTTTTCGCATGTCACATAGAAAAATAAACAGAAGGAATCCTTCGGAAAGGAACAGGATTCTTTCGAATGTTTCGCTTGATGTTTTGAAAAGTTAAAAAAAAAAAACAATTTTATTGAAATTGAAATATTTTGAAATACAAAACAAAAAAAAACATACGGGGAAAATAATAGATCCATCTAGCTCTCCTGGGCCATAAACCCCATTTCACTGTTCGAAGAATCGGCAGCGTCATTAACCAGGCTCGAGCTCGAATTCGAAAGCTTCTTTTTTAGCTTGCATTAAATGTAAATTTGTGTAAATTTTCCCGTTTCTTTCATATTCTTCGATTTTATTGAAACATGAAACATGAAATATATACTGGCCAATTTTATTGAAACTTTCCAATGAAACATTGAAAAATATACAATAGAATTGGAAAGAAACGGCAATTTTCCTGCTTTTTTCAACGCTAGAGCCGCTGGACGCGAAAAATAGAACTTACTTCCAAATAAAAACAAGAAAGTGAAAAATAACTTCAGTTTCTGAAATCGGTGTTCCTGTTTTCGTTTCTTCGTTTTTTGACACCGACTTCCGAAATTGAAGTTATTTTTCACTTTTTAGTGCTTTTATCAGGAAGTCGATTGTATTTTTTTTGTAAATAAAAGATTTTTCAGTTTTTAGTTGTGGTACATAATGTACAAGTTCCATTATAAGTTACCTGTAATACCCAAAGTGATGCCATAAGGAGATAGATAACCCGAATAACATGAAAGTTGGACATAACCGGTGGAATGAGAGTGCACCAAGTTGAACTTTACACATCTGCATACCTACCCCTTTAGAGCGTACCGGCGTGATGTTATGTTATGAAATGGTATAAAATAATAAACAGATATTCCATTGCAACAATCTCCGTTTGTATGATTTGCCGTTATTCATTGAAGAGTTCAGATACAAATTCAATTTATTGAATCCGTAATGTACATACAGGTGGTAAATATAAGTTAAAAAAACAATTATGGACCCTGTCGGGCACAGCAACATTCTAGATACAATCAGTGTCTAGAAGAGTGGAATAACGCTCAATATTTTTCTCATTTTCCTTAGTTCTGTTGTATATCTCTGAAGTTCTAAATAAGACTAAATAATTTTCGAAACAAAAATAATTTTCGAAATCGATCCACAATTGACGGAGAAAACGGTGAAAAACGCAAAAAAAGTACATTCAGCTGGATATACAACATCCTCCTTTTTGGAAAGTCCGTTAAAAAGAACATGAATCTTCAATGTAGAGATGTCTATGTCAAACATTGGACATCTATCAGTTGAGATTATATTAAAAAAAGATGATAATTCTTCTGACCGACATTCCATATATTATATTTCTACCTTATTGTAAATAACTCCACACAATGATTTCAATACAATTTTACATACGCGGTACAATCCGACCATACCCATTATTATTTGAATCGGTTGCGGCTAAGTAATTGGTACTGTGTTCGGTTTTCATCGAAAAATCGATGGATAGCCTTTACAAGTTGAAGTAATATTAATAAAATTACTTATATAGTAGGTAGATATGTATTGTTGCTTTGTGTAGGTGCATTCGAGCTGAAATGTAATCATATTATATAAGGGCCCTTTCATTGAGATATTGAGGTATTTTTGAAATAATATATTGTTTTTTTTTTATGCTATTGAGATTATGGCGTCAAATGACACGGGTTTCAAACGAATGATCCATTTCCTTATTCAATGTATTTTTTCATTAGAATTAGAAGAAGGGATAAGATGAGAAGTAAGTAGGATGAGCTAAATAGATCGATCCTAACCCTGAATTTCTGGATTAAAATTTTAAAGTTTAGTATATTTTGTCAAACTCTGAATTACCTTAAAAATCTGTAAAATTTGGCAATATTCTAGCGTTTATCACATAATTACTCATATCAGTATTTTTTTCATAACATGCTAAGTATAGCTAAGTATAATCTTTAATCTTTACATAAAAGCTGCAGAAAACTTTTAGATAGAGATCAAATAATATCTAGTAGCCTAAAGAAATCTGTGACCTCCTCCTTGTCTATCTCTCAACTTTGCATAATGTACAGACAATTTCTAGTCTATGGCCCATTTTTATAGGCAGTTTCTTTGCACTAAACAAGAATCAGTAGTAACATTTTACAACATGGGCGCAAGTAGTGACACAGCTAAACCACAAAATTTTCTTCCACAAAAGAACCGCCTACCTGATTAAAAGGCAGAAGCAATCCACTTATACCTAATGACAACTTGGTATGCGTATCTTTACAACAAACCCAAAGGGTTATGTGGAATGTCCGTATATATATTTTTATAGGGGCACCGTAAAAATAAATAGCATGGTTTTTTGCATGCCCCTTGTTTGCAATGTTTATGGTAATGATATAAAGTCTTATAAATAGGAACAGACTAACCTGGTAACAAAAAAAAATAAGAAATAGTAAAATTTATTTGGTGCATGAGAAAAAAAAACTTAAATAATAATGTGTTGTATTTATACGAATGTATTCAAAATACATGAAACGGTATAACGGTATAAATTAGATATGATCGCTTCTTAAAAATGTGTGATGCCCTTCAGATTGTAATATCCACGCACGATAGGTACGGATACTGAAGAAGAACGACAATCATGCCACGGTCCCTGGTGGAACCAGCGCAAGCACAAGTTCGATCGTGCATGGAGTACTGTTCTCACCTCTGGGACGGTTCTGCCAAATACCAGCTTGATGCACTTTTCGATCGACTCTAAGCGGGCCAAGAGACTTATCGGCAATGAGGCACTGGTCAAATCAAAGCTCCAGAGCTTTGAACATCGTCGCCGAGTTGCCAGCTTGTCGGTTTTTTATCGGTTACATTTCGGGGAGTGTGCGATGGAATTGCATGACTTAATTCCTCCCAGCCCGTTCCATCATCGGACAACCAGAAGCACGGCAAAGCGTCATCGGTACATGGTGGACATCCCACCCATACGCACAAAACGTTTTGGGGACACTTTAATTATGCGTACAGCTAAGGAGTGGAATTCCCTGCCGGAGTCTGTGTTTCCCGACAGCTACAATCTAGGGGTCTTTAGGTCAAGAGTGAATAGGTTACTTCTGAGGCAAGCGTGCTTCACCTTCGACCACATCATCGCTTGCCATCAGGTGAGATAGTGGTCAAGCGCGAGCCTATAGACAATAAAAAAAATGAAGCTAGATAAGAGTTGCTGAGATTCAAGATATATAGCGTGACAACGCCGTGCCTTTTGTTTCTGCGTCTAATCTCTCTCCGGTCGTATCAGATTCCTCCAATCCCCCTAGGAAAGTGAGCATAGGAGAAATACTGTGTCCACATGTATTTGTGCACACAGATTTACTGGAATATCTACCGTGTCTACGCTCACACTGACCTCTATGACCGAAATTCAATCAGAACGACTATTAATGAAGGCTGATGTAGATGATATCACAAACTGGGATATACATGAGTCCTTTGCATGAGGCCAGAAAAATGTGACATTATATCAAAAAAGCGACGTGATAGCGATTGGTAAAATGTCAAAAATGCATGGAACAGCCAAGCGCTCTCGAAATGTCACGTGATCAGTGCCTCAAATATTGGCATTTCAACCATCGCTATCGCTTATGCAGTGGGTTTGTACACTGGGCTTATACAGTGAGCTTATACAGTGGGCTTATACAGTGGACTTATACAGGGGGCTTATACAGTGGACTTATACAGTGGGCTGTATAAGTACACTGTATAAGCCCACTGTATAAGCTCACTGTATAAGCCCACTGTATAAGCCCAGTGTATAAACCCACTGCATAAGCGATAGCGATGGTTGAAATGCCAAAATTTACACGCCCACTTATATAGTGGACTTATACAGTGGACTTATATAGTGGTGAGACTCCCATTAGAATAACACTTTGTCGAGGTTCAGATAACTGATCCTGTATGGCCTTAAATAGAGATGAATGCTGGATATTTTCATCGATTGCTACTAATGTGATTGTGGAGTTTTTCAATATTGATGTGAAAGCATTAGCTTGGAAAACGGCACATCTTTCGTTATTCGGTATCTAAATCATCGATTTAGAGGCGTTGCATTTGAGGTGATAATTTTAATTAAGTAATGGCGACAGTAGGTTTTAATTAATTAAATTCACTACGTTGCCGATAGGTACTGTTTCAAGCTGGTTGTATTTTAATTTGGATAATGAATACTTGAAGTTGCAATAATTAATTGGAATACTGAAAAAGTCTTGTCAACCGACCATAACCCCGTTTAAATTTTACATAAAGCTTTTTGAAGTATGTAATTGTAAAATTTTAAACACATTATTTTAAACTATTATATTCATACAATTATATTCATGATTCTTTTACTCTCCTAATTTACTTGAAGACAGCGCAGTATGTGTAAGGCAAAATTTTCATCAATTGTTAGCCTGACAAATGGTCAAGTAAGTTGTAGGGTAAATTTTTATTCCTATTTAAAAATTAATTTAATTGAAATTCTAAACCATTGGTTACTCTACAGATAAAAAATCTGGGCCTCAGTCTTCCTTAAATCTCTATTTAACGCTATACTAATAGAATCCTCCTGTTTCATATTTCACAAAATTAGTCATTTCTTTGGCCACCGACTTTCACACAACTTTTAGACCAAATCAAACACATACCAACAATCGGAAAACATAACAGTACTTTTCCACTATTATTGCTAGGGTCTATATAATGCAGGGGCAAGCAAAATCACCTCCTTACGTCCCAAGACTTCTGTAATAACATTAATAACTAACAAAACTACACACATTCAAACTACCCTCACTTGACCCTTAACCAAAGTCATTTGAAAGGGAACTAATACAAAATTCACTATGAAATTACATAGGAAAATATGAGCTATTAAATACAGGCCCAACTTAAAACAACAACGGTTGAATTTAATAAGCCAGCGGCGCCATCTGGTGGGGGTTACGCTAAATTCATAAAACGGCAAAGGGTGGGTACTTCATTTATATAAAGGCTTAGATATAAGTTTTGTTATGTAAGTTAAGATTGGATTGTATTTCTTGTATCTAATTGAGAATTTTGTCTTAATGAAATATATGAGAAAGTTTGTTAGCAGAATCTATGTGTTCAGTAACACTAAGTGACACTTATATGTGATACCTATACCTCATATTTTTGCACTATTGCGCAATGCAAAAACTTTGAGCTTTTATAAGTTTTTAAGCTGACATGGTCACATTCATTAGAATTAATATTTGTTTCGGGATAAGGTTATCTGTAGCTGTGGGCAATCATATATTGGACAGACGAAGCGAACCGTTGCTTGAAGAATCAAGGAACACATTAGGGCAGTGAAAAACAACGACACCCAAAAATCGGCCATAGCAGAACATCTTCTCGAATCAGGGCCAAACCACTGGATCGAGTTACATGACTCACAGGTTATCTCGACTGAACGCCATTACATACCTAGAATGGTTCGGGAAGCAATTGAAATAACCAAGTGCAAAAATTTCAATAGGCGCGACGGGTTTCAATTGTCGAGAGCCTGGAATCCAGTGGTTCAACTATGTAAAGGTCGTAAAACTACTGAACATGTATCAAAATTGGATACGGTGAGCATCGTCTGTCGTGAACAATGTCGAGTAACTAGTGAGACGAGTTCTGGTGGTAGTGGCGTCGTACGCGAAAAACGAGTGAGAAAGCGGGTAGATAGATATGTCAGCTCGTAAACAACACCCACTCGCAAACACTTTAGTTCTCGTGATCATGGCGCTTGTAACGGTGCCGAAATATCAAACTCTCAACCAAAACCTAAATATACATGGTAAATATCCCGAAACAAATATTAATACTTTAAGCTTTTGTTTAGGCATTTAGGTGTCGCCTATTTTTGCTTGGTTGCTAGTAAAATTATCGAACAGTCGTGTTTAGCCTTTAGGTCTCTGAATTAAAATAACGCATAGAGCATGTCCATAGGTTTATTGCTGCATACTTTCATTCGATAGCAGTCCAACATGTTCCCCGTATTTCCCAAATGTATAATAATAAGGGTTTCTGCGTGAAAAAACTTACCGTGTACGTGATCCTACCGGATATTGCAGTTTTTATAGGCAGAGGTTTAAAGAACTCACAAACAGCTGCTCCACGACAATGTGACACAGATGAGAGGACACTTTAAAATCTGACACATTCTTGATGATCAATTTATATGAAAATTGTCGTCACATTTAAAATTTCACTTTGTTGCGCCGCACCTGTTTACGGGAGCCTTTAGGTATCCGTTCCTTACCCAAAAAATGGAAGTACTAGTTAAGTGTCGGACGTCAATAGACCTAAGAAAATCAATAAATCCAGCCTTAAGTTCGGCTGTGCACACACAATGATAAAAATCTAAAGAAGCATTTCCACCAAAGAAATCAAAATCAATCGTCTGTCTAAACCTTTGAAATTCCGCCATTTCCAACATAAAAGAACGAGATTTTTCGATGTTTTAAATTATGAATTCTTCCAATCTCAGCTTAATATCTTGAGGAAAGTGAATCGAATGAAGAATGAATGACTGAGCGAGTGAACACGAAGGATTGGGAGCGTTGTAGAAACAATCGGTAGATGAGAGAGGAAATCGAATTTCCTCGAAGAAATTGACGAGTATAGCTCAATGACATCGTCGCCATTTTGTTCCTGTAGAACATCCATTTTGTAATGATTTATTATGAAATACTGTAGCGCTGTGTTTATTTTAAAATTGTGAGAAATAATACTGTGATTGTAGTTTCTGAAACAGGTTCAATACAAGGTTTTTACTTATTACCTGCTTTCGGACCTCAATTTCACCTGATGAAAATTGATGGATAAGGTAAAGTGAGCAGTCAATCCATAACACCTAGGTGGAATGACAGATCACTTCACCTTAGTTTCAACGGTGAGATTTTTGCAGAATAATACTTAGAAGGAAATAAAAATGAGTTTATTGGCATTACAAAACAAAAACACCTTAAAATTAAACAAAATATTTTTAAACTATTAATGCCAAAAGGGCCTCAGCTCAGCATAATGCCAAATAGAAATACAGGGTATTCCACCTGACGCTGATTTTCAGCTGCAGCCCACGAGTGCGATACGCTCGAAAACACAAACAAACATTTATAATATACAATCTTTTTGTAAAAACCACCTAAGACAAAATTTTGCGATTCTTAATTATAACAAAACAAAAGTAAAAGTTCTATGTGCCCATTAACAAAAGAGATCAAATAAACAAAATAAAAAATATTGTATTACGTCATTAAAACGGGGGTAGGTAGTGGACTAAAATAAATTGAAAGACAATAATAAAAGCAAAAATGATAAAATCGATCAATGTATAAAATCGAAGCAAATTGTTTAAAACTACTAGATTAAAATGTAAACAATATTAATAAGTAATACTGATAAAATAAATAACATTGGTAAAATTGAAAGACAATTTTACCAATTACGTATAAAATTTTAAAATGTATAAAGTTGATTGATAACAATGCCAGAATTGAGAAATACATAGGATGCGTAGGCACTTCATTGGCAAGTGACATTCTTTCATCGAAAGCGTGGGCAAAATTTGTAGGGATGTCAAACACCATCGAAATGTCACGTGATCAATCCTTTACATTTTGGCATTTCCACAACAGTACGGAGCGGACGTCAAAAAAATCACAAGCACGCCCCTGGCGGCAAATTAAGAACGACTACGCATTGGCGCGGTTTTTTTAGCATCTGTCGGCCACGTAATACCTTGATGCGACATATTTATATATATTTCATACTTTATTATAATATAATAATGCGAAAGTTCGCATGGATGTATGTTTGTTACTCAATCGCGCCAGAGCGGCTGTACGGATCTGAATGAAATTTGGAACAGAAGATTATAGTCTGGAATAGCACATAGGTTACTTTTCATCCCGGCATAATGTTCCCTTGGGATAAGAAAATACTTTTCACGCGGGCGAAGCCTCTGGCACAGATAATATAATACTAGCATACAGATGTCTCATACCATACAAAGAAACCGTGCCGACGTAACTAGCGTTTTTCGTCTGATTAATCTGAAATTTTTTTGTACATCGACTTGTTCGGTTCTGTTTCACGGTGATAGATAAATGGTGTTAGCAGCGACTTGCAAGTAAAAGGGTTTACTAGGTTCGTGAATATTTATCTTTAAATACAGTGAAGCTTCGTTTTATAGTATTTTTTGCACGTTTTTACAGTTTTTTTTTTGCACCAAAATGTGTTATAATGCGAATTTTAACAATCGTGTGGAAAGCATCAGAAATTTAAATATGCGCCATCTATCGGCATCAATTACAAATGATCCATTCAAATAATCTTTGAAATGTGAATTAAGAGCCCAATATTCCATAATTTTGTACTTAGGAGAGTTGATTAAACAAGAACATACATTTTTTATGTTCTATTCCAGAAAATTTTAATTTTAAACACATTCAATAATAGATAGGTGCATATCGTGCCATCTAGTGAGATTTATTTGAACCTAATTTTCTTTCGTAACAATGAGACCCCGTGCTTCTGGTTGAAGCTTAATAATGATTGTATAAATCAGTTACGTTGTATCCAAAGATCTTTTAAACCGAAACCAACATAACTGGGTTTCTGTCAGCCATGACCTCATTGTATATTATCTGTGTCAAGAAATTAAGAAGCTTTGGAGCACGTTGCACTTGGTAGCTGCGCGATCGTGTGCCAATATTTGTCTTTTGTAAGAACGCTTACCCTTGACCAGGCCACTCGAGGAATATTTCGGTCAAGATGGTAAGATTTTCAGCATCTTGTGAGTACACATACAGATCTAGCAAAAATTGCAATAAGTTACTTTTATGAATATAATTAATTTTATTGTTTAGGAACTTACATTTAAATGTGTTGAATTCCAAGAACTCTAGAATTCCCTGTGTCTTAAGATCCATGCTCCTTAGAACCATTTACATTTTTTGCGATGGAAAATGTTATTATGTAACTGTTTCAGGAAACATGCCAATACGTTATGACCATACGGCCCATGTCGTACGGTATTCTGTTTTGGGAAAATGCCGCCGACATCCAGACTATCTTTGTTTTGAAGAAAGAAGCTGTTCGATCAATTTATAAATGAAGCCCGAGACTCTCTCTCAGAGACAGATTTAAGGAGATTAATGTTATGACTGTGCCTTCTTAGTATATTTATAAAAATCTTTTATATGCCCATGAAAATATAAAATTGTTTAAAAAATACAGTGTTATCCATAACATAAATACTAGGAACAAATGCAAATTTGTAGTACCTAAAACAAGGCTCAAGAAAATAGGTGCCTCGTTTAGATGTCAATGTGTACGCTTTTATAATAAGATTCCAAGCCACTTACAAGATCTAAGTCTTAATAAATTCAAATCATTCATTAAACGTAAGTTGTGCCAGAAAGCGTTTTGTAACATTAAATATTTCGTTGAGGACAAAAAGGCTTGGGATTGAGCTGCTCCAATTAGTTTTTTTTTTATTATTTTGCACCGTAAATTTTGTTTTTTTTTTTGGTTTTATTGCAATGACAAGAATATTTACTTTTTAAAGTTTTTTATTACTTTATTTTAATGATTGTGAATGCGAAGACTATGTGGATAATTTTTATTTTTGTTGTTAATTTTAAATTGTTTTAGTTTTTAATCATGGTCTGGCAGTTTGAGTAGTTTATGCAGCCTACTCGAATATCCTTTCTTTGGTATTGTTCGTCGAATCGTTGAGCTCCTTAAATTCTGAGTTGAGCTGTACGGTTATGGACAAATGCGTGCACTGACTGGACAGGCCCACTCAATCTGGTTGGTTCTTTCCTCAAAAGACCATTTCAGACATCAGTCTACATGGTTTTCACATAATCTAACCAAGATTTTGTCTGGACTTTAAAAGAGGCTGTGACATCTGAGTTTGTTTCGGCCTTTCTTCTCAGATTAGTCAGATAGGAAACGCCATACACATAAAAGTGTTTGTACAAACCAACTTACAGAAATAAAATCATTTATCATTTATTTATCATTTATCAATAGGATATTACGTATTGATTGTTCCTACTGCTGGGACATATGCCTCCTTTCTATGAAGGCGAATGGGTCTTAATACACAACGCGAACCGAGTGCGGGTTGGTGAATGTCACATATCTTCGAGTTTTTGATTCCAGGACATGCCGCGGCGATTCCTTACAATGTTTTCTTCGCCAATCTGATTCCATTTTGATGGGAGATGTGGCAATAAATTCATAACTGAAGCAAGATGTTGGTTATGTTTCTTTTTTTTCCGGTACCACATAAAAATAAATAAACAAATTCTATCAAAAGGCCGGTAATGGAAAAACACCGCGAAAATAAAAAGAATGCTCACACAAAGAGTATACATATTTTGTCAGTTGTTCGAATATAAAAGTGTTCTTCTTTTTTTGTGTTGAAAGTATACTCGTAAGTTCTTGTGATGAGAAATGAATGAGTTGAAAGCTCGAAGCTCAATAGTATCAATAGTAATGTAGCGTGCTCAGGGTCACTTGTTAGAAATTTTCTTGGTTTGCTTATAAATACAATAAAAACATGTTTCACAGATCACTAACAAAGAATACACAATAGTGAAACGCTATTGCTGAGGATGTCTCTTTTAGTTTAATTCCCGGCTCATGCTAAGTGTTATTGGGTTTTTGGAAATTTCATAGTAGCATTTATTTTTATTTTTATAACGATATGTTTGCTTTGACCATTACGTGGTCAACGGTGAAGCACGTTTGCCTAGAAGTAACCCATTCATTCTTGTCTTCAAAACTACTAATATAGATTTGTGTACGGTTGACAGCAAAAGACTCGGCTCGTATTAAAGTCAACTTAAGGCAAAGATACGAGGTGTATCTGCGCCTTATGTAGCTGATTTTATCACGAGAATCACGTCTAAAAGGCTAGTCAAAATTTATTGAAAAAATGTGTTACTTTAGACCATTTGCTTAATTATTTGATCTAAAACAGTTTTGAGTTTTATTCGTATAACATCATCATCATCATTTCAGCCAAAAGACGTCCACTGCTGGACATAGGCCTCCCCCAAGCGTCGCCACATTAACCGATCCCGTGCGGCTCGCATCCAGCGCCTTCCCGCAACCATAACCAGGTCATCGGTCCACCTAATGGGAGGCCTTCCAACGTATCGTCTTCCGGTTTGCGGTCGCCAATTCCAGAATGTTCGTATAACTTAGTGTAATTAATTTGTAAAGTTATATCCAACACGAACAAAAAAAGGACAATCGCACCAAAACCACCGGGCATATTTTTCTGAAATTTTCACCATCTTAAAGACAATTTATTTATCTACATTTTGATCTGAGGCATCTTTTTTAAGAGCTACTGAATTTTAGGTCACGCGGGTGTGAAACGAGCGTGCGTTTTGTTCCTTTAACGTTGTTGGCGTCTTTCGTCCTCTTAAACATAACTGGTGAAATATGAAAGTCCCATACGTAAATCTCTGCCTTATCCTGCAGAAAATACAGGCAGAATGTCAAGTAGAATAAAGTTCGTTAAAAATGACGTTAGGCTTCTTAAACCATCGACTTTCACACTTAAACCCTCTTGCTTCCAATCCGACTTTAAAAACAGTCTTCGACTTAATCAGATTCCTTAGCTCAGCTCTGTGCAAACTATTCCAAAGCACACATTTTTGACCTCCAGAGGGTAGGTAGGGCAAACAAACTCGAAACGCTTGTTGAAGAGGCGAAGATCGATCGATTTGTGTTCGAGAACCGTTTTTCGATAAAATATTGCATTTTTATGTGAGCGTTCTAGTTCTGTGTCAACGTTTGCCGATACTCGCAAAAGCATTTTCGTGTCTTTTTTTAGCTTTTAACTTTTGTGTAGTGATGATTTTTGTTTGTTGTTTTTTTTTCACTGTACTCTTTTGGTTGAAAAAAGGGGCAATGCCATGTTGGCTTTTGATAGATTCCTTAGCGATAGAGATGCCCTTGGCTGATGGATTTAAATGCGTCCAGTTTCTGTTTTTGGTTAGCCAAGACCTAACTGCCCGTTCCACTGTTGTATTTTTCTCTTTCTCGTGACTTTTTTTATCCTTGATAGGTTCGCGCTTGACCACTATCTCAACTGGTGGTAAGTGATGATGTAGTCGACTACGTAGCACACTTGCCTAGAAGAAACCTATTCACTCTTGACTTAAAGACTCCCAGTTTAGGCAGGGAACTTCACTCCTTAGCTGTACGCATAATGAAAGTATTCCCAAAACGTTAGGTGCGTATGGTTGGGTTGCCCAACATGTACCGATGACGCATACCGTACGTCTTGTAGTCCGATGATGTAACGGAGGAGGAAATACTTCATGCAATTCAATCGCACGCTCCCCGAAATGTGACCGATAAAAAACCGATAGACTAGCAACTTGGCGCCGGTTTTCAAGGCTCTGGAGCACCTCTGGAGCATTCGATCAGTATCTCATTGTCGATGAGCCTCTTGGCCCGTTTTTCGATCGACTCTAGTGTATCCAACTGGTACTTGGCAGAGATAAGAGCAGTACTCCATGCATGACGGAACTTGCGCTTGATACAAGTTGAGAAACTTGTTCTGGCGTGAAATACCGTCTCATCTTTGCAAGGATTCCCAACTTTTAGGCAGCCAGTTGAGCTTTTGCCTTAATGAATGGACCAATATTGAGGATCGATGTCAACGTTACGCCAAGAAGCTCAAGTTGGTCCGTTATCGACACGGCCACACCACGGAAAGAAGTAGGCGGGTGGAATTGGCTCCTTTTTACGAAAAAAAGACACGCCTGGGTCTTAGCAGCATTGAACCTGACCAGATTGGCATCGCCCCACTCGGTAACTGCCTTAAAAAAAAATAGGGCCCCACAATATAGCGCCCAAAATCCACCATTTTTCTACTTTCTAATTTTAATATAGCCAGTCAAACTTTCAAGGTTAATACAAATCGATTGACGTAAGAATCATCAAAATCGGCCAACGCATTTGGTCTTTAGAACGACGCGTAGGAACAAAAACACACACAAACACATAGACTGATTAACACAATACCCTAATTCTTCGGAGGTCGTGTAAAAAGGAACATCCTTCCTTAAAAACCTGCAAAGTATAAGCACAATACATTCAAAATAATTGCTCCGCATAAAAAATACCAATTCTGCCAACATTCGAATGCTAACACAGTACGAACGTTCTAAAAAGGACTATAACGGAAACAGTAACATTTTACTAACGGCTGCTCGTCGAATTTCAAGAACGCCTAATTACGAGTCGTAGGCGAGATGCATGCATTTAAATCGGTTGCATTTACCCCTGTTTCCCCTGTTGCCCCTCCAAGGCATATTATTGGGGGTTGGGGTGCCATGTTGGATTTTTACGGCTTCAGATGAGATAGGGCAGGGGATAATTTTGGTAATCAAAATGTTAAGGGGTTTTTAAGAATAAGCTATTTGTAATAATTAGGGGATTTAAATGTACCTATTTAGTTGTTTTGTTTTGTAAGAGAGACATTTTAGCCTAAAATGGCCTATGTTCACAGCCAGTTTGGAGGACTTCCCTAGTCCATTTGACTCAGAGGCCATCACAACGAAAAAAAAATCTCGATAAATGTTAATACATAACAAACTATACCTACATGCCTTGGAATATGGTCCTTAATTACGGGGTACCTAAAGTGCTACAAAATGTAGAGATATAATAAAAATGTTTTTTTTAAACAAACTTTTTTCGTATTCGTTATATTAGTAAACTCTTTCATTTGATACCCCGGCATGATATCACGGCAGTGCACAAAAAATAAATAGTTCGCCATCTTAGGCCGTCCGCCATATTGGATTTAGAATGACGTCACTTAGCTTACCATGCATTGTCATCCCAACTAAACGTGTTTTCAAAATATCATCTAGATCGGTGGAGGATAACTGCTTTAAAATTCAGTTGCAACATTTGACCCGTTCACACTAACATACATACATACAAACATTGCAAGTTAAATAAAAGCTTGTAAAAATGAAGTACAGAAAGTTAATTGACCTTATTATTAATTTAGTACTAGAAGTTGGTTGTAGTACCTAAATAATTTACCTGAATATCTCTATACTCCATTTGAAATAACATTAGACATGTTTCCAAATCTTTTTACAGTCCGTTCGACCGATTTTGAGTACTGTCCCGTAAACATAAGGATGACATAAAAAGCATAAACCTGTTACCAACTGTTTACTACAGCTAACATTTGTCGTATCACCAACGCAATAGAAGTCAAAATCGATTGAACGGGCAGTAAAATGGCCTAATTTAAACGTCTAATGTTATCGCAAATGTAGTTTAGGTACTAACAATTATTTTCAAAGCAAGAATTTATTACATCGGTAATTCGGTAAGCAGACAAAATTCATGGAACGTAACCCGATACTAATAAAAAAAGAGGCAACATAGTTTGTTGGTTTTAAATATGTTTGTAAAGGTACATAATCTCTGGAATATATAGGTATTGATTCGATTATGAAAATGATTTAGCTGTTGGATACGAGTAGTTACAATATCTAAAAGTGTCATGGGCTTAGTTTCATCCATAAAAACTGCATAAGTTCTGCAAGACATGTCACGGAAAAGAATCACCGTGAAAATACTAGTTTACTTGTAATTATTTTCAACCTCTTCACTTGTAGATCAAAAAGTTTTTCAAAATATATCAAGAAGCCACGCAGGTAATTCGTATTTGACGAAGATAAATGTTTTATACGGAATTTCTTGTTTGCTACATATTTAGGTAGATATGTACCGTTAGCAGATGCATCATTGTTGTTTTGAAAAATATTTTAAGTTTAATATTGTTCTTGATAGCAATACTACTTTAATGGGATCACATTATTTAATTCATCAAGAAAAAGTCTGACTTTCCAAGTAGTAATTTTTTTCTTCTTTTATTACCTTATGGTGCAACCTTCATAAATAAGATATCATCGTTAACAGCTGTTTATTATAATAATAATCAAACAATGACTATAATATTTGACTATTGTCTGCCTATCCGCTGGTCATAATCAATTTCCGCAACACATTCATTTTCCAACTTTTGCTGCCAACCCTACTTCAGGGACGATGCAACAACCGAAACCGCGTATACGTAAATACAAAACTCAAATATTTATAGAACTTAGGCGTAAGCCCGTATTTGTGTGTGGAAAAGGAAAATTCGGATAGCAACCATGTGTCAGAATATGGAATATTTGTATATAGCGCTGCGAAGTTTGGATGGCAGAGCTCAATCTTATGAATAAAATAATTCTTAGATAGAACTGACAGGGAGATGTATATTGTAATATCCTATGTCATGTTAAATACTAAATTCACGAGGAATAGGTAGCCCATTGATTGACAGACAACAATAAAAACAGAAGTATGTTTTATCAGAAAATATCCACTTTATTTCCAGTAGTAAGTAACACTAGGTATCATACCCCTTAGCAAATTAGACTGGTTGTCAGAATTTTCGAGCTTCACCCTTCCCTTAGCGACTGTCTAAGATCACTGTTGATAATTTCTTACGAATACGTACTTCCAGAGGCATATAAGGTCGCCAATCCACGTACAGACTTCGGCATGCGGACGGAGCATCTGCCGATGTCGGACCCTGAAGATGGGACACTGCAGCTGTTATATCGCCATCTATTTTAATATGACAATGAGAAAAGATTTGTATTTTTAACCGACTTACCAAAAAGGAGGAGGTTCTATGCTCTACTTATTTTTTTTCTCCGATATGTCCGACAATTGTGGACCGATTTTGAAAATTCTTTTTTTTTTGTTTGAAAGAGTGTGTTCCGAAATTGGTACCATTTTAATTTGGTGAAGATCTGATGAAGAACTTCGGATATACACAACAGAACTCTTCAATAAATAACGGGAAATCTCTCGGGATTGCTGCAATCGCATGTCTGTTTATTGTTTATACTATTTCATAACATAACAACACGCCAGTACGCTCTAAAGGGGTACGCAGATGTGTACAGTTCACCGTGGTACACTCTAATTTCATCGGTTGTATTCAAGTTTCATTTTATTCCGGTAATGTATTCTGGCATTATAGGTACCTTACGTAACTACTTGCCTATATTTACCTTTTTTTTTTAAATAGGAGTGGAATTCCCTGCCGGAGTCTGTATTTCCTGATAGCTACAAGGGAGTCTTCAAGTCAAGAGTGAATAGGTTTCTTCTAGGCAAGCGTGCTTCATCGTCGACCACATCATCGCTTACCATCAGGTGAGATAGTGGTCAAGCGCAAGCCTATAATAAATATATATAAAAAAAAACAATACTACCGACTTCTAAATAACAAAACTACAAAGTGAAAAGTAACTTTATTTTTGGAAGTCGGCATCCATAACGCAAAAAAATGGTATCCATCAAAGACTTCCAAAAATAAAGTTATTTTTTACTTTGTAGTTTTGTTATTTGGAAGTCGACAGTATTTTTTTGTAGATTTGTGTTTTTATGTATGTAACGAATAAACTTAAAAACTACTGGACCGATTTCAAAAATTCTTTCACCGTTGGGAAGCTACACTATCCCCGGGTGACAACGGGAACTAGGCGGGTGAAACCGCGAGACGTCCGCTAGTTATAGTTAAATGAACTAGTTAAATAACATATACCTTTAGATGCACATAAATGGCTAGGTTGGTACTAGTATCCTACTTCTATTCTAAATGAGAAAGTTTGTGAGGATGGATGGGATAATGTTTGTTATTCTTTCACGCAAAAACTACTGAACGGATTTTGATGAAACTTTACAGTAATATAGCTCATACATCAGAATAATATATATATGTCGCATCATGGCTGGCCGATAGACGCAAACCATCGGGCAGTCAGGATGTATTCCCTTAGGTTAAGACATCGTGTATGGGCAGGTCGGTGGGTACAGTCGTGCAAATGAAATAACATAAATTATTCGATACACTGGGTTTATTAAAATAGTTCACAGTTACAATCTTGCTCACTAATATTACTGATCGATACCGATTCTACAACGTCTTAGCTCCAGGGCGGTCAGTACTCAACTCTTATATTCTGTGTCCCTACCACACAGGTCGTTAGAGGAAGCGCGCCATAGCGTAGTTGTTCTTGATTTGCCGACAGGTGGCGTGCTCGTGATTTGTTTTGACGTTCGTACTATTGACTAAACCCGACATATACTATAATTTATAGGGTTAGAAGACATACTAATTCAATGCGTCGGTGCGATGGGTGGCAGCTAGTATTATTATAACAGTTACACAACCAATGCATTAGTTTAACTAACCATCGTTTAACTAAACAACGCGGTCAGTTAAAACCACAAACGATTGTTCGAGACACTATAACGCTATTCGTAATGTGGTTCACTGAATAAAGCTTTTGCTATCTAGACTTTGTCCAACTGCTATGTTGGGGTCAGCTTCCGAGGGTTACCAGATGCAGCTAAATAAAAATAAAATAATCTTTATTTCAGACAAGTAACATCTATGGGTTAGTAAATGAGAAAACTTATACCTATGTAAGTGATCTCTGCGACAAATGTCAAACTGACGTATACGTTATTGTTGGCCTGTAAGGCGCTATTGTTACTGTATTGATACTGGCAGCTGTTGCAGAGATCAAGCTATCTTTTATGAAGTATAGTAATGAGGTTTTTGTTCCGCTTTCATTTAAGAACAAAATCCCTGAATAACGGAGTGTCGTACCTCCCAGCTATGGTTTTTAGCATTGATTTGAAAATAACCCGCACTCTGAAGAGCAAAGAGACAGATCTCTACCTGACGATGGCATGGAATTCATCGACGCGAGATGCTGCAAATATACCTGATGCACTGCAGAAACGGAGCAGCCTCATCCTGAACCCGTTAATTTATTGAACCTGTAAGGCGCTGATAGCCCGCTGAGTGTAGTTGGTCCACAGGCTGCACGTGTAAAATACTTGGCAATAAGCTTTGAAATTTTTTATTTTTACTGGCTTGCTACACCGTGCAAACCTGCAAGCCAACATGTTACAACGTTCTGCCAGCGCCCTACGTTCCCTCTCAATATCTACCCGGTCATTAAGGTTGTCGGTGACATAGTGCCCCAAGTACTTGAACTGGCACACTCACCCTAACTCAAATCAGGTTTTTTTTTTAAGTTTTTACTACCTATATCCAAGTAAAACTTGAAAAATTTAGCTTATCTATAAAACGTAATATAAATCAAAATTGATGCTTAGATTTTTTTTTTCAAACCTTTAACCTAGCCGATACTAAGGAGTTTGGTTTAGAAAGTTACCGTTTTACGGCACTAAAGCGGATGTAGGCCCTTAATGGAAATTTATAAAATAATAAAGGATGCAAGGAAGTCTTGGTAGCATCCATCTATTGGTTCACTTTTAATATATACAATATATGCTAATTATTATAATTACACAAAACAAAACAGGCAAATACACAAGAATATATAATATAAAAACAAGTTCTACTTCATCCCTTTTTTTGTGTGTCGTCCGATGACTTATTCCGCTCTGGGTGAAGTGGGATGTGTGTGTGGATGGATGTGTCAGACTTTTACTGGATAAAACCAACCGTGTTCCTTCAGTTGCTTGTGCCAGGGCCGCGGTAACTCCGCGACTCAACATTATCCCTGGAAAAATAAAATACCTTAACCCACCAAATACTACAGCTATAACTTTTCCATCAGGCGTTCGTATTTCACCCAATTCCATTCAAGGCGTTAAATGTTCCTCAATTTCTCAGAACAATTTAAAATACCATCCAATTATTTAATGCGGATTAACAGACCTCAGTACATTTCAGGATGAGCCATTAGGCTGCTGTGGTGTACAAAATTGGTGTACATTTGGCCACCACAATGTGGCAACTAAATCGCCAAAGACTTAATTTCGTTATGGTTAGGCAAACTGTAATTAGTTGGGTGTTTGTTACGCTTAAGTTCGGAATTTGAATTTTTTATGTAAAGCTGCGGATATAGTAAATTTTAGGTGCAATTGTGTACGTGCTTATGCATGTTTAATTTTGATTTCATGGTTGTTGCTTGTTTTGATTGCAATATAAATTTTTAAGATAAATGAACAATTTTACGTTAAAAAACGAAGTGTAACTAATGTTTTGTACCTAATTTTTCTATAATGTATATGTTCGTTGATTGGAAACCATTGTTAATTATACCTTACTTCATTGAGCTAGTACAAAGAAATAATTCCTTTGTTACCAACATAACTTTTAATATTACTTATAAGTAGTGAGTATTACTTAAACATGTTTTTTATAATCTTTAGACTCGCGTTATGGATCAGTTGTCTGAAATAAAATAAACTAGCTTTTGCCAGCGGCTTCGCCCACGTGAATAGTGTTTTATCATCCCCAGGGAACATTATACCGGAACAAAATTCATCGAGATCCGTTTAGCCGTTCTGGTGTGATCGAGTGACAAGCATCCATCCAAAATTTCACATTTATAATATTACTAATATAGATTTATGAATGATGATAATATTATGTCTTTTAATAACAAAATCTTTAAAATGACTTTTTAATATTTTATTATTATTATAGAAAAATAATTACCTACTTAAAGTTAAATACCTAAACGGTACCGCCTGCACCATTAACTTTATGTTCAATTCTCTTTACCCCGTCTTAACATGACTTATTCGGCAGGCGCTTAAAAGTGAACCAATAAATGGATGCTACCAAGACTTCCTTACATCCTTTATTATTTTATACATTTCCATTAAGGGCCTACATTCGATTTAGTGCCGTGAAATGGTAACTTTCTAAACAATACTCCTTAGTAACGGCTAGGTTAAAAGGTTTGAAAAATATTTATATCTATTAATATTAATATTTTTTTTTATTTACCCTATTTGTTTAATGTACATTATTTTTAAACATGTTTTTTTCGTATAACAAATAGTTTTGCTTTAAGAAAATAATTAGCAACACGATATTTTTCGCCACTTTTGGATACTCCTCTGAAATGAAAAGAAAAAAAAATTACACTGAAAAATTGATGGCTGGAATTTCTTCATAACTGAAACAGCATATGTAAATCAAATAATATTTTGCAAACAAAACTGTTAAAAAGGAGGTTCATTATTGATATTTTGGGGCCGAGCGGGCGCACGGCAAGTACTGCGTTAACATTGGGGCGTATATATCGCCTTAAGTAAAGATAGAACTCGAAAGCGAAAAAATAACGTATTATCTATTACCGCCTTTTATTTGTGTTCGTCAGTCTATACAGCGACAGCGGCAAAATAGGTAAGTACGTGAAATGTAAGAAAAAAGTAAGCAATGATACTTGTATAGACTTGACTTGTATTGTATCAATCCATTGCGGAATATTGAATTATTTATGGTCCCTATATTTTGTGAAGAAGTAAATATATTTATTGAGGTACTGGTTTGTGAATTGAAGGACAAAAGTGATATTTGGAGGTCGATGTTAGGCTTGTTATATAACTTTTGTAGAAATATAATATCGAGAATGTAGAGGTTATTCCAGTTCTTTCATTTGGTTTTTTGGCATATTATTTCTTTATAGGTCTCAAGCGGGTCTCGTACCCACAGAAGACGACCAACAGTTTCTCTTCTGAGTCTAATACATACATACGTATTCTTTCCCTGAGCCACCTCAAACCAGGGCCTCTTTCTGGGCCGGCTTCGGCGGCGCCGTCCATCAACAGTCATCCACTTGCCACTTTTTTACAAGCTTTTATTTAACTTGCTATGTAAGTATGTATGTATGTGTGTTCGGTTCAAATCTTGCAACTGAATTTTAAAGCAGTTATCGTCAACCGATTATTTAAGTTTGGATGACAATATATGGTTAGCTAAGTGACGTCATTCTAAATCCAATATGGTAGACGGCCCAAGATTGTGGACCAGTTATTTTTTGTGCACTGCCATGGTATTTCATGGTATCAAATGAAAGGGTTTGCTGAGAAAAATACGAAAATAGTATGTTCTAAAAAAAAAATTACGTTAAGGTGGTTTATAATAATGTGTGTGAAAATTATATGGCGGGCAGGAAGGCCGTTAAATAAAACGATGGTGAAAAGAGATGTTTGCAGAACACCTTTATATAAGAAAAGAATACCTTATAAATATCAACTAAAGCATATAAATATGATTTGATTTGATTTAAACAAACATTGTGGCTCTGACTCGCACACGATGCTGAGAAGCATTATGCTGAGCGAATATATTCCATGTTATGCATCATACTTGGTGCGCCTTCTTTCTTTATACATCAAAACTAAATTAAAAAAACAAGAAAAACTGAAACTAACTCAAAAGATTCATTTAATCTTGACTTAACCCGGCGAATTCTTAAAAGCATACAACTGGCACCTAAGACGTAAAAAGCAGACGTTACAAAAACCATTTGCAAATAAAACAGAGCTCAAGTCTAGCCTTAATGAAAGGCTAATTAAAACTTAGCTGGATATTTCTGCGCTACGTAATTTGTTGATGACTGCAGTGAAATACAAGACTTGGAGTTTGGATGAGTATTGAAAAGGTACTGTTTTGTTTATTTTGTTGTTGTTTGTTTCACTGAGCATCAAAGTATAATGCCCGACACATAAGTTAGCAAGGTTTTGGCGTAGTGGGGGTAAATTCGGGCATATTCCACGAACTGACCAACCACCATATAGAGCGAACGGAACGTGGACGCAACGCGATTGGTCATTAGATATTTGTGTCAATTGACTCACTAATCGCGCGGTCGGAACGGTCCTAAACGTTTCCCGCATCCCGCTCCCTACCAAAGGTACCTAAAAAACGACTTCTGCGCATCTATCGACTCTTGCCAACTTACGTGCCGGAGATTATACCTCGGAGTGTGTCAAAAGTTTACCGTACAAACCAAGAGTGTCAGTGAGTGTCACCGTTTACTCATAGTAGTTGAAGGCATGTGACAATTCTGACAATGGCTTTTTAAGCAGAAACTAAGGGCTCACTAACGGCATGGCACGGCAACGGATTTTACAAGGTTTTTCAACCTTATTTTGATGACTTTAGCGCTGAAATTCCCTTATTTCTATACGAATGCCGCGGCATGCAGCGGCAGAATAATTTGGTATGCTGAAAAACGTCGTGCGGTACCGCGGCAAGGTCGAAAATTATTAACGAATAATCCTTTGCAGTGCCATGCCGTCAGTGAGCGCCAGGCCTTTATGCATACACATTAGTAATGGCTCTAGTCGCTGCCATGTTGACAATTCCGTGCTCTGTGATTAATTTAGAAACAAGCCGTGGTGTCCAATGGAGTTTAACATGTTCAAAAATAGCAGACTTCTCCATATTTTTATTCCCTTTTGAACCTAGTTAGGAGATGAATTCACAAAAATCCTAAGAGTCCCACCAGCGATAAACACTAGAAACTCTTGTTCTTGCTTCTAGACAAAGCTTAATTATTGTTAAACTTTTTTCAAGTTTCCAATATTCGCACGCAAACAATAAACAAAATAAAAAACATTTTTACAAAAAAATACTACCACCGACTTCCAAATAAGAAAACTACAAAGTGAAAAATAACTTTATTTTTGGAAGTCGGTGTCTTTCTTAGGTACCGTTTTTTTTGCGTTTCGGACACCGACTTGCAAAAATAGAGTTATTTTTCACTTTGTAGTTTTCTTATTTGGAAGTCGGTAGTATTTTTTTGTAAAAAAGTTTTTTTTATTTTTCACTTTTTAGTTGTACCTACCTAATAGGCAAGTTGTTTAGTAAGTTACCTTAACGCCAGAATAGATTAGCCGAATATCATGAAACTTGAACATAAAGGGTGAAATGAGAGATCTGCGTACCTCTCAAGAGCGTACTGGCGTGATGTTATGTTATGTTATGAAATGGTAGATATAAACAATAAACAGACATGCGATTGCAGCAATCCCGAGAGATTTCCCGTTGTTTATTGAAGAGTTCTGTTGTATATCTTCGAAGTTTTTCATCAGATCTTCACCAAATTAAAATGGGACCAATTTCGAAACATACTCTTTCATACAAAAAAAGAATTTTCAAAATCGGTCCACAATTGACGGAGAACATACATAAAAAAAAACATACATTAAGTCGAACATAGAACCTCCTCCTTTTTGGTAAGTCGGTTAAAAATAGGTAACTATGTAAATATAAGATTTTCCAGCACAAATAATATTCAGTAGGTATTCATTATTATTATTTATGTTTTCTTACAAAACCATCAGACACACGGATTATGAAAGATCTGACGAGAGGTTTAATCTTTAATTACCGAAGCTACGGGGAAAACGTTAACCCTTCCTATATATAAAATCCACACGTTCTAAGAATGAGGAAAACAATTTTCTTTGTAAAAGCGATATCTAAGGTCTTTCAGAATAATTAAACAGATGTTCCACGGAAAAACAGTTGCTGTTCATTTTGTTCTTTCATAAAATTCTGGACACGCGCTCTCATAACGACGTTGGATTTGGTCCAAGTTGCAAGCGATTACAGCCGTGTCAACTTTTTGTAAAATCGTGGGAAGATGCATTCACATCCTGTGGCTCCTGAGGTGGTATAGAGTAGTTATAATGTCTTATGTTGTTATACTGAGCTGTGTACAACGATGGATTATGGAGTTCAAATACGTAAAAGAAAACAACTTCTACGTATCGGACAGATTAGAACAAGACCATAAAACTAGACAAAAGATTTTTTGACAGGCATCCAACTTATATACATGTTCAAAAAGATCTTTTATAACAAACCATTCGATGGAAAAAGATATTGGAAGCACTATATTTTGATACGAACACAACACCATACTCTGAGACGTGATCGCTTACAATGGGCCTAATCAGAAAGCTTACAGTCACCCAAAGAACAATGGAGAGGGCCATGCTCGGAGTGGCCATGAGCGAATCAGAAATGTCAGGATTCGCAAGAGAACCAGAGTTACCGACTTAGCCCGAAGAATTGCCAAACTTTAGTTGCAGTGGGCAGGGCACATTGCTCGCGGAATGGATGGCCGATGGGGCAGAAAAGTTCTGGAGTGGGGGCCGTGAACCGGAAGACCCTGCGTTGGAAGGCCTCCCACCAGGTAGACCGATGACCTGGTAAAGGTTGAGGGGATTCGCTGGATGCGGAACGCACGGGACATGTGAATGTGGCGACGCTTTGGGGAGGCCTATGTCCAGCAGTGGACGTTTTTCGGTTGATGTGATGATGATAATGATGACAACACCATAGCATCAATCACAAATTAAGAATAACAAAATAAAAAACAATTTAATTTTTTTTAATTTTGCTTTTTGATTTTTTTGTTAAATTTATAACAAAATTTAAAAAAGATGCAAAATTCTGGCTGGTTCTTTTAATACCTATAATGATTATCCCACCCGCTTCATTCCCTGTCCTGCACCACACACCCAAAACTCCGCATCCGGAATCCAGCAATTTGCACCTCCATATCATTAGTGATTTGGACACTAATCGCCAACTGATGGCCATTGGCCAGTGGCCATCGATCCTCGTTATTTATTCATACCAAATCAGGTCCCTAATGATATTTGCAGGAGGCATCTGGCAGTATTCGTGTGGGCAGTAGGGTGTTTAGCGATTGGCTGATATTTATCGGTGAGAGTTTTATGAGTTTTGTGGTAGCTGCTGTGGGTAATTTATGAACTAGCTTTTCTGCTTATAAAGTGTTTATAGTGGCATCTTCTTTTGTGTGGAATGTTAGAGCAGATATGATCCGATAAAACATGTCAAAATTGGACCTCCTTACCAGGACTTGGAGTTTTGGAAAGCACGTTAAGTCGTTGGTAGATCTTTGATAGATATTTACGGGTAGTCAGAAGCCACAAAATCGGGTAGTAATATCCTCAAGGGGTATAGTGTTACTCTGTAACTACAGAAATTGTCGAGATCGGACTGGAAGCCACTGAACAGGTTATACCTACAGCGACCCATTCGGCTTCGTAGCCTATTTATGGATTTCCAGGTTGGCCAGGGAAGTTTTGCCACTATGGCAACACGTACAGGCGTCGTATCTAAGGCAATTGGAAAAGGATGCGTGAAGTAGGCAGATGGGCCAATTGAACAACATCTATACAGGGTGTCCCAGAAATCGACGTCAAGCCGTAAATGGGTGATAGACCAAGTTATAACAGTTCTCAGAAAAATACGAAAAAAAATCTATCTCATTTTTTTTAAAAATTGTGTTCACTTTAAAAATTTACTAAAAAAATCAATCCCTGTAATGGTTCTTTAACTCCAATTGCTACAAATCCCATAATTTATCTAATTTTTTTATTATTATGTAATCTTGAATAATGCTTGTGTAGATTTTTGCCTAAAATTCAAAGCCAACTCCTCCTACTTGGAAGAAAATTAAACTTTTTCAAAACCAAATTATTCAAATTTACTATTTCGCCCAACTTTAACTGACTGTACTGTACAGTTTTCTCATCTTAGAAAAAAAAAACAAATTATCAGATTTAATTTTTTTTTATTACAATAAATGTTCAAACTGCCTTCCTTCGACGGCAATTTTTTTTTATTGAAGATGTCGTGCTTGACGACATCTTCAATAAAAAAACTGGTCCTGACTTAAAGTAAAAAGGTTGAGTCACTATCATAACTTTGCTCTTAAATTACGTAACGTCTCTATCGAACTAGAAACGGAGTTTAGCAAAGCTTTAGGTAAGCTAAAGTCATTTTAAGGAAGTATGGACATTTTGTGTAAAAACCGAGGCTATTTACAAAAAAAAAATTGACCAATTATTGAAAACGTAATCTAGCAAGTGTTACACCATTTTTGAATCCTTATTAAATGCGCCAATTTTTCATGTTACTTGCCAAACTAGCGTAGTACATTTTTTTTCAGTACAGTCAGTTAAAGTTGGGCGAAATAGTAAATTTGAATAATTTGGTTTTGAAAAAGTTTAATTTTCTTCCAAGTAGGAGGAGTTGGCTTTGAATTTTAGGCAAAAATCTACACAAGCATTATTCAAGATTACATAATAATAAAAAATTAGATAAATTATGGGATTTGTAGCAATTGGAGTTAAAGAACCATTACAGGGATTGATTTTTTTAGTAAATTTTTAAAGTGAACATAATTTTTTAAAAACATGAGATAGATTTTTTTTCGTATTTTTCTGAGAACTGTTATAACTTGGTCTATCACCCATTTACGGCTTGACGTCGATTTCTGGGACACCCTGTATATCGTGGTGGCCCAGTGGCAAAGACCTCGCCTCTAATGCTTGAGGTCGTGGGTTCAAATCCGGGCAAGTACCAATGTGACTTTTCCAATTCATATATACTTTCTAAGTTTATCTTGGACATCGCCGACAACGGTGAAGGGATACATCGTGAGGAAACCTGGACTTATAGTTAGTATTTGTAAGTTTGTGCTCCATTGGTGTAATTGCTGCAAGGGGTTCGTGCGAGGGTAAACAAATAAATAAATTTAGTGAATTTGTCAATAACTACTTAAAATCATCAATACGTAAAATTGCTTTCCCTTTTTTCAACAGTCTATGTCACACATAGGTGCAACAAAGTGTATAATCTTCTACCAGCAATCGAACCAAGCAAATATTTTAGCAAATTCTATTTTCTAGCAACAGGTTGGAAAAACGAGAAAATAAAACAGTATAATACAAAAGAGAATCTAAAGATCCAAGAAATGTAGAAAATAGACTTTTCGATTCCTACTTTATTTTTTAGTCAATGGAGTTCTCGAGATGTTTTGTTATTCTTTTAAACTGTCATTATTTCCTTTCGATTGTTACTTTATTTTCTTTTATTGAGTGATTCTTTAAATAAATTAAAGGTCTTAGCAGGCCAACACGATTCTACTAGATTTATCCTTGGAGTCTTGGAGTGACCATATGGTTGTTTTATTTAATTTTCCAAGGTTTGATAAAATATAATAATCTATTATTCTAAAATAAATAAATAAAAATCAATTCGACACGTTTTATGTAATATTGTTGGAATTGTACTCTGTATGGGCTTCTAAACACGTGTGCCAAATTCATAAGTGTATGTATGTTTGTTTGTATATATGAAAGAAAGAAAGAAACAAAACATTTATTGTCAACTGTAACAGAACATGAAATAACACAAATTATATGTATGTATGTTTGTCGACGCATTTCTCCTAAACTGCTTATCGGATCGTCATCATTTTTATTATTGGATTAGGTATCTCTCATCTCAGGAAAAACCAATCTTAAAACTAAACTTATCTTTTCTCATCGGTGTGTAAGAGTTTTTCGACGCCATATTTTGGTTTAGTTAGTGAGTAGTTTTTGGTTTAAGTATAAAATGGATTTAAGGTTCGATAACTGTAAAACTTACAAATAAATAATTATACTTAGGGAACAGTGCAAGTTTCATCAAAACCGGTTTAGTAGTTTTTAAGATATGGAACATACAACCCAACTCCTTAGCGACAAACAGCACGTATTTTTAGTTATAATGGGTATTTTGACAATCCTATAGGTCCCTTGCTATAGACTACTCAATAAAACTAAAAAGAGGAAAATAAAAACTTTTTCACAAAAGATAAACCGACATCTAAATCTAAAAAGTGCAAAAATAACTTTCGTTTCGGAAGTCGGTGTTGAAAAACGATAAAAACAAGAAGTACCAAAGACACCGACGTCCGAAACGAAAGTAATTTTTGCACTTTTTAGTGTTTTGCATTAGAGTAGGATTTTTTTTTTGGTTTTATGAAGAACCTACATCCATGAGTACTTACTTAAATTACTGTATTATTCAGAGATAGATTTAGTTTCGTCACTATAATTAGCCTCACACGTGGGTTTTACTTATCTATTTTTCATTGTAACCTTTCCATCGTTGAATAACACTTCCAACCCAAACATAAAGCTACTTCAGTCCTTCACCAAAAATTTACATACATGCAAAATAAGTCCCTAGTGACTATCCAACAAACTGCCAACAACTTTCCAATACTCGATGTGAACGGTCCATTATTTCGCCAAGCTGCCCCCAGGAAACAAGGAAGTCAAAATATAAACAACACTGACTTATTAATGGATGTTAAGGAAACAGAATAAGTAATTGTTATTCGAACACAAATCCCTTAAAAGCTTCTTACTTAAATACTTATTGTCGATAAACATTTTAAGATAAACAAAAATTTCGTTTTGATAAGGATCGGGTTTTGTTTTTGGTAGACGACGTTTGTTTTTGTAGAATTGTTTTAGAGATAAATACCTACTTGTATATTGTGATTAAATTACAAACATCTAGAATCACACTTTCATTTATTTATTATATGCTTTATTGTACACCTTAAAATACAATTATAAAAATAAACTTAAAATTAATACATATACAATGGGCGGCCTTATCGCAATTCGCGATCTCTTCCAGGCAACCTGGTATGGACAGTAATTGTCTGGAGTCTGGACATGAAGTAGGGTTGTCATTGGTGTGACAATAACAATGTTAAAATACTATATTACAAAAGATACACAAAGAAATACATACGCTATGTAATGTTTACATAAATACATACATACTAAATATAATGGCAATAAAAATAAATTATGAATGACTCATCATCAAATCAGTATCATCTTCGAGTTTCTTGATATTTAACTATTAATTCTTGATTATACGCCTGTGATTCTATTTGTGAGCACTCCAATCTAATTTATTCGAATAAGTTTGTCGTATCTAACTGCTAGACAAAATGCTCTCGTTTTTAGGGTTCTGTTCCTCAAAAGGAAAAAAAGGAACCCTTAGAGGATCACTTTGCTGTCTGTCTGTCTGTCCATCTGTCAAGACCTTTTTCTCATGAGTTGAAATTAAGATCATATATAATCAAGGATCCAATCCCTTGGAGCTGTGAAATAATCAAACTTTTAGACCAAAGCAATAAAGAATACACCCATTTATGACGCATATTTGACACTCGCAAAGGATACAAAACAACAGTGTACTTCCCGTTGACCTAGAATCATGAAATTCGGTAAAAGTAATGTCTTATAGCACTAGTAAAGGAAAAAATAAAAAAACCGTAAATTTGTATCTAAATAAAAAATAGAAACTGACCGTGACTTATGTCGATGTACGGGAACAACAGTTTTCTAACGGCATAGTTGACTTTGTCCCTCAATCAAGTTTATATTTTCGTTAGAGCAATGCTCGGTGCTTGCATTCTTTATGAACTTTTACTGAAGTTCAAAAATTGTTATTATTTTGGTGAATGTAGCTGTTTGTACGAAACCCTCGGTGCACGAGTCTGACTCGCACTTGGCCGGTATTCTTTCATACTGTTATGTAATTGCAAGCTAAGACAATTTCTTAGAAGATTTCCATTTTCCTTTATTGTGACTTTAGTAATAATAAAAAAAAGTATAAAAGTTTTTTATTGACAATATTTTTATTCATCAATAGATGTACATTTTTGACGTATCTGTATAGGTACCTATAGTTATTACTGTAACAATTCAATCAGCATGTCTGTGTTTATCAAAATAAATCTCACTCATCTAAAATTATGCTATAACATTTCACAACACGTAAACTCCAGTGGTGTACTGACGATGCAACCTAGTGTAAATTTAAAGTTCTGCCTGCATCGCAAGTTCTTAATAAAACATGATACTCCAATCAAAAACTGTGAAAGTTTAAATCGCTCCGAACTTCAAGGGCCGTACCATGAAGTCTTAGAGGAAGGTTATTTTCATTGTGCATAAGGGATGGATGGATCTTTTATTTTAATTATAGATAGACTCGCGCTTGATCACTATTTCACGTGATGGTAAGCGATGTTGTGGTCGACGGTGAAGCACACTTGCCTAGAAGTAACCTATCCAGTCTTGATTTAAAGATCCCTAGGTTGTAGCTATCGCGTTACCGCATGGAAATCGACTCCGACTCAGCGGAATCGAGATAGTACTAATAGTACACAGTCATAATGAAAGTATTTTCAAAACGTTTGGTATGTATGGGTGGTCCACCATGTACCGATGGTGCGGTCGTCTTGTAGCCCAATGATGAAACGGGCTAGGTGGAATTAGATCATGCAATTCCATCGCACACTCCTCACCATTATCTTCCATCGAAATGTAACCGATTAAAAACCGACAAGCTGGCAACTCAGCATCGATGTCTAAGACTCTGGGGCATTACCTGGACCAGTGCTTCATTGCCTATGAGCTTCTTGGCCCGTTTTTTGATCGACTCTAGTGTAGTATCTTACTAGTATACATCTGTCCCTTTCTGGATACAAACTTGCCTGAGTTCATGGTAGGGCCCAGGTACGTTTAACTATTTCAGTGCCTACATAGTGCTTTTATAATAGTGTTTTACAAGTTCTGCGGCGAATATTCGAGAATATTTGCATGCTTTTGTATGTAATGGTGCCTAACGGGGCTATGGGATGAGCTTTTGAAGTTTTAATATGTTTATTGAGAGTATTTAGATATATGATCAGGATTGAGACTAAAAGACAAGGTTTAAAAATTATTTGAAAAATCAAACCAATGAAAAAACAAAAGGTTGTACTTTCTTCAATTCGTCTAAACTGTTTTTTACCCGGCTAATTATAGCGATTTTTTATGGCGAAGCTGGTGTGACAAATTAATCAGTTTTACGGGGCAAGTCTGACCAGATTGGACCAGATAAAGCCTAGCAGTGGGACACAACTTAGGTATACAAAAAACCAACATCATACGAGAAATTCAAGAATAGAATTAGCGCTAATTTACTTGAAAAAGAGTCAAAGCCAATTTCATAGTTCTACCTTCACAAAAAATTGCACACTCCACAAACTTGACTTCCTCCATCACTACGTATGAACTGCCTAAGTGAACATAGTGGTGGTAGTCAAAACTACGAATATTATCTTCGGCAAGTTGCCCGTCAGTATGACGGAACTTATACGAATTAGTTTAACGAGAAATTTTCGAACAGCCCACTTCACAAGCACTTATTTCATGTGAAAGTTTGTAATTAGACAAGACAAATTAAAATTACACTAATGTTTCTAAAAAGAAATATGATATAAAAAAAATATTAAAATTTTAGTTATTTTTTTTAAACTACCTAATTTAAGTAGTAGTCGACACGCTTCGATCGACAATCTATCGCAACAAGTAATTATTACACGATATTTGCGAAAACATAGCTATGTTTGAAATGTGTATCTGTGTATTTCTATATTTCTTTATTTGTGGCATAATAGCTCGTAACAGATGAATTTGGATTTCGTTTTTTTGTTTAAAGATGGCTTTGTCGAGAGTTTTCTTCTAAGTTTGATGAAAATCGGTTCATCCGTTTAAAAGTTATTTGCTTTTTAATCTTTGAATTAGGGTATTTTCGCAAAATATCTTGTAATAATTTCATGTTCCGATAGATTGTCGACCGACGCGTGTCTATTACTTAAATTTACTTGCAATATAAAGTTTTTGAGTAAATTTTGGTATCAAATATAGTCAAGAGGTCGGTTAGTTGAGGTCGTTTGGTCTTTTTCACAATTTTATAAGTACTTGTTATTTTATTTTTACAATTTTCTTTATTATTTAGATAGAGTTGTTGATAATGTAATTGATTTTGGAATGTATCAATGTCATCTTGGGTTTTTATATGTTGACTGAAATAAATAAATAATTATTATTTTACTATAGCATCTGTTCAGGTGTAAGGTATCCACTGTTTGGAAAAGGCATCCATCAAGCTTCGCTACATCGGACTGGTCTTGTGCTTCTTAGAGTGGACACTTCGGCTGTCACCAGGTTGTCGGTTCATCTTGTGAAAAGCGTTCCACTGTATTAGTAAACAAGGACACAAAACGCAGGTGTAACTTGTTTTTACAAGGAAGAAGATGAAACTATCGTCTCATCGTTCTTCCTTGTAATACCTTTGATTATCTTAGCAGAAAAAAACACATGATTTTGGACCATGTGTGGTGAAACTATATTTGCCACCTTGGCCTGTCCAGCAAACCGTTATCTTACGAGACCTGATCATCATATTATTACGATTCTGGCTTGGAGCCTAAGTTCCTAATAATAGTATTCGGCAAGAGTTGAACGTAAATTGATTAATCATTTACCAGGTTAGTATCTGGATTAGTTAGGCAATCTCATCCTCCGGGGCGGGTGGCCAGGGTGTGCCGGATGTTCTAAAGTAGCTAAATATGACTCCTATCTTGACCTACTTGAAAGAGTATTAGTAGTATGTATATTGCAGTCTAACGGCATCCATTCTTTCAACGAAAGTGTTGCGATAGCGATGGAATAAAGTCACAAACATAATTAAAAAAAACATGGACAATCTATCGAACACGTAATTACGACAACTGTAAAACGCCCATAACTTTAGAGCATCGAACATAGCTAAGAACACTCCTGATAAAGTCACCTTTCAAACATAAAAAAAAAACGAAATCAAAATCGGTTCATCCGTTCAGGAGCTATGATGCCACACACAGATACACAAATATACAACACACAGATACACAAATATACAACACCACAAATACACAAAGACACAGGTCAAACTTATAACACCCCTCTTTTCCGTCGGGGGTTAAAAATCAAAAAGCACGAAACATGGCAGGAGGTAATTCTTTTCTTAAATAAGTGATGATACACGAACTGAAAGCGATTTGATTGTGTTTTTTTTATAATGGATACGCCTAGGACCGGGAAATAGCACTACAGGTCTGAACCCACAACCTACTGATCAAGAACCAGTCCCTCAACCACCAAGCCATAATTACCACATTACAGCACAATTAACAGTACATTTCAAGTCCTCACAAGTGCTACGTAACATAAACTGGGAGCTAATTTAGTTATCAAACATTATACACATAATAGTACATTGTTTTAGCTTTGACGTTGTGTGTGACGGCTTAATTAAGCGCCGAAGCGACACGTAGGTAGTGTATAATGTAAATATATATTATGTACAGCAATATGTGTGATATATGACATGCCATTGTGTTAAATTCATAGTACACTGAGCATATAGCTTTGGTCTCTTGATCGGAACGCACAAAGCTGCGGTTACGAACACAAAATCTTTCTCACGGCCGCATATTGCGATGGAAAAACAACGTTTTTCATACGATTATGTATCTGGTACCGTTATATATACCATATTTATAACCATATACCACAGCTATATGCGTTCTGATCAAGAGACCAAAGACAGAACGTGCAACTATAAGCAACCTTGATTTGTATCACAATGGAAAATACCTTGGTTATTGAATTTATAGGAGAAAGGGTAAAGATTCCCAAAGGGTTATTCAGAAGCCATTTAACACAGGGCGAACCTTTTGCAATCAACGCCAAGAGTACTACAACACAACGGCACCTCTTTTAAATTAATTATATAAACAAGTAAAATTAAAAAAAAAAAACCTGACACATTTTTATTTCATGCTACATAATTTATTTAGTACAGACATGCTTTGATCGTCAATCTATTGAACACGTAATTATGACATGAAATCTTGCGAAGACAACCGTGATTCAAACAGTAAAACGCCCATAACTTAAGAACGGCTGAACCGATTTTCATCAAACATAGCTAACACTCTCGATACGATAGCACCTTTCGAACAAAAAAAAAAACTAAATCGAAATCTATTTATCCGTTTAGGAGCTATGATGAAGACAGATACACAAATACACAAACACACAGGTAAACACTTCAAACTTATAACACCGCTTTTTACCGTCGGGGGTAAGTAAAACAGCACATCAGAAACACACTATCAGCCTGATAACTTACACCTTACTGCAAGGCTGATCTCCCTTCTTCAAAAAAACAATCAAAAGAAATTATCTTCAACATTATATAGGTGGTCTGACGTCAAAGAGAATGCAACCTATTAGTAAAATTAGAGTTACATTCTATTTTATTTTTTATTTTATTTTATTTGGGAAAACAAACAATTGTACATTAAGTCTTACATCTAGGTATACAACAAAATAAGTAAACGTACAATCCACAACGTTTCCACATATTACTAATAGTATTATTATAATTGCGTACAGCATGATACAAGTTAAATTGGGGTAATATGAAGTACATACTAAATTATTAGGTTTTCAATATTTTAACTAATTCTTTCCTAAATACAGTTTGAGATAAAGCAAATATGTCTATTGTTACAAAATGTTTGTTGTATGTTTTGACTAATCTATGGAGAGGCGCCCGTTCTCCCGCATTTGTACGATTGGTGGTCGTAGCAAAGAGCGGGTAAGCGCGCGCCTCTCGGCGTATTACAGTTCTAGGTACAACATAAAATATACTATTCACAAGTTCAGCGCAATCGAATTTGTTGTGTATAAGTCCACGGAGCATCATGGCCTGTAGTAACAGACGCCTTGAGTGTAGTGTAAGTAATTTAAACTTATGCAGTGATTCCTCATATGGCAGCCGTCCCAAATGACATTTAAACTGCAATGTTTTCAGAAACTTGCGCTGGATTCTTTCCAATGCTTGGTCATATTTCGCGTAGTAAGGGTCCCATATCATACACGCATATTCTATTTGTGGTCGTATTAAAGAATTGAAAAGATATAGGTATGTGACTGGGCGCTTGAAGTCGGATGATGACCTAATGACTAAATTGTACATTTGGTAAGCTTTAGCTATTATCTTATCAATGTGTAGATTTAGGTGAAGTTTGCTATCCAATAGTATACCCAGGTCACAAATTTGAGTATCTTTAAGTAAGAGTTCATCACAGAGACAATAATTGTAATCAAATATCTTTTTGTTTTTAGTAAAATGTATGTATTTACATTTAGAAATGCTTAATTTTAGGTTATTTTTGGTACAGTAATTAGACAATCTATTTAAGTCGTCTTGAAGAAGGTAACAATCATTGATCGATATTATTTTCTTAAAAATTTTGAGGTCATCCGCATATAATAAAAAATTACTATTTTTAAAGCAACTACCAATATCATTGATGTAAATAATGAACAACAAAGGACCCAAAATTGATCCCTGCGGAACTCCAGATGTTGCCAAAAATGCGTTAGAATGGTACCCGTTACTAACTACAGTTTGACTACGATTACTGACATAAGACTGAAACCAGCGCAGCAGATTGCCCCTGATGCCATTAAACGAAATTTTATCTAAAAGTAATTTATGATCAACTCGGTCGAAGGCTTTTTTAAAATCAGTGTAAATGGCATCAGTTTGGACCCTGTTGTCCATATTATTAAATAGGTGGTTAGTAAAAATCTTCAAGTTGGTCACAGTAGATTTTTGTCTAACAAAGCCATGCTGCTGCGGTACTATATAACGTTGAACAAACGGATATAACTCGTGATGAACAATCTTTTCAAATACCTTAGCCAATGTACAAAGAAGGGAGATAGGTCTATAATTCTCTATGTTTTGCCTAGAACCACCCTTATATACCGGAACTATATTGGCCTTTTTCCAGACTGTAGGAAATATACCATTGCTAATACATTGGTTAAATATCTTAAATAATGGTTTGCTTAATGTGTTTGCTGACCATTTCAAAAAACAAGGAGGTATCCCATCAGGTCCTGGCCCTTTGTTTATATCTAGAATTTTTAATTGTTTACAAATTAATGAAAGGCTAAAGTGCAAGCTACAAAGAGATGAATCACTGTCACTGGATTGATCTGGAACTGGACACCAATCGGGTTTTAGGCTAGATGGTTCATAAACTGACTGAAAAAAGTTTGAAAATAAATTACATGTTTCAATGGGGTCATTAGCCGTGTCATCTTTATAGTGCATACGGGAAGGAATCCCAGATTTGCCTTTGCGGTTAGCAATGTATGCCCAGAAGTGTTTGACATTTTTGGGAATATCTTCCTCAACACTTTTAATATAAGTACGAAAGCATTTATTGCACTCTGATTGAAAGCGGGCTCTGTACAAGGAGAAAATTTCATAATCGGATAAGTTTTGATACCTTTTCCATTTATTCCAGGCTTTCTTTTTAGAGTTTAAAATATGTATGAGAGCTTTGGAAAACCATACAGGATAATTAGAACTTTTTGGTTTGGAAAGAGGTACTCGATTTTTGATAATCCCGTATAGATGGTCATAGAAAACTTCTACATTTTTTTCGGCTGACTCGCTATCTAATTCCATGTCCCAGTCAATTTCCTCAATATCTCTATTAACAAGGATATAGTCAGCTCTACGGAAATTATACTTGGGCGAGCAAAGAGGTTGCATGGGAATAAGCTTTAGGTTTAATGACAGAAGAGTATAAAAGGGAGGATGATGGTTATCAGCCTGAAGCAGGTCCAGCTTGGGTTTGTATACGTGGCTAATAGTATTCGAGAGTAAAAGATCCAGAGTTCGTCCATTTAAGTTTATTAGATGATTGTATTGCTGAACATTGTGAACAGTCATAAAGTTTCTTAAACGGTGACAGACTGAAGAATTGCCCATACAATTAAAAGAATTAAGACCAGGGTAAAGTTTCCAGTTGGCTGTCGGTATATTATAATCGCCAAGCAATAACAAATTTTCAATATTTACTGTGTTGATTAAGTTATCCATTAAATCAAAATGCAAATTATATACTGAAAGTGGCAAATTATTAGGCATATATACTGCACTGATGAGAGTTTGTGTCGTGGCGTTGTTACTCGGTATTGCAATAACAAGTTCTAGTTTTCCACATTATAACCCTGCAAAATGTAAGGGCAGGTACAAGCAGATTTTTTCTGTGTCACAACTAGTTTAATTAATAGTTCACAACGATAAAAGTTGAAAGAAATATGACCACAATAAATTTGTTTTAACACTCCCAAAAATTACAGCATTAAAATTACATAACTCCTCATATTTTTTAAGTTACGTAAAATAAAATATAAGTTCTGAAATTACGACATCAATTTCCTAATTGCCTTAGGAAAACCACTTAGATTTTATAGCGGTATTTCATATTAAAACGGTCTAATATAATGATAATAACTTTTGAAATAAAGTCGTTATTCCCTTGACTTATACAAGGTTACTTGCGATAAAAAATTATGATTTCCACACAAATAAATGATAATGGTGATAGATACTAATGAGGGTATTACTAGAGTGGACTTTGAGGTTGGATGTTTAGTTTTTGATCTAGAAGGGACATCATAAGTCAGAATCTGACTAGCGCCTTCCAACTAATAGCATTGTTATCAGCTAACAAAACCGCCAGCTATTATTTTATAAGTTTCTTTGAGACGTTCTCTTATCCATAATTAGGTAATGTGTAAATTATGTCACATGGTCAATATCAGGCAATTAACAGAACCTTGATCTTACTTCAGTCAATGATGTAAACACAACCCTTTGTATTGGAATCTGACATAAATAGTAGTGAAACTTCATATTTTGTACTCAGGCTCGAAATCTACAAAGGAAACGTTTGTAAAAATGCACAAATATTGTGTATTTTTCATCATGTTTTTTAATAACAGTATCCTCATCATTTCATCTCCTTATAATCAAAATTATCCTTTAGTCGCATGTTACAACGCTACCAAAAAAAGACGAGGTTCAGTGAGGCCGTATTCTTCCCCAAAAAACATACTCGCAGATATAAAAAAAAAATACGAGAAGCCACTTCCATTGAACCGTTCAAACAATTTATCGTCACAGTAATGTGCTGAATAAAGAAATCTTGGGAAATAATAATTCCGGGGAGCCATCTTGAACAGACATGCCCCTCACGTAATTCGGACAATGAAGATTTTCCCCGTAACAATGGAAAATTTTGCCGTATTCCGCATTTGCCTTTATTTCGTCGACTCTTTAGATTAGGGCGTTTAGTTCAGTTAATTTGATAAGGGAGATAAGAATTGGTTTTCAATACTGATTAAGGTTTGAGTGTACTTAGGGTGTGTGCGATAGAAAGGTTTTTTGTTCTATTAATAGAGTTTTTTTCTGGCACCTTTTTCTTTAGAGAAACAAAAGATTTGTAAAGGCGCAAGCTACGTTTCGGGTATAATATTATTCAAGGGGATAGTCTTTTTATATTTTTTTATGAAAGAATCAAACATTACCTACTTAAAGTGCTCGAATCGAAATTAGAGTCCGATGTGCACTATAAAAGTGCATCGATTGTGAAGTTGTTAATATTCTAATGATGAAAGATAAATTGAATAAGTAACCCCCGATTTCTGAATTAAGAATTATTGATATTAAAAGTAGATTTTCACCAATAATAAAGTAGGTTATTTGTGAAAATATACTTTACCCTGAAAACCTACCGTCAAACTTTGACTTTAAAGTAGGGTTTAACAACTTCATAACTCCAAACTCTCACTTAGGAAATCAGGCGTCAGCCAAATTAAATTGTGTTGCATCTGAAATAAGTCAGAAACAAATCACTTAATGCTCGTTTCAGTTTTTTTTTTTTTTTTTTTTTTTTTTTTATTTGTTATAGGCTCGCGTTTGACCACTATCTCGCCTGATGTTAAGTGATGATGTGGTCGAAGGTGAAGCACGCTTGCCTAGAAGTAACCTATTCACTCTTGACTTGAGTTTTAAGAAAACCGTTCCATTTTAAGCCAACACCTTGTCAGTGGTGCAAAACATTTTAATCAATTACCAAATCTGTTTCAACAAACAGGTGTCACACACTCTTTCTCGTTCTCCAGGAAAATAATACTTCCAATTTAATCCTCAAGTCTCTCCTACAAGCTCTGTTCTGAAAACAGAGGCGACGTCAAAACAAGGTTGTTAACATCTCTGGCCGGCGCCCGAGACACGCGTCGTGATGTCAGTACGGACAAATTGTAACAGCTGCGGCGTCGACCGAAATACGATGCATAGGGAGGTGAGTGCATCGTAAGTTTTAGACTTTTGAAGTATCGATGTTTTGAATAGTTCATTGGATGGTCAGGTTTATTGTGAATGAGTTTAGGTGTTTTTTAGCGATTCATTAGTTATAAATCAAAGCTTGAAAGACAAAATTTGCCAAGCAGCATTTTGGATGATATTGAGTTATAGTACTTACTATACTCGACTTAAATCAAATCAAAATAAACCTCAAAAAAAATCTCTTCCAATCTTACTATAAAACTCAATATCACCAAAATTGTCGCTTCCAAGGGTCAATATGATACAGTTTGAGACAACTATACTAGTGGAGAAATTATGTTACGTAAGTATATCATTGGCTCTTCGGCAATAAATAAAATTCTATATTTATTGCCGAACTAATTTTGTATGTCTTTTTTATGTTTGAATAGTGACAAGGAAATTAACTGCTAAATTATCTGGTGTGGCGAATGAATTGCATACCTTTATGTTCCAATGAGAAAAGTAAATATTGTTGATATACTTATTATAATACGGGCTTTGAACATATTGTTACAAGATAAGGCATCGCCATCTAGTGACGAGAGGAAGAATTATTAGTAACTAGTAGCACCATCTAGTATCGAAAAGCGGAACTAATCTTCTCGAATGCTCGTGTGGAATTTTCCAGAATATTCGAGCAAAACATTCTGGAAGTTTCTAATCACTTCGGGAACAATGAGTTCGAACTTCGATTGTTCTGAAAGATACTCGAATTATCTAGAACAGTATGAAACGTTCTAGAAACATCTTCCGTGCTATATAAAGAGCGATCGGGTTCGTCGTGAGTCATACCTGGCTGGTGGCTATAGTTTAGTCTCCACAGGATCGCCCGGTTAAGCAGAAGCCAATCAGTTAGATTGACCTAGGAGACGCCTCACAAAAAAAAAGTCGTGAGTTAGTTTTGATTCGGAAGCGACACAGAGCGATCGGCAAAGGAAAATAGTGCGAAGTTATAAAATTGTTTTAGAAGTGTTTTTGTTATAAAGTTTGATTAATTGAAGTCTGCTGTTGTCTAATTAGTTGAATAATTTATCCCTGAACCCTAGCCCGTAACAATATTTTAAATACTTGGAAATCGACAGAGGTACTCGTATTAGACCTGTCGATTTCCAAGAAAATAATTGTTTCTATGATCTAGTCATTATTATATTATTTCATGTTCTTAATAAATACTATAGTACTAAAATGCTTAGTTAGCCTTCAGCGAACAAACGACATGAACTAGAAGTAAGTTAATCAAAACCTAAATAATACATTTCTTACCAAACTTAGAGAGATTAAAAGAATAAGAAAACAAACCTCAGTAGGTAATTCAAATCAAACGATATTCTTAAGCAAACTTAAAACCAGTTTTCTACTGTGATCTAGGATACCATTCCATTATGTATCTAGTCTTTTTCATCTTTACTTCTAATGACATTACCTGCCCTATTTAAGTTTTAAATTCCAAAACCGTACTCACTTGGAATATCGATAATCTTATCCCATCACTACAAAATAATCACGAATGACATAGAGACATTAAACTGAGGATTATAACATCCCCATACTAATAACTCAATTAAATCTTTTATATTTATGGAGATCGTTAAATCACCACACTGTGGCTGTAAATTAAATTAGATTTTGCAATAAAATTATGAAATAGTTCAATTTATTTTGGTTGCTTTACGGGCAATACATGAGTTGTTAGTCATCGGGTAAGAAATAGCAAATTAAATATTTAGAATCGTTAACCAGTACTACTCTCTTTTGAGACGCTAGGAAATGGGAAAAGCAAATCTTATACATTTCTGGTGGGATATCAGGGTTCGCGCCTCGTATAAATGACAAATGGCAATAAGGTAGTTGAAAATAAAAATCTATTTAGTCCGAAAATTAAATAACTTATAAATATTGGACACTTATTTTTTATTGTGTGACGTCACGGTGCGCTATACTTTATACTGACAAAGTGACGTCACAAGCCCCCACTTCTGAACTTTGATACGCTTTATCTTTGTATTTTTTTACTTATTTGATACAGCAAAAATACGGGTCCAATATTATTTGATAATTTCACTGACGGAGTAAATAGAATTACCATTTTCCATCTACCTAGGAAACGTCCCTATTACAATGTCACTACGTCTCGAGCAGAAGGCTATGCACTGCATATTTTATAGTGGTTACCACTGCTGATAAACAGGCTTCTTCTTTATGAAAAGAAGTGGTATGTGTTCTAACATTAATCGGATAATCCGTGCTTGCAACAGCACCGAAATATCGGAAACTCGCAACAAACAGTAAACATGGTAAATAGCCCGCTAATAATGTTAACCCTTAATTTGGCACAGAAATATAAGTTGGAAATACATAAGTTTGATGAATGTAAGGCATCAAGGGTATGCTGCTAACTTAAAAAAAAATATGAAAAAAAATCCTGCATTTCCCAGAGTTGGGAAAATTCGTGTCCGTCACAGCGGACACTGTCAAAGACGTCACAAATAACGAGTAGATTTGGATGGTCGCCGTGGCGGACATTGATAAATAGGGGGTAAAATAAAAAAAGCTTAATTTCATACAAATTGTATTTAGAGTTTTCATAAAATTAACAATAAAACACCTCGGAATAATTTTTTTTGGCAAGAAAAATTAAGTAATTATGCTTAAAATTAAGATCTAATATAAAACAATAATTTGGTATGGAAATCTAAAAAACAATTTCTTGCATTTTTGCCCGTTACAAAGCAAAAGGCGCGTTTGACACTTTATGCAGAATACAACTGTTTTTTTTGACAATACCTGCAACATCCTTCCTCCATCGTATCTGGGAAATGACTAAATTATCGTATTTTACAGGGCTAGAAGGGCGTTTTACATGAGGCTTACCAACTTTAGGATCTGTCTTTTTGGTCCGTTTAGCACAGCGGTTTTCAGCTAATTGATTTTCATAAGAATCTGTATCAGATTTGTCACTTGCGTCTGAGGAAACGTGTTCTTTAGGGACTAAAGCCAATATTCTTGACGCACGCGCATGCTGCCGACAAATTAAAAACAAAAAAAAACATAGGAAAACCCGTAACCGCAAAACAAACCAAATTTGACGATGTCCGCCACAGCGGACAAAGTTGTTTTTATGAGTAATTGGCAATGTTCGCTGTGCCGGACAAAGGTGTCAAGCGAGTAAAGAAAACACCAAAACACGTATAAAATGTTATGAACTTTAGCTAAACATTATCATACACGTATATTCTAAAACAAATTGGAAAAAACAATGAGCTTTTAACAGCAAAACACTGAAAAAATAATTAAATTACCTTGTCGAAAACAGATGACCGCCTCTTCGCCGACATTTTGTTCGCGACTGACAGATTCAGTGTTGCCAACGTCAAAATTCACTTTCTACTAACTTTTTGAGATGTTATGAAAAAATTATATTCAGGAATAAAATAAAAAGAACGCTTACGAGACGCCCCCATTTTTTTTTAAAGTTGGCGTCCGGCCTACCGTACAAAGTCAAATTAAGGGTTAATGTTAGTGTTAGTGACCATGACAGTTTAAAAACTGATATGTGTTCCATCAAGCATGCCTAGTGCTAGGGCACAGGACTCTTGTCTGTGAGAGAATAAGGGCCGGGGTCGTTGCAAGAGTGGGCTTTCACTGCTCTATAATTGGACCATCACTCCTATGACACATATTTTTATCGTTGGATGTTTGCTGCTACAGTCATACCGGTTATTCATTTGTTTTATTTTGTCACAGCTACTACCGTTGTGTTCAAGTCTGATATCAATATATTCCAAAATTTGCCACATAGTCCCACAATTAATTTAATTATAAAACGAACCAGACATAGCCGGGGTATCGTTTTCCATTGAAAATATATCGGCGACACGTATAATTATCAGTTTGACGCAATTAGTTCTGACGGGCAAATTAACCACAGAACAGCTACGAACCAACATACAAGGTACGGGTAATTTATTTATTTAGTTACACTTTATATTGTAAAGAGTGTGTGTGTGTGTGTAGTGCTTACTATTTTTCACTGTGACTCTGTATATGTTGCTGTTGTGTTGTGTTTGTGTCGAAAAAAGGTTATCCGATCTTCTCTGTTTTATTCTAAACAGTTTGTTTGTTTTGGAAGACTTCGCGTTGGAATGACCCCCACTAGGTGGACCGATGACCTGTTGAAGGTTGCATCCGCTGAATGCGAGACGCACGGGACCGGTCAATGTGGCGACAGTTGGCGGAGGCCTATGTCTAGCAGTAGTTGTCTTTCGGCTGAAATGATTATGAGTTTGTTTGTAGGACGTAATTTCTGCAAGTTCAGATCTGATTTTTAATATTGATCCGATAAATTGTATGGTTCCTAAATCGTATCCTTTAGAATTTGTCACGGGAACGAAGCCGCAAACAACGAGCCCAAACACTCAACGGCTACCAACCCCAATTACTTCGAACACGATATAATAATTAAACAATTCACTCTAAATTGAGGTTTCATGTCGTAATTTTTTCCTCGGCCTCTGATTGGCTGATACAATCGCCGCCATACAAGCATATAATTTTGGCGCAATTAACTCCAATCATATTGATTAAAATGCGGTTGACGCGGTGTGTACAATCCGCCATTTTAGTTTTCTATAGAATAATAATTGAATTATTAATGTGGGTTTTAATTGTTCTCCCCCTCTCTTCAGACTTCAGATAACACTACAATACTCCATCGTAACCTGTTCAATTCCTTTTCGAGTTCGGTGATCTTCTCGTCGCTCAAAAGTGTGCGCGTGTTGTACGTTGCCAGGTCCATTCGTCGGTGTTTGTTGGGGTAGCCGGATCTCGTCTGGAGATTCTTAGCACCGCTTGCTATGCCATAATCTCGAGCGCTACCGTAGTCAAGGGTAGGCAGGCTGCCGGGCACTAGGGTTCATTTTTTATTTGTGCTATTCATGTGGGTTTTTATTTGTGCTATATTCCGTTTGGTTTGCAACAATAGCCACGCTTGGCAGGCGGGTTGGCGATCGCAGTATGTTTGTGTGCTGCTGCCCATTCTCTGGTTTGTCCCTTAGTCGCCTCTTACGACACCCACGGGAAGACATTGGATGGTGAAATTCTTTACGTCCGGCAACATATGGAACAATACCACAATAACATATTTATCTAATAATACTATATATCTAAAAAGGTTAAATAATTAAATATTAGTCTCTGGAAGTTTAGTTCCGATTACGAAAATTATTTCAATGATATATGGCGATACCTCGCTTAGTAAATTATTTTCGTGTTTTGTCTTGTCAATCGATCATATCTATACAAATAAATAAAATTTAAGTTTCTGTATGTTATATCAAAATAACAACGTCGACATTTGTCGATAGGTGCTTAATAAATATGAAAGTCTGTATTATGTAGCAATCCATTGTGACTAAAAATTCATGATTAAATGACGTCACACGTAATTCCAATTCTAACACACGCATGATTTTGTATTAAATAAAATATAGGAAGTTCTTAAAATAACACAGAGCGTCGCGACATCTTTCTTAAAACGTACCTACTTATCAGCTCTTTTGTGTAACTTCCATACAAGAAGGTATTATATTCAATCTTGTCAGGTTGCCGGGAATTTTCCTTTCTTATTCTTGTAAGTAGCTGCTTATTTTTTCCAGAATACCCATAAAAGATTATATTAGAAAAGAAGATTCCGTTACCATTTATTTTACCTTTTGTGTGAATCTTGATGTAGGATCATCATTTTGGGGTTCATAATATTGTTATGGAAATGCTGATAATTATTTCTGTATTAAGGATTGGTGCAAATTGGGGAGACAGAAAGAAATATACCGATCTCACTAGTTTTTGCCAGGAGTTTCGTTCGCGTAAAAGTTGGAAATTATTTGAAGGAACGTTTTTCCCGGAATAAAAGCAGTAATCAAGGACCATAATCTACCCGTATCCAAGATTCATACAAATCCAGCCAGTCGTTGAGGCGTCTTCACCAAACATCCAAACTTTGATATTTTATAATTATGTAAGGCATTTTTAAGTCTCTTAAAAATGGTCATAGTAAAAAATGCCTCAGGTCAGGACATACGATTTCAATCACCTTCATTATTTTGTACATAGCAAACCCTCAACGACGGGCATAATGCACAACTGCACAACACAGAACAGTCAGCCGGAACATATACAGAAGCTCATTAATAAACAACGGGCCCAAACACTCAACGGCTACCAACCCCAATTACTTCGAACACGATATAATAATTAAACAATTCACTCTAAATTGAGGTTTCATGTCGTAATTTTTTCCTCGGCCTCTGATTGGCTGATACAATCGCCGCCATACAAGCATATAATTTTGGCGCAATTAACTCCAATCATATTGATTAAAATGCGGTTGACGCGGTGTGTACAATCCGCCATTTTAGTTTTCTATAGAATAATAATTGAATTATTAATGTGGGTTTTAATTGTTTTGTTAAATTGAAGTGTTGTTTTTCTGCTTACGTGGTTTTTGGAATATAAATTAGCAATTGTATTAAATTATTGGTTTTGTATGTGACTTACTGTTTTTGTTTGGTTTGTCTGTTTGATTTATTGTTACTATATTTATTATTTTAATATGATGTATCAATGCCCATTTTGATTTAATATTTCTTTTATTTAAACTCAAATTCAAACAATTTAATTAAATTCAAAAATTCTGGGGTGGTTTTTTATACTAAATGGAATTATCTGTTATTTTGTTTACTGAGACATTGACAAGAATTAAGTCAGCTTCTCTAGTATGAGATGCGATAATCCTTTGAAAACATTTGTATTGTAATATTTTGATTACTACCCAAAACAATTCTTTGACAAGTTGTGTACCTAAATGAAAAAGAAAAGTTTGACAAAAATATTTTACTGTAAGAACCGATATAGACTAAAAATCTTAACAGAGGCGACTTTTATAAATAATTTAGTTACATTTTTATATCTTTTTCGTTACCTTTACCTATTCTAGAGGACGACTATTGAGATGAAAATTTACTGAGAAGTATGAGATATTGCACGTAACCCAAAATAATGGTGACCGCGAACCGGAAGACGTTGCGTTGAAAGGCCTCCCACCAGGTGGACCGATGATCCGGTGAACGTTGCGGGGATCCGCTGGATGCGGGACGCACGGGACCGGTCAATATGGCGACGCTTGGGGGAGGCCTACGTCCAGCAGTGATCGTCTTTCGGCTGATATGATGAAGATAATGATGAATTAAATGAGATCATTAAACGGCACTTTTGAATGTTAAAATCCACAGGGACTATAAGCTCTTAGAGTAAGGTTCTGAATGTGCGTAAGGGACAGATGTATAAATGATAAATGATTTTATTTCTGTAAGTTGGTTTGTACCAACACTTTTACATGTCGACCAAAGTCCCCAGTTCAAAAAAAAAATTGTCATCCATTCACAAATTCTTCGTTTATACTATATCTTCATTAGCAAAATAAATTATCTTCACCACAGAAAAGTGCAGAATTCGTGCATCCATAGCTTAGTAACAGCTTTAACCATTAGAAGTTCTTTGAGCTTTAATTTTTATACTTTTTCAATGCACTATAAACGTTTTTGCTCGTCTTAGCATAACCTTTAGCAGCTTTTACACCCACGGAAGCAGTGGGTTTTAAAAGATGAGAATAAAGTTCAAATATATAATATTCAAATAAGTTCAAGCACTTTTATTTGAAGTCTTGGTGAAAATCGTTGTAACACTTGTTATAGAATTTTATAAGAAAAGTATCGAAATGAAGTATAATAGAAATAAAATGTTACATCCAGTGGTCGCTCACACTCGAAGTTGTGGACGATTATGTCTACCTGGGACAAACAGTCCCGTTACGTAACTTCGAAAAAAGATCAACTGTCGAAACCGAGCTAAAACAAATTTAAAAACTAAACAAAAAAAAACTTAAATTAATCCGCCTATCCTTTTCCGATCTATTTTAGGGTCTTTTTCCAGTCTTATCTGATCTCCATAATCCATTAACTGGGTAACAAATATATTAAATAAAAATAGTTTTATTTTTATTTAATATATTTGTTAAATAGTTTTATTTACAGACACTCCATATCACAGAAATTAATATCAGATACTTCTAATACAATTGAGTAGGTATAAAACAGAAAAAGCTTGTCAAATTCATTGCCACGCATCAATAAGAACACTATCACCAGAATAATCTACAAAAAAGTTTTCTCAATGAATTACAAAACTATACCGACCCATTAATATAACATTGAGTAATTCCCAATCGCTCCATTTCGTTTGGCTGCAATAAGATAAACAAATAACCCTAACAAATGTAGTGGGAAAACAAACAGTGTGTCTGTGGCATTATTTTGAGAACAAAACACTGTCGGCACCTGGCAACTTAGCGTGTCATGGAAATTGACTAAAAATAAAACATTATCAAAGGGGACTATGGAGACAAAATATAAATTTATTCAGAAGTCAAAGATGTTTCATCGTAGTTGGTCAGGAGGATTCCATCCGGAATAATAATACTCTCTTGAGAATTGAAGACAAAGACACTATAGTCTAACAGATATAAACATAAACCACGAGGGACTTAAACCGATCCCCAAACCTTGACGGGATGCAGATACTAGGCATTTTGCTTTTTCTATAGACATTGCATTTACTCATGCGCAAGTGTCTTCATTATACTTCATCTAGGCCAGTTGTTTTATGGCCATGACTAGAATTATAGCCTTCTTTTTCGCTCGATTAAGAGTACAATAAATGTATATATTTTCTTATTGGATTTGATTTTTGTGTACAGTTAAAAAAAATCTATTCTATCCACTTTTGAAAATTGAAGAAATGTTATTATTATCTTCCATTCCTATCAGCATTAACAAATTAATATTAGCATTGTCTGCTAGTCCGTAAATACAGATTACCAATTTACTGAAAATTCTGTACTTCTGAAACTCGACTTTTTTGTGAAAAAGTACGACATTGCTTACTCTGTCGTCACAAAGAAGACGCGACGAAGATCGTAAACGTGTTCGTACTAAAATTAAATGGTGAGCTCCTTAATCAAGTGATGAGCCCATTGTCGGCCAATTGTGTGAAGATTTATAACTGGTGAGGTGATTGAAGGAACGAGGGAAACAATTTAAAGTTTTATTTAAGAGTTGTAAGCACGGTTTTTAAGTACCTACAGTTTTTTTCTAAGATTTTAATATCATGACTGCGAGGTCTTCAATAATTACGTACAGACATGTAAAAAGTTTTCATGACTTTTCAAAATTGTCACTTGTCAGTGCTTTGTGTGCCTACTTTTTAAGCTTAGGTTAAAATAGTTTTTTTTTTTTTAATACTAGTTTTATTGCCTAGACACGACTGAAAAATCTATCAACAAATTCTTAAATTCTAAAACTTTTAATATAGCTAATTATTCTTATCTATAATTCTGGCATATGATTTCAAAGTCTTGGTTTTGAACGTGTAGTCAGCTGTCGATGGTAATCCAGGGACTTTGGTCCAAGTGTTGTTTGGATAAACTTCAGAATATTTGAGATTGTCCATGTGATATTTTGCAAGCGTTTGTCAATCCCGTTCTAACATTTTAAGAATCGTCACCTCAGTCGATGTTTAATATCACTTTGTCAACGGCCCTAATCAGACACACCAGTGCAATTTTCTTCCACTTCAATCCCATCAAAACCGAGAGACTTCAACATTTTATCACCTCACGAAAAATTCCCAAGAGATTACGACCGCGATCCTCCGACCAGCTATTTATATTCGTTCAGCTTAAAGACTCAGCGTCTTCACACTGAATTTTGAGACAAACTTGCCTCATATAAACTCATATAAATGACATTCCTTGTGGCCTGTACGTGGAACAAGAATTATAGCTTCACGTCGCGTTTGATGAATTCAGGCATACGAACACCCATCCAGTTTAGGATGACCCATCCTCGCACTTGTGTTTACCGTCAACTCTACTTTATTGAAAGACGTGTTATATTTTGTGGGTAGGGAACCCAAGATATTGGGTTGGAATGGACAGTCCTATTAGAGTTTCTGGACTTCTCTACTACTATAGTATAATACTCGATGATACTGTAACTTTTTATTAATAAAATATTTGGTTCAGTACCTACTTCTAGAGAACATTTTCTTTTCTTCTCTTGCTGTCGGCTTCACTAGCCCATAACAGATTTATTGTAGGAGTTTATTGACAGATAAGAACTGTTCCTCCAGTGAGGAAGCTGTCTCTTATTAAATTATGATTTGTAAGTGAACAAAGTCCCTTAAGTGTAGTATATTGAGCCTTACGTCATATAAAGGTTCACATAATGCTGCTGTTAGGGTGTTGGTATGAGCTTTTATACGATCTTTGTATGCTTTTGCTCTGTTTTCGACTTCCTTCTTAACGGTTTTCATTTCTGTATACTCATGCAATTCAGTGGTATTGATAAATAGAGGTGCATTTGTTAACATTTTGAGTGTTTTGTTCTGGAACCGTTGTAAATTTATTTATTTGTTTACCCTGGCACTGGAACGCCTTTCAACACCCTGCAACTACACCAATGGAGCACAAACTTACAAATACACTATAAGTACAAGTTTCCTTCACCGTTGTCAGCGATGTCCAAGATAACCTTAGAAAGTACATATGACTTGAAAAAGTCACATAGGTACTTGCCCGGATTCGAAGCCACGACCTCAAGCACGAGAGACGATCTCTCAGCCACCGGGCCACCATGAAACAAAACCATGATAAAATCTCCACATAAGAGTTCTATGCTGATCTCCACAACTCACATATGTCCAAACTGGCTTGGTTATAGCTTTATAGATAAGTAGCTTATTTTTCATGGTGACGTGTGATCTTCTGCCTATTAGTCATAAATATAAACAAATGGATGACCGTTGGAGCCGCAAAGTTCTGAAGTGGCGACCGCAAACTGGAAGACGTTGCGTTGGAAGGCTTCCCACTGGGTGGATCGACGGCCTGGTCAAGGCTGTGGAAGTCCCACGGATGCGAAACGCACAGGACCGATAAGCGTGGCGAAGCTTGGCGGAGGCCTATGTCCAGCAGTGGACGTCTTTTGACTGAAATGATGATGGTGATGAACAACAGTTTTGATAATGACAAGAGGCCTTAGATTTTAAATGTAATTCTATCAGCCAAGGAAATGTTCGAAATACCAAAATATATAGGATTGGCCTAGTGTTATTTTGATACCTTATAGTTTGAGAAAACTTAGTTTGATACACAAATAACCGAGTTGTTCATAGAATAACTCAATTAACCAGTACAAGTGTTATGTCAGAGCTATATACAAGACTAGCTGACCCCCGTGGCTTCGCTCCGGTCACTGCCTATCTATCTACCTACCACTGCCTACAGCAAATTTGATTACCATAAAAAAAGTTATAGTGAGTCAATCTTAAAAGATTATATTATATGCTGTCGCGGCCTTTTTTTTAGAACTTTTAAAGAGGAACAATTCCATCATACATGAATTTGCGTAATTTTAATCGTTTACGCAGCGCACGCAACGGACGCTCTCAAAAAGAAATAATTTTTCCCGTCTTTGCAACATTTTTCATTTATGCTCCTATTGATCGTAGCGTAATGTTATATATAACCTATAACCTTCCTCGATGAATGGATTATCCAACACAAAAAGATTTTTTTAATTATAACCAGTAGTTCCTGACTCTGACTGAAAGTGTCTACAAATCATCTACGGAAAAGACCCTCAAAGATAAAATAAGTTGTATGCAAAATAATAACTTAAATATAAATGTAAGCAAGACAAAATTAATTCAATTTAACTCCTATAATAGCACACCATTAGCCTTGGATATTCTGTGTAATGGTGAAAAGGTACAACAAGTTGATCAATTGAAATTTTTGGGAATTAATGTTGACAAAAACCTGAATCGGAAAAGCCATGTGAAGCATATATGTCAGAAACTAGATAGGTTCGTGTTTGATTTAAAAAAACTGAGACGAATGTGTCTTTTTTTTGGAACAATACCACCGCACTATTCCCAAACCACTGCAACTTCTGAAAGCCAGAATCAACAATGGCGACCACCAGAAAAGCGCCGAGGCAATGAAGCTTGACGAAGTCTCGGAGAATGAATTTAACTGTCTTGGATCCCGCAACGAAATTAATCAGAAAAGAGTAATGGAGGAATAGGAAAAAATACAAATTTCCACTTCCCTCCGTATCAAGCAGGAGACAGAACAAACAAGGCCAATAGGTACAAAGGGTCGTTTACAACTGGGATAAGCCCAGTTGCCTAGCACCACGGATAAAAATTTTCATGAATATTAATGGGTACATTGGGAGCACATATTTGATTACAATAATAAGTATGGCAAAAACGCTTGAACGCACGGAAATTTGTTCTAGTTTCCACAAGGTCCGTATAGTAAACAGCTCCTGATACAGCCTGTACTTTATTCAACATAGTATTGCGTTCATTCTGCCAAAGAATACACTCCCATAAGATATGATGTGCAGATTGTACACATTCGCAGTCAGATGTAGAACACTGACATAAAGGCAAGGCAACAAGCTTGAAGGAAAATAATTGTAGTAAATAAACTGTATCTGTAGAAGCTGCACTTGCGGCTTACCATGATTACGTGTCATCTGTTCTAAGCTATGGTCTAATCATGGGGGATAACTCGACCGATACCGACAGAGTCTTCGAGCTCCAAAAACACTGCATCCGGATAATAAACAGGGCATGGTAAGCTGTAAACCGTTTTTCAAAAATTGAAAATTCTTCCACTGTACTGTGTATGTATATCTTATCGGACTAACAACATTACCAATATTAATGAAATTGTATCATAAAAAATACAATTTCATTGTGAATCGTTTATCTGTAAATCACATTCCCGCTGAAATCCAATCGCTTGGTAACACTATTAGAGGGTCTTGCAAACTTGGGCGACAAATCGCGAAGTTAAGAACGGAAGCTTAAATAAAGCAGTTTGAATCTTATCCACAGGGCAATAAGATTAAAAATCTATATTTAATGAAATTATTAACACATGTACTAATAAATTAAACTGCGAGATGAGTTGTTATATTATTTTAGAAAAGCAAATGGAATGGCGTGAATACACAACAGATATTCGAGTTCGCAAAACAAATAATTTGTCGGATTAATAATATCTGGGATGGAACGGGAAGCTGAGTGTCACGAATGTAGAAATTAATTCTACATTTAGCTAACTATTTTTTTCGAGTGTCTTAGATTTCTTATCGTTTTTTATACTTGCATACGTTTTTATAACAACCAAATTAGGTACATTGATTTGAATTATATAGGTATTATATAGGTAATATAGGTAATACCAGAAGACCAGAAGTGTACGAAAGGTAATGGCAAGGCTGGGCCCCAAGCAAACTCAGGCAGGGGAGGGCCTACGCTAGATGGGAACACAAGATTGTCTGTGTTGGAAATATGAAATATGTCTGGAACAAAAAGGCTTTCCATGGAGGAGGTCTTCACCTGTAGAGGGGTTCTAGCAGAGTAGAGAGATAACAAACTATGTAAGTTAAGCCGTGTTACAAGTATCAACAAATTCCTAAAGTCTCAGCGTAGCTTAGTTCTTAATCTGCAACTGACTGGAGACTCCAGCCTCATTTTACTATCGTTTTATTTTGATCCAATTTCTCGTTATTCCACTCAAAGATTAAAACCGAACGCCTTGTATTTGCATTGTATAGAAGTCTATACGAAATGAAACTGTATCAAAATATTCCAAACTGCTATTTTCTCTCTCAAAGAAAACCGTTTCAAAACCTAAAAACATTATTTACTATACCTATCTGAGAATTGAATCCTGCCTATCGCTCAGTAGGTACCCACAACTATACCAATAAAATACCTACAATACAACTACATCTCTTGAATAGTATACTTTATCAGAAGTCGCCTGACGTCTTAAATCCAAGCTCGAAGATGTCCGAGGATTGCCGATGCTTCACGAAGTCCCACTAAGCTACAGTTAGTTAGTTTTTAATTAAGATTGAGAGTTATCTACCGATTGTCCAGTGAACCGGTAAAAGTCATCAGCGAGTAACTGAAAACTCCTTGAAAAGAAAATAATAGGAAATAATGTTTTACTTTGGCGGATTTCAGCTTTTGCAGTTTCTTTCATTTTGATTTATTAACAGAGGCTAAAGTGTCATGCTATGGACGTTAGCGATGGTCTTAAGTCTAAAATGAATTTTGATAGCGCTTGTCAATCCCATACATTTTTTGATTTTTGTCCGATCGCTGTCACAACATTAATAAAATTTAACTTGTCTAGAGACTCTAATCTGTAATATACATTAACTACTTGCATACCAATAAGTGTGTAAGTACGGTCCAGTGGTCCTTTGCCTGTCATGATTGAGATTGTGATTTCTGGGCAAATAATAATTTGACTTCTTCAATTAATTTTTATTATTGGCTAGCTGCCGTTTGCGGACCCAACCGCATGTCAGTTGAAAATTATTCCAAAGGAACATACTACCCAGATAAAAAGTGACTATGTTAACACTCACATTTAGGTTAGACTGTGTGCCAAATTTCATTCAAATGCGTTCATTGATTTTTGCGTGAAAGAGTAACAAAGTACCATCACATAATATATTTTTATATTACTTTATATGTCACAGTCTATATTCCGACAAAGTTGAGACAGCAACTGAGATTTGTCTTCAGAGAACCCTTCGATGTTAACTGAGGTGATAATGAGGGCGGGCTTCGGAAGCCGATGGTGGATGCCCTTGGAGGTGACTCTTTTGTTGTATTTCGGCTTTAATAAGGACCATTGATCATAGTTCTGAGAAGAACCGTTTAGATGTGCCATCGTGGTGAAAGGATCAGCCAGCTAGACTCTGCGTTACCGAGTGCTAACTGCCCAGGGTGCGCCGGGCGTTTGGAATCGCAGTACGATTTAGATTAACGCCACTCGGGGAGGCTCCTTTCATGCACCCCAATCTCCCCATACTCGAATCGAAAAGAAGAAGAAGAAGTATCTATTTTACTTACCCACGTCCGTGTGACATTAGCGGGGTGCCAAATTAAAATCTGCGCTGGGTGTCTGACGCCCAGCAAATGCTGAGTTGGTAACCCTTTCGGTATGGGCACGCCCGGCGCAATAATTCTTAAACCTTGTTTGTAGTTTTTTTACTATTCTTCTCCGTCACTTTGTGACTGTTATTGTTGTGTTGTGCCTATGTCAAATAAATGTTTTCTATTCTATTCTATTCTTTTTAAGTAGTAGAAAATAGGATATAATCGCGATTGACTGCTGTCTTGATAGATGATAATTATGGTCGACGGTGGAACATCAAGTATGTGTGACTATCGACAATCGTCGACATCAGTAAGGAATCTTTCTTCAGTCGAATTGCATCGTATTGCATCATTTACCCCTGTAGTACTTGTAATTTCACTAAGTAATAATCGCGGAGCTTTCAGGAAGGTCGTTTACAGCCTTTAATATATTTGCAATATAGATAGGCAGATGGCAATATACCATCAATGATGTATTAAATCAAGCTCTGTGCCTAAACACCTGAGCAAACCACAGTTAAGCAAATAGCTAAGTGATATGTAATAGATATGAACATAGGGGAAAACCTACATATATTCAAACATTTAAACAGCGCAAATGGCGGTCTTATCGCTAAAAGTAATTTCTGTTAGTCAACATCCGTAATGGACAAAAACCATGTTGATGGGAAGATAAGTCAAACCAACAGATAAATTCTATTTGTATGAACTCGTATGAATAATTATCATACTTACTGATAAATATCACTGGAATACGAAACAAAAACGTCACTGTTGAATGTGGTCTTCGAATGATTGTACTAAACGATTCATCCAGACGATCTCCGTCCAGTATCGCCTTCACTCCATTATTTTCATTGTGTTTGACTGACCAGAATCGTCATTTCTACATCGACCGAGCCAGTGCTTCTCACATGCAGGTGACTTAAACTACGCCAACCAGGAATTCGGTCTACCTAGTAGTAGGCCTTCCAAAGTTACAGCCTCTGGTTTGCTTTCGCTTCAAAAAAACTACTAAAATTATACTTATTTTATAAATGATTGAAAACCAACAATTCAACAATGGGTAAATTGGATTAATATACAGGATATTATGCTGACAGGAGAAAGATCTGCCAGATTCTTCCACAAAAGAGAGAAACTCCAGCCATAACAGCAAACATACCTTTTAGCACAAAACTAATCAATAATACTCCACCAAAAACTCAGAACACGCAAGCTCTTCAAAACATACAGTAGACAATTAATACCTTCATTTAGTAGCAGCGACAATTCTGCCGGTGACAGGACATGCTTCATATCTCTTAGTTTGTTTGTTTGTTCGTCTGTGTTGTTAAAATATACGAGTTCTTGCACTCCGGCTGGGACATAAATCAACACTGCCTAGCGGCTTATTAATTTTATGATGTTGGTCTCCTGGATGGTGCTGCTACGTATTGTTCTTAACTCCTCTAGGTGTACTAAATTTTAGTTATATCTAAGTGAAGTGTAGAAAAAGCTTTTTGGAATCCATATTAAATTATAAATGCGAAAATACGAGTAACTCTGTCTATTTGTTTATATTTGTCTGTCTGTCTCAGATTTAGATAAAATTTGGCAAACAAGTAAACTGTCCTGTCCAGTCCTTGGACACAGGATATTTTGTATCCAGATATTTTATGAAAATTTTCGACTTTCACGCGGGTAAGTTCACTGGCTGGAACTTGTACCTGATAAACTCACTAAAGAAAATCTAACGAGTCTAAGCCGGAGTTCATCAACCATTACGGACTATTGTTTACCGTTCAACCGAGTCCTTACCGTTAAGTCAATTTTAAGCCAAGATCGTTCTTCTAGCTTTATGGCTATTCTTCTTGCTTGCGTTCGAATTGTATAAGTATCACTTATCCTTAATCCTACATAAAAGTGGGTTGGTCGTTGGGTTTGAAGGTAAATCTGCTATTATCTCCGTTTACAGTCCAGACTGAATAGGGGTCACGGCGGCCAATTTGAGCGGTTAGGTCGCCAATAGGCGCAGGCGCATAGTGCAGAATTATAGTGCATAAGTGTGCAACAAACACAGTTGCACACTCTGTTCCCTCACTGTCATCGTCCGATGAGCGGACAGAGATCATGCGCAGGACCAACGGCTTTTAAGGGCATGGTAAGAGTATTTCCGTGTATCTACCTTCATCATCTCATCGTCATCTTCAGCCTATTAATGTTCCCACTGCTGGGACACAGGCCGACTCTCTGTGAGAGGGAAAGGGCTGTAATACACCACGCGTGCCCAGTGCGGGTTGATGGATGTCACACATCCTCGAATGTTTGGTTCTAGGACATGCCGGTTTTCTCACGATGTTTTCCTTTAGCGTTTAGAGAGCAGTGGAGGTCCAGTGGCACAGAACAGGTAAAAGATCCCAGTAGTATCGGTCGCGCCTTAGGTTGTGAGTTCGAATCCAGCCAGGCACTTTACTTTGTATCTACTTCTATTTCTTGTGACTTTCGAGGCGTGGAGAAAACTCAGTATATTGAGATGGTCACCCATCCTCGGACCGATCTCAGCAAGCGTTGCTTGGCCCGTGCGACTGTTATTATTAAGCCACGAACTCCTTAGCCACATCTGGTGCATTTATGCTTCTGACCACATAACTTACTCTTTTAGAATAGTCGTATCCAGTGCTTATGTGAAATGTCAGGGTAATAATATAAGATTGTATCTGAGGTGCAATTGTTGAGGATTGCACTCTGAAGAAGATGCAAGATTTTAGGTACTCTCGCCGGAAATTTGTCATGTTTGGAGCTTGAATTTATAGCGTTATTTTCAGTTCAGGTTTTCTAATTAAAGTGACTATAGGCTACCTAAAGATATTATGACATAATATTATGAGGTGTTTTTTTTTGACGTGATAACGTCTTTAAAATCGTTTTAGTCGGGTGACATGTTCAGAAACTTGTGTCACACCAAAACCTCACGAGCGCGATCGCAGGTATAACGAGAGAGAGACGGACCGATCTCCCGTCTCATCTCGAGCGCTACCAGTCATTCCGTGAAACTTGTCACGCGGAATCCTCACGAGCGGAGGCTGGCATAGCGTTCGAGTAAGTGGACCGATCTTCCGTCTCTCTCACTCTAGCGGCATACAAACGAATGGAGATTTTCTCGTGCGGTTAAGTTTTTTAATAAGAAAGTGTATTAAAATGCTTTTCTCCATGCCTCTGTACCGTGCGTGGCAAGCACATTATGCTAGGTCTTTTACAGTCTTTACGGGTAAGTCGGACCGAAATCCTGAGAACAATTATAAAAGGGCCGATCTTCTAGTACTACCCATGACCTGGATTGTAGGGATCAGATAATTAGTTGCTACTAGTAAAATACCTTCTGGTAATCAACGGCATCCTGTAAGAATGTAAACTGACCCCAAAATATTTAGGGAAAGGCGAAGCAGAAGATAATGAATTGATGTATATATGAAGACAATTTAGCAATTAAAATCAGATTAAGAACCGTGCCTTCCAGTGATATTTACATTCAGAGACAAAGAATATGCGTGTTCTAGATTTGCTACTAAATATTTTAAATTGACATCATTGACATCCACTCAATCAGACAGTCAGCAAAACAAACTACAGCCCAACTCTAAAACATGTCGAATCAACTTAATTTCTTGTCTGCAGACTGCACAGAGGACGATTCTATTTGTACGTACCCGCCTCGCAAAGACGGTATTATTAAAAACTTGTTTTAAGCAAAATATTTATGAATTGTGACCAAAATATGAAGACTGTGCATTGACTTTATTTCGTTTTTGTTTATATGGGTAGCTTGTTCTTTTGTTAATAAATGAAGTAAGATTGCGAGTTGCGAATGATACGGTGCTGGATTCAACTATCAAATCCAATTTCTAAGTTATTCTCTTCACTAGACTCAACTTCGACTCAACTTTTCTGAGACAAATTGACAGATTTAAACTTGTTAAAACATGCTGACGACTCGGACACAATATATTCAGACAAAGTGTCAAAATCCGAATTTGTTTAACTGATGAATCGGACATCGATAAAAAAAGCTTTAGTACAATCAGATAAAAAACTTCCAACGATACCTTAATATTGTAGAAATTTGTCCTCAGCAGCCGTTTTTAATATACAGTGTGGGGACGACGAAACGACAATATTGGCAGTACTAGTGCATACAAGTAGTTTGTAACCATCGAATAAATCTTGAATAAAAAATCTAAGCACTGTGATCGTTAAACTATCTATATTGACTGAACTATTCGATATATTTCTAAATACAGACTAGGAATGTTAATCGATACTCGTATATGAAGTTGAAATTATTGTCGTATCGTCGTCCCCACACTGTATAATATTAATAACCCACAGTGAATTACAGAGAGCAGTGGTGGCCCAGTAGAGCAGTAGTGGCCCAGTGGTAACGCTCTAAAAGTGGTTTAGGAAAACATCGTGAGGAAACAAGCATGTCCTAGAACCAAATATTCGAAGACATGTGACATCCACCAACCCGCACTGGGCCCGCGTGGTGTATTAATAAATGCCCATTCCCTTTCTCACGGAGAGGAGACCTGTGTCCCAGCAGCGGTAATATTAAAAGGCTGATGATGACAAACCTACATACATATTGGCAAATGATTTGTTTTTTTTTTCAACATGTATGTAATATAGTCTAATGTGGTGACATACAGTGATACTCGTCCACAAAGCAAAGATGCCGACTTAATTTCATAAAATAGTTTTAGTAAGGTTTTTTTTCGACATATTATATTTTAAAACTTTTTTATCTGACTGCACTTAACAGCTTCAATAATTTGATGGTGTCCGAATTGTTAGTAAACAAAAAAAAATGTGTAGTATTCGGACACTGTGTCCGAATATAATTGTGTCCGAGTCTTCAGTCCTAGTTACTTATTGACATTAACGTTCGTGTTTTTTTTTCCGTTGTATATACCTGGATGTTAGATTGTATTTAGTTTATATTGGGTAACGACAATTGGACCTGGGCTTTCAAATTGTAATACACGAGTGTCTTATCCTCAGCCAACCACAGTTCACAAATAATGCAACACATTCGCAATCAGGCCAATCAGTCAGTCAGCTGTGTCAGACTTATCCCGACGTAGAAACTTTTGGAATTGTCTTTACTAGTTATATTCAGAGTGACACTTATTGCAGTTAATGCCGCCCATTGTATGTGTATTAGACTTAAGTTTCTTTTTATTAATGTGTTTTAAGGTGTACAATAAAGCATATAATAAATAAATAATAATAAATAAAAGTACTAAGAATGCTGAAATCCTGGTGTACGAGCAATCTCTGGAGTTTGGTGGGCGAATAATACCTACTTTAACTCCTTAACGCCTTACGTTATCAGAGGCATGCTTAGTATTTTCTAACACACCACAAACACAAATAAATCGCTGTCTTGATTGTTTCAAGTATAAAAGCAAGGCATTTTCATTTCCCAAGCCTTTCCCCAACCCTCTTCAAAAAGCTAGCAATACACTTAAAAATATTACCCACTATCAAAAAGATCTGGCAATTTATTTTCACAGCTTAATAATACCTCCAAACTATATTATTTGGTGACAAAAGCCTTCCTTTGTGTAAATGCAATAAAGATAAAATTTAAGGGGTTTTCCGTTAGAAATTACTTAGGAAAGGGATAGTTTAGACACAATTGAATGACGGACAAAAGGGGAATGGTTTCGAAACAGATGGCTTGAGTGACGCCCGATTGCGTATGTGTTTGGGTAAGTAGATACTTGAGCATTGTTTGTGTACTGTGGTTGGCTGAGGATAAGACACTTGTTTGTGTTCCTGCAAATATAGGAGAAGACTGAAGATGTTATGTTTTGCAGGTGATAAGCAGCATAAAGGCGTTTACGATTGCCATATTGACAAGATCTGCTGTTACATACACATTCTGGTCTCGTATCGTGTTTATAGGGATTTTACTTTCATCTTTCTGATTAGCAACGTGAGTTTTGCTAGCTTATTAATACGATTGCTAAATGAATATGTAAATTGAGTTGAAAACGGACTCAAATTTACCCAGTCGGCAAAACTATCACAAACATACACATACACTATAACTATCATAAATACTATTTTCATCATCTTTATATACTTACCAACCAATACATGCGATTCAATTTCTGACGCCATTAATACGTCAGCCAGTGACTTGAATGCAGGAAGTCCAACAATACTTTTATTAGCAAAACAGAACAGTTAAAAGAGGTTTTAACTGTTGTGTGATCAGCATCTCGTAAAACTTTTATAGGTAACATTTCCAAGAAAATGCAATAAAAAGGTTAATTTTTCTTAAAAATGTATTTATTTTTCATTTTATTGTGCTCTTCAAAATTTATGAAACGGACATTGAGTCCATGAATTTTAATTACATAAATGTTGTAAATCTCGATATTATACAAAATGAAACAATAAAAAATTGAATAAAAAATAAATAGTTATCACTTAAATTAAATAAGAAAACATAATAAAAACAAAAACAACATTTTTGCGACCAAATAATATTTTCCATTTACAAATACAAACGAAATGTTTGGTTTTACGATAGGGAAGAAACGTTAATGTAGAAATATAAAAGCAGAATGAAAGACTAAATAAAATTGATGCTAAACAAAAAGCAGTGAACTTTAAATACTTTTAAGAGCTATAAAAACAAATCGACGGATAGGAATTCGATACATTAACTTTAGCACCAAATGACAAAATCAGATAGTTCAATTCGTTTAAAGAAAATCTGAATGATATATTCGAATGAAAAGTGGTAGGTACCTTTAATATGATATGATTATAAAATTGAACTTACTATTCTTAAATAATTCATTTAACTACAATTTTGTACATTATCTACAAATTCAGAAATTCATTTACATATCATCCTTTCTTAGTTTTTACAAGTGATCAATCATTAACTTGATAGGTTTCACAATTATTGTGATAATTTAAGGACTAGTTCGAAACTTACTAGGACGAAACCGCTATAGCTACCTAAAATTATGGTCACATGAATTTTGTACAAAACCATCGCTATACCTGCTAATAAAAATAACGATTTCATCAAAATATCGTATCGCTAAAATCTAGAGGGACAGACCTTCTACCAAGCAATAAATTTTGTACAATTGTGTAGAAAAGTAGTCCCTAAGACGTTTAAGGTTCATAAATATTCGACAGTAACTAATATTCAACGATTAAGTTCACCGTCTCGGAAGGCATGAGAGAATTGAGGCCGCTGAATAAGTTAGGCCGTGAAAGACAAAGTAAAACTACTAAATGCAAAATTGATTACATTAACTGTGATTCTTCACCGTTCACTTCGTCACTGGAACTGTTATGGCACGACCGTCACATGAGTAGCCGCGAACACGACATATCTGTTCATGACATCGGTATTTCCGCAGACAACCGGTGTCTGGACGATGCCCTCGTACCACAGGTCCCGCACGTATTATTACTATAGCCAGAATCGGAGCCGAATGAGGAATCACCACTTGGAGGCTTCGGTGAAGCTCGGGGTCCTCTCCAGCAAGCGATTCCTGGCAGCTCGCCGCCAGGCCAGGCACCTCCCGCACTCATTGGAAGAGGCCCTTGCGGCCTCGCACCAACCGTCCCAACTTGAGGATACAATCTCAAGAGAGCATCCAAAAGGACTCCTTCATGAAACTCCGTTGGATCAGGCGGTCCAGGTGGATGGATATGGCGCTGCTGCATTCTATGTTGTGCCCGTCGTCTCTCCAGAGACTTGGGTCTTCTGTCCAACCGCTGTTGTCTAGGCCGATGGGGTAGTGATTGTGGAGCTGGTGGTCTCGAGCAGGTCCGACAAGGTGCTGCTTCTCCCACGAGGCTGAGTTCATCTTCGGCGAAGTGGTCGTCGCTGTGGAGGGAGTCATCTGATCTGTGGGGTAACTCCTCGTAAAGTGGAGCCCCACAGGTATCGCCACCACAGCTGTTCCCACCTCGCCAGGTACCACCAGAACCGCAGACAAAGACTCGGCTCGGGCAGTTTGGTCTTTTCGTTTCCACCATCTGCGAAAAGAAAAAAGAGCTTAATTAATGTTTTCGCAAGAACAACATAGAACTTTTTAGAAAGGGATTGATTTGTAGCGACATTGAGCTAAAACAATTTGATTTAAGAGTATTCTCGAGTAATGCTGAAATTGATTTACCTAGCTCGAAATAAAATTAATTTATTGTCTGACTCTAGACATTGTAATAACCTTTGCGTAATCGCGTGTATATAACAACCGCTAAGCTTTTATATACTGAGAATTATATCTCAAGCTAGACAAATTAATTAAACAAAGTTGACATTGAATTTTAAGGTTTCGAAAAACTAATATTTAAAGCAATCATAATTTCTTTGAAGTCTAATTCATACAAATCTTTTCAAAGTGGATTAAAACGAAAAAGCCAGATCTATTCGAAAGTCAATTATGAACATCGCAAATTCGCAAGTTTAATATATAGACCAAGGTACAGACTTGTAGAGGCCAAACTTTTGACACTTTAACTAGATCTCAAAAGTTAGGGCTAATTCTCAAAATTTTATAGCTAACATGCAGCTAAGTTCACAGGTCGTTTGAATGTTTAGACGAAATTAAGTTTGTTGTTTGATAGATGTTAGCTGAAACTGTACTATGTCCCAACAGTCGTGTTAGTCGTGGCAAATTAATGTGGACAGCTTTCGTCGGTGTTGAATGTAGCGTGAAACTTTGACACTACTAATGGCTTTAAGTCTACAAGGTTTTTGGGATTGTTCACGTTTCCTTGTATACTATTATACGTTAGCAAACCCAAGTTTTGTTATACTCTTAAGATAAAAACTGTTATACTTTGCATTTGAATTTAACATTAAGCTTTGTCCTACTTTGAATTTGTGTAAAAAAAATATTCGAGAAATATAGTGGAACTACAAGATCTCCATAATGAAATAAGGGGTCCACATTTAGAAATATATTCAATCGCCTATCATCAATGTCAACTGCCTGAAAAGGGTACTTAACCAAGTAATGATATCAATGAATATAGACGGGACAAATGGAGTCGCTAACACTGAGTGACATGAACCATTTCATTACTTCTTCTACAAAGATATGTCAGGTCATCTACTAGATTAACTTTGAAGGCCCTTAGACCCTTGTCTTGGGTGTCTGAAGGAATATAGTTTACGGTCTGGAAATTCTAGTTTGGGCTCTGTCAATATCGGCTACCCCAAAAACTAGTATTTCTTAGAAAATCGTGCGTTGGTTTAGTAATGAGACCATTTTGTTAGGTCTTAGTCATTTCAATTGATTAACTCTTGTAAAATTGTTCTTGATAGTTTATTTATTGGTCTTTGATGTTTCCATTAATAAGCCAACAACATTATCCTTTCCAGTTAGGTTGTCACTAACGTCTATATGTTCTCACTCTTATTGTTGTGTAAAATTTTTATAAAGACTCCCATTAAAGTGTCACTATTTTGTTCATCTTAAAATAGAATTTCACTCCGACGATAGTGTAGTATCGGAATAAAAATAGACGCCCTGTCTTCTAGTACCCAAACAGCTAAATAAAACAAAATGTTTCGACGCTGGACCAGTTTTCTCGACCCGAGATATTTTATTTATAAAATTGATCCTACTGAAGTGATTGTATAGCAATCACTATTTCCAAACACTATTTCTTAACTGAAGCAACTTTATTTGCTGGCTTGTAGCTACTCTCGTCTGGGTAGTTTATACTAACAAAAATTGATATTTTTAGAAATCACTTATTTTTTTCATTGTATGGTTATAGTTGTTCTTTCAGTTATTGAATTATGTTTGATCTTTTAAGCCAATGATACAAACTTAAATCATCAGTATCTGTTTCAATTGCTCATGGAGTGTTTTTAATAAAATAAGACCTTGCCTTGTAATGACTAGATCTTATCTTTAGATATAAGACCGTGATCATTCATGGAACTACTATTTAAAATTTGAGTCTTTGCAAGCCAATTTTGAGATTTTAAAACTCTTGTAGGTATTTTTATTTCTTGACTGTCGGACACAATTTTTACTTTTAAATTCATGCAATAAATTAGGTGGGACGATATCTTACCTCCAACTGTGGTTCCAGTTCAGGTCTGTGTGGTAGAGGCGGTCGTCTGGGCAGGTCTTGCAGATCTTCGTATAAAGGTGCTGGTGGTGGGGCTCTGCGCTGGGACCCACTGCTCTGCGTGGGTGCCGATGACTTCGATGGAAGTAAGTTGGTGACTTTCCGTTTGTGTCTGTGGAAGAACATACTTTATTAGTAAAGCTAAAGGGAAGATTTTTCAACGATACGAATGATTCCTCGTTAGCTTTTTTTTATTCTATTAATGTTTTTTGACATTTTAACCTTTATTACGTCATCTTACGCTGTAAAGTTGTTTAATTTAAAAGAGTTTCCATGAAGTTTCATTCACGTTTCATCTTACACTTTATGAATAACTGACCGATTCCTTGAAATTTCAAAAATGCCTTTTAGGTTTGTGTGAAATAAATGCTTTGAATTTTAATACATACATATTTATAAGTGCCACATCTCAGTACGATATCAGGCATTGATATATCGGCAAATTACTTAATGGAACATTTTTGTCGATAAAAGGCCAGTGGAAACAATTTCCAATACGAAAACAATGTAAAGCTATTTTGATGTCAACGGGGAAGTAAACAATCTTGGTGTCGATTACAGAGTCTTTTGTTAGTTACTTCCAACGCCTTTAGAAAATGCTGTAATCATCCCAAAGAATGTTGTTCTTTACAAGATCAGTTCCTCTAATAATAATGACGTCACCTGAGGGCTTATTTGGCTTATACAAAGTGATAATTTATTAGCGATATTGAGGGACAATCTAAGCGGTAGCGCATCACGCATGTAATGGTTTTTTATCTTACTAATATTAAATGTGCAAATTTAGATAGATGTGTGTGTGTGTGGATATAGGTTTGCAACTCAACCACGCTAGAACGGCTAAACAGATCTGGATGAAATATGGCAAAGAGATAGATTATAGTCTGGAATAGCACATATCATACTTTTTTCCAGGAGTATGCTCCCTTGGGATAATTTTCGACATCCATGCGGGCGAAGCCGCTGGCAGAAGCTAGTATTATTATAAATGCGAAAGTTTAGATGGATGGATGTATGTTTGTTACTCAATCACGCAATAACGGCTAAACGGATCTGAATGAAATTTGACATAGACATAGTCTATAGTTTGGAATAGCACATAGGCTGCTTTTTATCTCGATATAATGTTCCTTTGGGATAAGAAAACACTTTTCATGCGGGCGAAGCCGCTGGCAGAAGCTAGTCTTCTATAAATTTTGGACGTTTTGGCAATCATTATTGCTGAACAAAAGTGTACTTTATCATAAAGAATCTATATTGAATAATGATGATTTTGACCCGGATGAAGACGAAATGGAATCTAGTGGCATTCAAAGCTCAGTTATTTTATACAAATAAGATTACCGACAGTGATACGGTGACGGTTACACCAGCCGTAAGTTCTGTTATGTGTGATACCACAAAAGATAGCTATTAATATAAGTCTCAAATACTATTATGATATTGTGCGGTACAAAATAAGAGGTACCCAACTAGGTTCAAAGAATTATATCCTCATATGAACTTACCAGCTGTCCCACGCGGCTACGCTCCCGTCAACTGGCTACCTACCTACACATTTACCCTACCATACATACACTACATACATGATTGTTGCGTAACTTTAACCGCTTACGCAGCGCACGCAACGGAAGCTCTTAAAAAGGAATAATTTTGCCCGTTTTTGCAACATTTTTAATGTATGCTCCGCTCCTATTGGCCGCAGCGTGATGTTATATAGCCTATAACCTTCCTCGATAAATTGACTATCCAACACAAAAATAATTTTTCAATTCCAACCAGTAGTTCCTGAGATTAGCGCGTTCAAACAAACAAAAAAGCTCTTCAGCTTTATAATATTAGTATAGAAATATAGATTGCCAGTTTAAACGAAGTCTTTTTACATGTAGGTAATATATAAATAAAGATTTTGCCTTTAGGGTGATGAAGGTATTACTTAAAGTTATCATCACTTAATTTAAAACCACACACAAATTATTTATACATAAAGTTAGGAGCGTCGCTATGGTTGTAAAAGCTTGTGGCATTCAAATGAATATTACCTTCCAGATCTAATTCAATTGAATGATTTTATTATAGAGCACTTACGAGGTGATTCCATTTAGAATGCCAAAGTAATTTGACGTTTAAATCAAATTAAAATCAATTAATTGAGTGAAGTGAGATTCTAAGATCATGTAGTATGACTCGTCTACTAAGTGAAACTAATTTAATTTAATGACTATTGTTGTAGTGTTATCATATATTTCTCTATGCAGCACTCCTCATTTTTCAAGGGAATGGCAGCATATTTGGAATACTGCAGGTAATTTGGAATAGTTAGATTTCTATAATATTATAAACGCTATCTGTGTTTTTTTACCGTAAACATAACGTCATCAGACACACGAAGCAAACGAGTGTCAAACACAGGGGCGCCATCTTCACATTCCGGCTACCAGCCACACAGGAACGTGAAGTCTACATTTAAACTTTTTCGGTATGAATTCAATTACTGATAATATACTACTTGAAATTGATCCTAGCTAAGTACCTACCTGCTCTATTAGAGATTTCAAAATAGTTTATTTTTTATTATTAGTTTATGCCTCTTATCCGCACTAATATACTATCAACAAAACATTAGTTCCACGCTGGTTCTGCTGTAGCTTTCAATTATTACAAAAGAAAAGGAACTTATTATAAACACATTAGATACGCTAACTTCACTTCATAAAGCAGATGTTCTAATATTTGTGGAAAAAAGTTGGTAAGTGTGCGTGAACGTTTTCTATGGGTTCTGTAGGGTTAAATATTATATATGAATATATAAGAGCATCACTGCATTTCGTAAAGCATATTATTGTGCCATTTCCGTTTTCTTATTCCAAGCTAAGCCGATGTCAAAAATACTGCTGGTGTAAAAATTGTTAATCACACATTTACTTTAGTTTATTACTCCAGACAAAATGTTTTTTATCTAAGCTAATATTTTAAAAAGGTCAATTTTGTGCGTTTGAACTACACTACTGTTAAGTGTAATAAACTACATTTATCCCGGAAAAAGCTACGGGTTCTGTGGAATGAACGGAAGGTCACAGGAGCAAATCTGCCGGCAAAGCCAGTTATGAACATACTTCTTAATTTAAAAAGTAAATCTTGCTATAAATTCAGACCTAATCCAAAGACTCTTCCGTTTTACTCTGTACTACGGATCGCTAATATCAGGTAGCGGTTTTTAAGTAAGGTGGATTTTATTATTCGAGGGACTAATCGTAGGGTAGTTATGATTCGTATAATTGGAATAAATTACGGTCCATTTGATTGAGATGTTGCGGTAAAAAAATGGCATATGCTTCCTTTTTTTGCGGTCAACCTTTTTGTTGGTATTTGCTTTGTGATTTGAAGATGGTATAAATATGAGATATTAAACTCTTAAGAATTATGAGTGGGTTATTGTTGGTATTAATATCCCAGATTAGTTTTGTATTTAATACGATTATGATCAATGAGATTTTGTAAATATATATATAATAACAGGCAAACTTTGTAAATAGGACTTGAGTTAATTAGCTATAAAGGGTTTAATGGAAAGGTGTGAACATATTTTATAAACTTCACAAAATTGCATGTTCACTACCCAGAAAAACTAACACAAACAATTCCAATTTCACTAAACCAGCTTAACACACATTAAGCTTTCAAATCCTTCTACCCCAAACCGCTCAAAAAGTCATAATACTAAAAATTCAAACAATAAACTAGACGTAATCCTTATAACTCGTTTTTTTTGTGTACAAATGGCGTCTCGTGCATGCGACATGTCGGTGCGACAAAGACGCAACCGCTCGACAAGTCGTGTCGACCACCCACTGAACCCAACCCGCGGATATTGTAGTCGGGGTAAAGAGGACTGGCCAGTGACAATTTTTCGGTTGAATGCTCTTGCTGTTGTCTTAATGAAACATTTATACTTTGTGTATTCATAATCTTATTAATTTAGAATACTTCTTCTTGTAGGTATTCATGAAAAAGGTGCCAGATTTACAGGCTATGAAAGAAATTGTCAGTCGTGAAGGCCGTTTTAATTTGATTAAAAGCGTGTTACGAGTAGCATTGAAAAAGTTGCACAATTTCGCTCTGTTATGGTGCCTACACCAAACGTATTGTTTTCTATTCAGTTTAAGTATTTTAATATAAATTTTAATTCTTTATACTTGCGTACACAGGTACTACAGTACGTGTACTGTATGGGCTACCAGTCCAATTCACTTCACGCAGACTACAATACTCCCAACGAAATCCACGTCGCATACCTTATCTGTTATCTCATTTTTTAAAGATAAAACTATTCTAGCTTCCTTAAAACATTAATCCAAACTAATCTCTATAATCATATAGATAAAGTGGGTAATCCATAGAACTTCCACATTGACATATGACTTATAAAAACTAGTGGTGGGAAGCGAAACTTTCTGTCGGGCATCGATAAAGTCAATAAAATAAATCAAGTTAATACCGAGCGACAGTCACTAGTAAATAAAAATAATTTGATTTTCTGTCGCGATTCTATCGATAGATCGGTATAAAGGCTGTAATTAATATACTCTAGGTTAATCGATTGTTAAATTTCCGTTAAGATTAGACCAATTTATGAGAATCGATTTGGTTATTCGAATCTGATTTTAATCGATTAAGAATGCTTGTTTTTGTTCCTGTTGCTAATAGAAAACTGTTAATCTTATAAATATGTACAAGAAAATGTAGGAAGTTTGGGTAACTTTTTGAGTTTTACGTGTAATTAAAGGAAATGGCTTAATGATGCTCATAAGAACGGAATAAATATTAAATTCCAGTTATTGTATGTAGTTTTAATCGTAATTAATGAAATATTGGATGCCACACAGGATGGGGATTGCTTGCTGGAGTCTGTGTTTCCTGAAAGCTTAGGGTTTTTAAGTCAAGAGTATATAGATAACTTCTAGGCAAACGTGCTTTACCGTCGATCACAACATCGCATACTAAAAGGTGAGATAGTATTCAAACGCGAGCCTAACAATAATAAATAAAAAAAATGATATGCTAAAATATATATATGTTACGGCTAATACCCGAAGTGCGGCTACACCTAGTATTAGCCGGTTGGAGCTTAGGGCACCCCGACACGGACAGGTTAGGTTCGAACGAGATGACGGGAGCTCAGCTCCCGTCATCTCGTTCGTGTTAGGTTACTTTAGACCCTGCAGACGGAAATAGGAGCCCCGCTGCGCGGGGCTCCGTCGACTATGTTGCGTGGCTACACCTAGTTCTAACCGGCTAAAACTAGGTGTAGCCGCACTTCGGGTATTAGCACACCTAGTTCTAACCGGCTAAAACTAGGTGTAGCCGCACTTCGGGTATTAGCCGTAACATATATATATCAAAAAGAAAAACACATTTCAGTAACGTGATGTTGAAGTTTTGTTAATAAAATGTACACACTAAAATGTATATTTTGTAAATGACAGACATATTTTAGCCTCTAGGGACGACAATATTATTTTATTTTGTGAACTAGTCCTATCAATATTTAATACGTTTACGAGTTACCTCAAAATATTTTCATGAAAAAATGGTTGAACACAGCCATTTGGGATATTAAATTTTATGTCTCTTTAATATCGCAAAATGAACGTTTTCATCCATTTGTACATACAAATGTTTGAGGGGTTTTCGTGAATATTACAATCTGTCCTGACTTTACTGGTATGCTTAGACGGTATAAAATATTTACTGAAGGGAAAAGGTCGAAAAGGTTTCATTTTTGAAGTATTTGTTTGCTTCAGTTTGCAAGGTACGAGTAGCTAGGTATTCTAGTCTGTGTTTTCCCAATGCAGAGCAAAAGCTTTCCTTTCTTCATACTTTTGACCAATTTTGGAACAGTAGTTTTATATTAAAAATGTACATGGGATCTCCTGGGATGATTCACCTTGTCTAAGGCTATACCTATATTAAATGTCATTAAGAATACTTAGCGGCGTGAAGCTTAACAAAAAGGCTGAGTTACTTTCGCATTTATAAATTAATGGATTTTTATCTAAAATCTGAATAAATAACTAAGGAACTTTCAAAACCATGTCATTAAAAGTACTCGTACTAAATTACAAAACTCTGTCACAACCTACATTTAATAATCACACTACTGCTAAATCGATGTAGACTCAGCGTTTTGTCGATGACCGCAGGTGTCGCGTTACTCGATCCGCTTACTGGCACGTCACTAAGTCTATTCGACGTGTTATGAGGGTGATGGACGTATGCCTCAAGTCTGGACGACGTGTTCATAGCGTGACAGGTGTGATCCGTGACGCTTGACGCGTGAACTGACGTAACGTGCTTGTCACGTTTTTTTGTTTTAAATCATATTTTTTCTTTTAGAAAAAAATATTTTTTTGAGTTGCGTCACGTTGGCCGTACCTTTGGGTGTTTTTTTTTATAAGTAATTATTAAAATTATCGTATGGTTATTTTTGATTGTCAGATAAGCTAGGTACTATATTTTTTATTGAATGGTACAAATGAACTTTTAATATTTTTTTTCTTGGTGGAGATTTTCTGGAGTGCAAGAAGGCGTTTTATCTAATGATTTTGCAAGTTTATAATCTTGAACTCTAGTATCAGTACGTAGTAAAATTTTGTTAGTTCTATCAGTAGAACTAACAAAACTTTAAAATTTAGGTATGTCATGTGAGAAAACTCTAAGTATGAATTAAAATTCAAGAAGGTGTGTTGCACGTTAAATATTTCAGAACATATAGACGTAATGAAATGCAGTGTCATGTTCACAAGAGGCAAGTTTTGGGCAAGAACATACATACATTTAGTATGTTGTATGGTAAAGTTGAACCAGGCAGTATTGATACGTTAAAAAAACTCCTAATCCTACTAATATTCTATAGGCGAAAGTTTGTGAGTGGGTTTGTAAGTTTGTTACTCTTTTACGCAGAAACTACTGAACGGATCTGGATGAAATTTGGGACTGAGATAGATTATAGTCTGGAATAGCACTTAGGATACTTTTTAACCCGGGAATAATCCCTTGTATAATAATCCCTTTTTCTTTGGGATAATTTTTGACATTCACACGGGCAAAGCCGCTGGCAGAAGCTAGTTAGTAAAAATCTTCATCTGCCTAGTCGTTTCGCAACTGTATTGCGACTGTTTTCCAGTTTAACAATATGGACCTGAAAATCATTATTTCACATGGATTTTACTAAGTATTATACGAAGACCTTGATAAATAGTTAAAATAAATAAGTAATTAAATACCTTGTTTATTAGCATAAAAAAATACAAAAAAGTGAAACCTTGACCCGTGAGATAGGTACCTGTGTTTCAGGGGCCAGTGACCTCCTTCGTTACTTCACATAGTTATAATTAATTGAACAGCAAAACGATTAATATAAGAATTACAATCCAAATAAGTATTCATTAAATATCCTGACTAAAATCAAAATCATCCTTAAAATCCTTAATATAAACAAACTCAAAATTAAAAATTAGTCAATAATAAAATTAAGATCAGATATAAAATTACAATTAGAATTAAAATCACTCTGAGAATAAAATTACAATCAAACTCAAGCATCATCATTGAATTTTTATTCATTAGTAGTTTTTTTTTTCCGGAATATAAAGTGGCCTAAAGCGATACTGCATCTGCTATAGGAAATAGCGAAAAAATTTTTCGTATTAGGATCAGTACTTTATAATATCTAATGTATCTAATAATACTTTTAAAAGAGCAATTCTTGTATATATTTATATAATCTGAATCTCAGAAACGGCTTCAACGATTTTCATGAACTTTAGTATGCAGGAGGTTTCGGGGGCGATAAATCGATTTAGCAATTCAATTTCATTTTTAGAAAACGTCGTTTTCTCTATTACAACCCGTGCAGAACACGTTCACCCAGGCACTAATAGTGTGCTTACCGATTCCATGTCACAATTTTCTTAAACATATACCTATTAATATACCACTCTACGTATACCTCTTGTGGTTTCTCTCTTATGTATTCAAGTAGATACCTACTCTGCCACACATATTCCTCTACGTACAAGTATCTACAGTACACGTTAATGTAATTAGATTTACGTCAAAGTAACCGCACAAAGGAGTAACTTGCTAACTGGTATCTTCACGCTTTACCCCGAGTGCGGTGGGTTGAATTAACGGGTATGGTTGGAGTGTTTGGATATCTAGGGATAGTAATTTAGCTAGGAAGAGAATTTTAATTAGTCGTAAGATTGATCATAGTTTACAAAAGTTCTGCCTAGTTTCTGCCTACCAGTCATTGGTTTGCAGAAACATTTCCACTTATTTGTTTTGTTTATGTAATTCAGGTAGTCAGAACTGAAAGTGGCAACCAGGATTATCGAGGAGTATCTTGTTAAGTTGTTACCCAGTAACTGGGTTGTGAAGGTCAGATAGGCAGTCCCACCATGTAAAATACTCCTGCGTCCGGTTAGACTGGAAGCTGACCCCAACGCAGTTAGAAAAAGGGTAGGCAAATGACGATGTTTTGTTTAATTAGTTACATGTTTTAGAGAATTATTATTTAAGACTAGCTGTGCCCGCGGCTTAGTTCCCGTCAACTCCCTACCCTACCTGCTTATCTTCCTACATACCTTCCTGACTCATTTTTTTCGGAGAATCTTAACAACGCCTTTCAGAAAATGACATCAATGGCACAACGCCATCTATCGAATAAGGAGTTCATCCATCCGAGTATCTGAATTGCGTGTGTTGTGATATTTTACTTCTTGGACACTTTAAATTCATCTAACTTTCGATAGAGTGAACCGATTGCGATCAAACACTTCTAAGTAATACTTCAAGTTACGTACAATTTTTATACATAAAGTTATCTACATTAGTTTCGTACATTTTACGTGATGCGTGCACAAATACACAGATAAACAGACACACCGACAAACAGATAAGAATTGACAACAGAAAAAACAAATACTGGAACTGGGTCCTGTTGGTTATTCTTTAAGGCGCTGTACTTAGTCAAAATAGGCTTCAATAAACAGTTTTTTAGCCAAATGTATACATATTAGAGCAGCTAAAAAAATATATGTAAATCTTGATCATATTTATGGGTGGACCATTGTGTTCAAAACACGTTTTCGGTAAATTTTCTCGATAAAAAAAAAACATAAAATAACCATTTAAATTGAAATTGTAGCAATTGTAACTGTATTATTTATAAACAAATCTTGATATTAATAATAACAGTGATGTAATATATAATAATAAAGGGAACTGTTGTTTTTATTTATCGATTGGAATAAGATATTTGTTAGGATTAATGTATTTAATGATAAATAACTCGAACGAGTCGAACGAAACGTCGCGCCATCGCGGCGTCTTTTCGCTTCTCTTTCATTTCTACGCGGAGTCGTCTATTCACCGCGCCTTAACACCCTTGCTATTTTTTAGGAATATTTTCGATGTAGAAAAAAGGCTTTTCTACACATTTATTATATGTATTGATTTTAATATACCATGAGTCTCCAGAAAAAAGAAAACTGTTAATGTAATTCAATCAATGTAAAATGTTGGACAACGGCCATCGATCATTTAGGCGACAATAGAGGAACTTTCTACCTCAACAACGCATCTACTAGTCTTACATGTTAACAAATCTTATCTCTGACACCGTAAAATCCCATCAGGTAGTATCCCAACATTGATGGGGGTCCAATTAGAGCAACATCCGTTGATAACAATTCACTGAACACGCGTTAGGTGGCGCCTGGGAAGTGTGAGAGGGTCTTTACTTGGACATTATTACGTGTCCGATGGAAATTGATAGGAATTTGACGTGTCATTGCGGTAGATGGGATCGTGTCGAGATTTTTGGGCAAATTGGGCACAAAATATAGAATTATAATGCCCGAAATAGTATCAATTTATATTAATATATTAAGTTTTTTTTAACTTTATTGTGTAAGCTATAAAAGAAAAGAAATGCAGTTAAAATTAATTACATGAGAACTAATTCAAAACATTATTAGAATGGACACTGAAATTCAGAATAATAAATTAATGCAGTCATTAAGGAATGGTATGTAGAGCTTTTCCAGCCACACTAATGGACTTAGTAGCTCATAAATATACAGTTTTTATTGCCGACTGCTTTAATAAACTGCTTGAGTAATCAAGAAGATTAATGCAACGCTTATTTCACTTCCCATTACAGGGGTAAGAACTTATCATTTCTATTTATAAACAGAAACGCACCTAAAGATTTTAAGTTCATTTTTTCAAAGTATTATGTAAAGTTAGGAGCATCAAAACGTCGAAATTCTGACAGGGGCAATCTCTATCAAATTACTTTCGCCCGTCATCAAATTCACACACATAATTGAGGCACAAGAGGTGTCAAAATTCTACAGAGGGTTGGAAGCGTTGAACTGAAGCAGCTTAAACAAAAGTAGATTAAGTTACCGTTAAGTTCCTTGCGTGATTCTGACAACGTAGTCTGTAGGCACTTAACCGAGTGTGAGTTTAAAGCATGAAGTGCGAGCTTAAAGTAGCATCACTTGTTTCCCGGTTAGCAAAGAGACTTCGTTAAGTATATTAGTGAAGGTGAATATTTGCACTGAATGTCGCTTTCAAGGAGAATTTTCAACGGAAAATTCCGAACACTGTACGAGTATAACGCTTTTAAAGGTACTGGAAAATAGGATTTTGCGCTCAGGAATGGAGACAATGGGGTACGTAAACGCGATGTGGGATTTCCTTTTAAATTCGGTAAAGAGAATTGGCAAACCACATATTTTGAAAGCCAATAGACTAGTGTGGATTTTGGAGACTGGTTTTATATACAGTGGAAAATAGGGAAAATTATGATGAAGATGAATACTGCAAAGATAACATATGTTTTATATGGCAAGCTCAGAGCACGAAAAGTTGATAGTATTTAATTGGCAGAATAAGCTTGACCACTTACACTTTATGTAACTGTCTCTGTCACCTCTGACCTAGACTTGAGTCAAGAGCAAACCCATCTCAAATAAAAATATGTATAATTATTATTGTTCATACAAACATTCACGCCTTTTTACCATGGGGGTAGGCAGGAACTACAGAACGCCACCTTAGGATAGACAGGATAGATGGCCCTTTTCCGCACTTAGACTCATATTTGGTCCGTTGTGCGAGCAAGCCTCCTCTCTGTGAAGTGCGGGTTGGTGGATGTCACATGTATTCGAGTTTTTGTTTCAGGACATGTCGGTTTCCTCACGATGTTTCCCTTCACCGTTCAAGGAGCAGTGGTGATGAAATTATTTACACAAAGTAAAGCGCCTGCCTGAAGGCGAAGTCGAAAGTACTAATCCTTCACTGTATCAAAGGCATTTAGATAATCAAGGGCCGAAGTTGGTTCGTACTCACGATCTACGATACGTAAGTCAGGGCCGTTGACACTGGGCCACCAATGCTCTTCCCACTGTATTTCTCAGGCCCATTGTATTTTGACTTGTGTTCTAAGATATGTTGGTAGTGGTGATGTAATAATTTACACAAAGAAAAGCGCCTGATGGGTTCGAACCCACGATCTACAACTTGTAAGTCGCAGCTGTTACCACTGGGCCACCATGGCTCTATCTAATGTATCTATTAATAACCCTAAATTCAGCTAGACAGAAATCCCATATCATAATCTGAGCTTAAGTAATCAAATCCTTGTTCATCTTTATTATTCACGTCATCTAAAAGCCGGTGTTTAGTCCATTATTATCAAAGGTCTTACAGTCTGACAAGTGTCATAAACCTAATTCCGTTATTATAAAGCTAAGACCTATATAGGCCTATATTATCTTAGAAGGAGACTGTGTACTAAGCTCCATAAATTAATTAAAGGGCCTAGTTTGATGCCCTAAGTAACCCTTGTTAATATTGTGAGAAGATTGAAAGTTTTTGATTTAATTAATTTTGTAGTGTTGACACTGCTTTATAGAATGATTTATTGTGTGAAAGCCGTTATCATCATCAGCATATCAGGCGAAAGACGTCCACAGCTAGACATAGGCCTCCCCCAAGCGTCACCGCGTTGACCGGACCTCCAGCGGATCCCCGCAACCTTCACCAGGTCATCGGTCCATTTGGTGGGAGGCCTTCCAGCGCAACGTCTTTCGGTTCGCGGTCGCCATTCCAGAAATTTTGTGCCCCATCGGCAATCCGTTCTACGAGCAATGTGCCCTGCTACTTAAGTTTGGCAATTCATCGGGCTATGTCGGTAACCCTGGTTCTCTTGCGGATCTCTACATTTCTGATTCGATCACGCAAGGAAACTCCGAGCATAGCTGTCTCCATTGCCCTTTGGCTGACTATAAGCTTTCTGATGAGGCCCATTGTAAGCGACAACGTTTCAGAGCCATATGTAATCACTGGCAACACACACTGGTCGTAGACTCGTCTTGAGACACTGTGGTAAGTTGGATGAGAAGATACAACGCAACTTCCCGAATGCTACCCAGCCAAGTCGGACTCAACGGCTGCCATCTTTCTCGAAGTTGGCCCTACCCAACTGGATCGTTTGTCCCAGGTAGACATAGTCGCCCACTACTTCGAGTGTAGAGTCTCCAACCTTGATAAGAGTGGGTGTAACATGGGCATTCAATATCACCTTGGTTTTGTCCATGTTCATGTGAAAGCAGTGTAAGAGAAAAATTAGGGCCTACAATTGGATACAAGTTTTTGCCCGCGACTTTTCATGCGTGTTTTAAAATAAAACTTACATGTCCGATAGCACTTGAAAATAGCATAACTTTATATCAGTTAAATTATTCCAGAGATTGCTTTGCCATAAACAAAAAAAAAACACCTATTTATAGTACATTTATAGGAGATTTGTTTAAAAACGACTACTGTCTAGTAGATAAATAGATTCTTATAAAAAAAAAAAATGTTTTCTTTCTCCTAATAATTTTAAAACATACCTACTAAAAAATGTGTTCCTAAACGACAACAATATCAGGCAGGTGACTAAAACGACCAGTATTTTTAAAACTATGAACATCAACTAAAAATACTGGCCAGAAAAATATTAAAACTATTTTTAAACTATCCAACACAATTCCAACATATTGAAATAAAAATCCAACGGCAATACTTTTCACACCACTACTACGGCACATATTTTGTCAAGTCGAGAAACTTTGGAATAGGAAATTGGTAAATCGAAGTTCGTCCAACTGTTGGACTTACTTAGAAAATATTCTAAATTGCTTTTGATATTTTCAAATTAGTTTTGTTTGTACCGCTGTGTTTTGCTCTGTATTATTTTGGTGTGTGTTATTTGAATAGTTTTTTGTAAGGAAATCAAAGACCAGATGCTTTGAAGAGATTTTTAAGCCATAAAAGGCCACACTTACTTGACATTGATCATGGCATGATGCAGATCCTACGGAGTATGATTACACACAAAATACATTACGTAGAAAAAACACTCTCTTGGAATTCCTACAAAAAATGATGTGAAGTGTACTTCTGCACTTCTTATAAAGGCAACGTTTTTTTTGATTATTATAAATTTATCAGGTATGAGACAGGGATTGCATTTTTATTGCAAAAGATAACTGAGGCGACCAATTCTTTTCCCACATCGATCGATCGTGCATGGAGTACTGTTCTCATCTCTGGGACGGTTCTGCCAAATACCAGCTTGATGCACTAGAGTCAATCGAAAGAGCGGGCCAAGAGACTTATCGGCAATGAGGCACTGGTCAAATTAAAGCGCCAGAGCCTTGAACATCGTCGCCGAGTTGCCAGCTTGTCGGTTTTTTATCGGTTACATTTCGGGGAGTGTGCGATCGACTTGCATGATTTAATTCCGCCCAGCCCGTTCCATTATCGGCAACCAGACGCACGCCGATGCGTCTTCGGTACATGGTGGACATCTAACCCATACGCACAAAACGTTTCGGGGACACTTTTATTATGCGTACAGCTAAGGAGTGGAATTCCCTGCCGGAGTCTGTGTTTCCCGATAGCTACAATCTAGGGGTCTTTAAGTCAAGAGTGAATAGGTTACTTCTAGGCAAGCGTGCTTCACCGTCGACCACATCATCGCTTACCATCAGATGAGATAGTGGTCAAGCGCGAGCAATAAAAAAAAAATAGAATCTGCATTTCGTATCGAAATTATTAATCTGTCATTATTTATTTCGTAGACTTGGCTGTCATTTGGGGGGTTGCCAGTTTATCATTACACAAAAATAGTGTCGTATCCTGAGTGATTGAAAATCGAAGTAGATCGAAAATGGAACTATTTCACCGCCAAAAAAATACTTTTGTTAAGACACTAGCGGCCCTTATTTAATTTCTACTCATTTATGTCAGACTTAATTCTATCGATCGCATTTATTTTATTGTTGATTTCTTATTTACTATAATGCAAGTTTATGTACTATGTGTATTAATGCTATTATATATTATGCCCTTATGATTGAGCCACAACGCTATGTTCCGCGCTTGCAACATTTAAAAAAATTAAAGTTATTTGCAGCTGTCAATTTACTTTACGAAATAAAAAATCACAATATACATTTTCACTTGTTTTTTTTTTGTGTTTGCAGCTATCTCAAGTTCGATAATTACCATAAAAATAAGTTGTGAACAAAACAAAATGTTTGTTTTTAAAATTCAAAGGTTCGAACAATGGTGGTGAAACCGACTGCTTTGAATATAGCGTGTCATTGCACTGGGACACAGGTGCTAGGAGTTTAGTTGACAAAATAACTATGGATCTTTTGATTTTGTACAGCTAAGGAGTGGAATTCCCCGCCGGAGTCTGTGTTACCCGACAGCTACAATCTAGAGGTCTTTAAGCCAAGAGTGAATGGGTTTTTTCTAGACAAGCGTTCTTCATCGTCGAGCACATCATCGTGTACCATCAGGTGGGATAGTGGTCAAGCGCGGGTCTATAGACTATAAAAAAATAAACCTTTATCGAAATTTGTTTTTCTCAGGGTTTAACTCCCTTAAGACTCGTGGTCTACCATAACCTACAGAAACCATGCATTCTCCTGGGTAAGAAGTAGTCTAAGCACTCAGCAAAAAAAAATGAAAAAGAAAATAAAAGAAGAAGTAAAAGAATATTCGTAATCGGATCGCCCAGATATTACACCTTACAATGAAATATGTATATATATGTATAGTCGAATTGAGAAACCTCCTCTTTTTTGGGAAGTCGGTTAAAAATGGGTACAATTTAAATCGAAAAGAAATGTCTAGAAAGACTTAAATCTATCTTTGGCGAATTAGAAATTTTGTTTCGTACCATCCTCACCTTGATTGTCTGTTGTTACAGAATAATAGAAGACGAATTCAAAAGCTGTTTATTTAAGATGACCATTCTGCTGCCCAAACATCCGAGCAGTGTGTCCAAATCACGATGCGTGAAATGCACCCAAGCTATTCAAATCAGCGCAAGCCACAAAAACAGAATTGAGATATTATGCAAATTCCTGATTGTATGCAGATGTTCGATAATAGGCTACACTTAGAAATCGACGTTCAATTCTCCATAATGAGTGAGACAATAGGCTTAATAAAGCCGTTGGCTATACAAGGTTTTGATCAAGATAGTGCCGTAATTGGCTTGTGAAATAGGCGTGGCTAAGAAATTGCATGGCGTGGATATTGTTCATAAAAAACGTCATGGTCTAGTGGCTATTTGGGGTCAGGGGAAGAACATAACGTTTTTCGGTACATAATTTACATATCACGTGTGTCTCGTAAACGTTGCATGGGATATGCCGTAATTATTTTGTTTTTTTTTTTGCTGTTTATAAATTGTAGGCCCTAATACCGGCATGGCCGAACTTGGGTGTGTACGAGACAAAACACTAATCATTTGAGGATCTCGGGCGTGACTGTAACGATGTGTCTTTAATTCTAAGTTTGCAGACTCAAACAAAGTGTTCATATTTTTTAACATCCGTTTGTTCATAAAACATTGAATAATATTTTAAAACTTTTAATCAATTAAATGAAGTTAATAGATACAGCTGCATTACCTGCATAATTTAACCACAAAAAAAAATCTTAAAAGAAAGCCCGCACTAACAAAAGTTTCTACAAAATGAATCTATAAAAAATAACTACCACCACGAAACTGCAGTAATTTTTTTAGCTGGTTAGAAACAAAACGATCAAATAGCATTTTTTACTTTTAAAAATAAATGTTCCAGTCAGCCACTAGAGTGCTAAGCTTTTATACCCCAGGTCGGTTCTGTGGAGAGGCCCTAAACAAAGGCCCGTAAATAGAGCATTGTTCTTAGAGCCTCAGTCAGAGAGTCCCTAACAAGTTTGTGGGGTTTTCAAGATCACAATTTTTATTCCAAAGGGGTTGTTAAAGTCGTGTTTTAAAGTAAGCTTTGGAATTTTTTGAATGGTTTCGCTTTTTGTTTTAATTTCTGGGGGATTGAATTCTTTTGTTTTTGTTCGGGATTCAGGACCTAGGAGTGTTGACCTATAAAGGTTAGCGGCGTAGGTTGGAGTAGTCGATAAATCAAGTGGTGTGACAACTTAGCTTATTTCTACAAGGGGTTACACAAACTAGAGGTTATTTATAGTTGAGAAGCTAGTGGAATCATTTTCATTGGATAATATTACTACCTAAATATAAGCTATTTGCCTGATAGCTCGATGTGATTCAATTTGTATTACACTAGCTGTCCCACGCGGCTTCGCTCCCGTCAACTGGCTACCTACCTAATCATCTACCCTACCTACAATACATACATGTGTATTGCGTAACTTTAAACGCTAACGCGGCGCACGCAACGGAAACTCTCAAAAAGAAATAATTTTTCCAGTTATTGCAACATTTTTCATTTATGCGCCGCTCCTATTGGTCGTAGCATGATGTTATTTATAATCTCCCTCGATAAATGGACTATCCCTATATTAACACAAAAAGATTTTTTCTATTCCAACCAATTCCTGAGATTAGCGCGTTCAAACAATCAAACAAACTCTTCAGCTTTATAATATTAGTATAGATTAGCAATTGCAATTACGTAAACATAGATGCAATTCGACAGGTTTTCACTTAAAATTATCTTAGAAAATTTGTGCACGATGTCACCCATCGATCCAATTAAAATTACGTCGCACCATCAAGTAGGCCGCTTTTTATTTGTTTTTAGATATGTTTCAATTCCAATAGAATGATATACCCGCATATAAATAATAGATGAATTCTTGAATTAACATTCGCTTCTACTAAAATTTAAAGGACAGAATTAAAATAAAAGGTTCAACTTTTGATTTATTTAGTTCAAACAGATTTAGGCACTGTTAAAGCCATTCAAAATAAAAGAATAAATAAAGCTAAGTAACAAAATTCACTTAACGTTTCCACGCTGAAAAGCCGCATCCTAATTGAAAGAGCCCTGAACCCTTGCTAATATACAATTAAACCTTTCCCAGCATTAATTCGCAAAAAGACAACAGTCTGATGTCTCAATCGCTTTTATTTCAATTACAAATCAGCTTGAATATTCATACGTCGAAAGCTATAAGTGTCTAGAACGTGCGCAAGAGTCGGCCCGCCCTCGACGCTGATTGGCCAGCCAATTTTGAATTGGCCAATCACGTTCGCGCGGGAAACTCTACGTGTAATTTTGGCATAATTAGTCACGCATCGAAGTAGTAAGGTTGTGCTTTCTGCAAAAAATATTCGTGTGTTTGTTGCTTGACATGGTCCATTGTTTGGGGTCGCTAGTTTATGTTGTATTGTTTCTAAAGTAATTGTTATATTGTTTTGAAGACATTGAGATATCTAAGAAGCCATCGCTGAATGAGTCTCTTTGTTTCTGTTACGGCTTTTCAAGCAATCAGTTATGCAATTTTTTTATTCGCTGAGTTCAACTACTGCTATATTTTATCTAGAGCTCAAATTGGTGGATATCCCAGGTCCAAGACTCAAGCAAAAAGCATGAAGTTAATTTTAACTTTAATAACTGTCGTATGATTGTGCCATCCCTATATCCGTCTCAGCTACACCATGTGGTGTTAACTCTGTCGACTTTTTGCTATCAAACTGAAACCGTTAATTTACAGGCAGATTTGAATTGCCAAGGAGTCGTTAAGTTAGATAGTTTAAGCTGGTTCTAGACAAGATTGTAGACATCAGGTAGGTATCTCCATAATTCAACAAACAAACAGATATAACTCTAAAAGAAGATGCCAGTTTAAATTTTAGTGCAATACTTTATCCTTGTTACTAATATTCAGGTAGACAAGCTTCATAATAAAACCTCACAGAGTATGAAGATTGCGATAAGTTTAACTTCCAAGTCTGTTGCCCGCGGTAAATAATTTTCTGAAGTCAACTCTTTTAACTTTTACGAGAAAAGGTGAGATTTTTGCAAGACTTTTTAAAGAAAAATATCTTAGGTGGAAACTAGTTTTCATTTACGTTCAGGATTATGAAAATATTTGTTACTTGTTCTTTAGTAAATTGTATTAAAAATCCAATATTGAGAACACAAAAAATGTTTTACAACAAATCTCAACTCATGTCGAGTTTTTTTTATATCGAATTTAGCTAGCTAATAACAATATACGTGAGCATTTTAGAAGTCGCCTCAAATACTGAACTTATTTTCGGTTTATGATGAAATTCGGATGGATAATATAGATATATTTTATCCCTATAGTTTTTCGGCTGACTTGTTGATGATGATGACACAAACTTACAGAAGCGGATTTGATGCTATAGGCATTTACCTATAGCTTGCACTGCATCTGGCATTTTCCTCCTCTACTATAGCTTTGCATATTTGAATAAGGAGTATCTACTTTTTATCCCACAAAATGACGAAACACAATATTTAATCGACTACAAAAGCCGTATGAACCAACCAACGAAAAGAACACCTTAAATCACTATGAGCGCAGTAAATCAAACAGGACCCAATATAATTCGTGTTAACTTACAGAACAACGTTATCTTCCGCCCAGATTACATAGAGGGCGCTGTAACCGCGGGGCTACCGATTTAGCCATGTAATATTGACATTTTACTTGATTTATGAACAATAAACACTGGCAAGCATATTGTTCTGAAATAGTTGTTCCATGAGGAGGGAGGCGATAGCGATGCGATATTGTTTCGAAGTTTTGAGGTTTGAATTGTGGGTGATTGAGTTTAGAGTGTCTGGCAGGAGGAGTTCCAAGTATTAAAAGTGTGGATCCAATATGTCACTTAAAAAATCTGGAAATCATGATGATAGATGCTACCGTCCTCTATACAGGACTTGTTTCTAGTCTAGTTACAGGTTCCCTAGAAGAAATATTGTAATCAAGCGTTCCAGACTGCCTTTAATCCACGATATGAACTGATGTAGAAAAGTTTCAATTTTTCAAATTTCCAAAATAGGAAGATTTGTTTTCAAAGTTAACAATGTGGGAATCGGATTGACAAACTCTCGCTAGCCTCTCAACGCTCACTTATTTCATTAACATAAAAATAGTAGCAGATTAAATCTAGACACGAAAAACCAATCTCCCTACACATGAGCCCTACAATCACGCCACACTCCACAACGTACAGTCAGAATAGAATACCCACGAAATCCCCCGAACACTTCCGAGCGAGTTCTGCTCCACTAACTACAGAAGGCGGTGACTTGATTACATATACGCTGCGAGCTCCGAGCCTGCCCACCCTCTTATTTGCGTCAGTATACGTGTGTTATATTGCTGATGTGTTCCGGTATACGATTGCTTTATTTCGTCGTGAGTGTGGCAATGATGGAGGTATTGCAAGGCATTTTTGTTTTGGGTGTCAATCTCTTGTTTCTTTTGTTTTAACCAAAATATATATACAAATGCCCTTCAAGTCTGTATTCCCCAAAATACGTAAGAAGAGGTATACTGCATGGAACGCCCACATTTTATTAGTCACACGCAAAGCAGGGGAGAATATTAGTACAAAACCACAGGCACTGATTTAGCTCCCGAGATGCTACTAAAAACTCCACATGTAGTAGGAGCCGATTCTTTGTTCATGAACTCGGCAGAAAATAAAAATAAATTAAATAATCCCTTCTTGCTACATAACACTTAAAAGAAAAAAACCTCGCCCGGCCTAGAGATGTTTACCTGAACCCCAACGCTCTGTAATAGTGCTTAGTGCCACTAAAGTGGTATTATTTGCTTTCTAAATCGTTTACATCTTATAGCTTCACCACACAGGACAAAACCCTTGCGTTCAACTCTCAGCTTTACTATCTATTCCGGGCTCACTTCCCGGTTGTGTCATTATTTGATAGATTTCGCTCGCTCCTCAAGATTGCGTGTTTCGTTCTCCGTGGGCGTAAATCTTTCATCCTTGTCTTTTCTCTCGAGAGTACAAGAGAGGCCGTAGGTGGACAATTAAGCCGTTACAGAAAGTGGGACGTTTATTATTGTTTCTACTTTGTTGTGTTATTTATTTTGAAATGTTTATAGGGTAGAGGTGATTTTGTATTAAGGTAAAAGCTGTTGGAGAAATGTCTGGGATACCGGTTGGAATTTCAGATTATAGAATAGAATACACTTTATTTTACACAAAAAAAAGATACACATCTCTTTTAGTAGAAAACTATAAGAACATATGTATATTAATAAAAACTAAAACTACAAGATTACATATTAAAAACTATTAAAAACAAACCAACTAAAACTATAAGATTATATATTTCTTCTTTTAGAATTATATCCGGATTTGTCACTGATTTATTTACTGATTGCAGCATTAATCAGCTAAAAGAAAGGTCTTGTCATTTTCTTAAACATAAATCCTCTATACTCTAATTGCGATAACATTAGACGTTTAAATTAGCCCATTTTATAGCCCGTTCAACCGATTTTGACTTCTATTGCGTTGTTAATACAACAAATGGTAGCTGTAGTAAACAGTTGGTTTTGGTAACAGGTTTATGTTTTTTATGTCATCCTTATGTTTACGGGATAGAACTCAAAATCGGTTGAACGGACTGTAAAAAGATTTGGAAACATCTTATGTTATTTAAAATGGTGTGTAACTACTAAAATTTAAAGTGTGAAAATGTTTGGATGTCTTTTAATCTATCGTGCCTTATCGGCTGAACGGATTCTGATGAAAACACTATTCATGCGAACGAAGCCGCGAGAAAAAGCTAGTCAAAAATAAACTATGAAGTTACAACATCCGTTATTTTGGAGACCCCAGCGTTCCTCGGCCCACTGGGTAAATTGGCGCAGAGATATTAAAAAAATTACACTGTATGACCCATCAAATTGATGTCTTTGCAAAGTACTAACTACCCATCATTCCATTCCATTCATTAAGACCACAATACCTCTCTAACATTTATCCAAAACCAAACAGCAGAATCCTTTATACTGTTATTTATATAACTCCAATGACCCTTATAATCTCCTCAACATCTAATTAACAGAACATAACCCGAGACAGCTACCTTCTCAACGCATTGGGCTTCTAAATCCAACCGTCCGTTATCCGTCAGTCTAAAGCGTTGACAAGGATATTGTGACACCAACGATTATTTTATTATTTGACTCTTTAATTTTAGAGATCGGGCGGGCGTTAACTTTAAATTAGTTTTTGATGAGGATCTGATTTGGAACTTTAATTATTTTTTTGTGGAGCTGTTTAGCGAGATAAAGTTAAAAATGTCATCCACTTATCAAGTTCGTGCTAATTTTAGATTGTCCTTTTGCACAAAATTTAAACCAACTTTAACAAAAATTTAAAATAACTTTTACCAAATTAATTATTTGGTAAAAATTGTTTTAAATTTTAGACGTTCTACTGTCGCTGTTTTCGTTGTTTGTTTGACATTGCTGAGAGGTGTAGTTTTGTTAATTTATCCGAGATAATCCTATGAAGCACTCTTTATAATCTCCATATGTTTCGATCATGGAAAGACTTATGTACCTCAATTGGACAGTATAATAAGAAACTGCCTGTTTAATAAACTTAACAATATCAGTATCTACAAAGGTTGATGCTGATTTCATTGCTATACAAGCGACCCGTCCCGGATTTGCTCGAATTGAAAAAATATAAAATATATAGCCTATGTATATCTTGCAAACCATCTTTCATCATCGTCATCATCATATCAGCCGAAAGACGTCAACTGCTGGACACCACCTCCCCGAAGCGTCGTAACATTGACTGGTCCCGTTTGTCTCCCGTTCACCAGGTCATTGGTCTACCTGGTGGGAAACCACCATCTTTCATATGGTGATATATTTTTTTAAATAGATAAAGATGCCGTTCACATATACAAAGACTCACAATATCGCACAATCTCTCTTTATAGTATTAATTTTGAGAGTATTGAGCTTGTAGGTATCCTCATCACTGATCTGAATCTTAATTTCTTGCCATAACGATAACTTTTCTGTAGCAGTGTAGCCCAATAACAAAGAAAACTTCACTTTCAAACCCGCTACCACATCAGCTCAACAATTGTCCCACACAACAATAAGTCGGCACCTTAATCTTGAGGTGACAGCCACTCTAATCAACTTTCCCGAGCCATTGCCTCCCCGCATACGACTATACAAGCATGTGACGACATCTCCAAACGATTAAACTGTCACACTGATTGTTGACACGTTTGAATTAAATCTGTTTCTATTGTAGCTGATTAGACGTATCTTTTCAGAAGAGATTTTGGACAGTAAAAAAAGGAGTAGGTACTAGGTTTTTAGTTATTAGACATCTAGTTGCAGAGGAATTCCACGCTCAGCTCCAAAACGGACATAATAAACGTAGGCAAAAAGGCTGCCAGGCTCAAATGGCATTGAGCGGGTCAAGTTAATCGCATGCAATAAGACCTCTGGGCAAGAGTCTCCAAACATGCAGTGGGTTCCTAAAGATGGAAGGACGCCGTCGAAGTCGACCCAGAAAGAGGTGGTGAGATGATTTGGACGAAAACCATGAGGGCTGGTTCGAGACGGCACAGAAAAATACTGTCTGGAAGGCCTTTGGGGATGCCTTTGCCCATGCGTGGGACAACAATGACTAGACAAAAAGGTCATCTTTTCTATTACTTAGTGCTTCGATATTAAGTTTTTTTTCGGAAGGTTCTCTTTTTTGCACTTCATTGCATTGTACATGGTAACAGTTGGTATGTTAAAACATCGAATCAATTATGGACCCTATCGGGCACAGCTAAGTTAATTTTCAATAAGAGAGAGGATGAAGGCGATTTTTGTTAGAAAAAATAATAAATAATTATTAAATTAAATTCTTGATTATTACTTTTATATTAAGGCGCTGTACTTAGTCAAAATAGGCTTCACTAAACAGTTTTTTAGCCAAATGTATACATATTAGAGCAGCTAAAAAAATATATGTTAATCTTGATCATATTTATGGGTGGACCATTGTGTTCAAAACACGTTTTCGGTAAATTTTCTCGATAAAAAAAACACATAAAATAACCATTTAAATTGAAATTGTAGCAATTGTAAATGTATTATTTATAAACAAATCTTGATATTAATAATAACAGTGATGTAATATATAATAATAAAGGGAACTGTTGTTTTTATTTATCGATTGGAATAAGATATTTGTTAGGATTAATGTATTTAATGATAAATAACTCGAACGAGTCGAACGAAACGTCGCGCCATCGCGGCGTCTTTTCGCTTCTCTTTCATTTCTACGCGGAGTCGTCTATTCACCGCGCCTTAAACTTTGGCATACAATAGTAATCTCTACGTTTTAATATGCCACCGGTATCACCGTGTGAATTGATATCGTGTCAGTGGTTAGAAGTAACTAGTAACCAGACTCTGGTTCGCACGTTTTCTACGTATAAAAGTATAAAATATTTCCAACAACGTCACGTCGTCAAAGTACCACTTTCTGAGAACTTAACTATACAAAAGTTCACATCAATGCTAAGTTCGCATCACATCATAAGCTGAACATCATCATTAAAGATGATTTCAATATGATTCTTATTTTTCGCACAACATTGCCGTAATCAGTTCATATTGATACTTAAGCAGTACAAACTTTGTCAAAAATTTAAAGTAGCAGTAAAAAGTAAAGTTCAACTGCCAAATAATTTGGAAATAACATAGTCATGTATGAACTATAACAAAAAAATTAAACCGACTTCCAAAACAAAACACTACAAAACGAAAAATAACTTTCTTTACCGAAGTCGGTGTCTTTGGTACCTATTTTTTTCTGTTTTTCTACACCGACTTCGGAAAAGAAAGTTACTTTTCGTTTTGAAGTGTTTTGTTTTGGAAGTCGGTTTGTTTTTTTTTGTTATTTGTGTCTTTTTAGTTTAGGAGGTACCTTCAATTACCATGAAAATCATTTATAGCAAAAGTACATCTCATGACGATGCCAATAAGCCCAAACATAACTAGGATACATAGTTTTATTTTGGAGTTCCAGTGCCATTTATTTATATGTATTTGCTTCATCATAGTCGATTAACTATTCGAGATATCTTATACCCGTGATATACTAAGCATTAAGGAGTTCCAGTGGCGTGGTCTTCTTTATCAGTTCCACTTCACCAAATGATACATTCTGAGTGCAAATGTTTGCATTGTTGATAAAAATACTAAAATCAATAGTCTGCCTGTAATATTTGAGGAGTTTCTCGATTTCTCCAGGATTCCATTATTAGATCCTAACCAAATGTCCATGGGACCACCTGGGAAGTATACCTTTTCAAACAAAAGAAGAATTTTCCAAATCGGTCCAGGCATCTTTGAGTAATCGGGTAACATACATTAAAAAAAAACCAATTTTTTTGAAGTCGGTTAAAAACAATACAAAGACGTGCCGTCACATAAATCCTTTGTTGCGTATTGAAATTTACCGCGCGATTTGTACATAAACAAGAGCCCGACAGCAACTAGCGGGCAGTTCCCCACCGGACAAAACACCCGGTCAAAAAATCCCCCCTTTTCAATGATGGTTACTGCGTTTTACACCCTGTACCGCATGCCTCTATAGAAACACATAACTTATCATAGCTCTAAGTAAGACAAAAATGCACTTACTTCCAAACAAGGATGGCACCGATAAGAACCCCGACGATCAGGACTATGGAGCACAGCGCGATCGCCGCCGATGTCTGTAGTGAAGGCCCGCTGTGGTTGTATGCGTTTATCTTCTGGAAATCATAGAAAAATAGAGGTCAGAAGAATAAGAAAAGAAGAAAAAGGGATTAATTAAACATATGTCAGCGATCATTAATATATACCTCCTATTTAGCAAGTATTGTTATAGATATAACTATGGCTTGGAACAGGAATGTTTCCAGTGTAGAAAAATGATAATTCTATTTAGTCCGTCAGTGAGATTATCAGATAATATCGGACCCGTATTTTTTGCTTTATCATCTAAAAATAAATTGACAAAGATAAAGCGCATCAAAGTTCAGGAGTGGGGGCTTGTGACATCACTTTGTCAGTATAAAGTGTAGCACACCGTGACGTCACACGATATTTCAACGCACTGTATCGTCGTAATTTTTTGTTTACGCGGCAAAAGAAAAAAGATTTTCAGGTTATCTAACTGACGGACTAAATAAATTTTTTGTCAACTACCCTATTATCCTATTATTTCCTGAAGATAGTTTTCGTAAAGAGTGAAATTGGAATCATTCTTATTCTTCTGCCTAAAAAGTATAAATATCCACTCGATAATTCTCATAAGACAGAGGTGTTTAATTATAAACCAAGGAAGTACAGAAAATCAGAATTGGTATAAGAAGCAGTGACTATTGCTCGTAAAATCAAAGAGTTCAGGTTTCCATACTGTAACTCCCATACGACAGAAGTAAGAAAGTGCAGAAAATTAAAAATGATATAGTGTTATTCCAGCCTCTTAATGAACGTTTCTTTGTAATTGACTTTTTACCGTCAGAGTTCATTAATAAAATTTGTTTCAATAATGCACCCAAGTGAAAATCTTTCGCCCAGATTTATGGGTCGTGGGTCGAGGTCTACTTTTGAATTAACCAGATACGGTTACATATCATCGAACAACCGTTCTCAATTAATGTCAATCAAAATTTAAACCGTGTACTGGGCTTTTAATTCTGCACAATACATTTTAAATAATACCGACACACACAGCATTTATATTTTAATTCCAATTGTCAGAAGCGGAGTAATGATTACACGGAAAATATTAACAAATTTATATGCTTTTGAGTCTGTTCGACGTTACAGGCATATTTTTTAGAGGAAACGTTCTAAACTGTCAATACCAATATAAATTGTTGAAATGACACACTATTGGTAATAGCAATTTACACAGCCTAATTATAGAAGGCCTTTTTATTCTTCTTGACACATAACTAAGAATTGGAACGAGAAAGCTACTAAGGTCTCTTTAAAAAGATATAATACCTAAGTCCCTAATTATAATGATGACATGAAAAACAGAAGTCTTTTTACACGAACCAATACAAGAAATACTATTCATAACATATCAATCAAGGAGAGTGTATCAATAATGAAAATAAGTGGCTCCACAAACGACGCTGGATCCGTTCCAACAGACGTAAAGAGTCGTAGTTAATTTTTGTTATAAGAAAAAAAATGTGTTTTTGCCAAATGTATTTGACGTTCTTTGAGATATCGAAAATTTCGCGGATCATTCCTCTGATTTGTCCCTTTTACTGGAATAGGATGAGAATTTGGCTGTGACAATGATTTGCAGAAATGACAGTAGATGTCTAATGGCAAGAAATCGAAGTAGCGTAGATGTCTAATAGAAAAATAATAATTTCAATGGCCTAGCAGGCAATCAAAATCAGGATTCTGATTTTACGGACTTTGGATTGGTAGGTATAGAAAGCAATTAGTAAATACTTCAAGTGAAAAGATTTAAGATACTCGTTGATCTTATACATCAGTCTTCCACAAGGAGTAGAATAAGAAAGTAACATGGAAGAATATGAAAAATAGTGGCGTGGCGTTCTTATAAGTGTAAATGAAACTGTATGATCATTACACTAGGCATTGAAATGTAAAAAACGTCAATTTTGTACTTAGTACAACCATATAACCTTTTATTAGAATATATAGTGACCATAAATCACCGAAGTTCGGCCCATCAAAAAAGAAAACCCTACGAAGTTTCAACTCAGTTGATGAAGTTTTGTATGAAAAGGTTGAAATAATTCAAAATGAACTTCGTAAATATCAAAAAACATCTGACAATCTATGTAACCTTTGCCTTCAAAAGGATAAAACCACAATATTTCACTCCTATCATCGTAATCGAATACTTAGCATGCGTTCAACAGAACCGCAGTAAACTACATTAGCGTAATTAAATTTTCAGCGTATCTTAAAATGATTTCATATGCATTATAACTTAAAAGCACTTTAGATTTTAATTTTACATTATCTGCGAGTTACGGCATAATGTGAATTTTATTCCTTTCGTACTTAACGTGAGCGCCATATTGTTACGGCTAGTTATGTGACGTTGTGACTTAGATAAGCGATAGATTAATTGAATAAAATATTGTTAGTGTGACAGGAGTGGTCTTAAGCAACAAGTATGTAAATGACGAAGAAAATAGCGCTAGTTTTTGTAAAGAAGATTACAGATATCGTGTAACACAGAAAACGAAGTTAGATTGTTTTAAATCTGAAGGCACGGCAGTGCCAAGGCAAGCTAGCTATAGTAGAAGACAGATAAAGAGCACTGTGGTCACTTTCGACGTTCTATAGAAATATACAATAGAATTTGTCCTGCCCTAAAATAGAACATTCTAATTAGTAATTTAAAAATAATAAACGTATCCATCAAATACATGCGAGTAGGCGTTACCAAACGTACTTACAAAAATTGAAAAACACGACGGACAAATTGAAAAACTCAACTGAAGCGACATATGGCATAATTTTAACTCACATAATTACCATAGGCGTTATTCCGAGGGTTGCAAGGTGTAGGGGAAACCTGGTAGGCGGTAATATGTATTATTTTTTGGTGCAATAAGCGTCACGCGACTAAATGGTTCGAAAAAAGAAGGCAATTTTGACACAATAGCTTTTTTTTCTTTTTTGATATTCCGTAGCCGATTTTTTTTGTTTGCTGTAATGCGTGTGTACCCAACAGTGTAAATGTAGTAACATTAATTTGTACTTTTTTGTGAAACGATTCAGCTACATGCCAGCACCAATAAGTGCAGGGGAAAACTATTTAGGAAATTGACTACTAACTTAAACAGCTCGGAAAATCAAATCACTAAAAATTCGTTATGTTGTATAAACTTTTTTTTATACAAAAGGGCCAATTCCCTGGACTAACAAATATAAAGGAAAAATCCTTAAAAGCTTCTTTTAAAACTTGAATAAAATACAGCAAAAAAATAGAAACACGAGGAGAACCCACCTAATTCACGTTAATGTCACTCGATTAACATTCTTTGCTTACACTCAAGAAACCACGCATGAAGATGCTTTTATCAAAGGAATTGACGACTCAAAACCCTTCACACTCCTCGAAACTTGACTTTTATTTATTTTTCTTTCAAAAGAAAAAGGTGAAAAGGCTCACGTTTTTCCGTTAACTTGCTTTTCCACAAAAGAGATGGAAACAGAAGGCTTGCTCCAAATAACGGGCGAAAACACGTATATAGACATGCTTCACGTTCAGCAAGCGCACTCACGATCACCACAGACCATACAATACCGCGCTGGCAGCTATAAGAGACGCCATCGCTAATAAAGTTTGTGGCAATTATGCACGTAACTTTAACCCCATATTGCAAATAAATAAAAATAAATAAAATACAATTAATTACAAATAAAATGTGAAAACCTAATGAAATTTTTAAATAACATTAAATCAATCCAAATAATTAAATCAATCTCAAAACTGCGGCTGTCATAATATTGGTCAGAACCGCTACAGGCTTTCAATTTCTACGAGAAAATCGTTGATACTTATTGACACGCTTGATTCGTATGGCAAATTTTGACAATGTCGTTTCTAGCAGCGATCGTTGTCGTATCGTTCATACGCGTCTAGGAGTTCGTGCTCCCGGTTTTGCTTGTTGTATGAAGCCGGCATTCTGGACATTTCTGTTTAGTGGTCTCGGGTTCACGAAATGTTATTTTTCGGTAGAGTTCTGATTTATTTTTCGATACACAATATACTACTTGAGGACTGCGTGACTGTGTTGGACGTTACTTGAATAGCCTATTATGTTGTACGAGTAAAGACTCGATGAAATAGTATTTGCCAAAAAAAGTTCAGTGAAATTAAGTGTATAGAGTTTTTATTGAGAGAAAAATATCAACGTGGGTTTTGGAGTAAATTTATAGTGTAATCGCTTAGCCTAGCCTTGAGTTGGAAAATTACTCTACCAGAGATATCCTGTAAAGATTAGGCACTAATTGGAAACAAGGTCAACAACGACTTAGGCGTTCCCCAACAATGTTGGCGTCAACTTCAAGTCTCTTATGCATCAGAATATCAGCATTTTATATACTCATAAAGCAACTGATTAACTAAGCCTCACTACCCAGGTACCCACACGTTGCTTCTAACGAACAATGTTTTACAAAATTGTCCAGGACCAAAAAAGGTTATTCAGACATTAATGTTGTTCAGAAAACTATTGTGTTAACTTCAGGATTTCTTTAATTTATATGATTGTATTTGTTCATAATAATAAATTATGAAAACGGATAAAGTAACGCAATCAATTTTCTCAACAAAAATGTATACAGTACAAAACAATACATTTAATTCTGTAAAAACTAATCTAATAACTACAAACAATGCGGTCCCACTGTCCAGTTTAATGAGACCCTAATAAAAAACTTTAATAACAATATTTCAAAGCGATTTCAATTGCATCATAGGGTTGAAGGGATCAAGTTGACTGGTTAGTATCATATCAGTAAGATCTGAATGGGGTTGGAATAATAATGTTTTTTTTTGTAATTGTAATAACACATACGGTATGATTAAAAGGGGCATGGGCAGTTTATTGTTTGGGGTTCGAGTAAAATCGATTTTTGATATCTTTATTATTTGATAGTCTTCAATAATATTAACACATCATTGCAAATAAGTTTTACGCACTCAATATTATTAATTAAGAAATATTATGTCTTCTGAGTATATAATAAATAAACTGAGGTTTCCCGTAAACCGTATTGTGTAAAGATAATAATCTTTCTACAAAATATGGGCGTGTCACAGTGATTTTAGCCTTATTGAAATAACACTCATTGATGCAAAGAGGTGAACCACCAAGACTTAGTAAAAGTTACCAAAATATAAACTAAGTCAGAGGCCAAGATACAAATTCCCTAAGTCAGAGACCAAAACACAATTTACCAAAATACAAACTAACAATTTTAGGGACTAACATACAAACTACCACAGTTAGAGTTTAAACGACAAATTGTTATTTTTTTGTAAAAAAAATACGCACATCCATTTAAAAATACCAAGTTCCATTAATATTCTGCGCAAAGAACCACATAACCACGATATTTATGTCATTGCCTACAAACCATAACTCATTGTTCGTACTTTATAGGAGGGAAGAATAGCACCATTACTTATTTGTATTAATTGGATAGATCATATCGGATCCAAATGTATTATTCATTTTACATCCCCGCCCTTTACTGTGTTTACCATTTTGTTTTACTTAATTGAATTTACGTGGAATATGAGTGTGAAGGGACTGAAAAAATGATGGATGATAAGTCTGTGACGTGTTTCGGAAAAATTTAAGTGTGGGAGTTGATTGAGCTGAAATCTTTTGAAAATCGAATGATTACAGGAAATTTAATTTGGTACTCCAATTTTGAATCCTATCGTTGTAGTATCTGTTTATATTCAATATTGTAAAGGTCATTTAATTGTAGAATTAACTTTTTTCGGTCCAAACATCAACAAATACTTCACAAACACGTAAAAACTGTGGCCAAAATATACTATTCCCATAATACATGGAACTAAATTTAGAAAAATGCGAACAAGGCAAAAATATACAGGAACAATATCAGATGATAGAACTGATCAAATGCGAGCGAAGATGAACGGGCCCGGAGTCAGCGGTCATAGGCATAAAAACTTTACGACTAGGGTTGTCATAGAACAAAATTGCTCAAGATATCTCAGGTAGAGGTAATCTGTCAAGCTAAATCAAAGGTTAAGACCCCAATTTTCCAGCTAAGGACACATCTACCCAGATTTTTAGTACCACTAAATTTTGGGGACCTACCAGTTACATGCTTCTACAAATTTCCTTTTTTGGGATGTTCGTAGTATGGACTTTGGGTGGTTGGCCAACCCTATTTAAAACTGATAACCATCTAAGCGCATGTCCCCAGAATGCATTAAGTCTGAAAAAGGGTCGTCCATTTGTCAAAATGTGGCACTATCGGTACCGGAATCCGTCATCGGGACTGCGACAATATATTGGGCATATCTCACGGAATCTTACAAACAATATCTTGGTAAAAAAAATCTGGTAAGCTTGAGCTGAGGTGAGTAGTGAGGATCTATCGACTTTGGTTTTCTTAGCTTAGATATTGGTCAGATATAATCATTATTTGTTCTGAGCTATTTGTCATACGGATGTTTTCTACTAGATGTTTTGATAGAGCAGATAAGTTTTTCCAAGTTTCACAGAGGCTCCAGAGAGAGTTATTTCCTACAAGTTGTTATGTTGTTTTTCAAAACTTCTGTCTATTTTACAGCAAAGTAAGACCAGCTTTATTTTAACTATTTTCCTAGTTGCATTTTATAATATAAAAGAGTTTTTTTCAAATGAGGTTCAGGTCTACAGAAAATAAAATGAACCCAGCAGAACCAAAACACTTTATTTAACCAACACGGGACCCTAAGATCTCCAAAATTATATTCAGAAAGCAAGTTCTGTTTATCGGCTTGTCTATCTGGCGACGGTAGCCGATTCGTCAATGCCCCTTCTTTAATTAATAAAAGACTCTTTCTTTTGAGAGAGGAAAAAAAATGAATGAAAATCGTAATTAATTTGGGTCGGCGGAAGTTTCGTAAATTATGATCATCGTGCGCCCCTCAAGATTTGCAATGGTAAGGTATTTCAGTATTTTTTCGGTCAGAATATTGAAGCTGGTGGGATAAAATATTGGGGGAAGTTTGTTATAATGAAAAGTGTTGGTGTTTAAGGTAACATGTGTGATTGAGAACATGGATTAAGAAAAAGAGATTTGGTTAGTTTTTGGCTTGGTCAAGCATTTTAACTGGTAGGTAACTGGTTAAGTAACGAGTCTGGCGTTGTACCGGGTTGTTGTTAATTGACTCGCCCTCCGTGACAATTAGCATGCAAATAAATAGCGAAATGTGGGTCTTCAATGTATACTTATAGATAATTCGGGAATTTTTTTTCGTAAAAAGAAAATGTATTTTAAGGCGTATATATTGCCCAATATTAACGCAGTATTCCGCTCGGAACCAAAATATCAATATTGAACAGATTTTTTTGCAAAATATTCTTTGATTTACATATTCTATTGCAGTTATGAAGAAATTCTACCCATAAAATTTTCTGCTGAAAAAATATTTTTAAACATCCAAGTCGTTTTGGAGGAGTATGCAAAAGTAGCGAAAAAATATCATGTTTAATTTTTTTTTTGTGCATATCTATTAGTTACACGAAAAAAACATGATTTACAAAAAAATGTGCATGAATCAATAATAAATATATAATTTTTGCAAACCTTTCATCCTAGCCGTTACTAAGGATTATGCTTTAGAAAGTAACCGTTTTATGGCACTAAAGTATTGGAATGCTCTTAAGGAAAATATTCTGCAAACTTCTGGACCTATCTATGTAGGTACGCCTCTGCTAAACCCTTCGAGAAGTAGCTACATGCATGATATTTTGTCAGATAGATATGTGATTAAAGTATTTGTTCAGGTGCAAAGAGTATGAGTGATCCTCACGGCATCTGATCTTAGTACTGTACGCTGAGACATAGCGGCACGCAGTACGATGACACTAATTCCCAAACAGAGACCACACGTACAAAACTTCCAACCGACGACACACAAACAAAAATTAACTCATTTTTTAAAACAAGTTTAAACCCACCAAAAAGAAAAAGGCCCTAAGTATTTAAATGATAACTTGTCTGTATTTACATACGGCGTTTTAAAGCGAGACGTAGGCACTGTTCGTATAATATGCGCATACTTAACAAGTGCTGCCTCATCTAGAACAATTAGTGGGTCTTCTTTGTTTTAGATCTTGGGTATTTATGTTCTCAAAGGGTTAAGTCTAGAATGAATAAGTAAAGTGAACAACGAATTTTGGTGATCTTGTTGTTAATCTGACCTTTGCAGTGTTTCAGAGAATTTTAGGGATTTGAGTTTTTACTTTAGATATTGCGTCAGTTGCGTGGTTGAGTAGGTTTATGAATGTATCTGTCAACAAACATAAATAATCTGACGTCGTTTCTCATGGGGGTAGGCAGAATGTACAGAAAACCTCCTGCTACGATCCTTACGTACTCCTTTTTCTTCGTGTACGTTCAAATGATATATGTAGGTTAATAGAGCTCCCAAATAAAATTGTTTTTTCAAGCATATAGGACAAATACAAATCAAATCATATATTTTGAAGACAGCAGTGCCTAAGTTGTTAATTTGATATATGTAAAATATTACATGGTAATTATTTTAAGTTTTTTTTTTATGTATTATAGTCTCGCGCTTGACTACCATCTCACCTGTTGGTAAGCGATGATGTGGTGGACGGTAAGACACGCTTACCTAGAAATAACCTATTCACTCTTGACTTACAAGACTCCTAGATTGTAGCTGTCGTGAAAAACAGACTCCGGCAGGGAATTCCACGCCTTAGCTGTAAGCATAATAAAACTGTTTTCAAAAAGTTTTGTGCGTATGGGTGGAATATCCACCATGTAACGATAGCGCATCGCCGTACGTCTGGTAGTCCGATGATGAAACGGACGATGGAATAAGATCGTGCAATTCCAACGCACACTCCCTGAAATGTACCAATAAAAAATGACAAGCTGGCAACTTGGGGACTTTTTTTACTAACTGTGAAACCTTTTTTTAAACAGCTTTTATCGAAGCAAAATTTAGCGAAGGTTGATACATACCTGACCAGACAGACACACAGTAACATGCTGTAATCCTAAGCTACCGTATAATAACTATTCAAACATTGATACAGTTTAATGGTTAATACCTAACGCTATCCGGGCGAGCATCAATGTGCTAGACAGTCCGTTCGTATGTAATTAAGCAGATTATTTGCCAATCATAATAATAATTATTATGCACTAATACTCGTAGCAGGTACAGAACAGACAACCGTAACCAAATCACTGTAGGTTATGAAAATCGTATTTACCTAATACTTTGGCAAAAGTTTCAGAGTTTTGCAAGCGTAATGTAAAAAAAATATGCAGTGGTGGCCCAGTGGTAGCGGCCGCGACTTACAATTGTAGGTCGTGAGTTCGAACCCAGACAGGCGCTTTACTTTGTGTAAATTATTTCATCACCACTGCTCTCAAAACGGTGAAGGAAAACATCGTGAGGAAACCGGCATGTCCTAGGACCAAAAATTCGAAGACATGTGACATCCACCAACCCGCACTGGGCCCGCGTGGTGGATTAAGTCCCATTCCCTCTCAAAGAGAGGAGGCCTGTGTTCCAACAGTGGGGACATTAAAAGGATGAGGATGATGGATGAATGTAAAAAAAAGTGTATGCCGCCATTTTGTGGCGGTGGCCATCTTGGATTCATAATGATACTGAATATTTTCGATTGTATTGTCATCAGAACAAAAGGTTTATACTAAACATCAGATCAATTTGTCAACATGAATGGGGTAAAATTGCAATAACTAAATTTGACGAAAACAAATAAAAACAGAACAAGCAAAACAAAACCGTTTAAGAAGAAGACACTAATTACGGGTATTCAGAAGCCCGTTCTGATTCGTCTTGCCAAAGGTATCGTTTTTATCGCTTTTAGGTTATGGTAGTCTTACCTAGACTACCAAAATAATATAATTAGCCGCTCCATATATAGGGTAAAACCAGGATAGTTGCCCCAGGGTTATCGTTGTTCCGATTATAATTACTCTAGTTTCACGGGTGAATTGCATGGTATTTGAATAATCTATCGAAAGATTATCCAACTACCGCTAAGTTGACCGTATCTCATGTCTCTGGCAATTGAATGGAAATGCAAAATGCGATCAAAGTTTTTGCGGGATAGATGTCCTGTTTACGGTGGGGTATAATCTTTCCTAAACGTAACTTACCTGGATATATGTGGGATTGATGGCCCAAAATAAAGACTATAAAAATATTTAAGATAATGCTTTTACTTCTCATAAATTTATAGATAAAAAACCAATGTACCGGCCAGTTTTACAAAAAAAGTATATTGCTTTTTGTACTGAGAGATATAGGTAGGGTGATTTCAAAAAGTGTGGCAACTATCTGGCTATTACCCTATTGGTATTTAGTTGAATGCAGTATGAATGGAAGTCGACCCTAGCAAACTTGGAAAAAGGCTAGGCTGATAGTTTTTTTTTTTCAGAAGTTAGATATGACTTTACTGAACAGTTGCCATATTATTAAATATGTTTAGATTTCCCGTCCATTAAAATTTTCCAAAATAATTCCTTCGTTCACTTTGAGTCCGGGTGTGTAAGAAAGTACCAAAAAGTTATAACAGTTTCTATAATATTATTAACAAATATGTTTATGTGTCCATTAAAATTTTCCAAAATAATTCTCTATGCTTGACTTTCAGTTCGGGTGTAAAAAGGTCCCAGAAAGATGTAAGGCTCTCTTATAAGAAGGGTTGGTTAAACCCTTTAACGCACGAGTAAAAGTAACACGAGCGAAAAAAAATCTTTGACCTATTTTTTCTAAAATATATCTTTTTTTAATAACTAAAGATTAAAGATCATTTTGCAATAAAATTATTTCGACAAGCGTTAATTTAGTTTTACCTGTACTGGTGTCTCTAAATTATTAATCAAGGCTAACAAGTTAATTTTCGACCAACTTCCCGGTGTTCGTTTGAGTAAAAATTTTGCAGACACGTTTGCTTCTCGTTACTTTTCTGCTACTTCTCGTTTTTTAATAATTATATAATCTTATTGTCAACTACTAAAGTAGGTAACTAAAACTCACACGGTATAATACGAGGCGGATACTGCCACTCACCTACCTTCATCAACCATTCAGACGACTTTTGACACCTACAGGAAACAAAGGGGTGGTCTATCTGTTGCCACAAATAAACGTAGATATTTTTCTTATCAACCAATTTGTACAAAAATTCTTAGAGGTAAAGATTATCCCACACGGCTAAATACTTTCCGATAAACTTCGACCAGCCGACGATTCTACGAAGGGTGACGAATATCAAAGAAATTTGTTCGACTACTACTACTACTTTATTTTCCTTGTAATATTATATTGCGTTAATATCTAAATAATTTTAGGCGCCTATAATTTCGCCTTAAGCAATTATATGAACCATAGAAAATTGCACCTTATCATGCAGCAATGAAGTTCGAATTTTACTTTTAGAGTGCATCCCATTCAAGATTTGCAAGCGTTCGCGAATTCATTAAGATATTTCTTGCTCAAGGAAATTATAACCGTATTAGGCGAGGCATAAAGTTCATTATCCTTCAATAATAAAATATTTAGTTCTAGGATCTCCGTCAGGTCTGAATTAGGCATAATTATAAAGTGGTTGACATCTTAATCATTTTATAGGTAGAGCTAATCGCAGCAGCTGCTCTGGTTCCAAGAAAATGTCGTACAAAACCAAACCAAAACGACTTAATTTTATATAAGTGTCTAAATAAAAATATCCTTGTGTTTTAGATGTCGCCATTAAAGTTCCTTATTAAAAAATATTTATACCCTCGTTGGAAGATATAACCGCAAATTTCAAGCGTGGTAGGTCAAATCGTTTCATCGATTTTATTTATTTTTGATTGGAATCGATAAAATTCGGATCTGGACACCCAGTGAGAGGTGTCAGTATTTATCGGTAACTAATTATGTGGACTTGTTGATGTCTTAATCATGTTGGTGGTAGGTCTGACCGCAGGTTTTAGCGCAGTAGGTGATCTTGGTGAGCGGTGACGCGATGTTGGATGAGTCAGGATGAAGTTTATCCGTGGATGATCGAAATTTATAAAGTGAGTGTACAGGAAAATGTTGTGGTTATTATAAAATAAGCTCTAGAAAAGGATTCCTGACACAATCATATTGCCATAAATGATGACTGTAATAAAAGCCATACCAACGTGTCCCGCAATCCTCGTCACGAAGTTTTAGTAATGTTTAAAGTAAGAGAACATCAGCTTTTATTTCTTCGTTCGTCAATATCGACGGGTTATATTATATATAAAGATTAATTCAGAAGTCACAAGTTATTCAGATATTTTGCTTGTTTTGTTTTGTCGTAGACTTAATATCGTGCCTACAACAATCTATAAATACTTTGATAAGATTTTGAGTCTATGTAGGTAGATAGTATATTAAAATGTCCTTGAAAGTCTGGATATCTATTATTAAATCTTCTCCTATTAATATCAAAATGTACCGTAATGTTGTATTTGACAAAACTAGATCAATTGAGTATTATAACGTCTTATATATATAATAACCGAAGAAGACTCGTTATCACTATGTTTATTACGTCGATTTCGTTCAGTGACAACATAAATAAGATAATACAGTAGCTCATTTGAGCTGTTACGATATATCGAGCCTATAAAATAAATTAATATTAAAGCCATGGTATTTTCGTATTAACGCAATAACTCGCTGCTTATCTAGTGGTATCAAAATATGGTGAGTATCAGATAATCATTTGATGGTTTAGAGAAATGGTGTGAATAACTTTAACAGTGATACCTCTTAACTGTTTCGAAAAGGATGGGATTGCATGAGAAAACCAAATGCTAATTTGGATGCTATGATTGGTAGGTATGAGGGGATCGTCAATTGTTTATTTGATAATTTCTAATCGATTGTTTAAGCATAGCATAATTAACGTTGGCTATAATATTATAATGTTCCCATTGCTGGGACACCCTCCTCTCTGTGAAAAGGAGAATAGATTATTTTCCTGTTGGTAAAGCTTAATGTCTTAAAATTGTGATGATGAAAGATTAAAGATTCATCTTGAGTAAGTACTCAGCTTATTAAGTAATTAGTTATGTTACTCCACACATTCCTATAAGTCGGGTTTAGTCAATAGCATGGACGTCATAACAAATCGCAAGCACGCCCCCTGGTGGCGAATCAAGAATAACTACGGTGTGCTGTGCTTTTTGTAGCTGTAATGGTGGCTCGCGGTGAGCGGGACGAGGAAAATAGTACTGACCGCCTCAAAGCTAAGACATCGTAGAATCATTGCCAATCCGTAATGTTTGTTAGGAAAGATTGTAAATGTGACTATTTGAATAAACCCAGTGTATCGAATAGTTTGTGCCATTTCATTTTCACGGTTGTATCCACCTACCCGCCCACACACGATGTCTTAACCTGTGAGAATATATCCTAACTTGCCAATGATTTGCATCTATCAGCGAACCTCATACGACATATTATATTTGGTGCTTTAACCATGAACAAAGATTACTTAAAATCATGTGTCAGCGAACATTAACCAAACATTAAACATCTTTGTAAGATAACAGTACAAAAAACAGTTAGCACGACAACCCATCCTCAATTAAGCCAAAACATCAAATATTCAAACTTAATCCAAACGTAAACAAAGATTAGCATACAAGAACGGATAAACCCCACGGAGCTTCTAATTTTCAAGTCATTACCGAACCGCTATTTAAAACAGAAAAGCAAGGCAAAGAGAAAGCTAACATTGTAGTGACAGATGCGATTGTCAGAGGCCTTAGTCCGAGTTTTTAACGTACTCGATTGCGTTAACGTAAACGTTCTCTTATGACAATTTTTATAATTAAAGATAAACTAAATACTATATACTCATTAGACGTTTCGCGCTGTTGGACATTTAGTTAATTATACTTTCTGATCATGAAGGTAAAAAACAGCTGTCAGCAGACTGCGCTTATGCAGTTGCAATACAAATGACGTTTACGTTAACGCAATCGAGCATGAGTAAAAACTAGGAATAAGCCCACAGAGGCGCGAAACGTAAAGGTCAATTTATATTGAAATTGAATAAGCGCCGTATGGTGACGGGAGTAACCCATTTTTTTGTAGAAATTTTGATATAAGAGATCATTTACGTCATCACGAGTGAGTAAGTTAAAAAACTCGGAATAAGCACACAGAATGTTTCTATGTTAGTCTTTCGAAAGAGATACAGTTAAGTTGCCGGCAGATTCAGAGTTTTCTAACAATGTTTACTGACAAACTTACAAAGCGGTATACTGAGAATTTTAATTTCTACGATTCTTAGAAAAGACAAAGGGATTAAGAAACCTTTTGCTGGAAGATTTTGTAAAGTCAACTTTGAGGAGACTTGCCTTTGTAAGGCGAGAATGCGATTGACTTAATAAACGCTGAGTAGTTTAATGTTAAAAGTTTCAATACAACTACAAGTTGGTCTTTAAATTCTAGGTTTTTGTTATCGAACTAAAAAGAATTCTGGTAAGCTGCTCTTCACTAATTTTGTCTTAAAACATGAACCTAAAACTTTAGACAAGTGTCATTCGAAGTTAAGGATGGAGGCGGTCAAAATGATGAAATATATGCGATCACGTGAAATTTCGATAGGATTTGACATTTCATTTTGACATTTTGACAATCGCTTTCACGTTTTCGATACAAGTGTAGGGCCTCTTGTTATTAATCACAGACACACTTTAACTAAAATATTTACATAACAGATACCTATTCTCATTTTATTGACACAAACATGGTTGATCAAATACATGATCAAAATTCTCAGAAGTAATCCAAAGATGAAACACAACGCCATTTCATTAGTACCACATTATGTCAAATATTTACAAACTTGATAAAACGAGGCAAAGCTGTTTATTCATGACTAAAACAAAACTAAACGCAACATCAGATTAGATAAAATATACCGTCAAACGTTAGGAATATTCGTATAAAATATTCAAGATTAAAGAGGGAATTTTTGAAGACTTCTATGTTAATCCGGGTCGCTGAGACCGTTTTTATTAGGCCCACAGATAAGGATTAATTAAAAATGGTGTATTAAGAGGTCTGACTGCTTAATTGTGGAACAAAGTGTGAAGATAAAGTAAGATAGTAACGTTTGTTGGAACTCAACATGCTAGGATTAGTCGAGCTAACTTTAAGAAAACGAAGACGGAATTTTCCCGAAACGAATGTACACTGTTTCTGCTCTGAATGCTATCTCTTATATGAGAAACTGTTAATAAATGTGGTTTTATATCCAAAAAACTCAACCAATTTATTAGCAAGAAGCCTTCCCTAACTTGAATTTAGTTCTCCCGGTCTACTGCGATAATAATTCATGGAGTCATCTAAAACATTAGACAGTAAATTACAGAACTCAAGTTTATCGAAATATCAATACACTTACTGGTTCCGTGTCGCAAGTCTCCAAATCCGGAATAGGATCGTCCCCGCAATAGTACTCCGCTTGCAGGAACGGTGGTCGAGGAGGAGGCGGCAACAGGAACTCCGGCGGAGGGCCAAGGCAGTCACACTCCGTCAGATCTGTGGGTTCGATCTCCCACATCGCGTAATCTAACTTAACACTACTCACAACCTTTTCACTGATACCACTATCACTTAAATAATCACTAGTATCACGTTTGTCGCGTTTCACTTCATTTGAAGTCCTCTCTTTGATTAAATTCGCTATGTAAAGTTCGTCGTCCACGTCGCTCCATACGTTTTTTCTAACCTCCTCATCTTCTAACGTATCTTCGAGTGAATCGTAGAGTGGCGCTATAACACTATCGCTGACTCTGTCTTCTGTGTAGTCTGAGTTCTTGTTTCTTCCAACTGTATTTCCAAGAACATCATGGTTCTCTTTCTCACTGTCAGCATTCAAGTCACGAGCTTGCTTATGTTGGTCGTTTCTATTGAAAACATTTTGATATGTCCAAACAGCGTACGATGACGCTTTAATTGGACTCCTGTTGAATCTTTCGGCCATACGCAGTCTTCTTTCAAGTTATCTGCAACAATAAAAACATATTTATATAAAACGAATACTTAGATTGAAAGGCTATTACCGGCTAAACCAATTTCTTATCTGACGAACAACGTATCGATTTTACAGTGGTATCAAACTACTTATTATTTAATAGAAGAGCTAACACCTCATTTTGTTTAACAAAGCAGCCGCAATTAGAACCTACCATTGGTGCGAGTACAATGGGAGAGGGACTGGTATCGATATCATCGGGTGCTACGTTCTCTGGTTACTTTAATTTATTTTTTATCGCATCAAATTGGATGGACGGGTTTCTAGCTATGCACTCGGTATTCCACCGCTATCACGATGTACCCGTGAGTGAGGCGGTTTCGAAAGTTTAAAGTTCATCGTTTTTTGATATTTAATTTTGATCACACTGCGGTTGAGTGTAGGCGAAATAATTGAGTTTTGATTTCTTATTTTGTCGAACAAAAAGTAGCGACATTGTAGAAAGAGGGAATGTATGGACCGAGATTTATTGGCAACATGGGTTTGGCTTCCGGAACAAATTAATGGCTGACATCAGTATTAATTGCGCCAATAAACAATTCGTTAAATGCGTGAGTATACGGAAGAAGCACAACCATAAAACACACCTACCGAGCAAAACCACTTACAAAGTCATATTTACATATTTACATAGTCAACCCATTCATTGTAACCCTTAACAGGAAGAAAAAATATTTTTCCACAAACATTTTCTCGCTCGTTCAAATGTTTTTCGATAGAGCTGTGCCATGAGTACGCAATTATGCATGCGTAAGGCGTTTCTGAGGAGGTACCACAAGATTGCGAGGTCTTAGGGTCAACAGCGTCAGATAACCCAAAGGTACCAGCGAATAAAATATTGAAGAGTGTTATGGCATTCAAAACAGGGTTATAGATGCAATTTATGAATATTTAAAGTACCGTTTGAATGGATATCTTGAAAGTGAATAATATAACATTCTCTCGTGATTGACACTGATACTCTTTGTACTTTTATTTCTTTTGTAACTTCATTAATGATTTCACGATTGAAGTCAGTATTATCTTTATGTCACATGTCCAGTTTTCTTGTACAGTTAATGAATAAAGTACTTTTCTAAAATTGTACTTATTATTTATTATTTTGGCTGTTTTCATCTCATTGAGTAGTTATTTGGCTCAGTTGTTTATTATGAAGACAAAGCTACATTTAATTTATTTCTATACAGTTGTATTATTTGGTTGACTGCATCTTTTTGTTCGTATATAATTTGCCTACTTTCATTACTTTCCATAAAAGTATCTTTATAAGCAGGAATGATTATGAAAACGTCATCTTCACACCTTACCTGTCCATTACACTTAATAACATCATTTTCTTTTTGCATATTCATTGCAGTCTATCAATGTACAGCATTGAAGGCGTAATCTTCGATACTCCATGTCTCATTAACATTTGGCGCGTTCAGTGGCCACTCGATAGCTGTCAGAAGAACTTTGACAGCGATACAATACTCGACAAGAGCCCTTAAGGAACTTAACGAACCCATTCTATGGATTTTCTCACGTGAATTATTATTGCTAGTGGATAACGGTCTGCGAGGGGTCGCATGTGTGTCGATCGATCGGATTTGAGTGGATGAGCGAAATAACTTGTGAAGCATATAGTAGGTTATAGGTTTTAATGCTTGCGTTTGACCGGTTTTTAAATGGATTCAATGTTTTTAATGTATCGTATACATCGTTAAATTTTGGTCGTTTTAATCTCGTGGAGGGTCGATCTGGTATATGAAACAGTATTGATTTATAAAGATTAAATTAAAAACAACAATCACAAAAAAATAAACCGACTTTCAAAGCAAAACTCAAAAAGTGCAAAAATAACTTTCGTTTCGGAAGTCGGTGTTACAAAATGATAAAACAAGTGGGACAAAAGACCAAAAGAAAAAAATACGGTATATTCTTAGTCATAATTATACACTTAAATTTAAATAAATACTTACATTTCAAATAATATTTTCATTCATAAAGAAAGAACCCCTTTGAAAATGCGGTACTTATGACTTCAAACGAGTTGAAGCAATGATTCACCCACGGTTAGCAATAACATTAAATTACCTAAGACATGCATTTGCAGTTTCTACTTGAGCCCCTTTATCTAGAACCTTTCTCCTTATAATTATCAGAAAGAATAAATAACATCATCCCACTCACGACATTCAGCAAAATGCATCAAGTTCAGGAAAACACAATAAGTTTTGAGCAGTAATTCGTAAACATGGCCGTTTATCATGAGAGTTGTAATAGCCTACTGCCCACACTAGGAAGGTTTATTACTCCTGGGCATCATAATAAATCCATCGAATTTCAAGCTTCGTCCGAAGATAAGTAGCATTCATTGGTTTTATTTATATTTGTGGTCGATTTTCTTTATAAGGTAAGCAATTTAAGTGACTTCATTGGTTAAGTGCTTTAGTGTCGTTGCTGTGGCAACTCGAATGTTGGAATTGAGATTAGCTTTCAAGCAATCAGTTACTGTGGGTGTTTGATTGTTATTAGGTATTTGTAATTTGTAGTGAGAATTGACAGTAACATTAACGTGAGTCTTGGCTATTATATTGCAATTACCTATTAACTTAGTACAACAGTGATATTGACCTCAATTCCCAAGTTAACTATTGTCAAAGATTGATACTTGTCCACAACTGTATCTTTACTATTAAAAATATATGGATAGGAGATCAATGAATTTTAAATTTCTGATTCATAGATAGGTAATCGTTTCTTTCGATAGCGGATCAGTAGATCTAACGGTTTCACATTACGTGTTAGGTCCCAAGGTCGATTCCTCAAATTTGCAATGATTACGGTATAGACTACTCTACTTATTTTTGCTTTAATTCGATGTTTGAATGATAAAGGTGTTAAGGTAACTGTTTAAAATACAGTTATCGATATGAAATAAATCAAAGTGCCCATTGATTGTAAAGCTGTAATGTAAATTAACTTATGAAGGTTTAGAGACCAAGTTATTTTGGTATTTTAGTGTGAGCATTGTCAGAGTTAAATGCGTAACATTGTATAACGCTGACAATGAGTACAGGAAGCTAAAACTATTCACTGTATGATAGATGATATCAATAACCTGTTTTACCAAACATTTTGTTGTATTGAAAACTACATCTATTATTTGTATCCAAATGTAAAATTAAAAATATTATAACGTCGGCAAAACCGTCATGCCCACGATTTAAAAGAACAACACTCAACGTGCGCCATTTCCCATGGGATTGAGAACGTCTGTCTTTTCACAACCTTGTGTAATGCAGACCGCTTCGGGGTAAAACATGAATAAATCTTAAGTATGAAAAAGACTATTTTAAAGTTGTATTTCATCTACACTTGAATCGCCTTTGTATTTTTTTTGTATCTTTCAGTACTGCCTTAACACTAATAGTAACTTATACTTCTGCCTACCCGCCAACTTTAAGAACATTGACACTCACACTTACTTGTTTTGTAACTAAAGTTACTCTAAGGTCTTTCTGTAATACTACTTTGTCTATTTACCTAACTTCGGCGTATGTTGACCGACAATAGCACGTTCTAATAGGCGTTTCCGTTACTCTAATAATAATGTAAACGAAAAATCTTCTGTAAGACCGATTTTAAGATGTTTTTTGTGGTGTTGAAATAAGCAAATTGAAGTGGTACTTCAGAGTGGTATGCAAGTAATTGATTTTTGTATCAACTTCCGGGAAGCTTGAGGTGCAATGGCTGGTTCTGTTTCCACACCTTGGTTTCGAATCTTACAATGAATTAACGTTTTAGAAAATTTCTCACGGATATCTTCGGATTATATTTTTGGATGCCTAGATTCGTGATGAATAACTAAAACTAAACTAATGATTGAGTCAATATTACAAATGAGCAATAGTATTTTATTATTATGACGAAATGATGAAAAGGATCCCACTGAGAGGACAAAAAGAATGATAAGAATTTCTAGAGATATGAGAAAGTAAGAAAAGTATGAAGGATACCTTATCTTACCAGTACCACCCAAGTAGACAACCATTTAAAAAATAAACGTAGACAAATGATTCACTTTGGCATTCCTTCATGATGACTTGGTTCTTGGTTAGTATTGCATACATTTTAAGCATTTCTTCATCACTTAGCTTGTCTCTGACTCGGCTGCAAATTTTTGATACGTTGTCACATTCGTGAAATCATTATTGTCATCCACCACCCTACCTATAGCCAAGATTTCTATATTAAATGACTTCCTTGCTATTACAATCTATTTATCGAATGTGATTCTTATAATTTTAAAATGGGCAACGCTTAAGGCACTATTTCTAGATTCTTTTTCATCGGTATTTGTGTTTTATTTGTAAATATTTCATCACAATAAAAAAATCATCCCTTCTGCGTCCGCTCGAGCATTTTCAACCCAATTAACTTACCAACTATTCACGATCGAACCGCAAACTCCCAACACACAAACCCTCAAACCGTTGGAATTTCAAAGTTAACTGAGAGAAAATTACTTATTAATACGTGCCGGTTAAACTCCTTTACTAATAACTGAGGTACAACCTATATCTTAAGAAACAAACATTGTAATTGGAATCGGTCCTATAAATAGCATATTAATGTAGCCGTGTAAGGTAGAAGTGACTGTTGTTTGTACTCAGCGAAATAGTAATAATGTCGATTGTTACGCCCCCTCACCGTGTTAACGCGGGCCAATGTTGGAGAATTACATCCATCGTTCCACTTGTCGACAAGAGCTGTAGAAGTAGTTTCATCACTTGTGGTAAAGGCGTGATTGTAACAGAATTAGGAATTTTGGAGTATATAAATAGCAGTAGTATTGTTGTTCTAGATTAGTTAATTTGATTATACAATTGTTACTCGTGCCGAAATGTTTGATATGAAAATAGACCTTGCTATGGTTAAATAATAAGCTAATCAGCGAGAGTTATAGAACAGATTAAAGTCGAGACTTCGAGAGTCATATTTTACTATAGCTACCATCAAAACGACAAATAATCTTGCTTCACATAAGCTGAACTTTACTGTAATCAAAAATTATGGTTTTTAATTAACCCAACCCCACACACAATCACAAAAAACTCGCGAATCCCATTTCCAATACAAGATTACATTATCCGATGCTAATGGAACTGCAAATATTTTACCATTATCACGGCGAACAATTGGTTCGTCCGCCATACATACGAATGTAATAACGTTATCCGTCGCATGTTCGTGATCGGTTAATTAGTTTCCTCTTATGAAGATTTGTTGCTTTTATCTACGTAGTTTTCATTATGTAGAGAACGGATAACCCAACTGTGTAAAAACAAACGAAATCCAACTTAATCTTTCACTAATAAAGTTCAAATCATTTCGCGTAGTTAGAAGCGGGAGCTAGGAAAGTTAAATGCGTGCGAATTTGGACTTTATATCAACGGTGGTAGGTTTAAAATTATTTTTTGGTAGATTCTCGTAAACAAATAAATTAGCGCCTGTATTTAACTAATCCAATTTAGTGAATAACAAGTAAAATGATAACAGATAACGGTAGTTTGGTTGGTGACATGGTGGAAAAGAGCGTACCTAATAGTTAGTATATGTCTCATTCACAAGTGAGTTAGTTAGTTTGGGCGCACGGTTGGGGCAGTGGTTGAGCAATTGACTGCTGCGCTTCGTGTCGCGGGTTCGATTCCCGAACGGAACAAATATTTCTATGACCTACAGATAGTTGTTCCGGCTCTGGGTGTTGTGTATGTGAGTTTATATGTTTGTAAACGCACCCACGATACAGGAAGAAATTTCTAGTGTGGGGCAACGTTCTTTAAAAAGAAAAGAAAGAAAAAGAAAGTTATTTAGGAACATAGAACGTTATCTAAAGAGTGAGTCCAATGGTAACTAAAACGAAGGTTGTGTGAGAAAGAAATATAGTTTAAAGTTCAGCGATTGACTTCAACATAAGATATTGAAGTTAACATGAGATTGCCTAAAATACTTCTCTATTCATGTCATGAAGCAGGAATAAGAAACTTTAACAACGAGGGTATAAGAATGCATGAGGTTTAAAACTCCACAGTCGGTGAAACGATTAGCTTTTAAAAAGCAGACAATATATCAATAAAGAACTCAACCGGCAGCAGTATTAATAACATCACATACAATCCTTTAAAATAAAGACCAAAAACACTTAAAACTCCAAAAAAACTTTCACCAAATCACACAAAAATCTTAACCATGAAGGTAAAGTAAAAGGAGCCGCCATCTTGGTGGTCCTTTCACAAACAAAAAAGGCTGTATTTTCTCAGCGTAACCCGCTCCGTGTCCGGCAGTTAGCACTAAGCGTTAAGCCGAGCCAGTTGAGGGTAGGTAGAACAGGACCGGCCATTAGCCCGGCTAACGCTACTGCAAACATGTTAGTAAATATGACCCTGGAGACCATTTCCACTGGGTAAGATGGTAATCTTCGGTTAATCTTTGGTCAGATTTGAGAGAGTAATTCTATAAGTAACAGAACTTATAATTTTAGACAGCGAGTTCATCACATATAAAAACTTCTCAAGAAAAAAGTTTAAAATAAATAATCCGTAATTGCTCACACAAATACAATATTAGTAGACCTTATTTACCGCCTAGAATCCAATAATGCTGTGATCCAGGTATTAATGTCTGACAATTTATTAATTGAAGGATCACCAACGAGTTATACACCATTAACTTATACAGACAATATAAAAATTTGGTACTTTTATATCGTTACGCACACTGAATTAGATATAGGTTACCGCAGCTTACAAAAACGACAAACTGTCATGTATGTGTACGAGATATTTATGATACGCGTATGAAAAAAAAAATAGTTATAAATCTTTATTTGGAGAATAAAACTTGTTTTATGGTGTAAAAGCTTGGTCTAATTAGCTCTTATAAAATAAAGACCACATTCTACCAATGCCTTAACAAGACGGGATAAAGTTTGGAGCATCAAACTGTACCGGCACGACAAACTCTTCCGTTATTCCAACAGTGGAAACAAACTAAGAGGCTAAAACGTCGGCTTGTGTGATTCCTTGGTCTGTTAACGTTGTGTTAATAGTAGTTATTGATGTTTAGTGGGTTTTGTTGCCATGCTTGCGTTGATCAGACGGATTATGGCTGCTTACTTACGTTGTGACCAGACTGGATGGCTTGTTCCGCTTTCGTGAGTGTTTCACCTATCTTTGATATAAGTTTGGGTACCGAATTTATGAATTTAATTTATCAACTAATTGAACAACTCCAAAATCTGAATCGTAAGAAGTATCGGGGCTAGGATGAAACATGGATATTTATAATTTACCAGTAGAATTTTCCGTCAAAAATTTCGACAAGGTTTCAATTTCAATGCACTCAAAAATATATCATTTATAGAGAGTAATGAACCGCGAAATTGCCCTGATCCACATCCCACAGAAAACAAAGAATTAAAAAATACAACTCATAAAGATACCATCAAATACCCTACTTATCATAAACACGTTCATACAGACAGACAATAACCTCGTAACCTAATTCCCGTCACCCTGAATGAAACAATTCCTATTTTAGCATTTGTAGCCAGTGTTCCAAGTACGTATCTGTTACTGGCAAGCATTCTGCCAAGAGACTCTTGCCAAGGTTGGGCATTCGTTACGAACCTAACATACCCCCTAAAGGGGGGTTGGCAACAATTCGATGCGCATATTGAGTTCCCCAGTTTTGTTTGAGGGCAGGGCGTTCGCCAAATATATTGGTATCTCTCCAGTTTTTATATTTCGTTGGAAACTCTTTTATTTATCGCAGCGAGTATTGTTCGTGACTTGAAGATGTTGTGTTTAAAGGTAATTTATTGTTCGTTCGTGTGAGGCGTCTTTTTTTTAAGGAAAGCGTTGATTTGTTTGTAACTGATATTTGAGTGGTGTGCTCTTTGGCAATTTCAATCTCTTTGTCGTAGCTTTTTTATTTTAGTGTGCTTAGCAATTTACGTGTATTTTAAGATTACCCAGGTATTTCTCTAAGTTCTATGTCCAATTTTCCAGATATACAAACCTAAGACGAAGAAAATTAAATGATAATATTCGTTAATTTCCTTCACCAATCCTTCTATATTATAACATTTTTCAGTCTTATTTCTAACTAAAATGCCGGAGTGAATACAAAGGTATTTCATGAAGCATTTCTTCCATCATTATTATCCATTATTGCGTTCAGAAACATTCCTGAGCACTTCAAAGTGAAGCTCTCCTAAAGCCGGCCACTCATTGGCAGCAAAATCTCTTACTTCTTTTCTAAAACCGTTACTTTGCTTTGACTAAAAAGCGAGTAAAACTTTAACTGGGCTTTTTATTTTAACTTTCTAAAAATGAATTTTAACACATCTAGCTCTATTTTTTTACTTTTTATTAATTCCGGTCATAAAAAATTTGGTAATTACACAGTGATATTTTATTGTGGACAAAAAGTAAAAATGTTATGCAAATTTTTCATACATTGAGTGGATGGTAGTAGCACTATTAAAACAAGTTTGTGACAGAAAAAAACAATCGTATTCTTATTTCTTTTTCCCGAAGCAGTAGACGTTTTCGATTCTTTTTTCGTTCCTCTCTCAACTAAAATCTTCTATTTGACGTCACGAAGCCACTCGTTCGTGCATATCTTTGCCGAGCTTCCGATATTTTCTACTTCAACGCCACCCGACAGATTCTAAGGAAACTATTTATGTGAGTAAATACGGCTATATTAACGAAGTTTATTAAGACGTGGAGTAGTAAATATAACTAAGTAGAGCAGTTTACCATACGTGCGATTGTGCGTGGGTTTAGAATTCAATGGTGCTATTTTAATTAATTTTAGAGTTTATTGTAGTATTCAACCATTTCGTTTTATCGATTCGTTAATTAACTGAATTTTGTTGAAGCCTGCATGTCTAGCAGCCAAAAAGTCTGTGATTGTCTTTTATTTATTTCATAGAAATAAAAAAATATTAGTAAACGATTAGTCTTTGATGTAATACGGGACAAGGGCATCTAGTCTTCTTCCTAGATTCTTTCCTGTGAAGCTGACTCTTAACATAATGTCCAGGAATACTAAAGTAAAATTTCTCTCAAGAATTGAAAATTTCTTCAACAATAAAACAAACAAGCTAATATCAATCTACATCGTCGTACAAGGAAGTCACGATACAGTCGGACAGCCCTCACGAGTTGACGACACGCCAGTACGCGGTGCAGCGCTGTAGTGCTCGAGTCCGCTTCAGTCGCTGACAGGCTAAAAACTGAAGCAGCTTAATTAAGACCTCGACGACGCCAATTTATAACGAATAGACGTTCGTGATTTAGAGGTTACGACATTAAATGGAACGAGATTCTTAGGTTTCTTTTGTAGTGTATGTCATTTAGTTTTCTTGACTAAAAAAATAAAACAAGTTTACTCGTTCAGATTTCGGCAATTTTTTTTAACACTTCTAATTTAAAAAAAAGAACACCTATGGCCAACCTTAATAATAAATGCAGAGTTTTTCAGTTTAAACATTCCAATTCAAAGAAAGTTTAACTAAAAAAAATACGCATAAAACCCATAAATTTAATAACGATTCTTTTTCTTAAATAAATTTAGCTAGATAAAATATCGCACTGTGTGTAAAAGCAACATTTTCCAAACCTATTTTTTATGTTTGTTTCAATTTAAAGTAGCACATTTATTCCCAACCCAAAAGTGTCATCTAACGAGGCACTTCCCATCCAAATACGTAGATGGATAGACCCCTTAAGCCGTGGCGTGCGTGCAATGCCACTCTAAAAACTTATGTGACTTAATTAAAGAGCTGAACGTCGCCAATTTACAAGAAATCCTGCGCGTGATCGCAGACTTGAGAAGCTATCCGCTATCGCAATGCTAATAACAATAAGATATAATCCAGCTACTGTTAAATTTATGTAAAATTGCTCTGTTTTTAAATGAGTGTGTAATGTGATGACATTACATTGAAACTTTTAGACCATTGTCAAGTATGAGAACTGGATTTTATTGTACTTATAATTTTATCTTGACAGAAACAAAATTACCAAACCGAAACAAGTAGTTTAAAAACAATGAAAGGAAGCTTGAAACAATAAAAATTCCATATCTATTTGACAACCCTTGCGGGTTATAATTTACAGCAACAAAATAAACACATTAATTACAGTAATAAGGTTTTAAGACAGTACAAATTAACATATTCCCCTGCGAAATACAAAGTAAAGTAATATGCAAATAAGATATTACTATGCCACGTATGGTAAGTACGCCTTTGAAACTTCTACACCAGTTGTCATAATTGCACGTATACGTGGTTCGATCTGAGTGGCGTTTCGGAAATTCCAAACGTGGATGCATTTTCGGAATTGGCTCGCATTTTCCTAATGAGTTTTCGTGGAAAGGTGTAGTAGGAACTCTAGTTTTAATTGATAATACTTTATAGTAATTAATATACTGATGATTTGTTGCCAAAGAGTTATCTAGAAAAGGCAATGTTGCAAGCGCTAAGAAATTTGTATATATTTTTTAGAGTGCAGTTTATGTTTTAAATCTCAGTTTTAACCAAACTAAACCATAAAATACATAAATTCCTGCATGATAAAAAAAATCATTCCACTCCAGTATATTTTTGTTAAAAACTCCATAAAAAAATGGCACACTCCACAACCAAAAATAACTACATGCGAATTCACTTTTCGTAACTAAATATTGCCCGTTCTACACATTCGTTGTCCCGGTACTAGTATTTATGTTGTCAATAAAACTCACCGAGTCGCCAGGGAGTCCTGAGATATAAACATGAATGAAAATAGTCTAGTGCTGTTTTTGTCCAGCATGATTCTCACTTTGCACACTGTGCAAGTTTGAAGTGGTGTAACGTCTGTATGTCGGTGGCCCGAAAGTTTAAGTGAGGTACTTCATTGTCTGTGTTTTACCTAGGTGAGTTTAATTGGAATATTTGAAATTACACCTGCTGATATGCAGCTACTTTTTTATGCTGCGGCTTGGTGACATGTTTTAATGAAAAATGATTTCTAGGTACTGATTTAAATTAAAATACTTAAATTATATACGTGTACCTAACATTGTTTATATAATAAGTATTGTAATTATAAGAATAGTAGCGAAACCAATCGACTACGGCTATCATACCAGCCCATCCTCTTCAATTAAAAGGGGATGGGCATTCACTCATAGAACATGTACGAGATGACACGCAACCGATACACTCTCTCATTGGAAATGTTATTCAATTATAACAAAGAGGATTTTATTATTACATTCTAATGAAATTACTTATTAATTGATGATAGATCCTGAGGCTCTTGAAAAAGTCTCGTTCCATAAGCGATGGCAAAGGTCGAAATTCCCTTGGAAATGGATTGATCACGTGACATTTCGATAGTGCTTAGAAAGAAAGAAAGAATGACTTTGCATCTTGTCTCCTGTAGTAGTATTAGTAGTAGGAACTCCCGTTTCCGCACATTGACTCCCATTCGGTCGTTTGTGCGTGGGGGGTACAAGCTAACATAGCCAGCCTAGCTCCATCCAAAAGCACTGAACCTTCCTGGGAGCTTCACAGGCTTCACGGAGCGACCTCACTGTTTTGAGGATTGCTTCGCGTTGATATGCCACGACCTCGCATTCCAGGATTACTGGGGCGGCTAATCGTATCTCATGTGCGGGTCATAAATATTTACTTGTGACCCGCATAGGAGGCACGAGATAGGCTAAACTACTCAAATAATACTACATATACTATACTACTAAAATAATAAAAAATAAAAATAAATAACCCCGTGAGAGAACAAAAAGGCTCACAATCACATACTTTTTTAATTTTTTTCCCATCACTATCACTAATTTTTGAACCACTATCATTGATTTTTGAATCACTAGTCTTGAACCTCCGATTATTTATAATTTACAGAATAAAAGTATTATTTAGTTCTAAGAAAAATAGCAACTGTAACAGGAATGCCCTTTGTAGTCAATACAATTAAACAGAAATAATTAAACGAATTAAACACAGTGCAGATTTTTTTTAAACATGTAGACAAAAATAACAAATCACAAAACTGTAAGGTACAATTTTACTACCAAAGAAGTGTTTCCATTGTACAGATAGCGACAAAATTTATTGTACGGTGTACAAATAAACTGCGAATATGTTAACAAGGAATGAAACAAACGATGCAAAAACAAGACTCAAGCGTTCATATTTATAGAGATTGAAATTGGCGCCCGGAGCCCTATTTTAGCTACAACCCTTTAATTTATCGTTGACTTTGCAGTCCTGTAAGTAAAATTTGTTGCACATTTTAATACCCGTAATTGGTATCGGATGAGCGGTTCCTGATTGATGGTTTTTTTTCTGACGGTACAAAAAGTTAATGATGTATTTTTGTACTGGGTTTTTGCTTTTAAGTGTGTATTTAGAGGTTTTTGTTTGAATAATGATTGTTAAGTTAGGTTCTAGTTTAAAAATGTCGTTAGGTTTTTATAACTTACTGGGAAAAACCTTTTTATTAAAAAAAAGGTTAGAACATGAATCAATGTTGGAAAGATAACTAGGCTTAGCTGAAATAAGCATTTTTTTGTTCAAAATAATAAATTCTCCTTTCCCTGGTACACAAAAATGTCACATTCACACTTTGATAATAAAAGCAAAAACATGTTCATTCTTATTGCTCAAACTAAAAAGCTTCCCCCACGTTTCTATATTCTAAGAAACATGTTCGAAGCGTTCACTCCATATGCACTTCTTACCATGTCTCTCCATTTAAGCGAATATTCACAATATTCAATAACGTTACTGTTTCTAAATAGGCCTAAATTATGGCAACGATGGATTTTATCCGTAAATGTACTAAATAACATGGAATAATCGGCATATTCCCGCCCACAGCGCAAGACAAATCAACTCGTTTATTTTAGAACTCAAAGACAGTATGACACAGTGTAATGAAATAAAAGACAATACGCCAGCCTTTGATGCTTGTAAATGAACAAAAAGCGTGTCGAACGCTTTTGTGAGAGCTTGCATTAATATGTTTGACAATTATAGTTTCATAGTGGGGTAATTTTGTATGGTAGTGGACAAAATTGACGAGTGGATTTTTCGAGAGCTATTGTTTCTGATGAAAGTGCTGCAGATTTTAAACCAGCGCACTGAACTTTATGAAAAAATTTTAAAAGTACATCTGTTTCATATTAATAAGATTTCATTATAAACATCATTTATTTACGATCACACCCATTGATTAAATAAATAAACCAGCTTATTATTAAAGCAAACGAAAATCCCACTGAATGCACATATATTACACAATTGGTCGATAAATTAAATACCAATATTCATGTTTCACTTCCGAGGAAATAATGCGTAACAAAAGTACCTCAGTAAAATTATTTCTCAGCGATATTTATATCACGAAATTGGGTTAATTAGATACACAGGTGATGTGTTCATATTAATTTATAAATTTTAATTAATGTTCGTTAAGGCACGGTACGCGTAAGATTTATAAAAGATCACTCACGACGCGTTTTGGACAAAATTACCGAAATTTTCCTTACGGTCTTAATTACTAATTTAAATTATGATCTAATCGTGAAAGCTGCGTGCGTTTAAGGGTGATAAAAGGTACTTCAAGGAAGTGAAAAAATTAAAGATTATTTCCTCAATTTAATTTTCGCTCAGCTGGTGTGGTTAAACAGAAAAAAAATGGACCTGTCTAAAAGCCACGGTTCGCATTTTAATCATGTTTTTATCGTCCCTAGGTTTTATCAAAAGTACTCATTGAGCTGTAAAATACAACAAAAAATTTTGGATCTGCAAACACAGCACACAGATTTAAGATCTAGGCAAATCTAGCACTGAATTTTTTGTCCAAATCTCGTCGAGAACTACTGGACCACTAAGCGCTACAAAAAAAAACCAGATCGTGATCTCAAATTCAGTAGGAACTCGAAAGCACGCGCTAAATCGATCAAAAAAAAATGTATATGAAAACAAACTTTTTGTTCGTGAGAAATATCAACATGGGATTGACAAAAACTAGCATTTTGAAGTTCAAAGTCCGTTCTCGATTACGTCGTCAAGCACATCGCCTGTTAACTCAACTCGGTCACAGATTTTCTACGCACGTACGTTTCTGATCGAGTTCGTGATTTAGTGAAGAAAAAAAAGTGAGATTAAGGACAATGGTAGTCACTATTTGTGTTCTGATTTTCACGGCTTGATTGTATTTCGTTGGTGTGAGATGACTTACTTTGTATATTCATGTTATGTCTCGTGCGAGGCAAAAAATAGACATCACGGTGTTTTTTCCAACAGTCTAATCTTTGTATAGCTGCAAGTACCGAATTCAGCATAATACTTAAAAAATACAAGACGACCAAAAGTATGAACTAAATAACTCGAAATCTTTTTCAATGCTGAATGCAATTGATGTTCATCTGATTTATGAGAACTATACAAAAATCTTTAGTACCAACCGATTTAATCCATAATTTGACTTTTTCTCAAAAGACCTCACTGCAAACAGCATAATTCATTGAAAAATCCTCGCAAAATCCAAACAAAGACATTTTAAATAATCGTTTTCAAAAGATAATACGTTTACTGAATACACATTTGGGTATAAAAACAGATGATTGCCCCTTCATTACGGCGGTAATAATTCCCACCAACGCGAAAAGTTTTGGACACAAAATTGAAAAAGAGATCGCGTGCGTGGTCCAAGTTTTAGGATTGTAGCGTGTTGAGAAACAACATTATAAAAATACGGTTATAGCATTTTAAGTAGCTCACTACTACTTCAAGTTATCTGAAAGAGATAGGAACTGACAATAAACCTAGTAAAGTTATCACGAATGGAACAGTTGGTTAGACAAACTGAAACATAATTTTGTAAGGCCAAATCAGAAGCCTTCTGTTCAGTGATCAGAAGTAAAATCTGAAGCAGGGATATTTCATGAAACAGAGAACTAATTTTGTTACAAAAATCGGTTAAAAGGAAACAAACCACATACATCGGTACCTGGGCTCTGAGGGCGTATAGAATATATTGGACATTTTGACATGTTTACTTGTTGTTACTCAGTTTTTAAGTCGTGGCGAAATTTGCAAAAAATAAAACAAATACAACCTCATAATTTTCGTTATGTAAACACAATTTATTTGAAGATTCGGGGCATAAGGAACATATTTTCGCCATCACAATAATTGGCAAGTTGTATAAACCAATTCTGGTTGAAGATTTTGGGTGTAGGATCATAATTTGGCTGACTGTAAATCTGACTGACGCCTATAGTCTGACTATAAGTCAATCTTGTACATAAGTCAGTCTCTTTGTCCACATAAAAACAAACCTCCGTTCATAACTTAGGCCACACTTGCGTCGAGGTAAAGTTTTTACCCCAAAACATGCCTACAGATTTCCCAGTTTAAATCGCTGGTCGGTTATGCAGCAAAAACAAGTCGCTCGAATAGCTCGTAAATTTCGGTAGGGGGCGCTTTTGGCTTTTTCTTGGACTTCAAATACGAATTTACTGGTGGAGTATGAAAAGCGATATTGGGGGCACAGTTGGAATTTTGGTATAGTTAAAGCTATACTTCAACAACGGTTTTAGGTATGTTGGTAGACACGAGAGTATCAATTTCATAGCATTAAATCGCTTTCAGATAAACCTCATATTGTGTGTTAATTCAGCAAGCAATGCTGAAAAAATCAATAATTTCACATCCGAGGATGGCGTTGAAGGTCTTACTCGTACAGTTGGGACTGTGGTATAGTTAAAGCTAGTTTTTAGATATGTTGATAGGACAGGCGAGAATGTCATTTTCATAGCATTAAATCGCTTTCAAATACACCTCTTATTAAGTGTAAATTGAGAGGTGAATGGTGAGAAATTCAATGGTTTCACACCTGAGTATGCCTTTGAAGGTCTTACTAAGAGGTATCGTATTATCTACATTGTATTACAGTACCCAGAGCTGTAGATTGTGGAGAACAGACAGGCAATCGTTCCTAATAAAATACAGGCATTCAGTTTCTTCCAGTTTCTTCCAGTTAGACTGCAAAGAGACTCTAGCATAGCTGGTCTATAAAGGCTTTACGTAAACAGTAACAATACCAAATTACTGGCGACGAATTAAGACATACAAACATGGAATGTCAGTAAAAATATGCTAGGCAATTGTAAAGTCTTGACTTAGCCTAGAACTAGACATTTCCATAGAGACAATAACTAACAGTCCCGGCCTACACGGTTGTAACATACATTACTAAGTAACGGCACACATTGTGCGATTTCAAGTCATAAACACTGTATTGTTTGTTCAGACTATCTGCGTGCGTGCGTCGAACGGAAATATGCATGATTTGCGACCCACTGTTCTGTCCAGCGATGTATCTGGCGTCAAATTAACCGGTAAACTGGGCTTTAAGTGTTGTCAGCCATTATGAATGTTTGGATCTTAAGTTGGTGGCATCGGTTTCTTTTCGACGAAAGAAAAATTGAGATAACTGAAATGGAATCGTCAGGAGAATTGAAATCGTAGGCGAAACAAAACAAGTTTCATATATATAAATATTTTTTTCTAGTAGGTACCTAGAAAAAACTTATGAGAAATGGTAAGAGTTTAGTAATGTTCTTGCAAAGTGTTATACTATTAAATGTTTTGTGTTTGAAAAAAGTTTAGTAAATTAGATATCCATGTCTGTCTATATTCCTAGCAACAATTCACTCTATTATTTTAACCAGTGACAAAACCCACCAGTAAGGACTTGACCGAACGATGCAACAACTCTTATTTACTAATATTTTCTTTAAATTTATTAATAAATAAGTTCTAAGGAAAATGTATAAATACATATGTCTGTAGAACAATTTTTACGAAAACCCGCTTAAACCCAAACATCAAAATCTGAAGAGAATTTAGTTGACTCGTGAACTGTATCCCGCTTGATGAGTGAGATTAATTAAATTAATTAATTTCGTCGCGATGAATACTTGGTGTTCATATTCGCGTTCCAGTAGTTTGACTGACAGGCAATTTGCCGTTACCTATCATGACAGCAGAAGCTTTACGGCTTTTAATGCATTATGGTTCTACTGAAACCAGATTTAATGTGATTATTTCGATCCATAAGCGCTCTTCAATGAACAGTCAGAGTTGGTCTAGTAAGCGGTTTCTATATAACGATTCAAAAAAGGAAAAATAGATATAATAGTTAAATTAGCAGTTAAAATACAGAATAATCAAAGTACTTGGAAAAGAATTAGTGATCGCAGTTTACTTAGAAACAAATAGAAGAACGATATAATCCGGCCCTAAGACATTACTATTGGAACATATTCCACATCCTTTCAAGGAATAAAATCCTGTAATCCAATCTCGATATAGGTCAAAATCGTAGGTGTAAGATACGTCTACCGGATCATGATTTATAGAAAATATATGGTTTCTTTATATAGCACATCTTCCTACTGGATCAGTACTTTCCTTTTACCACGGATTCCCTGTATATTACTCAGTTCCTTGAATGACGATGAAGGTCGTATGTTTTGATGAGATGTAGCCCGTATGAAGTTTGCTAAGATGGAAATATCGGTTCAGTTACCGTGACCATGGCAAAAATGTTGCACGAAGGTTGAAATTAGGTTGGCAGGGTAAGGATAAAAATTGTTCTCGAACCTTGTTGAAAATATTGAAGTAGAAACGCGTTTTGGGATATATGTTTGGTAAAAACTTGTTACTGGACGAAACAAACCTTTTTCCTTTGGGGATAGTAAAAAGTAGATGGATGGCCAAAAGTTATGATAAGGCTGGACGGTTATAAATCTGGTATATCTTTTTTCATTCCAATCCACACAGATTTTTTACATGACTTTTAATGACATAGATTAAGCGCTAATGCTGTACACGTTTGTAACGTTACATGTGATCATACTATCAAGATCCAGATAGATAAAATACTCCTGCTCTCTCTCTTTCTTTCTTCATCTTCATTATCTTGGCATTATCCCAATTTATACGGGGGTCATCTTTGTCCTTAATACTTTTCTGTACACTTTTTAACCACCAATTTGTCCAAACGGCTATATAGCTCACAAAATCACAAGCCAAACCAAACGACTTTACGTTTACACACGTCAATAAAAGGAAGACGATACGTCGAAATTGCCACAAAAAACTACTTTTTGTAGTTAAATTGGAGTTGTCGTACCAATTCGAAGTTTTCGAACTCACTTTTGAGCTCGAGAAGGCTCCTCCAACATTCCTCATAGCCAGTTCAAAATCCGTAGGCGTTAAACGCAAGTCTTCCACCGAAATGTTTGAGGGATGTGGGAATTTGGTAGTTATCGATAGCTTGACTTAAGTAACAAGAATTAGATTTACTTTCGAATTATGGTTCCGGAATTGGGGTTGCTAATAATTGAGTGTTCTTATCATGATAATGTGTATCAATTTCTATAAGTTTTTGTTATGTAACTCGTTAATGATCCTTAAATAAATAAATAGTAAAAGAAGGTATCTCTAATATAAAAGTAGACGTTATTTAAATACATAAACATATACTTATCTGACTGTGGTCAAAAAAAATACATTTGGCAGCAGAATATGAGGCACGGCACATACCTAATAATTACATTAAAGAGTGAAAATACATACCATAAACAAATTGTTAACTAATGACAATATGTAATTTTAATACGAAAAGCTAGTGTTCTAAACTTTCTATCGATAACTCAACAATTCCAATCGACATCCCACACCTACACTAAAGTATCGCAGATCGTAAATCTCCGTTTTTCCTCGTCGAGTGAGGGTCGACAAGGATTACGCAGACCTCCAAGGAGTTAGAAGTCACACCTGGCACTCTGAGCCAGAATTAATGGTGGAATGGTGCACTCCCAATTCCACTTTGAAATCTGCATTAGCAAAAGAATTATAGCCCGACGATAAATTCAAGGAAAATTTTGAATTTTTAAGTTATTAGTTCTCGTGAATTATGGTTCTAGAAACAAGTTGAGGAAAAAGTTTTTCTGTTTTGGAGGGTAGTCGTAAGTTCATCGAACTTTAGCACGGTTTCAGAGTACGTTCTGAATTTTGGTAAATCTATCAGTAACGTTTTTGAAATGTAGGCCTCTAAATATTGAATCATAGAGAGGAGTGTCCTGTCCCAGCAGTGGGAATAATAATAAGGCTGATTACTATATTAATTCTGACAAGAACGGACTGTTCTTCAGTGTTTGAGACTATGTTTGAAAAGCAAGATTTCCATTCCAAGAATTACATCAAAATCCTTGCACATTAGAAACTCTCCGACCTAATCAGACCCGTATAACGCCCGTTCATCATTTGTCCCTAACAACTCATCAATCGGACTCGCAGTTATTCGAACGAATACAATTTAGAGAAAAAAAGGCCTTTGTCTTTCGCACAAAGCAATTACTGTGTAATTTGTCACTGCTCCCATCCACAGTTTGATTTCTTTAGTAAGGGATTAGATTGATTGATTAGCCATTTCAGCTTCCCCTTTTGTAGGCACCGAACTATCGTAAATGACTGTAAGATTAAGATTGGCTGTGTTCCCAAAGATATCTGGGTCGCGGTGATACTTGATGGCACTGCCAAGAAAAAATGTGTTATAAAATTACTCAGTAAAAAGAATTTTAAACAGTAAAGTGGTTTTCTAATTTTCGGAATATTACACTGAAAAGAATTTGTGACGGTATTTTTATTGGACATGTTGAATTTGTGTCATTAAACGTAGTGTCAACAGATTTAACGTGGTTTAAAAAAACACTTCGCTAGTAAACTATGTGCATCAGAATAAGTCTAGTAAATTAAAAGAGAAATACACAGGGAAAAAAACAGTTAACATTAATATCCTTCAAACCTTACATTTATTGCTCACCATAATCCTTAACACCGTGAGACCACATAAATTCACAAGTCTTGCTAAAAGACGGTAAAAGGTGCATGCCGAGTAATTACAAACTCATAGGCTCTTAAACACATACTAGAAACAAAAACGGAATGGGCAATAACTTTACGAGTAAATAGCTTACATTTACGACTGTTAAAATATCTTCACATTCATTCCCTGCAAGGTGTGGACAAACTTCGAGTGTATTAGCACTTGGGTATTTAGGACATAGGTACTTGCGAATTCTTTCCAATACCCGCTAGAAATAAACCTCTATATGAAAGAGGCCATGGTAGATAAACATAAGGCGCAAAGCAAGGAAGATTTTCTACCGGTAACTTAACTATATAACCTAACATGAATGCATTACGCATACATGAAACACCAAAATCTATAAATAAATAATCAAAAATGTTGCTCAATTAAAACCTTTTAATTCTAATAAAATAATAACGTATCCGCCAACTACACCCAATGACAAAGACAACGAAGTTACTAACAGAAATAAGAAAGGAAAGATAAAAGATTAAAATCACGTGCAAGATTCAATTGAAGGCAAAGTTGTAACAACTTTAAGTTAGCAAAGTGATAACATTTCTATTACGAACCCAGCTGATAACGGAGTCGGACCAATTAGTGAGATTGACGCTTTGGTTACTAACATCTTGAACTCAAGACGATTATGTATTGGAGTGGTGGTCTAATTTACGAGCTTAAAGGTCTAATTTGGGATTGATTGAATGATTGGAAATGTCCGCTAAAATACTTTATTAATCATTTAATTTATAAACGGAATGAATCAGTTACTAAATAATTACATATACGCTAAGACACATAACAAGAAAAGTTGAGTAAAGGCGGATGAATAAGTACATAAAGTAGTATTCTGTAATAGGGTGGCTGATAGCTGAACTTACTTTGATCACAATATGACTACAATCTCTACCTGGAATTTACTCCACTGCAATATCTATAATTTGAACGAGAACATTTTTTTTGTACTATGAAAATTCTGAGGTACAAATACTTGGAACCCAGCCAGCAATTATTTACCTTACCTTCCCGCTACAAACTAACTTTATCCGCTAAAGTAAGACGTAACTTATCTCATAAGTCACTATTAAATCTAGTACAATATTTGTCCTATCCTGGTCGTAATCGACATCCAACAGTTTAGAGAAAAGCAAATACTCTGAGGTAGTATTAATTACTCCGCCGCGATTAAATTTTAATATAAACCTAGCTCAAACATCGTTAACGAAAATGAGAAAACTGTTAAATCTATCCATAAAACAATCACAAGCTTTGATACTCTACAGCGAAAAGGACAAGTAAAAATGAATCTTAATCACAAGTATCATGGAATAAAAGCCTACTAAGCCCCGCAAAATCCGACGATGGCCTGCAAAAAGGGAAGACAACGTAGGTTAATTTGAATCCCCGCGTTTGTAAGCCGAACAATAATTGGATTTGGACGTCCAAGTTGACAGTTCATTTCGTTGTTTCGTCCCCTGACATGTACTGTTAAGATTATGAAAAGTTATTATTTCAGAAGAAACCTCCCTCGACTAATTTGGATAAGAGCCAATTATAGAAACGCCCAACTTTTTCCTTTTTGAAACTGAGTTAGGTGTAACGCAATTTTGCAAGGCAGATTTATGTTGTAATTTCCTTCAGAGGGGGACAAACGCTTTGAGTTAGTTAACTTAAGCATCGTCTAATTAGGTACTTTTAATTCAAATTGGATCAACTCTCGAGTCAGAGTCGTAACTTTCTCGTGAATCGCACTCGGCAAAACATTGCCGACATAAAACAATCACAGCGAGACGTGTAATTATGTAATTATTCAAGACAAATTAAAGTTCGGGGGAAGGGTGACTTGTCAAGTGTGCAAAAACCGTAGGCAGGCGAACAACAGCGGTTTTTGTTTCGGCAATAACAAGGGAAGACAAAAACAGTGGCATCAAAATGTATGACACTCAACCGGCGTTCGTCTCGCCCGTTTTTGCACAAGTATAAAAACTTTGAAGGGATTGTAATGCTTGGACTTAAGGGCCTTAAGTGATTTTCGTCGTATTTAGTTGAAGACTTTGTTCAACTTTTTCCTCGGGCTTAATTGTTTCGTTATCTATATTTTTCTGATGGGAAAGTTTTGTTTCTCTATTGTCCATTCTTAATGTTAAACAAAACCTTCCTTCTTTCTTCGTTCCAACTTGTATCACGCGAAGTATTGTCTGAAATATCAGCCGTATGTGTGATATTGATGACTTAAGGAAATTGAATGAATGTCTACAACCATTAGCTTTTATCAAAATCAATGGCCACATCGAATCTTATTGTAGTGAACACGCTCCATCGTCAACGAATGATTTATGAGCTAACAAATAAAGTGTTGAAAGGACAAATGGCTAATGTCAATTTTTTATCTACAACTTATACATCAATACCCAGCACAAGATAGATAGCTGAGACGAAACAAATCTTTAATAAAACTCAAGATGAAAATGTTCAGCGAAAAATAAAAAGCTTAAAGATATTAAAACAAGCCAACCAGATTAAAATAAAAGCGTTCAAGCATCGAATCTTATTTTAGAGCTCTCGGGAAGTGAAAAGTTGCTACGGAAATAATCCAATCACAAGCAATAAAGAAGGGCAAAGGGAAATTAATACCAATGCTGGCGACAAAGTTGATCTTGTTCGTCTTGACAGATGTCTGCGAGATGAAATATTGTGTCGACAAGATGACTGGAGACAGTTGGAGACTTGTGAGAGACTTAATTCAAACAACTACTATAATACGTAGCAAGGTGAATTCGTTTTTAGACACTTTTTGTATAATGAGATGTTGGATTTGTGTACGAGCGACATGAGAAACGAAAAGTATCTGTCAGTAGCCACCGGTTGATATTAAGTCGGTTTGTAAGTACTTATTTTGCACTAACTAAAGCCACCGTAATTAACTGCCTCAGAATTGTATGCTAATTTGAATATCTTAGAAGGCAGTGTTAGCCTTCCAGAAAGATAAAGATAGACAGACTCCGGTGACGCTTCGGGCCATAAAATTAATTTAAAAATTAGATAGCCTTAGAAAAGTCGTTACCCTAAATAACTAAATTTTCAAGTAGGCACCTCTATATTCATTAAAATGACACCGAAGTAATTTTAAACACGAAGACGTTATTCATTCTACTATTAGAAAATAAACATTAGGAGAACCGGCTGGCAAAATACACATCAAATGTTTATTAGACCAAAAGATCACGTTGAGCCAGTTATATGGCCACCCAAGATGAACAATGTTTCCGAAGGCTCTCCATATCATAAAATCTTTATTTTTATCGAGTACTGGTTCGTTTAGGCGTAAGAGAATGAGATAGATTTTACACCCACTCGGTTAACTTCGATTGTTTTACGAGGCCTAATCAAATACTAAGTGCATATTTGCTTCAGATATTGCAAAATTTACGATCTTAGTACCTGAGTGTTTATCGAAGACATTAAAGGCTTCGCTTCGATTTGTTTTATTGTTTATTTCTATTAGTGGTCAGACATGGCATAATACAATTAGCAAGTGTGCTTAAATGTTTTCTGTTAGTGTTACCGTTGCAGTGTCTGCACAGTCTGTTAATTTATTGAGTTTCTAGAGTTTACCGAAAACAGAAATATGTATCGTACTTTCTGCTTCCTTTGTTGGATCTATTGGTAGCGAGATTCAAATTGCGTCAGATTAAGGTACCATCAGTCTTATTTAAACACAAACGTTGTATGCAATAGTGATTTATCATCCTGTTTTCCTCACAAATAAGTCCAATTAACATCATACTAGAGAAGCTTCTATATATAAATTCGCGTTGCATGGACATTCGTTGTAAAACGTCTAACTTGATATGTTTATTTAATATATACGAATAATTCTCCGTGAATTATGCGCGTGGGTAGGAAGACGGTGTTAGATTGGATATTTATTGTGATACTGCTCATCTATGAGGGATTTATAGAAGGTGGGATGCTGGAGTTTGGAGACATCTTGTAATGTGGTGATAAATATCGATGAGGATAGCTTTTGATGACAGTGAACGCTGCTGTGGAAGGTCTTTAGACATGTCAAACTTGTCTCCAAACCATTTGACACTGGTATAAAAAAGATAAGTTACGAATGAATAATCAGCTTGTCTGATGGTAAAGATTTTTTGACTTGAACATGGTTTTTGTTTTAAAATGTTCAGATAAGCAATAAAACGCGCAATAATTTATATAGAAAACACGTTTTAGATAGATTAGAATGCCATAATAAACGAAACCAAAACTACAAGTACATAAGAATGTTGTAATAGACCATTCCAATCTCAATAAAAATCTAAAGTAGTTAATGATAAAACTAGTAGCATTATTGATGCGAACATTAGTACTTAACCAGTCGAACTTCAAAGGTGGTCAATAAAACTTTGCCAGCAGACATTTATTACTAATTCCAGCTACATAATAACAGAAATGCCATAAAACATTACTGGACAAGCAATATCAATTAAACAGTGTGTTGGTTGGAGCCAAGGTCTCAGAAAGGAATGTTTATTAAATTGAAGAAGGGTGATTGTTTGAGTAAAATGAAGGAAGAATTTTACTAAGAATTATTCCCAGATAGATATTTGGGCTGAATTTATAATATTTGTGAAGGTATGAATACCGTGTTTCTTTGATCATGGGGATGATTTGACTGAAGTATTTTCTTTGTAAAGATTTGATTTATGTTATTCTACTTATTGAAAACTTATGGTATTGGTTATATAAACGATAGAGTGATAAAAAATTTAGCAGGTAAATATAAAATTCTTCAGTAAAATAAAGCTTTCTTCGAAACATATGTGCTCGGGGCAAATGTCACGTCGAGTCACTTTTAATGCTATCTTGGCTACGTTTGGAATAGCTCCACAAAGACATGTTCAATGCTCAAAACACGATCACATAAAATGGCCAGTAAACCTTCAGACACCATGTCAAACATAAAATAGAACAATAAAATTTTTACTACTCCAGAAACATGAAAAGGGATTAAATTTATTTGCTGAAGCAAATTCCAGTAAAGTATTTGTTGAAACAATTAAATTGGATTCCGAATCTGATTTATTCGAATACTTTTGGGATTGATTCGAGTGGAGTTTAGATTTGTAGATTAATTTGATTGATGAACAATTTCTATTTAACTTTTCTATAAGGATATCGATGCACCCAGTGCAGTTATACAGTATTAATAGATATTTAAATCTAGAGCCATACTATATACAGTAACACATTATTCTGTATCGGTAAAAAAATGCCGTCGGGATTTATTCTTCCTATCCAACTATTCCCAGGAGAGAGATTCGTTTTCAGTTAGGATTTTATTAGACAGAAACAAAAACATAATGAAAAAGTCTTTCTTCATTTAGATTATTTATATTGTTACTCCTGTAACATAATTAAGACATGCTTTTTTTATTTCTTTCTTTGGTCGTGAAAGTATTTCTTTGAAAATATTTGAACTTGTATGCCTTACTAGGAAGGCCTTAAAATTTTGATATTTTTCTTATAAGCTTCTACACTATTTGAAATTTATTTTCTTCTTACTATGTCACTTTTAAAAATTCTTATCGCCATTTATTTGTTTTTTATCAGTAGATTTGGACACTAACCATAATCATCCTTTTATCTTTTATTTTTGCAGAAAACAGCACGCAAACAAAAATAAAACTATGTAATTTCCGAACACCCAAATCTAATCCACAAAAACCAATTACGGTAATTACTAAAGAACCAATTCGTCGCTCGAATAAATCGCAAAAACGAACTTAGCTCCTAACAATTAGTAGAACACACAGTAATTAGCAGCAACAGCGTGACAACGGAATTTAGAAACAATATTGAGCCCGTATTGATCAGCGACACAAGTTGTGTTTTACCTACATCAATTTTATTCGCAAAATTGCAATACGAAAATACACTCTACAGCAGAAGAGATAAAGTCCAAAATCAGATCATGTATAAAGCTTTGTGTCCTTTATAGTGACGTATTGACAGAATGAGGACAAAACTAACGACGGAACAGCAAATATTGGTTGCTCAATTAGACAAATGAAATTCAATGAGGGACTAGCAATGACACACGACACACACCCGCTTGTAATGAGGGTAGATTTTACTGGTGCTGATTTTGGTACAATTCATTATTTGTTAGATAATAATGCACTCAATGGCTTCAACTATAATTCTAGTAAATTCAGCTTAACAATTCAAGTAAGTTGAACTGACTAAGAGGAAGCAAAATCGAATTATAACAATACCTGAAATAATTAGTGTCAAAACTTTATATTCAACTTAACTCATTATTAAATGAGAACCTAAAAGTTTAATACCAATTTAAACTAGACCCAACAATTCAAAACCATAATTAAAACCGGGAATAGCTTCCACTACTTCAAATTTCACTCATTTCAATTTTACCTTCTCACCGCTTAACGCTCAACCAACTAGTCAGCGCTAACAAATTCAAGGCTACACACTAATTCTAACCACGTTGAGGAAACAAACATGCCTGAATACGAGGGTGTTATGACATGTGTCAGCTGCGACCGTGTCGGGCACATTAACATTGTACAACGATGAAATATTCTCCTCTGTTTTCTATAGAAACGTTTCATTTTGAAACAAAATTAGGGAACAGCAGGATTTATGAGGAATTTATCAACGTTAATTTTTAGTGTTCTAAGACTCCACGATCCGTCTGTCTGTCTGTTTATCACCAGGCTGTATCGTATGAACCGTGATAGCTAGACAGTTGAAATTTTCACAGATGATGTATTTCGTTGCCGCTACAACAATAAAAAGTACAAACAGAATTAAATCAATATTTAAGTGTGGCTCCCATACAACAAACGTTTCTTGCGTTTCTTGCGATAATGGTACGGCACCCTTCGTGCGTAAGTCCGACTCGCACTTGGCCATTTTTTTTATGTGGCTTGTGACTTTAAATTTTGAATATAATAAAATGATGCAGTGAATGCCAAGGAAAAAGTTACGACTATAGTTACGATACTAAAGGCTTTCAGAGATAACGCAAACTGCAAAAATACAAACATACTAACGCGGCTACTTACGTTATCAACTTTACATCACAAAACAACCCAGTTAACCAATATCCAATAATTTACGAAACCAACTAAAAATAAACATTTATCCACGTTCCGTATCATAGAACAGGCGAAGGATATGAAGTCATAATTCAAAATTACAACAGGCTAGCATAGACGCAGCCGACTTTATTTAGTCATTACCAATTTTTGAGGCTCATTACCTGTTCTCTTTTATGGGACCGACCGAACTATGGCCACTGCCCACATTTTAGAAAAAAAAAAACGACAGATGGAAAGGTTCAAAATATAGAGAACGGACATTACGAATTATCTTAATTTTGATATGGACTACAAAAGAGTGTTAACTCGCGACATATGTGTTGTAACGGTTGGAGCTTAGATACCATTTATAATCTTCGTTTTTTTTCTAGTATTTGACCGTGACCACCTGATAATGTTATATTTTGATTTAGAGGATTAACTTTGTATGTTAATTGGGATCTGTCATGAAATCTGGTAGTTATGGAGAATCTGTATATATATCTAATTAAGATACGGTATCTTAATTAGATTACTTTTAAAATATTTTGGTTATTAACATAAATGTCTAATTAGTGTTTTTATGATAGTTTTTAGCAGTGGTAACGGCCCCGACTTACGTGTTGTGAGTTCTAACCCAGGCAGGCGCTTTACTTTGTGTATATTATTTCATCACCACTGCTCTTAAAACGGTTAAGGAAAACATCGTGAGGAAACCGGCATGTCCTAGAACCAAAAATTCGAAGACATGTGACATCTACCAACCCATACTGGGTCAGCGTGGTGGATAGGCCCATTACCTCTCTCACAGAGAGGATGCCTGTATCCCAGCAGTGGGAACATTATAAGGCTGATGATGCCAATTTACGTTTGGCTTCGTTGCTATTTACTTTGACGTTTTGTAAAAACAAAGCTTTCTATTGCACCTTTATTTACTTTTTTTTTTTTTTTCGATACCTACCACCAACGTTGCGTGATTCATTGTGAGCTATATAACCATTTCTTGCTTCTCAGTAAAAACTTGCGCTCGTAATCTTGTCGCCTTATCTAAGAACCGCTATTGACAGTTGAAAAATTAAAAACTGTAACAAAACGTAACGACATACGGTGGTCATCGATAAAACTGTCCCTCACATGGGCAGGGGCACCCAACGTTTTTGAGGATGTCACAAAAAATAAACAGGTACCAAGGCCTTCGTTAGCGGTACGGAAACACAAAGCGAAAAAACTGATACGAATCTATATATAATTTCTTAGAAGTCACGGGGACTTGATGCGTTGAAATTTTTGGTCACCGACGAATAATTTATCCTTTACTGTTCACACCATGGGTCGTTAGAATGAGTTGTCAAGACTATTTGACGACTTCTAGATTACCGATAAAGTGAATTATAGTTTGTTTTATATGCAAGAATTCGGAGATACGGAGGAGCGGACGCCAATGGGCCGTGTAAGCACTTAAATTTTGATGAAGTTTGTTTGAACTACTGGTTTTGCTTATTTTAAGTTTGGTTGTGTGAGAAAGTAGGCAATGTATCAAAGCTAAGGGCATTAGTATAGAAAAATAATTGTATTTATTTTACTAGGAAAATATTTATCTATTATGTAATTCTTGTCAAAGCGGCGTCACTTAATATGTTAAGCGGTAACCATCAAAATAGCGTTCTCAATGTTTGGTTTATTGTCAGTTCACAGTGAATAGGAGATACAGATATTCTTAATCTTGTATTGTATTTCTGTAGATGTCACTCAAATAGATTTTATGGCTGTATCATAGAATCGCAAATGTTCCAATATAATGTGGCAAATTTTCGCTCGACCGGCACTATCAAAAGATTCTACAGATGATATTTCTAGAAACTTTTGTCCACTTCCAACTACAAATCGGTTCCTCTAAAGGCGAGGGTTGTATCCAATAAATTGAGATGTCTCACTATTTTACTAGCGTTCAAGTTATTGTCACCTTTTTTTTTGGTTCAGGTAAAATCTCGCCCATGCCATGTGGTGGAGATTGAGTTTCTTACAAAAATGATTGATGGAGTTTCAAATTAGTAAATCGGTGGTATCTGTATAAAAACGGCTTGGAAGTGTTGATGATGTGTTTAAATATGATACACGTCAGGTGATTATGTCGATAATGATATTACTAGTAGATGGAGCAGAAAGTAACGATGCTGTAAAAGTTTTTGCTGGCAATGTTTATGGAGCAATCTTTTACCAGAAAAAAGAGAGATATTCATAAGCCGCTATATACTAAAAACTATATGCTAAAAGAACCAGTAGTAAGGTTGATTTTAAAATTAAAATCACATCTGGTGCACGCTTCACTATTGCGATATATTTTCTCACAATAATTTTATCCAACAATATTTTAAAATACAAACACAGTGAGTTAAACAGACAAATTGTGTCATACTATATTTACAATTCCATTTCCAATGACATTTATACTTATTGAATTTTGAAAATGAATATAAAAAGAAAGTTTCGATAAATATCTTGTTTTACGATACCGAATGTAAAATATCTAGAGATTTTACGAATGGCAGCTGAAGTAGAGACAATGATCAACACAAAAGAGACTTGACAGCGGGAACCTTCTCTTTGGAGATAAATTAAATGGTTTTATTCCTATTGTTAGTATTTTACGATACGAGAGAATCGAGTTCAGAAAAGGCGACATTTCTGCGGTTATAATCCACTCGTAATACAGTAGGAAAGGCATCCGATGAAACTTTATTACGATTTTTCCTTTTACGGCATCAGTAACACTGTGGATGGTTGTAAATTGTAACACTAGATTCAATGTTACTGCTGCAAGCAAGGTAGCAACAACTTCAGAGAATTTTACTGTCAATAATTTCGGATTAAAAGGACTATAAAACCGTGTCATTTTTAGAACTCATTTCATACCATAATGTTCAGTTAAACCCTGCAATTGCCAACAATATTCCTAAACTCTTACATTGTCAGATGCAATAAAATATTTATACTTTTATGATAATCTCTGTTTAAAACTACATAAGTATAAGTATTTGCAGCTGAACCTTTGCTCAAATGCGGCTCGTCTCTGTGATTTTAAACACTCCCAGACATCCATATACCCAGCATTTCACTTTTAGGAATTCATTGTATTTTAGACTTACTCATCTATTTTACTATTATGCCTAGAATTATCATAAATACTCAGGGCTCTCTTCTTAAACCACTTTCTGACGAAACAATGGGTTTTTGTTGAGACTTCAGTGTAATGGTACAGTGAAAGGTTCGTAAAATTGTTTCTACATTTAAAACGGCAAAGTTAATTTTATGAGCCTTGTGGGTGTGAGGATACAAGTTCCAAGATTATATACGTTGAGGTGTAAATGAATTTTGAAAACTTTGACTTGGTTACAGAGGTTTTGCTTTTGTGAACATTCCTCACAAAATTGAGCTTTTGTCAATTTAAAGAGAAACCACGATGGAAGACGTAACTTTATACGACAAAAGGGTAAAGCAACATTGGAAAGGACGTCAAAGTTCGATTGTAGTAATGAGTGGAATGTTTCTATCAACACATTTAATTAAAGTACAATGAATTTATTAACATACTTCCTTTTATCAGATATCAACAGAATCCATAAAACCACTCGTATGAAGTAACCACGAGATGCTTCATAAGGCCTACTACAGTCAAATTCAATTTTCGAAACTTTTCGTTCCTTTTTTAAATCAATTAAATGGTGCCCAACATTCCTGCATGACCAAATAAAAACCCAAGCATATCAACAGCAGCAGCTAACACGACCTACCCCAACACATGTCGACTAATGAATCAATTCCGACAACAATAAAAGAGTACAATACTTTTAATCTCAGTTAAAGGCCCTTAAACGAAGCCCTTAAAAAAGATAATAAAATGGTAGCAAAACTGTTTTCTTACAGTCATCCTGACAAGTGGCGATGGTAAACAGGGTTTATGGTTCCGAGGGGTGAATTTTACTATTCATTTTTAGGGTTCCGAGGACTTCTAAACAAACTTATGGTCTGTGTTTGATGTTTACTACAATATTAAATTTATGTCTGGTAATTTTCTGCAGTTTAATCACGAAGAATATGTATTTTGTTTATCGTTAGACTTCCATACTATCAGGAGCAAAATTCTTGCTGTATTCACCAACATTATGATTAGTTCGTTAGCTTTATTATGCCTTTCATACAGTCCATGAAAAGTTTCTTCGACTACAAGAGTTGCTTATACTTAGACCTTAACCGCACTACCATCTCCAGCCTCATCTTCCTCATTTACTTTACTACCATACTTCAAAGTGACCAAACTATCTTCCAACCGACATGCTGCTTCATTTTCTTTGTGATAATATAAGGAACCATCTACACAAACACAAGGCGTGCTAGCCAAGTTTTTTTAGTGCCTGCCGTAAACAGGGTGCTATTGAAACGTTACCAGCTTGTTTAGCAACATATGCTAGGCGCCACGCTCCTAAAATAATAACGCTTAGCGCCACGGTATAGTGCGGATTTTTTTTTCGGTTGAACAGAAGATTTTTGTTTTTGTGTAAAGCTTCTGTTTCTGAGAATGTGAAAAGAGCTTCACGATCAGTTTTATGACGATTCTAAAAATTTGCTTCGATATATATTTATTTTTGAATTTTCCTTTGCCTTTGTATATATAGCATATTTCAACGAAAGCTTCAAACACAAAAAAAAAACTGATAATCGATCCTATTGGTATCAAAAGCGGACAAAGCTGATTTTCTATTCATGCTGTACTAATCGTCAAATAAAGACTACAATCCATACCATACCAGGTTGCCTGGAAGAGATCGCGTTATGCGATAAGGCCGCCCATTGTATGTGTATTAGACTTAAGTTTATTTTTATTAATGTATTTTATGGTGTACAATAAAGCGTATAATAAATAAATAATAAATACAATAGTGTTTTATAGAGTTCGATACAATAAATTTTAATAGACTGCTACTATTTGCTAAATGTTTGGTTAATAATAATGAACAATTAAAAAATAATAATGGTTTACAACATATCCAAAAACACCCTACGTATCTATATTACGACCGAACTAACTAAATCAAATTCAATGTAGTATTAACTTTAATGTGATTTTCATAATTTTGCACAAATACAAGAGCAGATCGTTCTATTGTGAGTAAAAATTTAATCAACATACAATGAAATATGACCCTTATTGAAGGCATATAAGGCTGTTAATTTGACCCTTAGATTTGAATACAGCGACAAGTTTCACACAATAGAAATTATTACCGCGCGGGGTACGTTAGACCATCTGTCGGATTTTTGTTTATATTTATGAACTTTAATGCCATTTTAGTGTTGAATAAAATGCGGCTTTTAATGAAGCTATTGTGTTAATAAATGCTGAAACTATCGAGTTTATTGACTGGGAGGAGTACTTATTTGAATATTAAAACGTTTGTACTAATTGAAAACTTTATTACGGAGTATTTCGTTTTGTAGCTTTATCAAGAAATTTCTTTTGGACTGTTTTGGAATATATCTGGACAAATGCTTTATTCTATTCACAAGACTTTCCTTATGATTTGTTATCGCTCAAATTTATTTATCGATCAATCCTATACCATCAACAGGCACTTCTATTTTTGAACATCGAGAGATTTAAATATAATACAAAAGTCTACCTGGTTACATTAGCAATGACTTTATTTTCTTTGCTTTACGTACCTTAATTTAGTAGTCAGAATGGTGAGACATATTTTAACTCCACAAATGGAAACCACATCCACATTGCATCTACAATATAACATTATCCTAATCCATTCCAGTTCCAACCCAAAAGCTCTTCCCAAATCTCTTCCCCATCTTCAGTATCTCTAAGTCCCAACCACAGTCCCAACTTATTGGTCGAACTGAATAAAACATACCAAGTGTTGCGAACAACAACGTTACACAAATTTTTATAACGCGTCAAATCTTTAAAAATGGCTTCCTTCCAATAGAGATGTATAAAATTAATTGTGTTCAACATCTGCCGGCCTATTGTCCCTTTTTTTGGTCGAAACGGTCAGGTTTTTCGGCTGTTTTTTGGTCATTTTTGGGCTACCAGTTTTGGCAAGGTTTTGTGTAAAACAGCTTGCTGATGATTAAGTTATTACGTTCAGAAATATTGCTGTTATAATTTTATTAATGCGTTATTTTGTAGACTTACTACAAGTATTATGATCATTACCATTGTGGTCTCTGTAGTAGAGTAACAAATTTTAAAGTCGTTATACATTTTATCAAAATATTAATACAGATGTGTGAAAAAAACAGGCTGTACCTGCAAAGAAAAAATTTACATCTCTCAGAGATTAAACCATATCACCTATCCACCATGCATAACACCCATTTAACTTTAAAAAAGATATAATCTCTGCTACTGTCACGCCGTCATAAAAGCTTAAAACTTCTATGCTTCAACGTCTGTGTGCACCAATTTCTTATTCATACGTTATTTTTCGTGCGGAAAGGTCTAAACAGCTTAAAGTTTCCGTTTTCGGTCCCCTTTACTCGCTACAACCAGATTTCCAACATTTTCGCCTCAGGTTTCCTCAAAGCCCTAGTCTAACAGTATTTTTTGCTGATTAGAAGGTATTTTCGCACTAGGTATAATAAACACTAAGGCTATAGAACGAGCTGTAAACCTTAATGCACAATTTCGCTAACACATGCTAAGGTGTAGCTTAAAGCCAAGCTTCCTTTCAACTTAGTCGAAAATACCGAGAAGAGGCTTTAATATTACGAGTGAAGCCATACGCTTTCCCATTTCATTAAGAATTGTAATCACTTTTTACTTTGCTTCACCGTTTATAAAGAGATACGGTAAATTCTCATCTTCTATAATATGGTTCTCGTCGGTATTAGACTAGAATTTAGTGACAGCATTATGAAATTACTGTTAATTACGGCTTTTCACGTCAGGTCACGCCAAAATACCACCAAAGTTTTAATTATATCAACTTATTCTCTCATCCGTAGTCTCTTTGTATTTTACCTTCATAATTATCTCTCCATGTTTACACCAAACAATGTATCAGATTCGCTCATTACCATACAAGAAATCGATACCTACTGTCGTAATTATCGAAAACAATGTTCGCTCTTGTCGCGCGGAGATACGATCGTAAACTACCCGATAAGCAACTCAAAATCCAATGCTTATATTACATTTCAATTACCATATAAAATGTTCCTACAACCGCGGAGCAAGACCCATTGCGTCTGTACTGATAATCATCTAATCAGAGATCATTCAATAACTTTTATTCCAAGCCGAACAGACCAACAACTCCAAAATAAACTCTACTTTAACTTCGCTTCTGTAGAGTTTAAAATACACTGGAGGTAAAACCAGAAACTTCAAATCGAATCCAGAGTGTTATCTCAAGTTCGTTCCGTTTCCAATGTGTCACTGCTTGAGGAATATAAGAAATCGAATTTGACATTTATTTCTATCAGTGTAAAGTTCGTTTTAGTATGATACCATAGGGGTTAAAATGACGTTCGTATTTTGATAGGGATGTGGAAAACGTCTACGGATTCGAAATTCGAAACGCAAAGCGATGTCGATGTCGAGACGCTGCTCCGGAGAGATGTCAGTTAAAAAAAGATGCAGTACACTCGGGTATGTGTACTTTGTTATTTTTATTTTTTAATGGGTCTCAGTCATAATTAACAGTGATTTTTCGTGTCTTGTATCCGATTCTATTACTGAAGGGTCATTTGTGTCGATAAATCTGTTGTTAGAAGCAATGTTAACAATTGTACGGCTAATGATGATTTTTTTTTAAGCTGTACACGGTTCATATTAAGCGATTGTTATGCATAGGAATACTGTTAATTACTACTAAGAAAAAACTAACAGTCTATCATCATTGAACAAACCACTAAAAACATAAAAGCAGTTTTCTATTCAGTGCAACATAAAAGCTGCCGAAACCACTTGTCCGTGAGCACACCATTAATTTAAAACAAAATTCCCATCAAAATAAAAGCACATTCTATTACATATAAAGATTTATTACAACATCGTTACCACATAAATTTTCCATTGTTTAATTCATAATTAAAAGGACTACAGATCATCGTCATCAACAGTCCCTTGATACCAATAAAAACATTGTAGAAACTTTACAACTTAATTACCTACATCTGTTAAACTCCACAGACCCGATTTACAATGCACCTTTGTGTCGTAATAAATTTTAGTGAAATAAAACTTTTGCGGTTGAAGGAGAAGAAAAAAAGGTTTATAAGAAAACAAAGGGCAGAATGAATTAAACAACATAATAAGATTGAACACCTGCGGATATAACGTCTTCATTAAAAATGAAATAGGGACGTGGAACAGGTGCCATGATTGGTGCTCCAAAATCCGCTATGTCTTTTGATCCGATGTTCTGATGCATCTGTAACGTTTTGTTTCCTTTATCATTATTATCTTTATAAAGTTACTGTTTAACTTCTGTGTCTTTTTCGTTATCCATTTTATTTTCTAAGGTAGCATTAGGGTCATTAACATTATGATATTTTTATCACAAATGTTTATTTGTATAACTATTTTCAGTTTGAATTCAGTACCTCATACATTAGAAATTTGAAAAAGAAGTATTTTTTAGGAGTTACAAAAATTTTATTCAATCTGAAGTTCTGACATAGGTATCATTACTTTTTCCTATGTAATTATCGGGGACACAAAGTTTAGCTTCTTTTTCTTTTTTGTAATTTCAATGTTGTTTTCAGCTAACGTTATTACTATTACTAGCAACTTATATGTAATACCTATTTTTAATAATATCAATAAAAAAATTAAGACCTACTTTGTTATCTTTACAACCACTATCTCTAGAAGTTTGCACTTTTTAAGACGGTCGTATATAGCCATATTCATAAATGCTATATATTTCGATATAGCTCGATTCAAATTCGCTGTATACGCAGATCTAGGAAAATGATGACGTAGGATTCGTAAACGATGTAGTGGGATGCTCGTTACTAGTTTATGTGCGAAAGGTGCCGTCTTGATGCTGGTATTTTATGTTATGTCTGCTTTTAAGGAAATTCTAAAAACCTCTTCACTTTAATATCTACAAGAATCAAGGCTTGTCTAAATTTATGAAGATTTAAGAGGACTTTAAGTGCATCACTATTATTCTTGGGTTCTAAATAATGTAAAATTCTATTACTGCTATCAGCGATAACGATTGATTTGTTCTTATTTACTTTTATTTAATCCTTTACTGTCCCATTTATATAACGATTGTTAATAGTCCGAAATTTTTGGGATTAACCACGTGGCATTTGGGTAGTCAACATCAATTCCGTAAGTACATTTTGGTAATCTTCATTTATCGACATTCAATGTCACTTTGACAAGACCCTGTGATTTGATCTTGAATATGTCATTGACTATGTATTCTGAAAATAAACAGAATATTCATTTAATTAGTAGATATTTCAAATAGTGTCTTTTTTTGAATTAGTCTTTAAACAATTTGTTCGATGCATTACGTCAAATTCAGCATCTATGATTAAAACATTCACTAAACAAAATGTTGTTTACACCACCTTAATTCTTCGAAGGCAGTGATTAATAGTCTTGTGACTAGTTTAGCCATATAAGATAATTATATGCTATCAAATCTCTTATTTTTTAAATTAGAATGAACTATTAGCAAGTAATTATGGACCATATAATTTATGTTCATTATTAGCATTTTCAAGTATACACACGTTTATTGGCTGCGCTATTAGTAAAAAAATTCTACGGTGAATTTTATATGGTAATATAATTTGTTTTATGATTGCGAGAACCTATGAATAGGACGCTAGAAATTAAAATACTAACAAGTCTTTATTAGAAGTTGAACACAAAAAGTTCAGACTTGATTAAAATTTATTGACGCTATTTGCCTAAACTAAAAGTTACTCGTAGAACGAAAATTTGGGTTAGTAGCATTAGTTCCCAGTTGCGGTAGTCCCCGAAAAGAATTATACCTATTAAAATAGAAGTTTGTACAGATGATAAAAAAACTGTTACAATATTTTAATCAGTCTTTATTAACACTTAAACAAATAGAAGTTTGTACAGATGATAAAAAAAGTATTACAAAATTTAAATCAGCCTTTATTAATACTTAAAAAAAATGAGTATTGTTTATCAAAATAAATCTCGTGGAGAGGTAAATATATACTCGTATAATTGTATACTTATATCTAAATTGGTATTACAAATCACAGCACTAGAATCACAGTTTGTATATATAAACATATAACCTAACTTTAGTAAGTTATATAATTTTAATTACTAATAATTTCTCATAAATGAGCTGTTATCTTACAATTATTATGCTATATTTACTAATCAACAAATGGTAAAAAATATCTTAAAATCAACTTACCTAAACAAACCAAAAAATAACAAAGGAAACAAAAATTACTTAATAAGTATGTTCATAATAATCATATTTTTAAAAAACAATTTTTAAAACACTGCTAACTTCTTGTAGGAAATTTGTAATAGAACGTTCTTTATTCTCATATTGATGGGTCAGTTTATTAATCAGCTCATCATTTTGAATGCTTGTCTTTTTCCTTTTATGGATAGGTATACCATTCATTTGTAACCTGAAAGTTAATGATATATTTTTAATAATATAAATTAGAATTACAAAAAAGGTCTACAGTTTATATTATGAAATTAATCACACAAGCCAAGGAGATTTTATATTATACCTTTCTCGTGCAATATCGTGAGTAGAAATATCTGTTGCCACGGTTTGTAGGAACAGCAACAAACTCGGTTTGCAGCCTGTATATCGCTGGAACCTTTCATTCCACGCTTCAACAAGATTTGTTGATCTGTGATGTTCTTTAAAGCAACACCAAAGTGGTATCATTTCGGGGGGTTCCAGCCACTGCTCTACAAAATAATTGTTGAATATCGTCACTGGTTCTGCTTGAAAACTGTTGAAGAAAATTTAAACTAAATTAAAAGAAATGTAACAGCCTACTTTTCCAATTTAAACCTAATTCAGTAAAAGTACTGATTGAACTTGTATTATGGCAACCAGATGACTGATATAAACATAGGTACCTAAATTATGTTTAAATACATACATATTTCACGTCGTATCCCTAACAGGCTAGCCATTGCTAAACACCCACCTTTCGCCTTTTCAAATAAATGGCCCCACGTAATATCTAATAATAATCGGACACTGTTTAAGGAATACAGATAGAATGGATTTTAGGAACAAAATGAAAAGACCTTAGGGAAGGATACTAATGTCATGGAAAGCAATAGATAGTGACAGATCTGCTAGAGCTTGAGGACCTCGGGGTCGCAGCACAATCTTTATATACATTATGTTTGTAGTGTATGTGAGTGTGCCCCTGGAGGATATAACATAAAATCTATCCAATTTAAATATTACAATACTACGAAACATTTTTTTTATTTTTATAAGTTAAGACTTACCTGTTTTCCATTAGTGTCAACCAACCATCTTCTATGTCTTCTTTTGGGAGAAAAGCTAAACTAGCACATAATTTTATATGTTGTTTAGTCTCTTCATATTCAAGTAATTCCAACGAAGTTGCTTTCCTATAAATACTTCTTTGAAAGTGTATAAAGCAGCCATGAATACTTGCTCTTGGAAACACATTTTTTACAGCATTTATAGCTGCCATTTCAAAATCCATAGTAAATTGAATGGGGCGAAATTCTTGTACAGCGTCTTTTATTTTTTGAAATAGAGCTTCGTATGTAATGCCCCGTTTATCGGTTAGAAGCGCGTAAAATAGCGGCACTATATTTGACTGATATAAATCACTGCCAATATCGCCGTGGATGGTGTATAACTGTGTAAACGGCTCTACACATGACTTAAAAGTTCCATCGCAAAAATAATGTTTGATATTTTGCACATTAATTCGGACTTTTGGTGATGCAAACACAATGATTCTTCTTTCGTTTTCTTTGCAGTCAAATAATATGTACTTCACAAACCTTTCGGGGATCACAACGCTATCCGGATTTGTGAATTTTATCTTTGGCACTTGCAATGTTTTGTTCCTGTATCTGTAAAACTGATATTTTACACTTCGAAAGTCCGGAATTTTAGAAATATTATCCAAACCTTTTCTATCTTTTAATTTTTGTATATTTTTTTCGTATACGCTTTGTACAGTGTCTGAAAAATCTTGACAAATAGCTTTTTTAGTTTGTTGCAATAATAATTTCACTTCATTCTCATCAAACTTAGGTACACATTGGGATACATGCTTGTTTTTTATTACAACACAATCCGTTTCGTGGTGTAAATTAGCTATGCCACTGCACTTAATTTTTTTTTTATTGGCGCAAGTCCACACTGTTGAATTCTTATTTTTGCGATGTTTATAATATTTGTGACCTGCATGTAATAACACAGTTCCGCATATTTCGTAATTTTTTGTTACACCCCGGGAACCACCTTCATTCGACATTGTCAATTAGCACACTGAGTAGGTCAAGTGCATAGGCAATAAATAAAGATAGACAAATACAATGGACTCTCTCCCACACGTGTGAAAGAGATAGAACGACCGCGTGTGAAAGAGATAGAACGACCGTGTTATCAGTAGATTCAGTAGGAAAGCAATAACCGGTTTGGCTGCGTGCGACCCTTTGTCGGCGAGAAGATTTATTATTGTGAAAAACATGGCACATGCTATTTAACAAATAGATACTTAACAATTTTTTTTTTAATAACATAAAATTATACGAGCCCTACAATTTTTTTTACTTATGTTAGAGCTAAGAATGAAACGGAGACTAGATTTAGCTCTAACAGCATTATTTCACAATCTAATTTCAACTTAATACCCAACGTTTATAAATTACATGTATTAAGTATTAAATTAACATCCCACTATAGAACATTAAATTGCTCTTAAATTTACAAACAGTTACATTTACAACGCCATTGTACCTTGCAAGAAACCGGGTAAAAACGCAACTAGTTATTCCTTTTTGTTTTCGGGGACTATCGCAACTGGGAACTAATGCTACTAACCCGAAAATTTCTCCTAAGCGCTTGTAAATGAAAATCATTTGCTGTTACCCATATATATTTATTTACACATGTAAACTCATTAAAGATGCTGAATTTACATGAAATAATCTCTACTAACACTTGAAAACTAATATCAAATATACCTCAGCTTAAGATTCATCTGCACACAAATTTTACTTAGTAACCGTCTCAAAATCAATCCCACTAAGAAGAGTCAAAACAAATTTAATCTAGTTCTCTCTTTTCAAAATAGATCTCGTATTACCACGGAGCCATCGGCGGTAATTACTTTGCTGCTGTTGACAGGGATGCCAGGAAAGATGCAAGACGCGACCCGACTGACCTATACGTCAGGCGGACCTAGAAACATCTGTTAGGGAGTTAATTTGACAGGGCACTGAATGGGAAGACTGATATTAAAGAAACAATTTTGAGTTGGAATGGCAGTATAAGGTACTTTAAATTCCATTTTTTTTGTTATATTGTCAATGACCGTAGTGCCTTTGGAAAGTTACTCGATTTCTGTTTATACCATTTATCTACCTACTTCTTATAAAATGTAAAACAAAACCCTTTTTTATTAATTTCTTCCATTTTGGAAATCTACTAGTATCGTGACCGAAATTCGATAATAATACGTTCTTCTATTTACAATATCACAGCCGGTGATCATTATTCCCGCCCTTGACAGGGACGCGATTGGCGGGAACTTCCAAGATGGCGACCCAGCCTGACCCTTACGTCAGGCACGAAACATCTGTTTTAACATGTCCGACGGGCGGGTAATAAGCGCGTTCGAATTTAGAACATTTTTTTTTTTTTTTTCGGAAGAATTTTTGTCGATGTTGCAGGTTTAGGGAATTCGTTTTATGAGCCCCATCAGAGTTGATTGTTTCGTATACCAAAATAATTAGCAAAAATAACACAGTATCAGTTTCTTATTACGATGTACTATGAGGCTCTAGATTCTGCTATGTGATGTGTCAAGTGCCATGCGATGTCAGAGATGGCGATAGTCGAAATGCTAAAGTGTAAGTGATCAGGTAGAATTTCGATAACGTTTGATATTTCCATACATTTTAGTCATTTTTCCAATCGCTTTAGCCACGCTCTCGATGATAGAATGTCACTTGTCTAATGCCTCTTGGTATACAAAGAATTTTATTTTTAAATGGACCCTATGTTCGCAATTTTGATAACAAATGAAAATTTCAAAATAACATTGTGATTCCAAAAAACCTAAGAAATAAATTTTATTTTGTACCTAATGAAGATTAACAAACAGATTCTTTCTCTAACAGCATCTTTCTTTGCTTACATATCAAGAAACACCGTCGGTAGGATGTTAAGCCTCATGGGACGTTTTTCTCATCTAAGAATTAGTTCCCAGAAACTTAAGAGGTTTACGATGATGGCTGTCACCAAATTTTTTGTTCACATAATTGATATAGCTAAACTATCCGCCCACAGTGGTGACATTTCGTAGTAAACTAGAAAAACTATTGGCAATATATTTGATGCTCGAGGCAAAAAACTTTAGTGACAAAAACATGTAAGGGATTTAAATTAAGTCATTTACTTTTGGCATGTGTTGATTTAATAATCCACCTTTTCAAAAAGAAAACTAATAACGTTTGAGATCTTTATTAAGTATACCTATATGAAAAAACTAACCGTCAATCACTTTGCAAATCCAGTAAATTTCTCCATCAGACCGTAATCAGAAGTTTATTCAAACTTGGATCCCGGTAATTGACCAGAAACCGTCAGATAAGAAAAATGTACCAACATAATCTTTCATAAAAAATCTTAAGAAGGCCATAAAGTTAATACAAAAGTATATTGGACGGAGGAGACGACGACGCTTAATTTCCGCTCGCTTACTGTCTTCTGCCGAAACTCAAGATGTATTCGCTAGAACTTCGATTGTTCGTCATCCTGTAAGCTTGTTTTAAGGGAAAAATATTTTGTTTACGACCCACATTAGAGCGAGAATAATTATGAAAAGAATTTTCACGTTCTTTTTTCGCAAAAGGAATTGTTTTTGGCCAAGTATTTCGGACGTTTTGCGCGCTGGGTTGCGAAGTAATTTAGGTGAACTGGCAATTTCCCGCGACTCTGTTCACACGTTCTGCGTATAATTATTACTAAGCTCCATTATATCCTCGCTGTCCTATTATATACTCTATGGATTCATGCAATCCAAAAATTATGTAACACTATAAAAACATTTCTAGGTCATTCAACATTGTATAACAATTTGAAAACTTCAATTTAATTTAGTATTTGCAAATAGTAAAGCTGAGCTTAATAAACGGAACTCTAAAGCTAACAAGTTTAAATAATAGATGGAACCCTTGGGTATGGTAATCAATAATATCGCCTTGTACTGAAGTAGGTAAACTAGTTACTAAAGCCCTACTAACACTATGTATTAGTGAATGGTAAATTAAATTGAGTAAGTTATGTATTATACTAACCACCTATAATCGTGACAATCTAAAAAGTCGGATTTGACAGCTATAAAAATACTTAATTATAATTCAACTTGATGCTTCCGAGTGATACACTATTACACTTTGTTATAGTGTATGGCTAACATAGTAATTAATAAGGATTGTGAACTTGATTTTTCAATTTCTTACGTACAAAGTTATCGTGACATGTAAAATTAGAAATAACATCGGACTTCTTAGATTGTCAAGATACAGATATAGTAGCATAGTACATACTAAATTTTATTTGAAAGACAAAATCTTGAGTTGACTAAATTAAGTTCCAGAAATCGCAATACAATACACGCGAAATATGAAAATGAGTAAAACTTTATTGGCGAACAAACCAATGTTATAAAGTCAGATAAACTTGCTGTAAGAAGTAAAGCTAAAGTAAATACCTATCCCTTAAAAGATAAAGATCAAAACAATCACGAAACTACTATAAAAGAAGCCCTAGGCAGTGAAAAACAAACAATTTTATAACACTTTTAATACTCCCACTCGTATTACAGACGGCCATTAAAACCCGCAAATTTAACGTTCAAAAACGTATGAATAAAAATACGTTAGATGAGAATACAAAATTTTATGGCCTGTAAAATAAGCTGGGTGGAAAAAATTGGATTTATGATAATTTCGCTGGCTACTAATAAAAATTTGGGTTAGTCTGGCCTCTTGTTATGGGTGAATGTTTTTCTCTTACGAGGGGGCACTTTCGATATAATGTAAACTTTGTGGATGATGCTTGGGTTGGTAAAATTCATTGAAGAGGAAATTACTAAGTTGGAAAATTTGAAAGGCATAATAATGGATTAAAGACGAGATACAATATAGAGATAAGAAGAAAGTAGTTTTGTGAGATTCAATCTCAGTAATAGCAACTGCTTCTAATATTATGAAAAAATTGTTCCCGTAGGAAAGTTCACAGGCCAGACTGAGTCGTGGGCAAATTACACTTAATCTAACAGAGTAAGGAAGTATTAAGGGTGCAAATAAACGAATTCGGAATATAAAATAATTATAATTCTTTAAACGTTTCTCAAATCGGAAAAGTCCTATAAAACCGGTGCACAATTAACCGTTGATTGTACGAAATAAAATAAATTGTCTTATTATTTTAATTGCCCGTTTTATTTAATATAATGAGGCGCTTATTACTTTTTAATACTGCTCTCAAGTGCCATAAACAAATAATTTTATTTGGACTAACGAACCTTTTAACGATGTATCTCGAAATGCGACGGCATCTGAAAAGAGAATGGACAACAATTAAAGTATTTTCCTTAAAAAGACATCATTATGAAATTTTGGACTGACTTTAGAAGCACTTCAGTAAGAATATTGTTACATCTTTATCTGTTTTACTTGGTTCCAGCACTTCCTTTACCATTCCCAATTTATTATGTATTCATATAATAGTCTTATTAGCAAAAACACTGACACACAGCTTCTGCATAAGAATTAGAAGATTCTTAATAAACCTAATCGGTACCGTATCTCAGTTTTCAGTCTAATAACAGTAAATTACCCGCGAATCAATACTATTTTCAATTCCTTGCTTCTCCTATGATTATTTCACTTTACTAATTGGCTACCATTAGCCATCTTAGAAAGATTTATAAAGATTTTTTTTTCGCTCAATATTTTAAAGTAAATTCTTCTTGCTTCGCAAATTCATAGAAGTAATAGCCGTATTTCGAAACCATAACATTATTTCAGAGCGTTGGTCCGACCACAATTGTGTACAAGTTATTGGTGATAGCTAGACCATCGCTCCACTCACTATAACTAACCACAATTATTCTCGGTCTAAACCCTCTAACGCTTACAATTTGATGGACGAATATTGGGATCCAAATGGATGTGAAATAATTTAGGATTCTAGTTCAATTGGCTATGTAATTGAGTGTTTATATATTTTTTGAGGTTATTCCTTTATAATAAATGTGATTCGGTAGTAAATATCAATTCCGGCAATATCAATATTTTTCTTTTTTTTGATGCACCTGCCATTTTGTCTCTCCACAACCCTTGGTTGACTAGTAGAGAATGCCTCAGGCATTAAGTCCACCTATGTATCTTCTTGTTAAGTTTAAGTTTTAATAAATAATTTGTATCTTGATTTCTTTGGTCATTCAGGGTAACATCAGTTTCTGCCCAGTTATCAACGTTAAAGAATGAATTTTCTCCGCCAACTGAAAATATGGTTGAAACCAATGACATGGCATCTTCCATGATTAGTAAAAGACAAAAACTTCCTCTAATGATACCCACTTGGATTCCCTTCACACGTTATTCCCATTACCTGGAAGATGCCCATGAATTTCTGTGTTTCCATCTCTTTCTTTATTGCTATCCCTAATATTTTTGTCTTCTTCTTTGTATGAGGCTTTGCCGCAAAGATCTTGTTTAACAATGTTCATGTAGAGAGTATGTCAGTAATACCATTTCTAAGTACCGAAATTACTTCGATGCATTCTTTGGTATCTTTATAATTTTATTCTACTCGGAACTATGCCAAAATCATGATGGTGATCAATTAACATGGTTTTATAACATGGAAATCCTTAAGTCTCAAAATTTTAAATGAATGCTGAGAAAAATGCATAAATTAGTTTTTTTGAGCTAAATACTGAAATACTTACTGCTTTCTCATAATTGTTACTAAATACAATTTACTCTCAATTCTTTGAAAACATTTTGTGAACCCTCAAGAAAATAATAATGGTTTCAATACTCACAATTTTAAATATGACAAATAATCCAAAACACGCACTATTCATTCCAAATCACTTTAAAAACCATATACTATTTCAATTCAAAAATTTTCATTCTTAAATCGTCACTAAACTAAAATACACGAACTCGAACCACAACAAAACACACTTAACAGCAAAACCGAGCGTACGTCTGCACGCGACAAAGCTTCATCGCTTACTGGCGCTGCTGGCGTTCTTGGGTTCCTGCCGGTGCGCTAACAACAAAACGCACACCACTGCATGTATCTATAGTACACAAGCTTGGTGTATGTGTTGGTGCATCACCAACAACGGCCACAACTTATACTTCTGACCGAAAACTTTGGTGTGTCCATCTCTGAATTAAGCAATTATGGTTAATTTCGAGGCTCCCCATATTATGTTGAGTCGTGTCGGCGAGAGAAATGTGTTATTTCGTATCATAATTTGTGTGAAGGCATCCGCTTGAGCAGCTGTGAATTATATGCTGTACGTGTAATATATTCGTTATTTTTCTATCTATTATTTAATTCGATAGACGGTTATATTAAAAAGATATAGCGATTAAAAAACTCTGTGTATAAAACTGTTCTGTGCTAACGAAGGATGCTTGTTTGGAGTTAATTGCACTCTATACATGTTTTTAATCTCTCGTTTTTTCTTCCTCTGCAAGGTTTGAAATTATATGTTTGTGGCTTGCTTCCAATTTACGTATAGCAAGTTTTTTTCAATTTAAATACTACGTTGACGTTAGAGCAGCCGTTTGTATCTTGCACCTTAGTGACCTGTTTTACTCCGTCAACTCACTGAAGAGCTGTTTTTTGAAACGCGTTTTTTAAAAATACGCGTTTTTTATCACAAAGGAGTTGACACATTCTTTGGAATGTGTCAACTCCTTTGTGATAAAAAACGCGTATTTTTTTAATGACGGGATAAGAAACGTGTTTACTTTGTATTTTTTCGAACGAAAATGTTTCTCTAGAATGCAATTCTATCTAGAGATAAACTCAAGATAAATCGATAAGTTAATCAAAGCAAATGAAATATCAGATTTCATTCAATAATAGACACATTGTGTCTTATGAAGCAATCAAATAAAATCAAAAACCATCAAGAATCCTCTCACTCATCAATCATTCGATCGTTCAATCGTTCACTCGAAACCGTTGTCAATTCGAATTTAAATTTTTTGACGTTGAAATTTTAAAATAAAAAAGAATATTAACACTCAAACGGCCGGTACAAATTTTAAATCATAAATGGTGTGATTAATGTTCCCTGGGTTTGTTCGAATGACACTTTACGTCAACGTTCCCTAATTTGATTGGACGTTTAAGTATATATTACAAGACAAGGCGGAGCCTATTGGGTGTAATTAAAAATCATAGATTGTTATCACGCCAACCAGCCAAGTTTCCGGTGGGTTATAATTGTTTGGAATTTAGTTTTCGAATTAAGTTTGTGTTGTGTGAATGTGGGGTGAAAGTGCATGTTTTGAATTAAGAATAATTGGATTTGCAGTGAATGTAGGGACAGGAAGTGGATTTTTTTCTTTTTTTTTCTTTATACCATTACCTCTTTTAATATTTCCATAGAAACGGGAATTGTCGACAGTCTGCTTAGTTTCGAAACTTTTGACTAATGATTGTATTGCAAAAAGGCCAGTTGTATATCAATATATATTTTTCTTAAATTTTATGTTGTATATTTACCTGTGTCATAAACAAATTATACCAAACCATGCTGCATAAATAATTGTAGTAAACGTGGCAAGTGAAATTACGTGGCGCAGAACCCAAGTTATTACCCAAGTTTAGAAAATTTAACATGACGTACATATATTTTAACAATGTTCCTTCAACGTTAATGTATGTTTCACCACCAACGGTGGGAATAAAATTACAAGAACAAGGCAAGTTTAAACGGGAGCCCTTAATGCGCCTTATAAAATACAAGCCTTAATAATAATAATGTTTTCTTTTTTATCTCCAGAATTTTTTAGCTCATGGCGGTCTTGGTAAAAAAACATTGGATATGCTTTAAAAATCTACGTTTATCAAGTTTCTAGAGGAATAACTGGTAAAATCTAGTTTTTGTATAGAAGTGGGTAGTTATGAAGACTTAAAAATATTTTTAGTCCGTCATTTAGATTTCCAAAAAATATTGGATACGTATCTTTTCTTTTGTCTTGTTAACAAACAACGATGACGGAACAGTGCGTTAAAATATCACATCAAGTCATGCATATACACTTTTTACATAGAAGTTAAGTCCCAACCCCCTTTGCCGAACTTTGATGCTCACTCACTCACTTTATCATAGTGATATTTTATTGATTTGAAAAAGCAAAAAATACGTGTCCAATGTTTTTTGTTTTTTTAACCGGCGAACCCATCATCATCCAAGGTCAAGGGCCAAAAGTGCAGTCATATTTCCAAAAACTCAAATGACTAGTTTTTGTAGAAGAAGTTAAATTATCCACAACTGATTTAATATAATATGTTGTATATAAATTAAATTATATATTATACATACTAACCGTGAAATGTAGAAATTCTAAAAAATTGCCGCCACTGTTTTGGTAGTGTGACTGCCACGGACAGGTTATGTTCGAACGAGATGACGGGAGCTGAAGTGAGCGAGCAAAGCGAGCGAACTCAGCCCCCGTCATCTCGTTCGTGTTAGGTTACTTTAGACCCTGCGGACGGAAATAGGAGCCCCGCGCAGCGGGGCTCCGTCGACTATGTTGCCAAAGTACTAATCAAGTCGCTGTTTTAAACATTTGTATTCGCCCACTGTTTGTCGCCCACTTAGTATTTCAGTAAGCCATATTCAGTATTTTTTACATCTTTAACTTGAATTTATTGTCGCTCGTTTAAATACTACCCATTTCTTTTTCCTATTTCGTTTCCCTCTTCAATGTATTTCATATATGTTTTAAAAATCTAATTATAATTATTTTAACTATATTCCTTGCGGCTGGAAATGGGCAATCAAATAGTTCTAAATCCAATTAAGAACTGGGTTTAACCATCTCTATAGATGAGCAATCAACCGGCTTTTAATGTCGATTACTGGTTCCTCCATATGTAAATCTCTTGGTAAAACCCTGCATTAGCAAATTTTTCTCTTCCCTACAATATTTTCTATTTTTGCGTTACCATTAGACAATCACCATCATCCAATGGCCCACTTCACCAACATAGGCGTCTCTTTTCTTCTACCAATTCTCACGTTCCTGACATCCAGATTTTATCCGCGATGACAACAGTATTGCAATAGGTAATGCTCCGATATAATTATATCCACACATGAAACTAATAACACTCTAGTGACATTCCCCTAATTCTCCCAGAAACAGCACAGACTAACATTATTAATAAAACCCATCAGGCCGTCAGTTCTAACATTAAATATAGTAATGTGGGTGTAATATAATACATTCGTGTCATAAGTCACAACACTGCCTTATCATGTCTTGATGAATTATCACTGTACTCCACGGTGCTCGGTTTTGGGGGCTCAAGTTATGAGCGATGAGAATTTTGAAACCTGACTTTCCCTACCTTGGATGTTGAGTTTTTGAAAGGAGGCTATTAAAAGTTAATGCAACAATCTGGTCCGAATGAAATCATTCTGTTTACCACTTATAGGACTACCTTTTTGCCATTGACTTCGTCAACAGTTAAGGTGACTATACAAATTATGATACTGGAAATAATGAAGCATCCTGTTAAGGAAAGAACTGTTTAAATCGGATCAGTACGTTCAGACATTACCTTGTTTTGTAAAGTCAAGTTTAGAGTAGCTAAATCATTGAAGCACAATTTAATATCTGCGTAAACTAAGACACGGCAGTCAATTAGAGGTTATACGACTATTTGCTTTATAGAAGAAGTGATTTTCTTAACTAGTAATACGGAAGGCAGGATTTTTCCTGACCCTACAAACAAAATTAACATAATATCAAATGCAAAACTAACTCATATATTCGCTTTAGCTAACAGCATAACCCCTTAAGTTTGGCTAAACGGCGCGAGAGAACTAATACGAGTGAATTTCTGTCTCTATATATTAGCCGTATAGTCCTACGGGACACCGTTTGATATGCAAATTTTGATGCTCAGGTAATGTTAGCCAATGGTATATTGGTTTCAACTGCTAAGCTCGCTTTGAAACGAACACAGGCTTCGTTTCATTAATATTGTGCTGGGATTTGATGAGTGCTGGTGCGAAAAGGGTAGTCAGTGATGGATGGGGCAAAAGACTTCCGAATGAGTGAATATTACAGCAATTTTGACGTTGAATCAAAGGATTGGATGCAAATTTCAGCTATATATTAAAATATATTGAGTAATTTTCATCAGAATTATAAATTTGCCCTGAACTTCTTTAAAAAAACTTAAATCTATTAGAAACATTAGTTTCCAAGTCCAATTTTAAGTGTTCAGTATTATTAGAATTTAAACTCCACAATTGAATCCTAACAGTAACCCGAAACACTAAAGTTCAAATTCAATTAACCCAAAAGACACAAGAATTCCTGCGTAAAACGAACGTTACAAAATTAGAATAGCATGCTTTAAGTTAATTTATAGAACCGGCAACACTTAATTGAATTAATGTTTCAATTTGATTAATTGAAACCAATTTTGGCTTTTACAACTGAAATAAATCGCATTCATAATTTTTGTTTAAAATTCTGTATCGTGTTCTACAACGGAAATGTCTTTATATAATGATCATGTAATTTGTATTATCTTTGATCAAGTATTGTATATTAAAGCTAAACATTATGATTATGAAAATGTAGATGAGCATTTTATGTATTAGCTGTTATTTTATTAGCAATAAGCATAGCTGCTGTGTCAAGGACAGATTCCTTAGAGTTCTAGTTACCATAAGATTAGAGGTAGTTAAATTTTAAGATGATTGTATATCCTGATCTTTTGATCGATCTCTCTTGAAATAGCTTCATCTTGATTATGTTTTTCCGTTTTACTCTCACATCCCTATTCATCTATAAGTGGTCTGTGACTGCCATCTAACCTTTAACCAATTTACATTTAAAGCCGCCTTTTATTTTATTGGTTAAATTATATTTAGTAGCGTCATTAAATCTGCTTCAACGTCCACGTAAAAGTAGAGTATTTATAGACAGCTATGTCGTTCATTTTCAGAATATTGAAAATGATTGTTTTCGGAATTTCATTTCCAATTATTATAATGAGCGTCACACAAATCCTAAATAACATGATTTAGTATGCAAATTTGAACACAAATTTTGTAATAATTTAGAGAGTATTAACGTTGAAAATAGTATTACATTGCACAATTTGCGTTTGTTGGAGTGCAAATTGTCATAATGAGGACGGAAATGTGTGATGTTCATAATTAAAATGTATTGGTGTTTGTTTGGTGCTAGACGTGAACTAAAGCGGTAAAAGGAGGCAATTTGTATGAAGGACTGGAAGATTAAAATCAAAATGTGTGTAGAAAGCATGGAAAATCAAGATTAGAAATAAGCAAATTAGCTGCACTGCTGCCGCGCCCTATTGAAGGTGTATACATGCGCTTTATTATCTATTACCTTTGATTAATCTGAGTTTTATATTCTTGTAAAATTTAGGACCTCATATGACTTTAAAGATCTGACAGCAAAACTTTTAGACATAAAATTATTGTAGAGATACGTGACATTAACTGTATGGTAGAATTGATTTCCTAATCTAAGTTTAAGCATAAATGTAGAATGTCGAATCTTTTAGAGGTAAGTCTTTTGGGAGTTATCAGCAAAAGTTCTACGCTTGGTATGTATGTCAATCATGCTTGAGAAACTACAGAGTAACTGCAGTATAAATCAAAGACCTAAGTTATAATTACACACACCATACAAAGTTGGCGTCGTTTTAATATTGTTAGTGCCATTTAAAGTGTCCTAGTCAGACAAAACCTGATAATTGCGTTGCAGATAATTTCTATTCATCATAATTAAATAACAAAATAATTTAAACACTACATAATTACCTACATCGAATTATAAACCAATCGTATTATGAATTATTGCAATTTCATGTAAATTGTTTACACAATCACGATAACTATTAAGTCAATTACTTTGCCTGTAACTAATTAAAATGTATCTGATATTTTTGTTTTACTATGTGGGAATTAATTGGATTGCCAAATAAACATTATCTATACGTCAAATATACATCTTTGATTTATTCAATTAATTTTCCTGTACTGCGTTTCGAATTAATTACGAATAAACCACGAGTATTATTTAGATCACGTCCTTTTCAAACGGCGAGATTGGCTATATACTTTTTATCTAAAATAAAATAAATTTCACATATTTCGATTTCCAGAATTTATTTTGCCCGCGAAATCTATTTTAAAACTTCGAATCAAAAATTCGAATGCAATTCCAAATGTCAACGTCGATAATACATTCATTTGAATATTCTCGCATTTAGTACTGGCGCGATATTCGGAGGAAAAAAAAACAATAAGTGCGCTGTGCCACGAGACACAGTAAGTGTAATTTATGTGGCTGGCTCTAGATATAATCTTTCAGAATCCTGTGTACAGGCAGTTCCTCTTGAGTTATTTCGTTGTTGACCCGATAATTCCGTGGAATGTTATTTAAGCAAACATCGGGGTTTTCCTTGTTTTGTTTTTAAGGTATTGGATTAAATTATTTCCATATTTGTTTTGTGTTGTTTGGGTTTAATTGCTGTGGGACTTTGATACCAGTTTCACCAATATTACTATAACTGCCTTATATTAGTTCTATTATTCTAGTTATAATAATGAATAGGTATATTTAAAAATAATTTATAGGATTTTGAATGAATATTGCAATAATTTAAATATTTTGCTGCAAACAACAAGTACAAAGGTCATTGCCTAAACCTACAGGTTTCCAAAAGTCGTCTCTATTTATTCCACAAAGATTAGAACAATCTCACTTCCATTGTTTCTCGTCTATCCCGTAAGGACACTTGACGACACAATGGACTGAATAGAAATCTCTAAATCAACACCAAGTTCCAAACAAGGTACTCTTTTACTACACTTTCGATAGTACTTCAACCCACCCTTGTACTAAAAGAAAGTGTCAACGACAACCGGCGTCACTCAGTAGCTATACATCCATTCCCTTTTTTGCTTCGCTTTATGCCTCTTTTTTGTCGTACTTCACTTGTTGGTTTTGTTAAGAATGTAAAAGAATTGACGTCTCCATCGCGATTCGTCACGCTTTACCGTCGACGCAATGACGATGCGATTTTTTCCGCCATTAAAACGAATATAAACCTGTTTTTATAGAATTGGGGACCTTACTATCCAGATATAAAGTTGGGTTTCCATCGTTAATGAATTGAGAATGGTGTAGCTTAAAATATACAAGAGAAGTAGCATGAAGACCCCTCATAGGGAGACGTGATGATTTAATTTCATACGTTCATTTGGTATGGGTGCAAGTTTTGCATACATTTTTTGTAGCCTTGAGCGTTTTTTAGTGATTGTAGTCATGAACAGTCTTAATGTAGGCTCTAGGTCTACAAAAAAAAACTGATTGACTCGGAATGATTCTGAGTCGATTTTCGCCCGTAAATTGCTCATTTCGCAGCCATGTTTTTAATTTCGATAGTTGGCAGTAGTTATTAAGTTTTTTGTTGTTATGAAAGAACTAGTTATTAAACTTGTCAGAACTTCGAAATGTATTTCGAGTTTGTAAAGCAAAAGTTTTTAATTGGCATCGCTCAAAATATTAGAATTCAAAGATAATAATAAAGACAAAAATTTGTTAAAAGTTAAAGATTTTAGAGAAAACACTTATGAAAGTTTGTTTATACAAACTGAACTTATTTTATCACGAACATCTTTTCTTAAACGTTTGGTCCCGATTAAAAGTCGTGACATCATCATTAAAGTTGAGACTCATCAAGGGCCCAGCTTAGCTCTTCGTATTTATCTTAGTAACTTAACAATTTCATAGTATTTGCGTTCGTTACACAACATTTACATTTCGTTTGCTTAGTTGGATAACTTGTTTTAACTTAAAGATAGGGTTGGCCGGTTGGAGTCGTTTTAAAATAAAACTGGTACAAGCAAACCAATGCTGGCTTCAAAATCTGGTCTGTTGACGGTGGAAAATCGAAGTTATTCAAAGAACTACAAAAAAAAACAATAAAATATCGATTAATAAAATAGACTGAATCACCGTAGTAAATATGTTAGAAAATAACTCTAAATCTTACAAAAGTCTTCTTATTTCTAAAGTAAATTACAAAGTTGTTGCAACCCTATGTGAAACAGATGGATGTGAATTGAGACGTTAGTCCGTCTTGCAACCTGTAGGGTCCGATGTTTTATTTCTTTTAGTCCTCAACTATAATGGTTCTTTTTACTTCACCTTTTTTAGGTTTAAAAGTTTAACTTTGTATGAGAATGCTCGTTAATTTGTTGTTGTAGCCATCCTACAAATGTTGCGAATGTTTTAAAGTAAAGGATACTTTTTATAAAACAGGCATGTGGAACTAAATTGAAGATGACGTAATAGGTTGAAAGGAATCTTGCAGTAGGCTTTGCAAGCGAAAGAAAGATAAAATCTAGTTGATAAACATAAGCAACTTTAACATTAATACGATCCCTTAAAATAAATTACCGAAGATAAAGGACATGTTAAGGACACTAAATATCTAGAAGCACAAAATATTTGTTGTTTAAAGAAAGTACATAAGCAGCTACCAAAGTAACCAAAGTAGATACAGCAAAACACAAAGTTGAAAAAAACAAAGAACATTAGAAACGAAAGACGATCAAAGACAGATCGTTGCTCTACAAAACACTAAAACAGAAGTTGACCTAACAAGTGTCCACAATATTCGGGACAAACTTGTTATCGAACAACAAGGGTGATTAACAATTCTGCTGCAAATCGATGTGTTTGGGTGCGCGCCAATTGAGCCTTTGATTTAGATGCTACGATAAAAAATTTGGAATGTGTCAGTAGTTTTTTGGAAGGTTCTGTTCATATTATAGTTTTATTAACTGCAAGCTTTAATTTGTTTTTTATTTTTATTTTTTCCATCTGCAAGGAAAAGGCCTTCTCCTTCCATTGTTTTATGATAAAAGTTGCTAAGGATCAGTTTTCACTGAAGAATTCTAGACCATCCTGTCATTTTCTTCTGGGCCTATTGTGCTAATCGCTATCGGTAACCATTACGGTCGTGAGTTTTGTCCATTTTTTATGTTGGCAATTTTTTTTAGTATCCAATTAGACTTTCAAAAGACATAACATTTACGTCACCTTCTATTTGAGTTATCTGCTCAATCAAGCGTGCCTCTGTCCTATGTTTAATAACTTACATGACATTTTCATTGCATTCATCTTTTGTATTCACTCTTACTACCTCAGTTCCCATAGCATGCATAAAATAAAAACATTTTAAAAGCCCTTCATACAAACAAACGGCTTTTTGCTAAGAGCATATCATTTTCATTACAGCGAGAGCAAAAAAATAGCTGGTCAAGTGCGTTTGGTAACCAAATTCGGGCAGTTTCCATTTATTTTTTGTTTAAAAACAGCTGCAATGTCAACTTTTAACGAAATGTCGTAATTCTCATTTCCTGTGACCACACGCGATTTGGGAATAGTGGTCACATTTTGTTTACAGTAAAAATGTGCTTCTGTTTTTTTAAGAAAACAAAAAAAAATAAAAAAATATGGGGTCCATATTTTGATGACTGGGCTGTTTAGCACCCTTGTAGAACTTACCATCCGTCATTGTTTTTTTTATTCCTGAGTGTCGTGTTGTAACACTAACTAAACTTCTTGACGATCTTCATCCATCTTTTCGACAATCTAAGAGTTTTCATTTGGCCAGACCTTTGGATAGGACTCAATCTCCTGATTCTTATTCCTTTGCTAGTGTATTGCTTTAATTTCTGTCTATAGTCACGATCTAAGAAATCGGATTTGACAGCTATAAAAATACTTAAACTTGATGCTTACGAATGATAATCGTTGTATGGGTACTTATTAATTAGGATTATGAATTAGATTTTTCAATTTCTTACGTACAAAGTTATCGCAATATGTAAAATGAGAAACGTCATCGGACTTCTTAAATTGTCACGATTATAAGCACAGCACATGAGATAAAAGCTGTACAACCTCATCTTCATACTATTATAATTTTCAGACCACCCTCACAAAAATACATCCATAACTAACGTCCACATAAAACAAACACAAACAAATCATATAGGGGTTAGCTATCTTATCGCGGTACCCTAAACATGGAGGGACGTTCGCGCCGCGGGCTCAGCACGTATATAATAATTATTGTTAGACAAGCATCGCACTCAAAAACGCCGACAAATCAACACACATGCACACACAGGCACTAAAACGCACACATTTACATATAACACACACACTTCCTATTTCACACACACAAATTCAAATTTCCAACACAATGCAGCGCGTACGCATATATCTTATTACCCACACTAAGAAAAACTTTATTCGCGTTATTAAGGCCTGCTACACACACGCGTTTTAACATCATAATTACGAGCGCCAGTGGCGTGCGTCGAGATGTAACGAGCTTAAGCAAAATGGCCGCCAATTTTTATTTTTTTATAATAAAGGTGTAGGCTTAATAAGTTGATGTTTGAATGATGGATACGGATATTGAAATTATGTGTTGGATTCACGCGTAGTTGTAATTTGTGGGAGATGAAACGGGTTGTGTTCGTGATAGGTGTGGTACCCGTCACTACTTGTGCTACACGGAGCTTTTATTTCATGTTGTGTTACTTAATGAAGTTATGTTAAAAGTAATAACTATTTTATGTTCTGTTCATGTTTCTAGTAACAGCACCTTCTTTTTTGTAACTCTTATTTTTCTTTATGCACTTCCTTCCTACTTATACATATATTATATTTATTTAGAGTTTTATCTCAGTCAAGTCTTTCAATATTTTACAAGACAGGCATTGATACGTATCTGCATTTATTTCTATATTATACATATAAGATTTGTTCTTTTATTTAAAGTTAAGCTAATTTTGTCATCAGTCAAGTTCTTATCAATTCTACCTTTAATAAATTCAAATGCAACTTCCGTTATGATAACCCCATCGTTAAAACAGCCTACCTATATGAATAAAAGCACAAAGATTGAACTCTTGATACCCCAATTATCCTAAACAAGACAGCCAAAAATAATCAGTCAAGCCCCGAGGTCCGAGGTTCTTATATGATAATGAAGCCAAAGAATTAAGTTCGTTTGCCTACTACGGTAGCCGGAAACATTTAAGCATGAGTTAGTAAGTGATTATCATTTATTATTAAACTAGGCGAAGTACGTTAGCATAAGTAAGGAGTATGCTTGAAGAAATGGTAATTTTTTGAATATTTTTATGTAGAAAAACTAGTTGGACAATGTGGCTGGGGAATATATTAAATTAGTCTTTTGTGTCCTTGCTATTCTTCTTTTATGAAAGGTTTTAATTTTGTGATGAACTTATACAGGCACTTGAAATATCATATCCAGGCACTTGAAAAAGGAGAGAATAATTAAAACTAAACTTGGTATGCAAGAAATTATGATCTTGAATTATACAGATACTAATCTTTAATGCGAATAATATCTCGTTTGTTTGAAGTTCACGTAGAGGTCAGTACATAGGTGTTATAGTCTCCCACAGTTCTAGGAATGTAGCTATATTACTTATTAAAAGTAAGGCTTAAGTTTGTTATATTTCTCGCAAAAGAACATGAAACGACATGCGAAACCAAAACCGAAAGGTCACCGGAACGTTACGATTGCTGTAACGATTAAAAAATCTTCTCCCAGCTCACATAAAGGCCATGCTTGTACAGTCCCTAATCTTTCCCATAATTGACTATGGACATGTGTGCTACTATGACCTGAATGCAGATCTACTCAATAAACTTGACCGCCTTCTAAATAACTGCATTCGATTTTTCTTCAACCTCCGTAAGTACGATCATGTATCCGCATATCGATCCCTTTTAAAACGGTTACCCATTCGTCAGCGTAAGCGCTGAGGGTCTTTACTACCCTGTTTTCTTTTATTGATAATCCCACTTCTCCTTCTTATATGTCTTCTCACGTTCTATTCCTTTGCTCTGCCCACAATAAGAATCTTCGCTCCACCAATAATCGTCTTCTTCAATGTCCCTCTCATCGCTCTGGGTTTATTCACTCGTCCTTCTTTGTCCAGGCAATCTCCCTTTGGAATGCGCTCCCCAGAACATCAGGATGGCAACCAGTCGGCTTTCTTTTAAATTGAAGGCACGTGAGCACATTTGCAAGAAGTTTGCAGAATCATCACAAAATTGATTTGTTCGTTTCGGATTCTATATAAAATTGTTTATAGGTATGTATGTATCTAAGTATATATTTGTTTTTCCTTTTTTTTGTCGTATCTTTTCTCTATTCATCTTATCATTTAGTTGTATCTGCCTTGTTTTATCTCTGCACCAACCTAAGGTCAACTGGTAGAATATGCCTACGGCATTAAGTCCGCCTTTGCACTTGTGCATAAAGTTTTAATAAATAAATAAACAATGCGAAAAATGTATCCGATACATTTTCCATGCAAAAAAAAAAATATCTTGCTAACGCACCAACTAGTCAAAACAACGAAGACGAATCGGGTAGTAAACACAAAACAGTTAAAATTAAACAAGAAAATTTCTCAGAAAACGCCCCGATCCCTGATAACGTCAACATAGAAAAATAACAAGAATTAAGCACTACTAAAAGAGTTGTCGACCAAATTAAGACAAGCGAGAAAAATAACGTACAAATAGACAATCAAGATTGTAGGAAGAATGAGTGAGTAATTATTAAAACAAGATTATTATCAGAATCGCTAAGTCTTGTCCAAAACGGGTTCCTCCTAGATTAATAACGTACGTCAGTCATTAACGCAGTACATAGTAATTGCCTGGCACTATTATGATGAATTGTCCAGTTTTTGTGAGTAGATTCTCACCGGCTACTTTTTAACGCTTGGAGGGATTTTGGTACATTAACGTGGTAACATTAGAAGCGATTAGACAAGGAATTTTCTAAAATATACTTTTGTGTGAATGAGAAAAAAAATATGTTTGACGTTTTTTCTTTTGGTTCAGTATATTGATAATCTAAGTAATGTCCTAATCATGGTTACAATGAGTTCAGTCTATGTGACTTTCAGTAAAAATCTATGAAGAGTTACTTGACTCGACAAAAAGTTTGATTTAGAAAATATCAAAATCACTGAAGGTAGTCTGTTTAAACAGACTTCTAATCACTTATCAAACACTAACTAGTACAAAAGACAATATAAAACACAACAGAAACCATAAATTACAATCATTTTTACAAATCCTTGTGAGAATATGATAATGTGGCGAATAAAAATATCCTTTTCGTTGTAGCTAATTCGTTTACGAATGCCGACCAAGTCACAAAAGAACTTAAGTCCTGTCTTATTTAAATTAGGCTCTAAAATAAATACAACGTGGCTAGGCAACTTAAGGTGTTAACACACTGAGAGTGAAACGGACGCGCGATTTCACGGACAAAATGTGCAAAGACGCGTCCCGTTTTATGAGTGTCACGGTCTGTCTACAGAGGGTGATCAGGAATGCCTCCATGACCGTCTAATGCTTTACTTAAATAAACAAGTACTCTATGGGGCTCGATTTCACGCAGCAGCTGCCGTTCGTTCCTAGTGCCCGTTTTAAATAAACAAGTGGCCTACAACTGCACTCGCTGTTTTTGAGCAACTTTTCACATTTAGCTTTTCGCGTGTTTATTTTTCTGCCCGCACGAATATACAACGTGAATATAATTTCATATGTGTTCATGTAAAAAGTTTTCTAATATTAAAAATACTTGTATAAACTGTTGAAGTTTTTCATAACTGTGACCTAAAGATGAGGTCAAAAATGGTTCTACAATTTAGTAGAGAAGGATAATACATGTGAAGGTACCTAATATCTAAGTACATAGCAAGCAGTACGAAAGTATATGTGTTTTATTTAGATTAAATGAGAACCTATTATGTAAAGCTCGTAAATGAGAGTAAAATGACACTTAACACAATTAATTCAAAAGCAGTATTCTCAGTGTGCAAGACCCCTAAAAGGTTTTTACAATCTGTGCCTCCGCTGGCGAAGGCTCTCAACCAAATTGTATTATTTTGCATTTATTTTTGACAAAGCATACTTTAGACTGAAGTCGATGGATTTTTTTTAAATTTTAATTAGCGAACTTAAAATTTTATTCCTTTGTGTTTGTGGACGCTGTCTTTACAGTCCAGACCATCTCAGATAATAATACGGAAACAGAAAGACGATGGTTTTGTTTTGTCTGCGTCTCTACTTCGGGTGTTTACAGGAAAATGCTTCATAGTCTCTTTGTTGAAAAGGTTTTGGCATCTTTTAAGAAGCTTGCTTAGGAATATCCGTTTTCATTTACAAAATCTTTGTCTATTTTGAACCTTTTCTCGGAAGAAAATATCTTTATTCGGTATTAAATTCCAAATGATATATAAATTCTAAATCATTTAGTAATATTTAATTCATTATAACAATCTCACATTAGTTTCGTTTTTAATAGAGTCAGCCATAATTCTCTAAAACCACTCTAATATGCAAGAATCTCTATTAATCTCTAAAACCATAAGTTTCCACGATTAATCACGTGACCATGTGAATTCTTCTGTGGTACATTTTCATAAAATTATCATTTGAACACGTTTCAACACAAAATTTGTTGTAAATTGCTACACTATCGCGACTCAATTACCAAAAACTCATTTGAAATGTCGTTTCAAACGATTATTAATCGATTGAAACTACATTTCATCCATTCGATTTGAATTGATTTTCGATTCCGTTAGCATAGGTGTGAGATATATTTTTATAATCTTTAGCGTATATATCTTTTTGTTATTTATTATTTACATCAATTAACCCTTGTACGTGGGTAACATTAACATATTAATATGTTTCGAGATCGTAAATTATAGTCGTTTGAATATGGTCGACTGTTTTTATAGTGCGCTAGAAATTTAAACTGATTCAATTAATAATTTTGACGTTATGTTTAGTTCACAGTTTTTTGTTCATCAAACTTTTTGGTTTAAGTAGATGATTACCTTGTGTTGTTTCTTTATTATGCAATTGTTAGTTTACATAATTAACTATCAATGATTAATGATAAATATATTTTTATTTTTGCACAACATCACTGTTATTCAAGTCTACTATTGCAAAAAACCTGTTTCTAATATTGACTGACAAGACTTAGTTTTTAAAAAATGCAAGGAAGATATGGCTGGCCGTGCCATATTAAATAACAAAAAATGTAATACATAGAATCTTATTTTTTTTTTTTATAAATGTACCTTAACACAAAAATTTATGGTTATAAATTTTCACAACCTTAAATTGTGATCAAGTTTTTGTCATAAAAATATACGCTCACAAGACATTCAAAAATACTACACTAGAACTAAATAATAAATAAACAACTTTATTTCCAAATATGCAATTTTCACATTTTATAATTCAATGCACAAGAAAATCATAATCATTATAAAAATGGCACCCAAACGGATACTTAACCTGTGATTAAGTGCCAGGGCTCTGCTTTCTATCAATTCACAAAAAAAAAGTCACAAAAGAAAACAAAAAAGCAATGGGAAAATAATGTATAGCCTCTCCTAGCGTGGATGTGAACTATAATACATCACACCGGAACCAAACTTTGCATCACAAGAAACCACATAAACACCACATTCATTCACTGTTGAGGTTCAATCAACTTCACGATACGTGAACGAACTTGCGCAACAAACTATTCAGAAAACTCTGTTGAATACACTATTTCTATTAAATAAATTTTCTCACGATTTAAACACTAGCTAATTTAGTTGGAGTAATTAACACGTTCATAAAATAATGTGCTGCACCATGTTCTACAGAAGTGTAGAAATATACAGTTTTATTTTGATTTTATACATAGTTATAAAAAGCATCACGCTGGTTTTCTCCGAAAGGTTAGATGAGGTGTAAGGAGTAAGTATAGTACACCCACAGTTTACCAGTTATGACAATCATATGTTATTTGGGTATAAAAGGCGAACTTTATAGATTCTTGAAAAAAAAAAACAGTGTTAGTTAAATTTCAAGACCATTCCTATCAACATTTAGTTGATTTCTCATGAGAATTTCGTGCCTATCATTTTCACAAAGACAATGTTTTATTTGATCAGTTTGCATTTTTGTAAGGCTAGTGAATTTCCACCAACTCTTTTATAGTTACCACATGCAAAATGTCTTTAACAACCTCAACCGTCACATCCTCAGAACTTTTACGTATTGTCGAACCGTGAAAATACTTATTTGGCCCAACAATAACCAAGCCCTTAAGTTTACACCAGTCCTTGGTTGTCCGAGCCAAAATAACTCCATACAAAGCCGCCGACAGGGCTTGGTTCCCCGAAACGCCTCATACAATTTGTCCTGCTCGTTCGCTTGATATCTAAATTAGTTCTATCTTTTTTGTTTCGTCTCTGACGGCTCAATTAATGACGTAAAATCTCAAAGGTCTTATTCGCTGATGCTTCGTTTCAACGCGAAATGGAGTGCGGCTGCTTCGCTGTTTGTTTTGGATGGGTTAGCATGTGATGTGTTTATTAATTCAGTGTGATGGTTACTAGAATTTGTATCTTTAACTACATGAGTAGTATTTAAGGCATCTGGTTTTTTTTAATGTTAAACATAGTAATGACTAGTTTTTTCCCGTGTGATACTCAGCTTTATTATAACTTTCTATCATCGACAGATATTTTACATCGGATCAGGACTTCTAGAGATTACCTCTTTTAACAAATAAACAATATTTTACCTCTCAATAATACTTCTTTAATATTAGTTTTGATTACTGACATTACGCTAGATATTTCAAAACAAAAAGTCATTAAGATACTCCGCCATCTTTATTGATTCCAGACACTATAATTTACAAAGATTCCTGTAATAAATGAGAAGCTCTTTAGAGCTCCCAGAATGAGTCCAATCAAAAGAGGGCAATATTTCGAACTATTTAAAAGCCTATTTAACCATTTCTTGAGTTTGGAGGCAATAACACAAATTTTCTGCTTCAGTACGTTTCAGCAAAATGAACGAAAGTAGCTGGGCCGAACTTATTACCATACCGAATATACTGGTTCACTGAAATGTCACATACGATATGGTAGGTCACATGCTATGCATATGCGAATATTTGTTTGAGTATTGTTCATGATACAAAATAACTGACGAAATTATTACCATTATATACTTTATTGTACACCACAAAAAAAACATACTGAGCAAACATTTAAAATGTGGGTGTTATAAGTACACCTTTGGCTAATTCTTCGGGGAATAAAGGAGTCATGTTATGTTTGATCATAATATATATAAATCTGTTATTACCACGTCCATATTGTACCAGGATGAGGCTAATTCATCACAGTACTATGAGATAAAGTAACATGGAATTAATTGTATAGACATAAGGATTAGCCATTTCTTAGATTTGATTCATTTGAAGACTAGAATATAGAGACTTATTTTAATTCAATTGAGAAGAAAAGCCACTTCTTTTCTGAAGGATATGATCTACTTCTAATATGGGAAATAAAAAAATCTAACACGTTTGAAGTTGTAAATTCAGCCAATGGTTAAGAAACTTATTTTCCTTCCAAGTTAGCTTATAAAGCATGTTAGTTGATTACAGTACAAAGCAATAGGTAAGTGATTCTCCAATAGAATTTTATCTACTTGCTCAACTGGCAACGTGTTTTGTAGCCCATTCAATAAACGCGGAGATATAAAACAGTTTGTATGTCTGGAACGTGATTACGCATGAATGTGTCGCCATAATCTTAATCCGCCGTATAAGCAACCGTTTGGCTGTAAAAATGAATGTTTACTAGTGTCGCTTCTAGTAAATGTTTTTATTGATCTTTTATCGTTATTATCAATTTTGTATTGGCTGTATTATGTGTAGCATTGAAATCAAATCATTTTAACGTCCCTGTGGCTCAAGATAAAGTGACACTCTCTCAGCAATAAATGTCATCTGGTCAATCACAAACATTTTAGATTTTTTAGTGATCTATCACCGTTGTCTGGGCCCTTTGCTCCGTGCGAGTCCCAATTAGTTGTGCCCAGAAATCTTCTCTTTTAAATGTCATCGGCTGGGTGACATTTAAAAGAGATGTCTAGATGTTGATCTGCCAATGCTATTTTGCCGCACTGACTGGGAAGCATGGCCCATAAGGGAGGAGGCTTGTATTCAGCAGCAAATGGAACAGGGCTGCCATTGCTGATGATCGTAAACTAAAGAAGTGGAACTATTTTAAGTCTATCTATAAAGTTACCGTCTCATTTCCCAAAAAAACCTAAATCAGCGTGTATTAACGTTTTAATATTTTTGTTTTGTTTCTCAATTAGCTATATACCTTTTCAATAATGCACACAAATGCATACAATTCCCTGCAACACAATTCGGTCTAACCGCAAGCCGATTCCTTTCATTGACCAAAACATTTAATACGACATTAGCAATATCCCGTTCTGAATTCGCGTGCCTAATAATTTAAGTTAAACCGGTTGCTATGGGATATTAGTATCTATTACAGAAATAGATAGCCTGCAATGCCTAGGTATGGCGACTTTGGCGTAAATCTTGATCACAGACACGCACCTGTTAATCCTATGGTAATAGGAGGAACGTAGGTGTGATTTGAAACTAAATAAGCCTTCCTAGAAGATGATAATTTAGTCTAGTTAAATGAAATAATAGTATCCCATAAAATGCAATAGAAAGTCAAAGTCAAATATATTTATTCAACTGGGCCAAAAAGCGGCACTTTTGAACGTCAGAATTAAAAGTAACAAATCATAAAATAAAAATTGATTCTACTGTGCAGAAGCTGCAAACACTAACATTATAGCACATAATTGACATATAGCTGAAGCTACAACTTTTCAATACATAAGTAAAGTTACTTCGGTTAGGTAGCTGTTGTAGAGTGACTAACGGAAACAAGTTGTGGAGATTATATTGAAATACAACAAAAGTATTATGCATCTATACTCTGTTAATTAATGAGGCTTGACTTGGACACAGAATGAAATTTTTCAATTAATTTTAATAATGTTGTCATTGAATGCGGTATTTTTTTGACTTTTATAGAGCATAAATTGCATTAAGTTAACAAACATCATTATTGTCTTTATAAGTTTTCATTTTCATATTTATCAATAAATATTACTTCGAAATTTCGGCAGCTGCAATTCCGACGAGCGTATTATAGTTTTTCTTTAATAAAATGTGTAATTAAGCTGTGTACATGAAATTCAATTAGCGATCGTGTTTAAGCGTTTTGCAGCTGTGCTTTTAGCGTTAATCGATGTTCGAGTATTTGTTAATTAAAAGCTTCGTAATGTTCTACTTCCTATTGGTGTTATACGAGCCGTGTGAAGAATTATCTCAACTTGAGTTGAGAAGCGTTTTACTAGAGAACATTAAACAATGATCATTCTTGATGGAGGGATGGTGAAAGTGGAAGAATCAAAAGCAACTTACTTTAACAACTTCTCATAATAACTTTTAAATCCAATAAAATTCTTATCAAAAAGTATTAAGAAACCAATTAGACTATCACACAAACTATCTTTTCACACCACCGTTTACGACAGACGGAAACTGTCAAATGAAATAAGTAGCTGATATTACAATCACAAGCAACACCTAGTTCTAATAAAATTGATACGAGTATTAAAACAACGAGCTAACGCATACGATAGCAACGTCGACATTAATGTGCCTTGTCAGTTTATGAGGTGGATGCATTAATATATATTAATCATTTGGGAGTAACTAATAAAGGTGAGCCGGAAACGTCTACAAAATATTGAGTTACAACTTGTTTTCTTTTGGTGTTTATTTATAGTGTTAATGATTAAAGAAGTTTGGGAGACAAGAGGAAGAATCAGAGCAACCATCTTGGTGATCTAGAACTAAAAAAAGACATACCATTTATCAGGTCAATGTAAAAATTATTCTTGCTTGCTTCTCATTATTATTTCTTACTCTATCGAAATTCGATGTTGATGATGTTGTTAAAATACACAAGAGGGTCGTGCGAAGCAATAAATACTGCGCGAGAACAACCTTTGAAAACGAAAAACGATAAAAAGTAATTCTGATACAATATATGGCCCTTTAGTACGCCTTCAGGCAGAAATTAAAGATGGTCATGATAACAGACGATGAATATTTATTCAGTATTTCGACTTACTGATTATAAAATCACATTCTTTGCAGACTTAATACACAATTGGCATCGATAACATGCTCAAGTCGAATTAATGAGGTGGTCGGAATTCAGCAAAAAATATGTTAAAAGAAAGTAAAATGACACTCATTTTCATATTCATAAAAATATAATATTATGGAAAGAAATACCGATATGTTGGTTTAAAGTATATAGTACTAAATATTTAATCAGTTGCTAATTTGTTTATATCTACAATCTTATACCGGGTTACGACCAATCGACGAACTAACTTATTTAAATGACATACAATGTGAATGCTATTAAATATTCGCTACTCACCGAACAATTTGTTTGTTGTCAGTATCACACCCCATTTTTAAATTATAAATTGAAAAAAAATACTTTCCTTCATCGAATGTATATACATACTTATATTTTTTTATTCACTTGATTCTCTTTATATTTTAATTTTAAAAGGATTACAATACAACAATATAATTCTTTCACTATAGAGAAATCAGCGAAACAATGGTCATGTTCATAAATTGAAACCTTAGTAAGAACGTCATGAAAATTAAGTGCTGGATACAAGATCCGACACTGGTGATATAAAAAATTAATAAAACTCCGCATATATGATAAAGACAACTGCGTTCCTCACATAAATAAGCGCCGGTCTCATCTTACAACGACTTGGCGACGTGTAAAATATTGTTATCGATAATAAAACTACAATAATTCAAAGAGCAGAACGATTTTATACTGAATCTTGTCACGTATTGAGAAATTTGAGAACAACATGTAAAATAATCTCGGACCATATAAAATAAGATCGCTTTTATGAATAAATTATAGCAATGTAAAGTATGATAAACGATGGTAAGGATCGTAATGAAACGGCATAAGGTGTACACCCTAGCACGTAAGTTGGAGACGATGAATTTGAATCTTAACTTGCTGTTAATAAAGTTGCAAATGAACAACGCTCTATGAATGATGGTGGAACTTGCGTGGATGGATATACGCCTCACATCAAGCACAGCGGGTGGTTCCGACAAGTAAACTAGTATCTCGCAGTGAGGGTAACGTAATAATCTTAGTATTAACGACCAAGATAACAAGGCACTTATTAGCTGAGGAACTTGGAACAATGAATTTGTAGATTGAGATCAAGATTAAATAGCCGTTGCCATTAATACCTATGTTCATTGAACACTCACGGTTCAAATGATTATGTTGTTACGAATAATTAAAGTTCTGACGTTTTTAGATCAGGTCATTGGATTGGTAAAGAACGTCTTACTAGCAGAGTGCTAGTTATTATTAAATTCAGTTATGAATTTTAATAAAGTTATTATCTTGGTCTTGAAGTATATGATCTTTTGTTTTTACTGTAGCGTGTTCTTATAGACATTTTTATTTTTGTCAAGTTTATAGCTCTACTTAATTTTTATGACGCTTCATTTTACGTATGTCTTAAAATATCTAGAGAACTTCATTAAATGGTTGTGATGGTATAAAAATATACTTGAAAATATAAATGAAACGGATATCTTGAAGATTAAGGTACAAAAATGTGATGTGAAACTTGAGCTTGCCTTGGTGTGTCATTAAATTGACAGCGCAAGCTGTCATTGTAATAATATTAATTGTATTAATAAATCAGAAAAATATGTACTAAGTGTTCTACAACAGCAACATTAAATATCAATGGGCGGATAACTAACAAGTTTGATTTTATTGGGGAATTGGAACTTATTTACACCAAAAATACTTAAATAGAAAACCTTTACATAATTATCTGAGATCTTTTAATAAACATGGTTCAAATACAGTTTTGCTAGAAATAGACAACCGTATTTGGGAATATGTTTGCACTTTTTACCAGGATGGGTCCTAAACCTGATTAGAGAACCTGTCACGATAGTCTGTACCCAGTCCCTTATCAACACACAACTTGATAAGATGAAACAATTTAAAAAAAAACTGTTCACGAGATATGATTTCAATTGAAAAACACGTAGAATTCTCGTCTCACAAACCATGCAGGTATTATTATGAACATAATGCCCGGAGGTTGGAGACAGGTGACAAAAACTGTTATGAATGCCGGACTGAACTTAGTTTTTGCGTCGAACCCGTCCTGAATGCACGGCCCACACTTAAGAATACAGTAGCACTGAGCCGATGGGATGTAAGACGAGCGAACGGGATTTGGCCAGGGAAACAGCGATTGTTTTTCAACTTTTGTTTTACTGGACAGTGATTATTTTGAATGCTGTCAAAGTCTAGGAATCTAGGCCTCTGCAAGATGGTAGTTGGTGGCAATTAGCCGATAGTAATCTTACGCATTTTAGGCACCTTTATTCATTGTATTTGAAATCAACCAAGTGCCATACAAGCGATATATGGATGTGTGAAAGATGATATGTCTAGAAACAAGGTGAGTATTATAATAATATAATTATTCCGATGATGGCAAATATACAGACGTTGAAGACAAGGCTTATAATGGAGATGCTGCACTGACCCCGAATAAATTAGGAAAAGGCCAGGACCTAAATGATAAATCGCTTTAAGAACTTTCACCAGTTCATGTAGGAGTATGATAGCTAATCAAACGATCAAAATTGCTTCCCGTTTCTTTCTATACTATATTATCATCTCAAATATCGCCCAACTCGTTATGCTCCCGTCTTCATGGCTCCACATTCGGTGTAACGTTACATAACTGCGCAGTTACACTCTCAACACTGTCGCCGCTACCGCCATCAGCTTTATGAACTGTATTTCCTTTTTAATTTAACAAAATCAATAACATGAAATATTATTTGTTTTAGTTACATGTCCTACAAATTTTCGTCAAGTTTCACTACTCTAGCAATTTCATCGGTTTTTTAATTCAGGGGTTTTTAGTAGTTTTTGGTAAAGTTCCATATTTTTGATATTAGCTTATAGTTTTGCGTCTGTGTTTACGTCAGATATAAAATATATTAATGTGAATATTCTCCTAACGATGGGGTGAATTTCTATGGGAATAGTCACAGTGTCGTCAATATATCTCTAGTAATCATCATCATCAACGGTAAATCTGAAAGCTCAGAAGCGAAATGGACAGTTAATGAAGACAACGATGACTGTCAAACTTGATATACTCGTCTATTTCAACCCTAAGCGCAGTACCAAAAAAACTGCAAGTAATCATACGATATTGAACAACAATATTATTTCCTGCTTTAATCGTTTATGAATAAAGAACGAACATTAATCTTGTAAGCAAACATCCAATAAGATTATTATCTCAAATCATCGAGTCGGTATCTCCGTATGAGATCTGATTGTATACACAATATGCTTAATTGCATCGTACGGTGTAAGCCTGATGGTAATCGGACGTTCATTTTTGAATAAACCTCAGTCATGTGTGTATGAGATTATAAAAGTACTGAGATGTACTAGTCTTAATGTATGTGTGCTTGTTGATTATGGCAATATGAAAAACTAGCTTCTGCCGGCGGCTTCGCCCGCGTGAAACTTGTGAACGTGAACTTTTTACCAATATAACAAACCTATGTGCTATACCAGACTATAATCTATCTCTGTGCCAAATTTCAACTAGATCCGTTCTTTCATTTTGGCCTGATCGGATAACAAACATGCATCCATCCATTCATCCAATAATAAAAGAAGAATAAAGGAAAGACGAAGCACCTAGCTTGTCTCAATTTGTCAAGTTGATAATATGTACAGAGTCATACTACATTGAACAACGACTGACAGAGTTAGTCAAATCATATTTTAATGTGAACTAAATACACATAGAAAAAAATTAAAATCATGTAAATGGCTTCTGGGTATAATATAAATGGCGCAAGTTTGACGATTGCCAGACTCCCGAAAAGGCCAGCTTCTGTAGAGGCTTCAGCACCGTACACCACATACTTACGCTGCAGCAAGTTATACAGAAGACCGAAGAGTACAACCTGCCTCTCTGTTTAGCGTTTGTTGCTTGTTGCTTACTCTACAATCGAAGTTGCGGACAACTGGATCATTTGTTAAACATAGACATGTGTCTATGTTTAACAAATGATCCAGTTGGGTAGCGCTAACTTAGAGAAAGACGTCAATCATCGATTCCGACTCGGCTGGGTAGTGTACGGGAAGTTGCGCGGTATCTTCTCGTCCAACTTACCACAGTGTCTCAAGACAAAAGTCTATGACCAGTGTGTCTTGTCACTTATGGCTCTGCCTGCACTGAGACGTACTCGTAGTAGCTCATAATGGGCCTCATCAGAAAGCTGTCACCCAAAGGGCAATGGAGAGGGCTATGCTCGGAGTTTCCTTGCGTGATCGAATCAGAAATGTAGAGATCCGCAAGAGAATCAGGGTTACCGATATAGCCTGAAGAATTGCCAAACTTAAGTGGCAGTGGGATGGCCGATGGGGCAGAATAGTTCTGAAATGGCGACCGTGAACCCGAAACGACCGATGTCCTGGTAAAGGTTGCGCGGATCCGCTGGAAGCGAGATGCACCGGACCGGTCAATGTGAGGACGCTTGGGGGAGGCCTATGTCCAGCTGTGAACAACTTTCGGCTGATATGTTGATGAAATGGTTTCTTGCAATAGTAGATCAACTTATGAGGTGGCCGTCTGCTCAACTGGATTTTCCTGTGGCGGCCTTAAAAAATTTAAGTCCCAGCCAAAAAGAAGCTTAGCAAGTAAGCAAGTACACGTTATCAAATCTAAAATAACTTTGATAGTGTCAACTTTTTCAACAACTCAAATTGACAAGCCACAATAATTTTAAAGCCATCAAAACAAAATTCAAACCTTATTTTTAGGAAGTCGCAATTAGCTCATCAGTGCCTTCAAAATAAACTAACCCTTTGAAGTTAAGTGTTTACTATCCCATCAAAAAGCACCCCTCGTTTACGACTCGCAGTCAAAATAAATTCTCACATATCACCGAAAACATTTTCGAAATCATCCACATTTGTTCCCAATTATATCGTTGAGGTACACACTGTGAGTCGTACGGATGTCTGTCTGACTGTCTGTAATTAATATCTCCTGAACGTTCTTTCAACACATGTGGGTTTACGGATTTATTGCATAACTTAGTTTTTTTGCTGCCTAGCTCCCTGTCTTCGATGATGCATGGGGTTCATATCCTTTGGAATTTTTGCTGAACGGTGATTCGTGTTTTTTATTTTTTGCTTTAGTGTTGGCAGGTTGTTTCGGATGGTGACACGGTTATTTTGGTGTCAGCATCTTTAGCAGTACGAAAGCATCAACAAGTTAAAAATAATGTTCAGATTTAAACTACTAACCCAACTTTTTAAGGTAAGGATATAAGCATATTTTTTTTTACGCTAAGTAAGGTAATTAGGTACTGAATAGTTCTATAAGAAATAGATTCAGCAAGAAATTAAATCGGTTAGAAAACCTTTCAAATACTCTTAAAGTCCCGATATTCTATCTACGTATATCGGAGAAAATGAAAAGGGTGGAAGAACAGACATCATGTAGACAGTTCTCTTTAGCCGACAAGCAACAGACCAAAATGGAGATACATCTAAGTAAGACGTCTAAGTGCTTATCAAGTGGTCCTCCAGCAGACTGTCGGCAACCATGGTGTTTTATGTTAATTATATAACAGTCTTTATCAGTAATTTTATGAGGCATTGATAAGAGATAAGCCAGACCTTTTTAGGAAGTGCCCTAATAGAGATGCTGGTGAGGAAACATAAACTGGCTGTTTAGAAAGGAAATAAAATTGGAGCAATTAAAAATTTACGAGGATTTAATTTTCACTTAGAGACTATAAAGTAAGGTAAGAGTTTTACTGTAGGCTAAGAAAGGCGCCAAACTAGTTTTAATTCTACCTTTGTGTTTAATAATAGGGTACAGCAAGGTACCAATCACACTAATATTATATGGCCGAAAGTTTGTGAGTGTGTGTGTTTGTTACTTCTTCATGCTCAAACGGCTGGACGGATCTGGATTAAATTTGGTACAGAGATAGACTATAGTCAAGTATAGTATATAGGATACTTTTTATCCCGGGAATATGTTCACTCGGCATCATTTTCGACTTTTACGTGGCGAAAGACGCTGGCAGAAACTAGCATAAAAATAAACGCTTACAAAATTTAAAACAGACGTATGTATACCCCATAAACGCCCTCAACCCAACCCATAGAGAAATTCAACCCTAATGTCCATTTTTAATTACAAAAAGACCCGCATATAATATCCCCATACAAACACAGACAGAAAACAAACATACCTTTTTTAGGCCGGCGACACAGCCAGCGTTATCAACGCGGCGTTAGGCCGCCAACACACTCGGCCAGATAATGGCCAACCCGGTCAATATTTGAAAACCCATCAGTGACAACGACGAAATGACTTCTTCACTTTACTAAGACAATTTTAAAGCAAACCAGAATTAACACAAAAATGAACTCTAAAGCTTCTGCAATAAAGTCGATACTGTTAATGATGGTGGTCATGTATGTGTGCGAGTTTGACTACTTGATCCATTAGGAATCGCTTTAAGTATTCAAAATAAAAAGATGACGTAGGAAATGTCTTTGGTAATGATTTCGTTTGAGTCCATATAAGAGATATTTTTATGTAAGAAGCTTAAGTTGATGATTGAAAAAAAACTTGTGTAAGAGTACTTCTCTAAGTAAATGAGCATCGGAATAATAGTGAATTAACTTTTGACCACAATAAAAAAGCTGTAAAGAGAATAGTCAATAACTTTGTTAGGCTTTGATGATGATAACTGCCTATTCTCAAACTTAATGTTAAAGTAATAAAAACTCAAGATGTATGTTGCACAACTTCTGATTGTAAACGTTCTTAGCATTTTTTACGAAACAAAAGGCGATACAGAAAAAACGCTTAGCACGTTTTACGAACCAGCAAATATAATTTATTTAATTTATGAATAAGCTAATGCTTGTTACTGACAATGAAAACTTTACTGAAGATAAGTTCAAAATTCTCAAGAAACTGAAAACCAATCAAAACCTATCAGCACTTATAAAGCGAGAAGATTACAAACAGCCAAGCCCAGACTCGCACGTCCCAAAAGCTAAAAGCACAATAAATTTAAAAATAAAACAGACAGAGTAAATAAAGATTAAAGTATTTAATCAGTTTGTTCTCGTTGTTTTAAAAGTTTCGACATGACTTATTTCTAGTAAACTTTTGGTTAAATTAACGTTAAGAGAAATAAGGGGAATTTAAGAAAGGAAAATAAATTAAAGTCGTGAAACTTTGACTAGAAATAGGTAAGTAAACATATTATTTTGTAGTCCGAGTCTTAGAGCAAAGGAAATAGGACTCGATGGTTAGTTGGTGGCCAATTACACGGGAAAATAGAGATATTGAACAAGAAATTTGAAGCATTTTATTCATAATAAAAAAACTTTATATTTTAATTTGAAATATTAAGGACTAGGATAACGCGAATAATAAATAAATAATTACTGGAGTAAAAAAAAAACTGAACCACAACTAGGCTCTTTTGAACACAAAGACATACTCACAAAACTCCATACACGACAAGACACCCAACTTACCTGTAAAGACAAAGTAAAAAATGACATTTAAAAACAATTATAAAAAAGCATCGGCTCCTATCGGTACATTAAAAATTGACATGCATTAGTATTTATAGGATTTTAAGCGTAGGTGTGGGATCAAAGAGAACATTATGCGTTTCTTATACGAAGATAGTGGCGTTATAGACGCCTATTCCATACGGTAAAGATTACAATTTTATTTACTACTCAAAAACGTTTGATAATCTATGTCTTAATTAACTAAGCGAGAGAGAACCCCGTACCATGACAGACATACGTTCCACCTCTAGGTTTAACGACAGGAATCTAACATTTAAAAATATATTTTAAGTGGTCAAGAATTGAGTTGAATATTGTCTGTAGAAGCTAACGATGATAAATCGTGATCGCCTATCGTTTAAAGTTCATTAGTAGCGGCCCCTTTACATGTGTTGCGCTGGCAACCAATATCCATTTGCTTCGGGCTGATTTGATTAGAGCTTATTTTTATAAATAACGCCACAACATGCTTTATTGTGATGCATGTTTAAATTAAAATTATTTCATAAAGATTTAGTCGTAAAATTGACATTAAAACATTGAAAGAAAAAGATACATTTTATTTTAATAAGATCCTTTATCTGGATGATCGGGCCCATAAATCTGATCGAGAGCCGTCCAATTCAAAATTTTATACTGTAACATAAAACAAAAGATTGACAAAGTACTGTAGTTGTAATCCTTAAGGAAATTTATTAAGAGGAATCCGTATCAATCACAAAACGTAATCCGGTTCGGTCGTAAACAATCTTTGTGGGCCCAGGTCTTAATGACGGCGTAGCAGGATATGATTGGCTTGGGGATTTATCCGTAGTTGTCGTATCGAACAGTAAATATTATGTTAAGTTTAAGGTTTAAAACTGTTCTTATTATAAGATTGATAACTGATTAATCAAATACAGCATCACAATAACCGATAACACTGCAGAGAGATAACAATTCACAATTTTATCTTATGGGCGCTTTATTGAACTAGGTATACCATCAATCATCCCAGACATGTGGCCTGACAACACAGCACAGGGCGGCTTCCAGGGTGGCCTTTTGAGAGATCACGGGGCCTCTTCTACTTGCTGATGGTGATCACCGGGGTGATTTTAGTGAGGTAATAATCCCAGAATCCCTGGTCGTTTCTCCAAAAGTCAAGGTAACTTTTGAAGGTTACCCGCGTTATAAAAAAAAATATGCCATCTATCAAGCTATTGTACATATATTTATGTACAATAATATATCCTGCATCAATGACTTAGTGTCGCAAAGATGACTGTTGATCAACAAGGTAAAAGACTTGTCTTTGACAAGAAAAGCGTATCAAGTTAACCGCTTTCCGCTTTCACTGTAGCCACATTCTATCACAAAAACACTTTACGACCCGTCACCTCGTTTAGTATTAAAATCGTCACAGTATAACATAGTATAGGATATAGGACCAACGTAATAGTGAATAGTTCGTACACTTGCAGTTACGATCACTTAGTTAAGTGGTACATATAAACAAAATACAGTGAAATTCACTGTCGAATGAGTTTTTATACTTATTGATACTCGATCGTGCTAACATGAACTTTATTTTTATTGAAACTGAATAAGCGCTGTCCGATGACAATACAATGATGATGATTCTATACAAACTGACGTAAGTAAATGAAAACGGAATCAAGTGAGTAAAAAAAGTCAAATTAAGCGCTAGTACTTGAATCAAGTGTAAATATAACGTGTGTTCATATATCTATTGAAAGAGTCTATCTATTGTCACATCATATTTCAGTGACAAAAGTGACAATAGTCGATCTATATATCCAAAACCAAACGTTTTCTAAAACTCAATGAGCTAGGATGAGCGTTTTAAGTAGGCGTGGATGGCTAAATCCAAACCTATAAGGAAAAACGAAAAAGACTCAAAGGTGTCTCGAGCCCGATTTTGATAAAAACTATGACTGAATCATTGCATTTTTGAAAAATCAATATTCCAAACCAGAAATCAAACCACTTGATTTTGAAAAAGAAAAAACACGCTGTATTATCACACCATCCGATATTGTCTCTAATAAGGACAATATTCTGGGAAGTAATATCATACAGCAAACTTTTTAATAAAATACTTTTTTTAACTAAGAAATTAAATAATGGACATCATTTCTTTTTTTACAAAAAATAGCCGACAAAACGACGGTTACCCTTTGCAATACATAGCCGGATTCTTATATACTATAACTCAAGCATTGAATAATATGCAGCATTACAATATATTTTATTCCGTTTATAATATTCTCCAAAAATTTTTTCATGTCCTCAATGGTATGAGATTGGTCTTAGTAGATTGCCTAGTAGAAAAAGTATTTTGTTAAATCTGAAGTCTTTCCTCAAGTTTACGGTATGACATTACTTACCAGTATGGTATCCTTATTAGCGACACTATCGGATAGTATAATAATACAGCGTGTGTTTTTCCCCGAAATCAATAGGTTTGATTTCTAGGAATATAGATTTTTTAAATCCAATGATAAAGTTTCAGTTTTTATCAAAACCGGGCTCGTAAGTCCTTTGAGTGATTTTCACTATTCCTCATAGTTTCGGTCCATCCACGCCCACTTGAAAAAGCTCAATCTGTATATTAACGGCGAGATACTGTATAAGTAGTCCTAAAATGAGAATAAAAGATCGAAATCAACCTTTAAGGTTAAGCAACGCTTGCCGAGGTCGGTCCATACCGAGACTCTTCCGTGCCTCAGCAATAACATTAATCTGTTTTTCCCGCCCGCCATTTGCAGATCTTTGATAGTCACTACGATAGGACACCACACACACATACACCGGAAAATCTGTCACCAGTCTTTCAGTCCAGGTAATAATTTCACAGATTAGCTCTGGCAGTGGAGTAATGCTCTCTCAAATGTCTCTCTGATCGTGGCACATGTGTTGGATCATTCGGTTCCCTTCATAATGGTTGAAATAAGTGATGCCAATCCATGCATCATGTTCGTGAACGGGCGCCGTCAGGGTCGGGTCATAACTTAGTTGTACCGGGCTGTTTTTAATTCGTTATTATATTTTGAGGTTGTTTATTTTACTCTAGACGCTTTTACGTGTATAGTAAAATAAACAACCTCAATATGTAATTTTCTAACAAGAATGATAAAACCAAATACTTATAATTAAAACTTATTGATTGAAAAGAGTGTCCGTCGAGTTTCTTGTACGTTCTTCACCATAGAGACCTACTGACGCTGCGAATGTGCAACTTACTTCATATTTGTATTTCTTTTGGTGACAATTCAAAAGTACCTTATCTATTTATTTATGTACACACAAAACATTTTACAGAGAAAATAAATTATACAGATAGAAGAGCACAAAGGAACTGCTTATTTCAATAGAAATTTCTTCCAGCAGACCTGCGACAGGAAAGTTGGATGATATACGAAGACACAGCGTGTAGAAGAAAATAAGGAAACTTAAAATAGACTAATAACTGTATAAGTTAACTAAACATATAGAAGATAAAAATACATACATAATAATATATAATAATTACAATATGGTGGAGAGGTAATGATCTTTACCTTAATGATTTAGTTGATTTTTCTCGTGTTCTTAATAAAATATAAACCAATCAGCAAGATGGCAGTACACCTGATTAACAAGGGTACATCGGGTGTACATTTAACGTCACTGATGGAGGCTATTCCAAAGCAATAGGAAAGAATTAACGAGCTACAAATTGGATTTGCAGTTTACTGCTGAACTAGTAGCTGTCCCATTTCAATTAGTATTACGACATGCGTCATCCTGTCTTCTATATACACTCAATTGCAGGTGCTTTCTGCATCTTGAAGAACATTTAGTAGAAAAGTTTTGCATATGAATGTAGATGATTATGAGAATAGGGAAATACCAAATAAACCATTGAAGGATTGTTGAGACCTTATTTTTAAACATATTTCTATAATCGTGACAATCTAAAAAGTTTGTCGAAGTTTGTCAGTTTACATACCGCGATAACTTTGTACGTAAGAAACAGTAAATCAAATTCATAATCCTAATTCTATATATTACTTACGCATACACTATAACAACGAGTATCATTCGTGAGTAGTTTAATTATTATTAAGTAGGTACTGGCTACCCACCCGTGTGTACTAATGAAGAAAATGAAATTTCATAATTCATTAAAAAATTTGGCCTCACACTTTCAAACATAACAAAAAAAAAATTAGCTACATAAGTACATTCGTTCTGAAGTGAAGCGCTTACATACAGTCAGCAATTGATTTTTATTAATATAATTTTTTATAATAATAACTATCAAATCCGACTCTTTAGATTGTGTCACCACTATAACCATAACAGATTCTATTTTCAAATTTTCTATGAAGAATTTGAATTTAGAATCAGTAAAGAAGAAAAAAAGAATAGTATTTAACCGATCATATAGTTAGGCAGATATTTTAATTAATAAGGCTGTATATATCTAAAAAGACAACTCTCTCTATCTGAGTTGACGTATATTCGTCAAACAAATATGTTTGGAAGTAGAAGACATGCTGCTTCGACATCAAATAAATTAGTGTAAAGGCAGGAGTTTGAATGATGTTTCCACCAGACTGATGGGGTTTAGTTTTTGAACAATGACATCGACATAAGACTGTTTAATAATTATGCTTTATATAAGAAATACGATATCATGAAGGCAGAGTAGGCAATACAGGTGAACAGGCCATCAAGAATAGCCATCATTGTTATAACGAAGAATACAAGTTCAATATCTCAGAATGTTATGTACCAATTACAGTAGCTATCTTAAGTCATAAGCAAGGTACTGTAATCAAGAATTTAAGAGTTAATTTAGTAAATTGTAATAAAGTCAGTAGATAATTGCGCTTTTCGATCAACGTACAAGACGTTAATTTTAGTAAGCACTAAAATATATGCAGTTTCTAATCAACATTATCCTAAGTACTCATTTGTAATAACTATAAAACTTAAAACGTTAATCTCACGGATAGCATTATTCACTAATTGATACAAATACTAGCTTCTGCCCGCGGCTTCGTCCGCGTGAACAGTGTTTTATTATCCCAAATATGTGCTATTCTATACTATAATCTATCTTTTTACCAAATTTCATTCGGATCCGTTCAACCGTTCTGGCGTGATGAAGAAACAAACATGCATCCATCCATCGAAACGATCGCATTTATAATACTAAGTAGGAAGTAGGATAAAATACTTAAAACGTTAATCTCACGGATATCAATATTCACTTTATACAAGTATTTCTCAGTCACTCATACATTACTTGTACTGCCGTCCTATAGCTAGAGTGCCGCTATCTGACAATTGCCCGATTTTAGTTTTTGATGCCATCGTAATCAAAAAAAATATATCTAACAATCTGTCTAAGCAGTATTTTTCTACAATCAATAGATTCTGGATAAAAATGCCCCAAAATGCTATTCTTACAACTAATTTTTGATACGAATCAAATACATTGATTTAAACTAACAATGTACCCACTAGGTGGACCGCTGAACTGGTTACGGTTGCGGGAAAGCGCTGGATGCGAAACGCACGGGATCGGTCAATGTGGCAACGCCTGGGGGAGGCCTATGTCCAGCAGTGGACGTCATTCGGCTGAAATGATGATGATGAAACTAACAAAGCACTTAATAGAAATTACGCAATTAGATCTCGTCATCGAAAACTCTCGCAAATGATTTAATGTTAACAAAAACAACATCGATTTTTATTATTTCGTGTTTTTAGTTTTTCATCTGTAACTCAAATTATGATTTTGTCATATGGCGGCACTTTACGTTAGTAAAAGTGTGTGCGCAAGCACATAAGTGTTCGTTAGCGTTTGACAGTTAAGTTGGAGTTGTTGACGTTGATGCATGGTGTTAACGGGATAGTGCGATTTCGTTTCTATACACTGAATGTATTTATTATCATATTATTGAAAATTATTTTACTGGGCACCACTGATGATTTTAAAAATAGTATTAAATTAAGTATTAGATACTTTCTTTGTCTAATAGGTAAAGCTAGAAGGGTAAAGGAAAAGATTAGAACTCATTGACAATCGAATGCTGAAGCTTTGCGGCAAAACATCGTTTTTGATGAAAAAGTGACTAAGATTGACGAGGAGAACCCATTTTAAACTAAGGGCTAGGCAAAGAAATAGGTATTATGAAGACCAAAACCTACTAGACAACGATTAAAAACAAACATACTAAATTAAAAAACTATTCGACCACCCCTAAGTGAAGTCACGAGCAACACCTAGTAAGTAGTTGGTAATATTGCAAATAGTGAATACTTAAGCATAATATCAAAGGACATTCATGAAGAAATCCAGAATATTATAATAAATAGCAAGGGTGGCCCACAAACGGATTGAATCTATGAATAATATTTCATGTCAAAGAGATGAATGCCTCAAGTACGGAACTGAAATACATTAACACTTGTGAATTATTTAAAGTCGGCTTTAGTGAGAATCAAAATGTTTGATATTGAAATGGAAATGTAGAGTGAAAAGGAATATGTCATTTATTTATTATTTTATTTGTTCATCATATAATAAACAATCATATAAAAAACTTACTATTAGTCCAGGTTATGAATTATAACTTCTGTTTGGGAAGTATTTTGTCTAAGTTTCCATCCCAGTGCAGGGCAAAGACCACCTTTGTATTCCTACCAGTTCAGGGAATTGTGGAACAAGCATATCAATTGGCGTATTAACTCGTCCCACATCATTGTCTGGGTCTGCCGCGATATCGGCTTTTTATCAGTTAAATTTCGGGTAGTGTGCGATGAAACTGCACAATTTGATTCTGCCTAGCCCTTTCCATCATCGGACTACAAAAGACATGGCAAAGCGCCATCGGTTCATGGTGGACAACCCACCGATACGCTCAAAGCGTTTTGCAAATACTTTCACTGTGCGTACAGCTTAGGAATGGAATTCGCTGCCGGAGTCTTTGTTTTCTGATAGCTACAACCTTGGGGTCTTTAAGTAAAGAGTAAATAGGTTACTTATAGGCAAGCATGCTTCACCGTTGATCGAACACATCATCGCTCACCATCAAGCGAGATAGTGGTCAAACGCGAGCCTATTTTTAAATAGAATTAAATGACGCTGGTCATATTCCGATCATTTGGATTGATAATAAGTGTTCATGAAGTCTAGAAATAATTCATGTACTCTGTTCTAATTTAATTAGTCTATATTGTCCCACTGCGGAGTTAATACCCTTTTCTAAACAATCATTAAATTTAATAAGTAATGAAAAACAAGAATCAAAGATTATTGTTTGTTTAAAACTTTGTTTTAAAATTTTGTTTTAAAATTTTGTTTTATGAAGCAGAGCAGAGCAGTGACCCGATAGTATCGGCTGCGATTTAAAAGTAATTGGGCGTGGGTACGAACCCAGGCAGGCGCTTTACTTTGTGTTAATTATTTCATCACCACTGCTCTCAATACGGTGAAGGAAAACATCGTGAGGAAACCGGCATGTGCTACAACCAAAAATTCGAAGACATGTGATATCCACCGAACTGCACTGGACCCGCGTGATGGATTACGGGCCATTCTCTCTCTCACAGAGAGGAGGCCTGTGTCCCAGCAGTGGAAACATTGAAAAGACTGATGATAATGAAGTATTAAGTACTTAGTAAATACCAATAATCTTTGATTCCCATCTCATTAAATTGCAAATTTTAATACTTTCATGTGAAAACTACTTAAGTTATAGGGATTATACTTCTACGAAGCTAAAACTGTAACAAGTAAACATTTCCAAAACCAAACAATAATTTGTTTTTATTTCATACTTTTTAAACTACATAATTTATGTAGTAGGCTCTTCGATCAACAATCTATCGAATACATAATTATAACACGATATTTTGCGAAAATATCCCGATTCAAACAGTAAAACGCCCATAACTTTTGAACGGCTAAACTGATTTTAATCAAACATAGTTAAAACACTCCCGATAATTTAACCTTTAAAAAAAACAAACTAAATCAAAATCGGTTCATCCGTTTAGGAGCTATGATGAAACAGACGTATACACGAATTCACAAAAACAGGTACACACGTCAAACTTATAACACCCCTCTTTTTTCGTCGGGGTTAAAAAACATAATAAGATTATGTTTTTTATGAGAAAACTAAATTAAACTTGTCATGAATTCTACTATATACCAATAACGATTGTTCTAGAACATATTTAGCAGGTAGTATCAATACTGTCATAGACATCACTCAAACGTTTCACCGAAAATACCGGTGAACTAAACCCGTAATCATTTTTAAAAATAGAACCACGAACTTCGTAGATAAGGAATGACATCCGACTCACGACTATTTAGGAATCCGACGCTCTGACTGTGACATGACAAGGTCAGTTTAGAGTCTTCATGTAATGGGTCAAGACGTAACAGTGGGTACTATGCTTTATATCTATTTTGTGGCAATCGAGATGTGGTATTCGATAAAGATCTATTTCTAAGTGAAGGCGAAATGCTAGGGTTGTTAACTGAAAATTAGTTTTTTGTAGTAGTAGATTAATAAAAAATATTTTACATTTATTTTTCTTTTGTCACGTAAACATAAAGTGACGACAATATAATGCGTTGAAATATCGTGTGACGTCACGCTGTTAGTACATTTTCTACTGACATAGTGACGTCACAAGTGCCTTATCTTGATGCGTCCATTTTTATTGATTTGTTACACGAAAAAATCATGTTCAATATTATTTGATAATATCACTGACGGGCTAAATATAATTATCTGTTTCCTACCCAGGAAACATCCCTATTGTATTGTAGGATACTTCTTATTAATAAATAATACAAAATTATAGACTACGAGTTACACGATGATAGAAAACAAAACAAAGATAACATTATTTTAAAAATCCGTACTAAAATTATGGGTAGCACGCGAAAGTAATTCTGTCTGTTTGTTACGTTTTCACTCCTAAACTGCTGTATCAATTTAGATGAATTTACGTATATAAATAGATTGGATCTTGGAACATGTTCCCTTGGGAAAAGTTCTGGCCTTCCGCTAACCGACGCAAGCTAGTTATCAATATAAATTAGATTTTTTTTTTTATTTACAAAATGTAGACGAAGAAAGCTTTGCTCCTATAGTTTAAAAATAAAAGTAGAACATAAAACAAAATGTCAAAACAAACATTATCTTATCAATATCCGGAAGTTGTTAAAGACTTTTTAGGTGAATGGGTCACAACGATTATTCCTACCATTACACTATTTTAGGGAAAGACATCATATTCATGACACATACTCGTACATATAGTTAGAACGATTTTTTTTATTCTCATATTTGCTATAATAGTATGCAGCAAACTTCTGAGATTTGTGGGTTGATTTTACTCAACAAGATAGAAAAACCTTGTTGGATTGGTTTATAATTTAAGCTGATAATGTCAAGTTGATAATGATGAACTTAGTCAGATCCGCGGGTACTCCAATGTGTTCTAATATGACTGCGGAGCGACATTCCAAACAATGCCTCCGACTCCTGCCGTGCTCTTTGTGCAACAAAACCTGCACACTTAAAGACTTTTACAAACCAAATGATAACGCTGTCTACGTGGCTGAATTCTGCTCAAACCACATTTAATTTTGAATCACCGATAGGTACGGAAGTATGATCTTTGTTAAACTAACATACAATGTCAATATAATATCCAGGATTTAATACAGGTGGATTACCAGTTTCCAAGTTTTAATGATGCCGATTCAAAACCCATCAAATCTTTTATAACCTAAACACAAACTTACAAAGTGCCAAAATGTTATCCTTACTCAAAATTCTGAACGAAAGGCTACATCGAAACTGTATGAAACTACACTTAAAACACAGAAAATGTAACTATGTAAGTTAATGTATCTTACTTTGATACAGAGTGGGGTGAAAGAACTAATTACTGGCACTCAGGAACCTGTTGATTAAAGCGTTAAGTCTTACTTATTTATATACCTCAGAGAATTCTGAAGTATGTGTATTTTTTGGAGTCAGTGAACGATTTTGCAGAATATATCTCTTATAACGAAATAGACAAACTATTTTCGAACTCCTTCCACTTCACTGGACTCGATCGCCGTGATAACGGAAAAAAGGTTGTGATTAATGTCAATAAATAAAACCCTATAAAAGTCAATTTAATTGAGGTAGGAGTCCAAGTTGAGTCGAGTGACTTAGAATGACTTGGAATTTCGATGTGCACCTTACACCTTTTGCCAAAAACAAAGTCAAAGTCAAAGTCAAAATATATTTATTCAACTAGGCCAAAAAGCAGCACTTTTGAACGTCAGAGAATTAATATAAAATTTACAAGTAATTAAAATAGATTCTACCGTGAATTCGAAAAAGCAGCTTGTTATGGAGAAGAACGCACAAGAAACTCCATACTTACTCTTTTTAAAGTAAATATGTGTTTTACAATATTAACATAAGTACATACATTAATAAATTCATATATGTGAGGACGATGCACCCAGAATAACGCTATACTACGTACAGGTATAAAGTATTAAAAGTATTAACAGGTAAATTCATTAATTTGATAAATAGGTACATGGTCCTCACATACTTACAAATATTGCGAACATAGGTAAAATACCTAATTCAACAACAACGGAACAGTGTGTGAGTCAAATCTTTAAAAAAAAATACAATTACTATAAATAGGAATAGGAAACTACAAAGAAGAACTCGCAAAATGATAAAAAAGAAAAATAAGAGAATAAACTTTAACCCGAGGAAAATGAACCGCCTTTCAAGCACAACATGAATGAGCCAATTTGAATTTGACCCGGTTATTGATTTCAATATATTTCGTTTTAAAAGCGTCATTCTTAAGTTTAGATGTTTTACCTAATATGATATTGTTGTCTTATTTATAAATTAACTATATTTATATAATAATATTTAAAAAAAAAACATTTTTAATATATTATTTAGCTACTTAAACATAGTACTTGACAAAAAAATCATAAATTAGTGAATTTCCATCTACAAGAAATCTAATGACACTATCTTTTGGCATATTATTATGGTACTTAGTTTGGAATAGGAACAAATCGAAATACATATATAATAAAATACAAATCACAGTTAGTTACGTAGAAAGTAAAAAAAAAGCCTCTGAAGTTGCGGTACATTTTTTTGCCTATTTTCTCTGCATGTTCCATACAAAATGAACTTATTACACTTTTAACATCATTTTCTAGTCTTTCTTCATTTTTTATTGGCATCATTCACACAATCTGGCTCGTTTACCTATATCGCTTTCATAGCTGCGCCTGTTCGTCAACATGTGACCCCGATGGAAAGGATTCGTCAGAAGAATATTAGTCCAAAAGTCGTGTTGTTGTTTCGTTATCCATGATGTTTGATGATTTTTATTTTGGCACGTAAAATAAAATAAAAATTACGATAAACGTATTATTAAATATTATAAATGCTGCCAAAAATTTTAACATGTAAACTATGAACCCGGGTTAAATACACCCGAGCGCACTTTGAAGTCACCTGTCCCCAGCTAGATCAAGAGTAACACCAATTCGGATTAGACAATAGACGCACTATTTCCTAAACGTCAGCAACTAGGGGCAGACGGGTTAAGAGCCTACATCCGCTTTAGTACCGTAAAATGGTAACTTTCTAAACCATACTTCTTAGTAACGGCTAGATTAAAAGGTTTGAAAAAATATATTTCATGTACTTTATTTTTTAAACATGGATTTTTCGTATAACAATTTTGATTTAAAAAAAATATTAGCAACACGTTATTTTTCGCACCTTTTGGATACTCCACCAAAATTGATGGCTGGAATTTCTTCATAACTGAAATAGAATATGTAAATAAATAATATTTTGAAAACAAAACTGTTCAAAAGGAGGTTCAATATTGATATTTTGATACATTGGGGCGTATATATCGCTTTAATGTGCAGTCAATTGTAACAATTGTGTGCGTTTTTCTAAACTGGTGGCTGTTAAAAACCCTGGATTATTCAAGAAGAAAGAAAACCAGAAAAAAGTAATTCTCTTCCATAAAGATACGAATGAAAAGCCATTAACCCTCAAATCTAAAAGAAATAGTAAAAGCAAATTCTATGATAAACAGAACCCACGCTGAAAGGTCAATTACATAGAACATAATAATTTGAATTGTAAGACCTTTGTTGAAACCTTCGTCAAGTAAATCTCGATTGAACAGAATTTAATGAAATATTCAAATATTATTCATGATCCAGTAAAAGGCAGCTTTTGTCCTATTTTTATGGAAATTTCTAATAATAAAGTCAGCAAAAGCCTGTATCTACAGAAACTAGATGATTTTTCATCGTATTTTGTAACACCAGAGATATATTGTATTTTTTAATTCAAAATATAATATTGTTTCCCATATACCATACATCGGCAATGGACCTTATGAAATTTTACTAACGAATTCAATGGAGAAATCACTGCACGGTAAATAAAAAAAAAGACTTTTTGAATATATTTACCTAAATATAATGATATCATCATGCAATACTAAATTACGAACTACCGATTTAAAATTAAGATATTTTTTTTAATTTAACTTAACATAACTGAATTATGTATTAGTTCAGTATTTGTCAAACTCTACTTCAATCCGAATAATTATCAAAATTTTGTACTAAAGTAACTCGTCTTAACTCCAAATTCTCAATTCATAAACCGGCAACCAGTTTTGCACCGGCACTTATTATCTTAAAACCGAAATACGGCAACACATACATTTGTAGCAGGTTACTTCCGCAGACGAACTCCTTCACAAAGAATTTCTACAGCTACTTAGTACCTACAACTTAGTTCCTAAAAAGGTACTTAAACATTTTCTCTAGATGTAGGCAGCCGTAATTCCCTGACCGGCAGCCCTCATTCTAAGAACACTTCACTAACGTGTAAAGAGTATTACTTTATAGGATACGGTAAGATAAGCCCCTGATATATAAAATGTACATCTAGATTATCATCGGTCTAGTTGAAGAAAACACAGCTGCCGATCTCGGAATTCCGGAAATCAAGACAGCGGGCATTATTATACAAAAAAAATCATAATTGTATATTATTATGATAAGTTTAAGTTTAAATATTGATTTTCAGATTCTTAAGGCGATATATACGCCCCAATGTAAACGCAGTACTGGCCGTGCGCCCGCTCGATGCCAAAATATCAATATTGAACCTCCTTTTGAACAGTTTCGTTTGCAAAATATTGTTTGATTTACATATGCTATCATTTACATATGCTGTCAGTTATGAAGAAATTCCAGCCATCAGTTTTTCTGTGTAAAAATATTTTTAAACATCCAAGTCGTTTTGGAGGAGTATCCAAAAGTTGCGAAAAATATCGTGTTGCTACTTATTTTTTAAAGCAAAACTATTTGTTATACAAAAAAACCAAGTTTAAATAATAATGTACATGAAACAGTAGTAAATATATATTTTTTTCACACCTTTTAACTTAGCCGTTACTAAGGAGTATGCTTTAGAAAGTTACCGTTTTACGGCACTAAAGCGTATGTAGGCCCTTAATTTAAATTCTCTATAGACAATTTGAATTAAGAATGTAGTCGATGTTTGAACTAATCATATTGTTAGAAAAATTCTATAAATAAGGCAGAGTATAAATAGATTTGCTATGGTAGACCGTGACATGATAGAATAACCCAATAACTGATGACTTTACCAAAAGAGAAAATACGCAGTGCAATCTAAAATTATTATCAAGAAGCAATACTATCGAAAATCCAAACATACCACAACATACATATACCAAAAATGTTTGTCACATCTATCAATTTCCGCAAAAGAAGAAATCGAGACGCTTGATCGATCGCCAGATAGGCCATTAGAAAAATTGCTCGTTCCATTTCTGACGGCCGTTAAAAAGGAAAAAAAAAAACGATACGGAGGAGCAACAAAATGAAGAAATTAACTGGGAATCGGTGAAACAGACTTGAGATAACTTAATCGTGGGCTTGAAACCGGTTCGCTGAGGTCAAGTCGGGTTGTTTGTGATGCCGAAGCACGGTGATTGTTTTTGATGGGAGTATCATAAAACACTCTTGTTTCTTTGTGATTTTACTGACGTTAATTCTGGTGTGCATGTTTGTGGGATCCTTTCTGGGATTCAGCCATTTCATAGTGTGAATTTTTAATGTGACCCAAAAAGCCAATTTTGGAATCACAAATGTTTTTGTTGCAACCTGCAAGCTTTTCTGCTGGTTGCAAGGTTATCTCCAATCTATAATTTCAATTAAACACTAATTCCATCTAAATCACACATAGTTTATGAATTCAAAGAGGTTTTAGATGAAGCCTAGAAAGCATGAAAATAACACTAACTTTCAAACACAAGAGTAAAAAAATATACAGACCTTTTACAGTACCATAAATTCGCTGAAGCCAGAATTCAAGGAAAGGCAAAAATGCTCTCATTTATAATCCATAATGTGCTAACACCAAAATTTATTGTCAGGCTCAAGAGTTTATCGAAAAAGACCAAGTCAAGGTGATATAAAGTACGTTTGAAGAACGTATGAAATACGTGGGAGTATTGATAGATTAACACCGGGTGATTTTTGAACTTTCACTCTCGATTTTGAACGATGTCTCTTAAAATTGGTTTCTGAAAATGGGCTTAGATAAAACTATTAATCTTTTACGTGGTGTAAGTTTTGAAATATAAAAGAAAACAAAAAAGTGCCGCTGGGCGTTATCTAGTTTTTGTATCACTGTAATTCAATATTGTATTTTTGGTGTCTGCGAGACTTCTTTGGTGATTGATTTCAAGACAAAAACTTTTATTTTGGTTCATAAGGTAAATTCCATTTTGTTCTTTGAAAATATATAACTATAATTTTTTCAATTACCCAGAGAACCTAGTGTCAAAAGGTTCAGACAAGTAATGCAATAATATTTTTGATTGCCATATTTTTTCTACTTTGATCATGAATCTGATAATTTATATCTGATAATTGCACTATACAAACTATGAGGTTGAATTTTGGCTTGACTTTACTAGGGTTTATTCACAATTATTACCAGCCTCTAAATGTTCCACTGCCACCGTCACTCACCGTCGTGTTCGTCGTCTCGTCGTCAGTGTTAATTACCACGCATGCTAAAGACGTGTTAGCGATTTCAAACTTATATTAACTATATGTGATGTTTTCCTTCACCAGTGTTAGCGATATCCAAGATAAACTTAGAAAGTAAACGTGACATTCGTACTTGCCCGCATTTAAACCCTGACTCTCAAGCACGTGAGGCAAGGCCGCAGCCACTGTGCCATCACACCTAACTTTATAGCGCATTTATAACACCAACATTCTGTTAACACCCATATTAGAAAAGGCATAACATTACAAAACAACATTCAATGTTCTAGCTACATTAGTCAAAGGTGCAAAATTATACATGAGCCATGAATTATGTTGTCTAGCAGGGCGATAAGTCGGCAGCGTGCTCTCACTGCGATATTGGGTCGCCGCTCGCTCACACTGGATCACGAGCCGTGTTTGGATTAAAGTATAAGCTTTTAGCAGACCTAAACAAACACTTTTATGTAGCGTTAACCCCAGACGCTAACTTCAAAATGTACGGCATTACCTGCGGTAAAGACACGTGATGTCACGTATCACTACGATGCGTATTACACGGTGTTTAAGATTATCTTTCCGGAAATAACAGTGTCGCCGCTCACATTCAGTTCCGTAGCGTATGCGGCAAGTATTTGTCGAGGCCTGCAGAGCTGATAGGTATAATTTTGTTCTGCAAACCTCTCTTGAAAATACCTTAGCTTTTTTATTAGTTTGACCTATATCTCATCTGATGGTAAGTGATGATATGGTCGACAATGGAATATAAGTAACATATTCACTTTTAACTTAAATACACCCAGGTTACAGCTAGCATCAAACACAGACTTCGGTGGGAATAGCGTTAGGGTAATCAGCATGTTCCTGCCCTTACCTCATGTTACTTGGGGTCGGCGCAACCTGTTTTATGCCGTCTTGTCCCCTGTCACGCTATCACTGAATCCCTTTTCTTTCATATCACTCCTCACACAGTCCATCCATCTTTTCTTTAGCCTTTCGCTCCCTCCCCATCCCTCCACATTTATATTCATATAAAACAAATAAAAGCAAAAATAAGTTAGCCAACCGCAAACAATTTAAAACAAATTATTCTTCTTCTATTAACACAGCAAGTTGGTTCCTAATTTGACTGACAAAATTTTTATATGATTATTTCAAAAGTACCCGGGCTACTATAGTCTACTAAAGTATAAAGCATCAATTGTTTCCAAAGAGTGTCGTTTAAATAAAATGTTTATGCAGATTTGCATCCCGCTCTTTTCTTATGACTCACACTATACCGGGTTGAGACGAATTATTATTTTTATAGTCCGCGGTTCTCAGATAGATTGCTCGTGATTTGAGCCTTTTATTCGAAGTCACCGACTTTATTAACTTCAAAATATGGAGTCTGACTCGTTCTGTTCATATTTTATTGATATTAAGTTTTTATTTTTTAATTCGGTTAATGGAGTTCTGGGGTAAAAAGAGTGCTCATCAGGATTGAACGGTTCCGAATTGATGATTATTTTTTGGTACGTCTTGATGCCTTTCATTCATTCACTTTTGTTATTCCAATCTGTAAATGTTTTCGTTATCATCCTTGATAAATTACCAGTTGAAAAAATTGATATGAAGGGATGCAGAATCATCATTTTATCTAATATAAATATTCAATGTTTACTTTGCCGTCCATTTCCGTACACACCGTTGGTATATTATATAATAGATACCTCAAAGTTATTCTAGTACCCAAAGCAAATCAGATAGGTTTGCAGGGCACACCAACATAGATATTAGTGTTTGTTTCACAATAATCCGTTGTCCATGCACACACTTGCAATTTCTTGTCACTTTTATGTTGCGGGGAATATTAAGCATAAATTTAGCTAATCGTCTCCGTGGCGCATTAATCGAGCATGCGGTATATAACATCTTACAAGGCCAGACAAGAAAACAAGAAAATTTTACAGATATTCACAGGCGAAACCAGGTATGCTTCGCAATATAATATTAGAATTTCGATTGGTACAATAACATTTTATATTTAGCGTTGAGAAATGTTTTAAGTCAGACAAAGACGGTCGCAAAATATTGTGGCGAAAGATGGTGAGGTGTGCACAGTTGGTTTAACGTCCAAGAAAATTATACTGTGATTCAAAAAGCTATCAAGGCTATCAAAAAGTCATGCATCAATCGGCTATTTATAAAAATATCAGGGGGTGATACCCCAGATGGAGTACTCGGTTAATATCAATTTTCATTTTGTTTATCTGAACCACCACATTCCAAGCCCCTGTTACACCTACCTACTACCTACTTCGATAACTTCCTGACACAATTCCACCTACTATCAAAAATCTTGTGGTAGTCCTAACCTAATTAATAACCATAAAAACGTTGACTGATCACCACGACATTGTGACGCCTGCTTATCACCACAGAATAGATAAATACAGAAGGTTAGCTCCATATAGCGAGTCACAACAGACGCTTGATATGAACACATAGACGCGTATGTGACTATGTGTGTTTTGAAGTACGTATGGCGGTAACAAACTATTTATTGCAAACAAATGACAGTCACGGTGTACCTGTCTGTTACACACACACACAGTCACAGTAAAGATAGGATCTTTCTGCTTGCAAAATAAATGAAACACGCACATTTGCCATAAAACGTGTAGGTTTTAGTTTGTTGTCAATTAGCCATTAATGAAAGGTTTGTGCTTTTTTTAGCCCTTGATATTCAAGTGATTCGGAACGAAACGAAATGGATAGTATAATATGATGTTTGCAACCTACCCTGTTTATTGCTTTAAAATATGACTGACAAACATGGGCCCAACAAAAGAAATAAATTATTTGATTCGATTTGATATCGCAACAAGATTAATGTTTGTCAGAATATCATCGATAGAAGCGTAATTGGAGTTAAGAGAAAAAGAGATAGAGTAAGGCTGGATGTAATCAAATCTAGAATTAAATTAAAAAATGTAGAAAAAGTTTATAAAACTCTGAAATGGAAATGGACAGATAATATGATAAGAGAGCAAATGAAAAATGGACAAGATTAATAACAGAATGGTATCCAAGAAATGGAAAATGAAATAAAGGGAAAATAAAGGGCGTCGGACTACACGATGTGAAGACGAAATAAAAAGATAAACTGGTCCAGCATGGACAAGAATAGCAAAAGATAGAGTAGAATGGAAAGCTTTAGAAGAGGCCTTTGTCGAAAGACGAGCTAAACTGGTTGCCGATTAATTAAAAACAATATAAATGTATATTATTTATTTAAAGTTACTTAGTTGTAAGGCATGCAACAATTATTGTTAATATTTACGAAAAGCTATAAAGGCTATTTTTATTTTATTTTATTCTATTATTTGTAGTGATTCAATAAAGATTTTTATTTAGTAATATCTTCAGTGCTATAGGTAGGTTCACTCGACTTTACGAGTGAATGTGTATACGAAGCTTATCTGTATAAATGTGCGTGCGTTTTCACTCAAATGAAACCGTCCTTCTGTTTCCTATCTCCTCTGTGTTGACATCACGACGCCTGCTTATCACACTGTCACAAGTAGCTTGTAACTTCACTTATCATTTTGTAAATAAGAGCAGACAGGACTTATTAGCAGGAAGGATGTTATTCGATGAAACGAAGATGGATTGTGAGTTTTATCATTTTGTTTGGATGTAGTGACATGTTTCGATATTGTGAGAGTGTTTTGGTTATTGTATGTATATATGATTTTGATGTGTCTTTTCATTACTATCGGTGATATAATATTACGATTGTGTTTTGTTCTGGAACAGGGTGTTTTGATTTATATTTTTAGATAGAGTGGAGCAGCTGGAAGTGGAAATATATGATAGGATTTGAATATTGATAGATAGTAAATACCAGTGCAGTGTAGGTACTTACATACGAGAATCTATGTTCCCAGCAGGCTTTCCTATAGTAAATATTGTAAATTATTATGAACTTCCTAGGCTGCCGGTAGCCGTCAAAATACAAACAGAACGTATTATACTTGCAATTCAAATTCATAAAAATGCTGAAATGAAAAAAGTCATTTCAATTTTTTTTGTAATCATTATTGAGATTATATATTTTTTATCACACACGCCAAGGGATCTTTAAATATCGCAAGACATATAAAAATGTTTCTACCTACATATAAGCAAACATACCAAAGCAAAACAATTATTTCTTCACTCATTCTTCCACCAACATTCCAAACTAGTGTGGAACATAAAATACCAAACTCGATATCGATGAATACGAAAATGCATTAATTAAGTCATTTCGCGGTGAGAATATAAACGTTCTCGACCTAAGTAATTATGGAAAAGTATTCAAGGATCTGTACAGGTACCGGGACTAAAGTAATTAAGTGCCATATTTATATGCCTTTGGTTCCAATTGAGACCAGTTCTTACGATAATTACTGTTAAACGCGTTTGAAAACGTTAAGGAATGTAACTTAGAATTGTCGATTGTTTTTTAATTAGTTTTGTGCGTTTTTATGTGACTTAATTGCTTAATCGTGTTGCTTGTTGGATAGATACCGTTATATATACGGTTGATATTGTAATTGATTGCTTTTTGTTTGTTGATGCAGCTGTGTAGTAATTATGGTGATCTAGATGCGTTTTTGATCATTGTGTCTATCAAAATTATGCTTCAGAGTGATTACTTAAACTTATTAATATCGAAGAAATATTCGGCTAATAATAAGTTCGATTCATTCAACCAAGCAAAACGTAATCGAAACAAGCTACCGCATAATCGTTATCGCAAACGCATATCAATAAAAGTACTATAAAAATAAACGCTAACAATACTATCGCACTTAAACACGCGTAATCGTCGCCCAATTTAGCCGTCCACTCTACAAAATAAACACAAAATTTTCTCACAACTCCATCTGAAAGTAAACGACAGTTGTCACGCACTTAACAGAAATAAAGTGCTTGGATAACGCGCGAATTACCCATTCCGTCGTCCCGAGAGCCGACGATAAAAAATATCGATGTAAATTTTCACATCCCTAGACGCTATTTAGACTCTAATTTTCATGTCAAGTGTAACAAAAGTACGAAATGTGTTAGCCGCCTTTCTTTTTCATACAGATCGGGGAATTAAATTGAGACGCATTTTTTGCAGTTTCTATTAAGTGGGAGGCTGGATAAGATCGTGGGAAAGGTTAATTAAAAGTATTTACTTCGTAAACGATTGCTAGGACTACCAAATAACAAAACTACAAAGTGATAAATATTTTTATTTATGGAAGTCGGTGTTTTTGGTGGGTACCAATTTTTTGCGTTATGGACACCGACTTTCAAAAGTAAAGATTTTTTTCACTTTGTAGTTTTGTTATTTGGAAGTAAGTAGTATATATTTGTAAAAAAGTTTATTATTTTTCATTTTTTAGTAAAAGGCAAGTAGTTACGTAAGGTACCTACAATGCCAGAATAGATTCCCCGAGTATCATGAAACTGAACATAAACGGTAGTATTAGAGTGTACCAAGGTGAACTGTACACATCTGGGTACCTATTTAGAGCGTACTGGCGTGATGTTATGTTATGAAATGGTATAAACAGACATGCGATTGCAGCTATCCCGAGAGATTTGCCCTTATTTATTGAAGAGTTATGTTGTATATCTCCGAAGTGCTTCATCAGATCTTCACCAAATTAAAATGGGACCAATTTCCGAACATACTCTTTCAAACAAAAAAATAATTTTCAAAATCGGTCAACAATTGACGAAATTATCAGTAAACATAAATATAAAAAAAAAAACGTACAATCGAACATAGAACCCCCTCCATTTTGGTAAGTCTGTTAAAAAGTGAGAAACATGGCATGCCTGCTCAAGGTCCACGTAAGTATTTATATAAATCAAGTTCCTTTTCGTTCATTGGGCTTTCTCTTTATAATAATTATTCTTCTGTTACCAAAATCAATAAGCGACCCTTTCATCACGCATACATATTGGTTTAACCAATCCATTAAAAACTACGTAAGTACATAAACATTGATTATATAAACAGATCGTTTGCTTTATAAACCATTCATTGAACAAAACAATTAATGTATTTTCGCAAACAAATTCTACTGTTTACCGATAAAGATACAGAACGAAAATGGCGGTTGACCGAACTTTTAGCGTACAATTTAAAATGGCCGCTGAAATGTGAAGTTTGTACAAATAATTAAAGCTGATATAGATTTAAATTGATAGAATAATAAAGGTTTGAACAACTCTTGTTATTTAACAATTTACTATTGAAACTTATTTTAGTTTCAATTATTTCCACCAATTTGAGGTTTATTTTTCGGTTTTTCTAGCTTTGCATAAAACCTCGACTACGATTACTATATGAAAAATAAAATGTTAAATATATTGTATGTATATCTATGTTATTATCAAATTATGATTATAATATGTATTTTTATATTGCACCTGCCACGTCTTGTCCCTGCATCACCATAAGAAGTACAGCCATACATATATAGCAATAAGTTCGCCATTACACACAGTTATGTTTACTTAAGCAAAAATTTTGAATCATTTAATTATTACTATCGTCTTGCATACTCACAAGAGTTGTAACGTTAGCTCATCTGAGCTAAACGTAAGCTACGTTATTAATATAAAAGATAAAAAACAAAAGTTAAAAATAAGAAAAAAGGTAAAATAAGGCCGGCTTCATACGGGGCCAGCTTGACACGACGTGCCGCCTGCGTCTTCTTCTTTGGCGAAGGGACAACCGCAGACCAGGGCGGCGTGATACGGCGCGACGGGACGGCTGGAAGAACGCTACCGCGAGTTGTGGGCGCTCGTGTTCAGCGTGCGCAACCTGCGTGTACTGCTGGCGGGCGCGCTGTAGCTGCGGCTCATGCACCACGTCCGGTAGGTAGGTAGTAAGGCAGGCAACCAGGAGAGATGTGGGCGCTCGCACAAAACCACGCGCCGTTAAGGACCTGTCTGCAGCAGCTCATGCCAGTTCCACATGCCAGTCTGGCACGTCCTATTGTAAAAACAGTAAAAGTTCACTTCAGAGTATAAATTGTTATTTAATAGAAGTCTCCAGGGATGTATAACACTCATTCACGAACTGAATTCATGACATTTTATGTACTTAGTGGATAAGTATAAACTTTGTAATTTAAGGCTTAAATATGTTTCCAAGTTTTGCAGTCCAAACCAAACTGGAATCCGACGCCCGTTTTCTTTCGTTCTGTGTCATCTGTTCCGAATTTCAAATTCAAAATATCAATTATATGACCAGAACGAATAAAAACGGTTTACAGAGGGGACAGTCTACGCTGCCCTTATTATAATGTACAACTAGCTTAAGGAAGGTCTAGTTCATGGTATATTATGTCTATGGCTTAAGAAAAGTAAATTGGAGAGACAGTCAATTCAGATAAAAAAGATAGTTATGTCAGAGTATAAAAAATTACAAGATTTACAAATTAGCGATATAAATAAGTTATGGAATATTAAAACAATCAGAGATAACAAAAAATATGCTTTTCAGGTGTTAACAGTAACAAAGAATATATAAAAATGAGACATGAGTCGATAAAATATCAGAAGATATGAAGGTAAGATCGTATAGTATTTATTAAAATGTAAATAGACTAAAGACGTGTGTCTGCACAGCAGAACACCACAAAGTACGATAAAATGTTTAAACAAATAAAGAAATCTAATAATAAATAAGATATAAATTACTCTCAATATTAGACAAGACATTTTTGCACTGAGGTATGAGTTCCCATTGCATAACTCGTGAACGACATGAGAAAGAGAACAGGAATGCCAGCTCCTGTGCTATTTAGGTCGTCGCATACCCGCTCCAAAGTTTATAGAAAGCCATTAATCCGTTCCTGATCAATGGGGTCCATGATGTCACATTATTTGAACAGCTTGCAGCGAGGAAGAGTACAAATATTGATTGTTTGATACATTTTAGTGAGCTCAAATACCCAGGGATATCCGTTGCGTGTGGGTGAAATATGTTAACGTTTTTGATGCAATTCGAAATTGAGTCCATCGTTTTGTTTTACGTTCAGATAATTTGTAAACATACTTTTAAATGAAGTCGGTTAAATGGTGTTAAATCTAAAAAGCAATTTGTACAGAATTTTTTTTTTCAATAGTCTTAATCTCTTTGATGCAATTTAAAATTGGGGTTGATAGTTTCTTTTTACATGTTCATGATTCGGTAAAGGAACTATTATTTGAAGTTAGTTAAATAGTGTAAAATTTGCTACATAAAAAATATTGTTAGCAATTTATACATGTAATATGTTTTTTTTGTAATATGTTCCCGCAGAAAGGTATGAAGTTAAAATGCTACAAAATGTTTTCATACAAATTGATCTACATAATTATGGATTTATTTTTATGAGAAATATTTGTTGCAGCCGTCTGCGGGTGCCTTATAACGAAAATATGCCCTAGATTTAGTACGAATATAATTTTTTGCAAAAATGTAATACAGTTTGATTCATTCCTTTAGGCTTTCAGAGTTCACCATAATTGTTGATTTCAAAAGCAAGAAACGTAACAAAATAAAAATATTTTGTTAGGTTTGTTGCTTTGCCCGAGCCTCATCCCTCAACATACCAACATATCTACACATATAATTTCTCCTGTCTTGTCCTACTTAAGTCTGACCTTTCCGAAAGTATTCTTTTCCATCAGATTGAGCACCAAGGGTAGCTATTGACAGTTTTATCTGATCCACCATCAGTTCCGAACGGCTCCCTTTCGAATTCTTATTGAGAAACGGGTAAACCCTATCTCGAGCTGTTTCGATGATTACGGAATACATTTTCATGTTAAAGTAGTTTTATTTTTTGTAAGAATTTTTGAGCAGGCTCTTTGATAAATAATATGCATTTTTGTTGTTCTGAATGTGGCAGATTTTTCCCTCGTATCACTAGTGCTACGATATGGACAGTTTCACACGAAAATTGCCTCTATCAGCCCTTTTTCGAAAGCTTAGGTGACACACCTGTGCACACTAATTGCTTTACTTTGTGATAGGTCAAAGAAAGCGCGTGGTGAAGCACATCTTACATTTATTCCTTCATATGTTAAAAACATACATCTATTCGAAACCGTGAAACTGTGAACAACGCAATGAATACTGTTGAATTGTCAAAAAGCATACGCGCATATTGATCTTTTAAAAAGTAACGCAATTAAAGTGCTGGTATTGCAAATGGATACTATAATAAGGCACTAAAATAAAGATAGGCTTACTGCCCAAAAATATGCTGGACGTCTATTTAAATGTCACTCCTCACAGGAACTATTTTAATAGCACTCCAAATTATAAGAATAATAATTACATGTCTCGTGCCTTCATACTAAATAATAACACACTTCTGTTCCAACTAAAAAGCATTCCAAGATTATTATCCGATAATTTTCTTTCATGACTCCTCTAGGAAATTTCCTTTATTTTCATATTTCAGTGCTTCACAAAGATCTTATCTATACTTTGAATAAAATTAGACTTGTTCCGGAGAACAGACTTTATATTAAATGTCTTAGAACTACACGAGCAGTGATAATGGGTGGACATAAAGTAAACTTTACGGGTTCCTAATTAAAAAGTAATAATAATAATATATAATAATATATATTATTAATAATATTTTTTTTATTTAAATAAGGAGTACAAGAATATGATCGATACGATTGTAAACCGGTATCTGGAAACTTTCGCTGTCAGCGATAAGACCGCCATGATACCCGTAGAATTAATGTTTTTTGTACTTTTTGATTGATGCACAACAAAGCATATTTATTCTATTCTATTGACGCGTCATAAATTTAAACGCATATCAAGTGATGCAATTGACTCTTGAAAATTTATTCAAACAATTACAGCAGCTAATATGATTTGAGAATTGGTCGCATTGATTTTGTGATAATTTTCGTTCCAAAAACTGGACCTTAGTCAGGGCCTTCATCGTGTCATAATACTTCGGAAAAGCAGTGCATCTCGAACCGGATGACCTGTACTCAAAACTGGAGTATAGTGTGAAGCAAGCCTTCGAGTTGACGATCCATAAAGTATTATAGCTTTGGTAAAACATATTACCTTGGTTCGTAAACTTGAGAATATCTTGCTTAGAGTAGTATTAACTTTCAAACACTAAAAAATGTATAGAACTTTTCTCAAAATACACTGTCGTGTAAAATTAGTTTTTTAAACTGTCTGAGAGATAGAGATACGCATTGCCATACTACGTGACAATGCTGCCAGTTAGTTGGGCATAACAGCAGTGGACAACGATGTGGAGGAGTTTTTCGACGCCATATTTTAGACTAGTTTATATTCAGGCTAAATTAGTCGTTTTTGATTTAAGTTTACATGAATGTAGTATATTCAAATAAATATTTTATACACTGTGTATGTTTCTATTTTTGAATATAAATCTTTAACTTAGATAAATAAATTTCATTTTTATATCATGAAGACGGAGCCTCAAACACACTTGGTTCTAACCATATAACACATTTACCCTAACTTACTTAACCGTGTGGAAAGTAACAATAGAACATCGATCCTCCACGTCATATATGACCGAAGCAAATTGTCAAGGCGGAGTGAATGACAATTTTTTTTTTGTTCCATTCAGTCCCATCTCACCGGAGGACACTTTGACGCACGATACATTTGTGTAGACAAACGAGTGTCCCAGGTAGGTAGCATTTGTTTGGGATGCTGCGTGTCTAGTAGCTGTTTGGTTTTATAGGGATTTGTATCCAATGAAAATAAACTAAGTAGATGATATGAATAAGGATATTTATTGTTGTTTTATCTATCAGATCTTTAAATATGGTATTTTTAAGTGTTTTGGCTGACGCTTCGTTTGTATAAAGTTGGTAAAGTGTTTCTATTCAGACTAGGTATAACTTCTAGGTAACATAGGAAACGTCATAACAAATGAAATAATGTTTTCCATTAGTCATTATTTTCTGGAAATTCTAACTTTCATCATGTTCAGACAATTTAATAGTTTTACTGTATCTACATTCAAAGATGCACAGAACACCGATGCTTTTCGGTGTCCACTGCTACGAGTAGAAACGGTATTCTCAAAACTTTCCTTACAAACCAACCGTTTCAGTGAGTGTCGCCGTTTACTTATAGAAACTGTTGATCTTCGCCCATGTGCACGCTGGGTTATGACAACCGAAACATTGCGCGGATGCAAATATATCTTTATGCCAAGAACTCATCATCCAACAAATTGGAACTATTTCCATTATTTAATATTTCCTTCATCTTTTCAAGGCTATCCCACTTCCTTTCTTTCTTGGATCACATTTTAAAATCTTTCTTTATCAATTAACAATCACGATTGTAATTTAATGTAGTTTATAAAACTGTTGCATAATATGTGGTATTAAAATATGAGTGTGTGTTTTAATACCTAGTTATGTGCAGTTCATACACTACTTTATCTACACTCATACATTGGGATTGAACCTACTAAATAAAAGAAAAAGTCAAAGGATAAAAAAAAATCAGTACAGCAAAACGTATGAATGGCGCCCAAACCCAGCATATCACCGCATTAACCGCGCATGTGCTAAAGCGGCCGTTGCCACAGACAAGTAAAAATTAGAATCAAAACATTTTATAATAGGAACTACAAAACTGGCGCGCCCCGCATAAGCTTTCCATTACAAACAAATAATTGAAGGAAACTCCTTGGTGATATTAACTTCTTGGATTTGCCTTGTGTCGTAATAGTATGTCATATTTTGTTAGAGAAAATGTGTTATAATAAGATGCTATTTTTAAATTTCGGTATTGTGTATGTCAATATGAACTCGTTTTGAAGTTTATAATTCGAATATTACGACATGAGAGTAGATAAAGGTTTTTACGGTACGGACTGTCGTTACGGTAGTCAGAAGCTAGAAAACCTGCTGCCAGTCTTACAAAGCGGTAAGTATCGGGTTATACCCAGTTATTGGGTTGTGGAGGTCAGATAAGCAGTATCTTCATGTAAAATACTGGTACTCAGCTGAATCTGGTTAGACTGGAAGCCGACCCTAACATATATGGGAAAAGGCAGATGATTATTCTATCAAAAATCACACTAATATCATCATCATCATATTCGGCTAATATGGCGTTGACTCTGAACACAGGCCTTCCCCAAGCGTCGCCACATTGATCGGTCCCATCATTAGGCGAAATTTTGTGAATGTGTTTGTATGTTTGTTAATCATTCACCCATAAAATACTGAACGGATCTGGATGAAATTTGGCACAAAGATAGATTATAATCTAAAATAGTACATAGGATACTTTTATCCCGGTAATATGTTTCCTTGGAATAATTTTTGACATTCACGCGGGCGATGTCGCTGGCAGAAGCTAGTCCTCCCTATAAAGTTTATTATATAAATAGCTTTATCTATTTCCAAACAAAACTGTTCTAGTTGGCACAGTCTCAATTGTTTATCTATCCTGACACTAAAGGCGAGCATAGAGATTAATTTGTGAATGAAACTACAAATTAATGCCTGTCTGCAGGCAGTATTAATGTCAGCACTGTTTTCTAGTGTATCATGTCAACAAAATATTGAGTAGAAAGCTTTTTAAATAAAGATCAGCGTAAAGAGGAATCATCATCATCATCATCAGACTATAACAGTCCACTGCTGGACCTCTCCAATTGCAAGCCATTTGCTTCAATTTTCGGTAACTCTCATCCAGCTACTTCCAGCCACCCTGCGAAGATCGTCGCTCCACCTAGCCTGAGGGCGTCCTAACTTACGTTTACCAGTTCGCGGCCTCCACTCAAGAGTCTACCCCAACTGCCATCGGTTCTACAGCTAATATGGCCGGCCCATTGCCAGTTCAGCAATTATTCTCTGTGCTATGTCGACAACTTTTGAGCAGAGAAAGAAATCTCTAAATAGGTGTACGGCAACTTTATTTTAATAATTAACATTACGTTTTGCTCAAATTACTTTAGACAAGGTATAAGTAGTAGTTATGCACACTGACCAGCCATGGCTATATTCACTAAAATATAGGTAGCTAGAAATATGTTCGGGTTGGTGCTATAATTATAGGAAGGTATACCTCTGCCAAATAATTCGGTGAAATCAGGTCAAGTAATGTTATATTATGCGTAAATTTTTCAAATAATCGTCTAAATAGATGAACAACGGAACATTAATTATTAACATGTTTAAATGAAAGGCAAACAATTATTCGTTAAAGTCAAAATTAAATATCTATGTTAATCTGAAAAACCCTGTACAAATACACAGCGGGGTTGAGTACAAAGTTATAAAACCATGCTATCTTGTTTGAGGATGAAATTAAGCTGAATCATTTAGTTATTTTTATACCACTACAGAATAAAACAAGAAAGAAAGAAACTCATTCAATTCCGTAAAACCAGACTACCAGATTAACGATCTCTCCACAGGCAAAGTCACCATCAATGTACTAAACAAGTAAATTAGTTAATTCGCAATTCTTGTTACGAAGTCAAACGGCTAATTAGTTTTGTTTAACTCAACAATTTGACTTGAAAGGTGCTGTAATTGAAAACGTTTTGATTATTGATTCTGTAATTATTTCCTTTGGTGTTGTAGAGACTGTTTATTTTGGCAATGAAAGTGGTATTGATGTAATTATGAAAGAAAGGGAAAGGAAAGTAGGTTATTAATTTCTTCTGCTTATTGAGAGAATGAAAGATCATTTGAAAATGCTCCTTTATCATATTAAAGTAATTGTAAAATAGTTAATTAATAAGTTTGTAGACGGCTTAGGAGAAGAATGTCTGGAAGGAATAAAGGAGGCCTTTGCCTCGCAGAGGGACCGAAACGTATAGACACAAAAAAAACGTTGTAGAATGGAATCACAACCAACAAACCAAATCTAGAAAGAGCTACACTATTGCAAAGTATCATAGATTACTCTTTATTCTGGCAAAATGCACTACTCCTGTGGGATATACAACGGAAGGTAGGTATGCTGTAAAATAACTTTTTAACAAAAAAATCAATCCGACTTCCAAAACAAAAACACCGACACAGACTTCGAAAAAGAAAGATATTTTTCGCTTTGTAGTGTTTTGTTTTGGAAGTCGGTTTATAGCAGAAGCAAATGCCATGAAAATCATTTATAGCTAATCCTCATGACCATTCTAATAAGCCCAAACACGACTGGTATCCTTTGCTTTATTTCGGAGTTCCAGTGCCTACCTTCCGGCTTCATCATCAGATCAGTTCGATGTTACCATTTTCATCGGCACCATTTATTTATAAGTATTTGTTTTATCATATTCGGTAAGCCATTCGATATCTTATACCCGTGACATACTTTGCATTAAAGAATTCCAGGGGCCATCTGTGATCTTCTTCATCAGTTCAATTTCACCAATAATATTTGAGGAGTTCTCTCGATTTATCTGAGATGCCATCATCAGATCCTGATTTTCTTATCATGGTACCACCCTTGGGATATCTTCTTTCCAACAAAAAAGAATCATCAAAATCGGTTCATAAGCGACGAAATTACCCGCGAACACACATTAAAAAAAATACGGTCGAATTGAGAAACCTCCTCCTTTTCGGGAAGTCGATTAAAAAAAGCTTGTGCTACCTAAATGCCCTTGGAATGTTGTAAATATTGAAAAAAATTGAATCATAACACAACGTAGAACGATGCAGGAGAACATTCTGACCATGATACTTTTAAAATTCTTAACACTGTTATCTCAAAACCTTAACAAGACTGGGGGCCATTAGAAGCGTCTGTTGTGAAACCACTTGAAATGAATAGAAAATGTATATCTTAAATAATAAATCATACTCAAATAGGTACTGGTTACTTCAAGTAGCTAGCAGGTGGCCGAATTTTGACTAGTAAGCGGCCTTTTGATCTTTGATGTTAATATTTAAAATATTATCTCAATTTTAAGAAGTAATATTGGAGCTAAGCATAAAAACTGAATGAATAATACCTAATACATACCTAATCCATCTCTGCTAGTCATAAAGATCTACAGAAAGACAGAGGTACTTACTACTATTCTATAGGATAGGTGGATATTTTATCATTAATAATGTAATTTTAGTGAACGTTCGCAATTGGTTTCAAATATTGTTTTGTTTCAAATAATTGTGGCTAAACTTGAATAACCACAAAACAATAATGAATTTATTTAAAGTGTTGTTATTTTGCTTGCCAATAATCTTATTCCCATTCCCAACGTTTGTGGTTTTGAAGACATATTAAATCTAACTTTGTAAGATGGCGGCCATAACATCAAAGATAAATGCCAAGAATTTATGCGTTTCTTTTGTAACACTATTAAGTTTATAATAGCTAAACGTGGGTGTCTAATACTAAATAAAAATGATGAATGGACATTTACAATCGTAATCGGATATCAAGTTTATGATTATTCAACAGAACGGGAGGATAGAACATTAAAATTCAATGATTTGCGATAAATCTATAATTTGATGTAGTAGAAATTAATATTGACGTCTCAATAAATTGAAATGACAGGCAAGTGAATTAAGTTTTTAAGTTTGAAATCAAATATCTGTTAATTTAATCACATTCATTCATAATACGTTAAAGTCAAAGTTAGAATTTGGATGTGATTGAGATAAAGATTGTAAATTAAATAATGACTTTAAAAGTTTATACATATTTGTTTGTAAGGACTAAAACATTTTTAGGTGTGGTGTTATAAACAATAATATGGTGGTAAAATTATGGCGTGTCTAAGTTACGATGAAAACAATACCTAATAATGGAGTCAACGGAATGTTCTCATAATTATCTCTTCAATACATTGGCAGGAGTTGCCTTGAACTGGTTCTACCATTCAAAAAGTTGTGTCTGATACGTTAAAATATCTACTAATGGAATTTCTGTAAACCATAATTTATTGTAAAGGCTTAACTATTACTAAAATTAGCTTCAAATTTCCATTTTCATAACTACTGATCAAACAACAGGCCTTTATTGTGAACGTATGATTGACAATCTCAACAATCAGATACAAATAACACAAAACAGAATCAAAAATCCAAACCCTGATATATTTGTTAAAAATAAGTATAAAACGAATTGATACAAATCCATCAAAAAGGAAGCATCACCTGGCCCCACACAAAAAGATATCCAAAGGAAGCGCTATACAAAATGAAGCGAGTCCAACATGGCACTATTCACATCAACCATTGTTGGCCATCACAGAAGAAACTTTATTTGCTGTCATTTATATATTTTATGCGAAATCTTTGGATTATGTCGAATGTCCCGCGGACTTCCGGGCCATTATGAGCGAAGAATCATGGAACAATGGCGGTAAGAGTTGCGTTAAGGTAACTAACCGCAACATCGGAGGTACGGGCCTATTTGTAGTGAAAGCGCCGAATGAAATATTATTGGGTCACTAAAAACGAATTTGCGAAGTTCCTGCGCGACCAGTTTTTATTGTGACGCATGTGTTGCCTGAGTTTTTGTGATGTAGGTACGGGTCGTTAATTTTGGCAATTTCATTACTGACTTATTTCATAAATGTTAAAAAGGATGTTCGTGTTTCTAAACTTTGTTTTTTCACAGCATTGCCGACTAACGGTCGTTATAAATTAATTGTAAAAATAAATGATCAACATATTATTAATTTTGACCAACTAGGAGTGACTGCTGCGTTTGTTTAAATCTCTCATTCGATAAACATATTGATATTATGTTTTATTGTACCCATGATCGCTTATTTTGCTGTGATCACGGACAAAACGACGGACTCGTTTAGTTTCGTACCAAAATTAATCAAACGGTCATTTAAAAACTGATTAAACCATTCAAGCGGTATTTAGATTTGTTGATAACTAAACTATCTGTTCGGCAAATTGATAATGAAAGCTATACGCGCTTATCCTCTTTATCCCAATTGATTTATAATTCGCACGGGATGATTAGCGACTAATATATAGTAGAATAGAATATACTTTATTGTTCACCAAATTTGTAACACAACTAGCTAGTATTTATCTCGAAATAGTACATTTCAAGCAGGGATTATAAGCAGAGAATGTTCTAGATGATTTGATAGTTTAACTCAACGAAAATCATAATAATAAAGATAATCGGGCCCGTAGAAACACTGGTTATAGCAACAATAAAGAATACTTAATTGAAACGCTTCCACATGTTCTTAATAACGATGTTAATAAACAGGAATACGTTATAGAACTAAAAAGAGATGGTTATCAAAAATTTACTATTATGAACACCAAAACTATTAACCATAAAACGTAACGTGATACTATAAATATTCTTGATGACGAAAACTTTAAAATTTTTAAATATCATGAACTCTTAAAAATATTCCAGAGCACATTATAATAAATATCATAATTATATGTTTTCTTATTAAAATTTATTGAGATTAAGAGAATTTGAAAACAAGAATACTCTTTCCTCTTTCATATTTGATGGCAATTCTCTTATATACCTTTCTTTAATAGTTGTCCTGAACCAATTCATAATGTAGGTCAGTCCCATGAGTTTTTTATAAGCAGTTATTTGAGCTATTATTACAAAAACCTGTTTCTGGACAAGTTTAGTTATATAATATTTCACCCCTCTTCAGCAAAACATAACCCTTCGAAACAGATATTATTGAGCATACAAACGAAATAATGACAGTATTATTTCTTATACCTATCAACAAAACAGGTTTACCGAAATCAGATATTACTATAGTCAAGATTTTAGTCAAAACAAAATCAGCGTGCTTTTGTTAGCGATCCACTCCAGCCGGTGTCATATTTAAGAGGGTTGAAAGTACGTTTGGCAAAAATGCGTCTCTTGATGAGAGAGAAACTAAAATATTGACACGTCATGTTGTAAAATGTTTGGTTATTTGATCATTTAGGAATTTCTGAGTGTTTGGTTGATAAAAAAATATTTTATTGCAGACTCAAAGGTCCATAGTTTTGTTAGTATTACAAATAAATTAAAAACAATGTTAGTAACACACTTGGACACGACATTTTATTTATATTGTTAGTACATCCTACTTATAAGCTATGTTAGTAACAAAACAAAACAATCACTTCATGTATTTGTTCCGCTCGCTTGAAAACGTAAAAGGTAAATAAAACAGCTATAAAATTATTCTAAAAATATTATAAAACAAATTCGCTGTCGGCCTCTGCTTACTTTATCTAAACCACCCAACGGATTTTGATACAGTTTTCACTATTGCATATAGCGATAAACGAGGAAGGTTTGTATTTATAATTTTTTTCGTGTGTTATGTAAGTCACTAGTTCTAATAAAGTCATTTGCTTCAATGATTGAAACATTGTTTGAATAAAACAGTGATTTGATCCTCGAATCTCAGAAGTTTGATTCTCGTAATTAAGAAAGGTTCGAAATCTGGTCACAATCTCATCCCAGTGACAATCAATGTCAAAAACTTGTCGAAACTGTCCATCTTTTGACAGATTGAGACTGCAATTGGCAAATCTTTGATCTCATTTGAATCTCCAAATAATTTTGTAAAGTTTGAAACTTATTAAAAAGTTTAGGAATTGAACTTCACAAAATCATTCTGTAATATTTCTCTGCTGACCCTCCAACAAAATATCCCGCGAAAACAGGACAAAAGATAGTGTGTCGTCGGCATATAAACAGCATTATACCACGGAATCGAGTTACATGTGTCGAGCCATTTACGCCCCCTATTATGGCGGCCATAGAATGAACCCTTGTGTACCCCCTATTCATATCGAGAAAATGTATGAATTTTTTACTACTAAATACGCAGCCTAGGGCTGGGATTTCGGCTCACAAAATTTCTCGTTTACCCGCTTGAATAAGAAATTCGAGTGTGTAAGCGTACGATTATCAGCATTTTGGGATTAAAATACACTTCTAAAAACAAATCTGAATATAAGGATCTGAATATTAGATATTAGTACTGCGTATCGTTGTCGCCATTCGGTAGTTATAGTACTTCTTTTTTATTGCATTGAACACTTTGAATCGATCTTACTTATTATGTGATTACTTTCATTGCTACTGTTGACAACAATAACAAATTGTTCTATTCTAAAAATACTTCGATCAGTTAATTGCAGTAGTGCTGCAGATCGTTCATCATCATTCCTTCCATAGTAAACACCGAGTTTATGAGTCACTGTATTAAGACTGCTATGATAATATCACAGATTGACAATATTGTAGTGTTTGGTTTAGGCTATTGTACAGTTAAACTTAGTTCATAAGGTCATGGCGCTTATGTAGATTAATCAATTGATGATAATTTAAGACTTAAGATGAACCGTTTTGATACCCAATTTATAGATTCTATACCAATAGTTGAACAGGAACACGGCTAACTGCTGCGTTTGTAAAGTTAATTTCATCCAAGGTCTCTACACAATCAAGACTGATCGATTTTTCTACAGTATTTCTCATGGATAAACATACTCTGACAAAATAAACATACACATGGTCAATGAAAGCGAACGAAATGTTGCGGGGAAAGGAATAGAGTTTAAATTATGAAAATAAGATTTCGCAGACCCGGGCGAAAGTATGGATGATGAAGAAACACACTGTTATATGAGTAAGGATACAATACCTACATGAGTCATGTCTTAAACGTCTAATGTCAGCTAGCTATAGAAGTAAGTCATAAGTAAGTACTTACGTAGGTCGAGACAAAACAATCTTACAAGTCTAATAAAAGCCGACAGATGTCATCATGTGGTACAATGGTCAGATTGGGTCAGACGTTGCAAAGTGTCGTGTGAACCGTACGTAGGTTTCAATAGAAACGGTTAGTAGATTGTAGTGTATGGGTGTGGACGTTTTAATATCATGCATTGTAGCAAGACTATAAGAAAATGCAAAGAAGGACAAACATTTTTGAAAATAATTTAAAATAAATATTTGTAATTGCAATGATATAGAATAGAATTTCTCTTTATTCGAGTATACATGATTAAAAAAAAAATGTTTAATAAAACCACAATAAACGTTACCACTATGTTAGTAACACAGATATTAACAAACTGACACTACAAAACAAAACACCAAATAACAGTGAATCACCGTTGCGACAACCCATATGAGATGGCAAAACAGCATACAGCATACATAATACCCTGTAGCTGGGTTGTGGCTGGTTGTGATAAGATACGTAATAAGTCATATCAAGAAAAATAATGGTATTTTTCAGCTGCATCCAGTTAGATTGGAAGCGGACCCCTACATATTTAAAAAAAAACTAGGCTGATTGATCTTTTGTCGTTGACAGTTTTTATTGATGAAAAATAAGGGTGTTGAAAGACTTGCGCTCGTTAAAATTCATAAATTGTAACTCAATAGTTTGTCTGGCAAAAATAATGTAGATTTTACACCAATCAAGAATTCATACTTTAATGATGGTAATGCTTATACCAGGTGATATACCAATTTTTTTTAGTACTTTATTTCTCTGACTTAGTATCTACAGTGTTTATTTAGGCTTCAAGTTAAAATTTATCAAATGTAAAAACTATATTTCATATAAGAGTTCCTAGAATAAATAAAATAAATCTAATGTTGGCTACTTGGCTATATTCTAAGACATTTTAATAAATATTTATTATTATTAGAATTGCACATAATGACCTAAGCCATGATTATGACAGTTAAGTACTACCTACATTTGAATACATTCTGAAAATACTCTTAGTGACAAACTTAAACACGAATATTATTAAGATATAAATTCTGTTTGTTTGTGTTTACCTCGTTTTAAAGATAATCTTGAAAACTACTGGACTGATTTGAATAATACCTACTTTTGGTTCTAAAACGTGAAGTTTATTAGTTTTGTTATGAGTATTTGGGAATTATTTTTATGGGTTTATTTGCTTAGAGATTATCTGATAGTGTCGCCTGTTATGTTTTAATGCTGCTTATTTACGCAGGCTATTTTTATAAACAAGATTTGTTTATGGGATCTCTCTCAGTTAACGATATAAGAAGCTTATCGAAATTTGTTTGTTTTTTTTTGCAAAATACTTTGTTTTTTTCTTTACTCTATCAAATTTTTAAAGATTGAATTATCCCCGAAAAAATGCACTGCTCTTGTAACCTGAAATAAGATATAAATGTGGGGATCAGAGGAGTTAAGAGTTCGAATGGTTGAATCAGAGAGAATATATAATTATCTGTGAAGGGTATTACAGTCTATGGAGAGTAATGGCGCTAACTACGTATAAAAAAACTGGGCCTAAATCGGATCACTACAGGTCAGTTCTGTCAAAGATTAATTATTCCCTTTTATCAACAAACAAGTTTGACCTCTTTATAATATTAAATTAATTGAGATTGTTTACTATATTCGTTTATTACCATGAATCCACTCTCAGCAACATCAAAAGTGAACTTAGAATAGCTACAAAAACCAGAGTAGGTATACTTAAACCACATTGCTATCAATCTTCAAAAAAATCCTACTACATTCACTCACTCCACAAAAATACATACCTAATTCTCATAAACAATCCATCAATAATATTTCGCCCATCCCGATATTCTCATTTTATCCGTTAGAGGGAATCCCGATCCGGCAAACGCTAACATAGCGCAAAATAAACAAACACGCTGATCCCAGGCATCAAATTACGAGATATTGTACTCTCGACGAATGTGCTTTTAACCTAACATAGGCTATAATAGTTTTGGTCTCAAATGGCATATCTTTTAAAAAGATTGCAGCGATATCTTTGCGAAATCATATTTCTTTTTGAGTAATGGTTTAATCCTTGACAGGTTAGTTTCGGCTGTCATGTCTATGGGATTAGTGACGATGTAAATATCGTTAGTAAAAGTCAAGAGCTTTGCAAAGTATACTGCTGAAGTTACGTAATGCTTCATGATGACAATCATATCAATAAAATGTCAGTAGGAGATGTGGTTTTAAATATGTCCATCAATAATTTTATACAGGCAACAATCTAAAAATTTAATATCAAATCGTAATTTGAAACAGTACTCTAATATTATTAAAAAGCTGCCAGTTTCGCAATCTCACAAATTCTGGGTTATGCCCAGATTTTTTTTTCTTAAAATCAGCCGAAAATATTATGAATATTATGACAGATAACAAAAACACTCTTCCTTCTGTTTATATGGTACGCAGTACTTATCAAAGACCGATGACCCAGGCGTTGTTAAAGCCTGTAACCTACACCACAATACATAGTCAAATGTTTGAACTGGAAGTCAACCCTTATATACCTTGGAAAAGCTAGGAAGACGAACGAGTACGACAGACAGAATAAACGTAAATAGAAGGCAGAGTGTGCTGAAATAAATATCGATATGAGAAAAAGATGGATGCCACAGAGGATCGAATGAAAAGTAAAGTAAACGGAATAGATTCGCAGTCGTCATACTGAAGTGGAAACATATATAGAATTGTGGCACTAAAATTCACTAGTTCAAAATAATGACATCATCATCTTCCTGCCCATGTTAATTGGGGTCGGTGCAATACCTACGTTTTTTTCTTCCATACCGTCCTGTCCCCCGCCACGCTATCACTGACTCTCTTTTCTTTGATATCACAAAAATGGAAAAAAATATGAATATCATGTTTGTTGAAAATCGTGTTAGCTTTATATGCATGTTGCTTAAACATAGCTCAAATCTTTCAAAACTCCCATTATTTTTACTTTAAAAATCATAATCATCATTAGCCTTTTAATGTTACTGCTGGGACACAGGCTTCCTCTCAATGAGAGAGGGAATGGGCCGTAATCCACGACACAGGCCCAGTGCGGGTTGGTGGATGTCACATGTTTTCGGGTTTTTGGTTCTAGGACAGGCCGGTTTCCTCACGATGTTTTCCTTCACCGTTTTGAGAGCACTACTTTAAAAATGCTACAAATTTATTTTTTACTCGTAAGATAACTCATTTTTAACATTTAATAAAATAATCTTACCGGGCATAAGTTTTTCTCTCCAGAGGCCAGTGCTGTTAAATCTGCAAAAAGATAAAAAAAAAACATTACGATTTTATCATCAACTATAAGTTCAATTTTTTTTTCTAAGTTTGTAACTCGCTAAAACTTTAATGCACAATTCACAAATAGTTCTTTAAAATTCAAAGCCTCAGGTAGTTGAAAGTTTTTTAAAGAACCCTTAAGATCCGTTTGGGGTTAAATTCGCTTTCACGCTAAATCGGGCCACGGAATAAAAACTCTTTCAACTGGTAGAAAAAAATGTTTTTTCGATTATTTGTGACCTGTGTTTGGTTCAAAAAGATTTAACAGAATATAAAAGAAATGGGGATTCACGGTATGAGTTTTTTTATTTAGTGGATTAAGTTTTATATTAAGTTATCAAATTAAGGATGTAAGATTTTTATTGGGCGTCAGCAAACAGTAATCTTTAAAGACTTTCCTCCCCAGTAAGCAGGAAGTTCTTTTTGTGATTATATGTATTTTATTGGTTGCAAATAACGTTTGACATTGTGACGTAGCCAATTAATACACTTATCACTAATTTGTTTTTTTTAAAACCTTTACAGTCTTATTACAAAAAACTAAATAAACCTAGGTTTAAACCTGCACTATCAAGTCCAGGCTTATCTGCAGAACCAATTGTCCGTATAACAAAAATTAAAAAAAACGTGGTCTTCTTAGTACCGTCATTTGAACCATTGTCTATATATCAAACACAGATAATTACAAATATCATTCGTTCACCATAATATCATTATATTGTAACGTTCCGTTTTACCAGAAAAGAAAACGTGTTGATAATACGGTAAGGATTTAATGACGTTTAGGAGAGTTAAAAATATTGAGACTGTTATTTTGTTTGGATATAAACATTAGTTATTTATCGATTGCAGTTTTGTTTAGGTTTAAGCACATTACTTAATGTCGTATCATATTAATTACTAATAATACATCTACGAACGTGTAACGAAACGTAACAATCTCGCGCATTATTTGAAACCATAACATTAAACAAAGCCATCGCAAGTTGAACAAAGTTCATTCAGTTTTGGATTTTTTTAGTTATCCAAGCAAGTCTCTAATGGAACAATTGCCTCTTTGTTAATAATATATATAATAATATGTTGTGATAGATCAACAATAAAAAACGATCTGAGAATTGGAGTAGGTACCGAGGAAAAATTAGTATCCTCATTATCAATTACATCCACCATGTTAATATCCATTTTCGGGTAAAAACAACACAACACAATGAAAAAGATGCTACGATTTAGACCATCGTTAAACTAGGGGCCGCCGAGGTTTAGCTTTAGACCATAATATGGTCTATGGTTTATCGGTAAACCACGATTTGTAATCATATTTGTTTAAATCACAGTTCATAGAGATTTAAACCTGGGTTTTTAGTTAAATCCCTTTTAATAATAAGACTGTTATAGGGTTAACCGATTACGAAGCTCCTCCATCGTTTCTTTTCTTTTGTTTCGAAAATTGAATTGTAAGAACTTGAATTACTTACTTTGAAATAAAGCTCTTAGTTAAGATATTGGTTTTCATATAGTAAAATAAAAAAACACATTTATGAATGAAATCAAAGGTCGAGAAGTGCCTAAATTTCGTTAAAAATATATTTCTAGCCTGAAACCCGAATTTACGTCGCCATGAAAATATAAATTCAAAGTAAAGAAAGAAGAAAGAAAGATTTTTATAAGCTGATAAGCAGAAAATACATCTCTACAATGGTTTACTTAATTTTAAGGTGAAATTATTAAAATTTAAGTTTTTTGTTTATTTATTACGATTTTTTATTTATATATTATGTCAATTATTATAATTAAGTAGGCACCTTCTTTGGAAAGTGAAACCAATTACAAAGGCGAATTCAAACCCTTAAAAGACTTCTAATGTTTTTTTAAATTAATTCTTGATTTTTCTGCCTAAAAAAAAACACAATAAACCCCTTTTCTTACAATGCATAATTCTCTTTACAAGGGCCGGTTCAAGTAGAGTTCAGTTTTAATAAATTCATTACAGAATCATTGGTATAAATCATACGGCAACATTAGACTGGTTGTGCACTAGACCGTAACGATCATGGACGACATTAATGGCTGCAGTAGTGAGTTGCGGTCAGGATTAAGTTTGGTACTGTTTTGTTGTGTTGTGAGCTGAAGATGTGGTGTAAGGATTTAGTTTGGTTGCAGGAATTGAGTAGACAGTAATTTCTGTGTTGAAGTAGACGTTATCCTGATTTCAACCAGTATGAGGAAGGAAGTGACTTCTTTAAATATGAATTGTAGAAAAGCATAAAGGAAAATTGGTATGAATTTAAAAAGCACATAATTTTTACTATGAATATTTAAATCTTATGCTTCTTCTATTAGAATATTTTCTTATAAGATATATTTTATAACAAAGATGTTTAGAACAACCAAATTGCACAAGTTCACTACAATCATTGAAGGGCGGTTCTGTAAACAATTTTAATTCCCGTTTCGTCTCATTTTTACTATATTTTTATATTTTTTACCTACATTTTGCCTATTCAAATACATTTATCTTGAATTTATTTTTTAACAGCATGCATCTGAAGAAGGTTGTTATGGAGTAAACCACACTAATCTCTCTTAATTACACCCTAGTCCACGAGAGACCTAAACAAAAAGTGTACCAAGCAAGAGATCACGACCGTTCCACCGCCATCACAGAACGTGATACACTAACAGAAGAACGGTCACGATGGTTTATTAGCTGATCCCTCTTAATAAATCGACAGTTTGAATATTTATTACCGGTGTTATTGTAGATTGCTCTAGCAATGACGGTTCTTGGCCTGGAAAGAAAATGTATAAGTAAACGTACGTGTCATTGCAATGGTGGTATTTCATGCAAAGCCTTATAACTAGGTAGGAAGGGTAGCTTTTTTCCACTGATTCACTTCGTGGCCTATCTAAAAGAAAACTTCCAGAAATTATCTCGCAATTTAACATATTAATCATGTAAGCTTAGATATATCTGTATCTAAATTTATCAGACATTAATAAGATTTAATTTTTATAATCTCTGATAAATTTAGTAATCCAAAAAAAGTTATTGAATTGACTTAATTTCCTTAAAAATGTCACAATTTAAGGAGAATAATGACTATACATATTTATTAAATAAAAAGTTTCATTCATTCTAAATCGTACGTAACCTAGGAGGATAAATTCAACTTTGCTATTTTGACTGTAATTGATAAACAAATATGATTACTTCCCTCCCAAAAAACCTTGCTTGCCCAAATCCACTTGACTCCGGAAACGCATTCATAAAATCAAAAGATTACTTTGTTACGGTACAGTCTAACAAGTGTCCAACATTAGTCACGTCTAAAGAATAACGGTGTAACAATATCTTAGAAAGACGAGAAATACTGACCACTCGCTGAGAGATTTCTGTATAGCTTATTGTCTTTGTAACATCGGACAAGTCTCAATGGCCCTTTAGAATGCCAACTTCGATTTGCGTTTGTGAAACTCCATTCAATGTAACTTCAAGCTTATCTTGTAGATTATAAGGTTGAAAATCCTCTTGTTGTTATGTTATTGTAGTATATGCAAGGTTGTCAGAAACACTTGTACATGTCATAGTTGTCTGTTAATTTGGAATGTTGAATAACGTTTTTTTTTTTACAATGCGCTGAAAGTTTTGGAGTGTCCGTACAAAAAGGCTTGTTATTTTTGTGTTGATTGCCGTTTTGTCTTCGTTTTTTACTGGCTATACTCTTTGTTGGAGTGAATGTTTTATTATGTTGAGTAATAAGACCTTTTAATTCGATGTTTTTGGTTTGATAGACGTGTTATGAATACTTTATGATAGTTAAAAACATGGGGTTGTGATTTTTTATAACGGATATGTAATTTTGTTGTCTTAAGTTTTTGTATAAAAAAATATCATATTTCTCATTAATTTTGTGGTCAATTGTTGATATTTTAATTATTCAGTGTTAAAAAAATGGGCATGGATGGTTATGTACATTGTATGATATGATAAAAAAAAATACTGGTGATGACTTTTACCTCGGTACTGAAATAATTAAAATCTATGATGAGAAATTATTAATACCTAGGTATCAAAAACATTGTAATTGTGTCAAAGAACCTCTTAAAAATTTACCGCCATCATGCTGATGGGTTGACATTCCACCACAAGCCAGTTAGCTAATCAATAATGACCCTTATTCCAATGCAGTTATTGTGTGGGATGCTAAGCATAGATTATCGCCAAATGCCGCAGGCTATACCAATAATATTACACACGATAGCTGCTTGAAGATTCGTATAATAACAGCTCGTAATATTATTAGCGATAAGAAAATATCTTTAGGCTAATATTCTTATGCTGATTACAGAGATACTTGGAGAAATGGTGACGAACATAGTAACTCTATGTTTTGTTTTGAATGGCAATGTTTAGATTTTTATATTATTAGCATAAGCTCACGTGCGCTTGCCTAGAAGTAACCTAATCAGTTTTGACTTAAAGACCCCAGGTAAAAGCAATCAGGAAGCACAGACACGTGCAGGGAATTCGACTTCTTACCTGTACGCACTGTTAAAGTATTATTGACACTTTTTAGAGAAATAAAATAAAAAGAAATTATTCAAATAAATAACAAGGAAATTTTGATATTTAGAAAAGCGGTCGACACACGGCAGTGAACACAGTGTTTCTTTATTTGGATATAGAAATCTCTAAAAAAAGGTATCTTTTTATTAATTAGGATACAGTACTACTACAATAGCTAATGTTAAGTAAAGGTTGAACACACTATTTGTAAGTTATACCTAAGCCTGTTTAAAATTAATAAAACTATTTAAAAACTATAAAAAAATAAACTTAAAATCAAACCCTTACAAATCCAGGTACCTGAAATGTGTTTTCCAATCACGTACATCTGTACATATATTAGATACAAATCTATGGACCCAAAACTTTGTATCGAATACTAATAAGCTGTTAGAAAGGGCTGGCTTCAAAGGATATCTGAAGCCGCAGAGTTAAGCCGGTTTAAAGTTTTCAGTTCGGTCGGGATCATTAATGCGTTTGGGCACAGATTACTGAATAGTTACGTTTGGGTGTTTAGTGTATTTTAAAAGACTTGCTTTTCTCGTGGTGTTGCTAACGTTGCTAATCCTACAGAAAATAAATAAACTAAATTCATTCATTAAATTAGCAACAGTAATTGTGAAGTTAAGGGAAAAATCCTGTCAAACAGCTATAGGATAACTTTTTAACAGCAAAAGAATTCTTGAAGTTAGATCAGTAATTCAGTGCTTCGAGAGATTGCATTTTATAAACCTGGAAATAGTTTTTAATTGCTATTGTTTATACCTTGCGTTTGACCACTATCTCACCTGATGCAATGATAAGCAATGTTATGGTCGATGACAGCGCATGCATGCCTAGAAGTAACCTATACACCCATGATGTAAAATCCCCCAGAAAATTGCTAATAGAAATAAGGTAAAAAATCAATCTGCCTAGCCTTTTCCCAACTATATTGAGATCGGCGTCCAGTCTTACCGGATTCAGCTGAGCACTAGTTGTTTCAGATAAAAACACTGAAATTGTCTTAGAAATCTTTTTTATTCAATTTTCTTTTCTTACATGTCAGTATATGAAGTGACATCGACTATAACAAAATCAATTTTCAAAAATTATCAATGTCTCATAAAAAAACTGCCAGCAACATACTCCTCCTCGCTCGACCCTGACCGTCGAGCTCACACGGTGGCAGCTGGCCCCACTGCTTTCATTAACACCACCAACTTATTGACCGGGCGCCGTAGCACAGCACCGCCGCGGGTAGCCACATCCACCATGCGGACACGGCTGTCCCGGCCTGGCAGCGTGGCGACGACTCGACCTCTAGGCCACACATTTCGAGGAGATGAAGAATCTGCAATTAAGACTAAGTCATTAAGCCCTACCCCACACCCATCATCGTGCGTCCATCTCGTGCGTGTCTGTAGGCTGGGCAAATATTCGCGCATCCATCGAGACCAGAAATGGTCCGCCAGTCTTTGGCTTATCCTCCATTGCCTTCTTAGGTTTAAGTCTGCATCTGTGAAGCTTCCTGGTCTACCCAGCCCGTTTGATGATCCAAGCAGAAAATGGTTGGGTGTCAGTGCCTCCTCCTCGTCTGGGTCGAGAGACACGTCTGTAAGAGGCCGGCTATTCACGACGTTTTCAGCTTCAGCCATGAGAGTGATAAGGACCTCCTCCTTGGGCGCTCTTGAGTGAAGGATCGCTGAGAGGGCCGTCTTTACTGATCGAATGAGCCTCTCCCATACACCTCCCATGTGTGGTGCATCTGGGGGGTTAAAGGTCCACTCAATGCCCAAGTCCGCAGTCCTGTTAATCACTTCTTCATCAATCTTCAGTAGCTCCTTGTTTGCAGATCGAAAATTAGTGCCATTATCTGAGTGGAGTCGTTTGGGGTATCCACGTCGCGCTGCCATCCTTCTAATCGCCATAAGAGTCGAATCAGTATTTAATGACGATGCTATTTCAATGTGCACGGCTCTGGTATTCATGCAAGTGAAGATAACTCCCCATCGTTTTTCTTGTCGTCGCCCGATGGTCACTGTCATTGGACCGAACATGTCGACACCGCAGTACGTGAATGGTCTGCAGTGGTGTTCGAGGCGCATAGTCGGTAATCCTGCCATCATTGGTTGCTCGCAACGCGCACGCCGCGCTTTACAGATAACACAGTTAGCAATTAATGATCGCACTGCCGCCCGTAAACGGAATATGTAGTAATCTTGTCGAAGCTCATTTACCAGGGTCGCTGTACCGAAATGTCCTAATAGTCGGTGCTTGTATTCGATAATAAGCTTAGTCACATTGTGTCTTGCGTCGAGTATAATCGGCTTTTTTAACTCAAGCGACAACTCTCTGCCAGCTATCAAGCGACTCTGAACTCGCAGCACACCGTCGTCGTCCAGTCTCGGATTAAGTTTTCTTAACTTACTTTGCGGTTTTATCGTATTGCCATTCTTAATAGCAGCGATTTCAACATAAAATAACTCACATTGTGTTTGTCGGATAATATGAGTTTGAGAACGACGTTCATACACCGGTGACATTCTAGTGTCAAGTCTTTGACATCTATCTATAAAAAGCAAAACGTATGCAAAACTTCTTGTTAATCGGCGCCAATTCGAAAAACGAGTATGGTCAATAAGCACTATAGCTTCCGAGACGGTCAAAATAGTTGTAGGTGGCTCTATCTCCTCCTCGTTTTCGGCCGGCTTGAACTTAGGCCATGCATCTTCTGAGAGGTGAAGAAAGTCAGGTCCCGACACCCATCTTGACTTGTCCATGTCGAGGACTACATTAGCTCTAGTGGCTTCATCGGCGACATTCATGTTTCCAGGCAGCCATCTCCACTCTTCAGGTTTTGTGAGTTCGTCTATTTCGGATAATCTGTTAGAAACGAAAACGTTAATCTTTCGTGGATTGTTCCGTATCCATCGCCACACAGTCAAAGAATCAGTCCAATAGATGCATTGAGAGATTGTCACGCTTTGTTCTTGCTTGATTGTCTCTCCCAAGCGTGCTCCAAGCAACGCAGCTTGTAGTTCCAGGCGTGGTATCGTCGTGCCTGCTTTTAATGGGGCCACGCGGCTTTTTCCAGCGACAAAGGCAATTTGTGTATCACGGCGCAGGTAGGCTACCGCTGCATAAGCCTGCTCAGATGCGTCAACAAAGATTATTAATTGAAACTTGTCCATTGCAGGGAACCCGTAGTGTCGTGGCATTGAAAATAACCGACATTTCTTCATGTCTTGAAGCCATTTGATCCATACTTGAGCGAGATCGTCATTTATCTGTTCGTCCCACTTTGTCTTGGTCCGCCACAACTCCTGCAGCATTATTCTCCCTCTAATCAGGAAGGGACTCAATATTCCAAGCGGATCGAAGACTGACATCACCACTTGCAGCATCTGACGCTTAGTAGGGATTCTAACACCATTGGCAATGTCCTTGTCAATCTTCTTCATGCTGAGATCAAAACCCAAGGTGTCTAAAGATGGTCTCCAGTTCAAGCCCAAGGTTCTTTGGACTTCATCGTCTCGTCCGAGTAACATGACAGGTTCTGTTTTTGCTTCTTTGGGTAGAACATTTGGCCGGTTTGATGCCCATCCTCGAATGTCAAAACCGCCCGTCTTGTGTATCATCACTATATCTTCCACAAGTCGCTTCATCTCCTCCTCATCATCAAGGCTGTCAAGATAATCATCTACATAATGTCGTTTCTTGATGGCTTCGACGGCTCTTGGGTGAGAAGAAGCGTATTCATCAGCATTGCGGCGAATGATGTACGTTGCGGTACAGGGCGATGACGTGGCTCCGAAAGTCATCGAAGTCATCTTGTAAATGCGCGGTGGTTGCTTTCGCTCCATTCCTCGCCATAGGAAGCACTGGGCGTTCTGATCGTCTGCGTTTATCTTCACCTGGAGGAACATCTCTCTTATATCCGCTGTTACAGCGACAGCTCGTTCTCGGAATCTCAGCAATACTCCTAGCAGGTTGTTCAACAAGTCAGGTCCAGTAAGTAGCTCTGTATTCAAAGAAATACCGTTAGTTGTAGCTTTGGCGTCAAATACAAGTCGTAGCTTGCCAGGTTTGTTTGGATTGCGGACACCAAAATGCGGCAAATACCACACACGACCAGTAGGTTTTTCTTGAGCTTCTTTTGCATAACCTTTCTCAATGAAGTTGACCACTTGCTTTTCGTAATCAGCGGCGGCTATAAGATCAGCGTCCATCATTCTCTCCGTGCTTCGTAGTCGATGTTCAGCATTTCGGCGGTTATCAGGCAGCTGTACGTCGTCGCTCCGCCATAACAAACCGGTTTCCCATCTCTTCCCTATCTTTCGGGACTTCGTGTCTAGGATGTGAATGGCTCTCTTCTCATCTGGGGATAATCTGGGCCTGTCAAGGCACTTGACACCAAGGCTGTCCAAGTGAAAGTAGTTTCTCACTAGTTCGTCCAACCGATCGTCTTCGTCTAGGCGTCCATGTAGCGCAAACTCAGGCATAATATTGGATGCTATGGAAGAACAAACACCATGGAGCACCCATCCAAGTTTTGTCAACGACGCGACAGGTTCACCTTTACCGCCTTCCCTTAGTTCTCTGCTCACGATTAGGGGCCATTGGTCCTGGCCGATCAGCATAGCTGGTTGACCTTCAAATGCATAGAGGGGAAGGTCTTTCAGGTGGTCCAAGCTCTCGATCTGTTCTTTAGGGATTGTATGGTAGGGCAGATTTAGCGCTTTAACCGTTCGTACTCGATCTAGCTGGTGAAGACCCCAGGGAGTTCGTATCGTCAACGTTACCATCTGACTTGATGCGCTGCTTGTTAGGCCTACTACACCATGAATCTTCAATTCTTTTTCAGGACCAGAAGCTCCGATCTTTTCGGCGATATCGCTTTCGATCAGACTTACTGTCGATCCTTCGTCGAGTAGTGCATAGGTCGTAACACTTCCTGATGGACCTTCAATCTCAACCGGCAGCACCTTCAGAAAGACCTTATTTTTTACAGACCATGTATTTGCTGTAGTCTCGGGCTTGTCCCAGTCAAGTCTGTGTAGAAGCGAGTGGTGACCTTTGTTGCACGTTTTACATCTGACCTTGGATTTGCATCGTTCGCGGCGGTGAGTGGACTTGAGACATCTAAAGCATAATCGGCGCTTACATGTCCAATCCCATCGTTGATTGATATCTTCATCTGCGAACTTGGGGCAAATTGTAATCCCATGGCCCTTATCTGAGCAAAACGCGCATTCCTTCTCTGTGGGTGTTTTGCATGTTGTCTTAGGCACCACAACGTTTGTTGATTCCTTGTCAGGTTCGGGGTGGCTTTCTTCCTCCCCCACATTTGTCAATAATATTGAACGCTTGGTGCCGGTGGTCTTAGTCTGTGCTGACTCCAAGGCTCCTCTTAAGCAGATTTCATGAGCTTCTTCCATCAGGTACTTGGCCAATGCTGGCAGCTGTGGTTCACGAGTGGTGAGACCCTTGCTGTAATCTAACCAGCGGAAGAATATTGGCTCCGTCAATTTGTCGATAATCATTGTCATCAGGTCTGGACTGTATAGGTATCCGATATGATCCATGGATTCTATAGCCGCGACGCAATTGTCCACTTTCGTTGCTAGTGATACTAGGTCCGTGCGTACCCCGGTCAGCTTGGGTATCTTCCTGACCTCGCTTATAAGTCGGTGTAGCACGAGGTCAGGTCTACCAAATCGCATTTCCAAGGTCTTGATAATCTCGTCGGCAGAGGTGACGGTGATGAGTCTGGCGGCTACCGCTTCCCAGGCTGGACCATGGAGACAACGTTGTAATCGTGCTACGTTTTCCTCATCTGAATATTGGCCGATTCTAGTCGTAGATTGGTATATTTTCTTGAACCTCAGCCATTCAATCGGGTCGCCCGTGAAGGTTGGTAGATCCTTTGCCGACATACGGCCTAGTAATTTATCGGTGGTGGGAGTGTAATTAGTAGTCGTCGTCTTATTTACCGCTTCTGTGATAGCACGCGTAAGGTTTGCGATGTCGTTGTCGTGACCGCTGCGGTAGTCGTTAACAGCGGTGCGGTAGTCTTGGTGACCTCGCTCCTGTTTATTATCTGCCTTTACCTCACATTCAGCGTTGCAATTCTCATCCACCCACTTCTGAACCTGAACCGATTTCACAGCCTCTGATACAGCGGAGACGCGGCTCGCCGCATCCTCTTCCAACAGGGCCGTCTCCTCGGCGAGTCTGGCCTCGACGAGGGTTCGCTCTACCTCTAGCTTCCGCAGATCAATTTCCGCTAATTCTTTTGCGGCGCGAGCTTCAAGAATGCGCCGCTGTGATGCACTAGAATTATTCGATCGTGCGGACTTTAGCGATGACGGGGTCATGGTAGGATTTGGGCTTACTTGTTTAAGTTCGGGAACAGGTTTATTTTTCTTTATTAATCTTTCACTTCTTCGCGGTAGATCCATTTAGTCGTGCACTGTTTTTAATCCTGCTCAAGGGACCAGTTGTTTCAGATAAAAACACTGAAATTGTCTTAGAAATCTTTTTTATTCAATTTTCTTTTCTTACATGTCAGTATATGAAGTGACATCGACTATAACAAAATCAATTTTCAAAAATTATCAATGTCTCATAAAAAAACTGCCAGCAACACTAGTGTTTCACGTTTAGCGACTGCCTATCTGACCTCCACAACCCAGTAACTGAGTAACACGATACCCCTTGGCAAGACTGGTGTCAGATCTCAAGCTTCTGACTACCCGTAACGACTGTCAAAGATCTTCAAATGACAGCCGGGACCAACGGCTTAACGTGCTTTCCGAGGCACGGAGGAAACTCGGTTTGTTGAAAATGGTCACCCATCCACGGACCGACCTCGTCAAGCGTTGCTTAACCTTGAAGATCGACCCGTGGGGCTGTTATTATTTAGCCAAAAGCTCATCCTATTAGAAATAAGGTAAGTATAGCATTTAATTAGCGCAAAAAAATGAGTACGCGGATCAAAGTAAATGGCATATTCATTCAGTAGAGCCCTTTGATCAGCAGTACTCTAATATGATGGCACTTTTTGTCCAGGTTTTATTAAAAAAATAATACACACATGCAAGGGATATTATTTTACACATGTAAGTTTGTCCTAACTCTCCTTCGTATCTTCGAGAGCGCTTTGAGTATCTTGTTCCGAGAGGAAAACCTTGCCGTTCCTCATCATCTCTTCTCCTTCGTTTTCCTACCCACTCCTCAAGTCGTTACGGTGGATCATTTACTTTTCGTGCTGTTCGCTTCTGGAATACTTTTCCACATTCTATACGGGATAGCGTTTCGTTGGAGGTTTTCAAGAGAAGAATAAAGGAACATTTCCTATCAACATGACGCATAGACATGTATTTATAAATGTAAGATTTTATTTATGTATTTTATTGTAATATAGTATGTATTATGTTTACACTTAGGTATCTGTTTAGTTTATTTAGTATGTAAGAACAACGCCTCTCTCGCCTTTGTAGGTACATAAGCCGTCCATTGTATTTGGATCTTCATTTTATATTTTGTGTGCAATAAAGAATAAGAATAAGTTTTTCTCATAAAAGATGTGTATAACTTTTATGGTGTACAATATGTGTGTAATCTATAAGATAACTAACAGTAAACCATCGTAGCTCAGTCTATTTCTCGACTGGCAAATACATTAAACAAAGATCTAAACAATGGTTTCCGTCCCCGTCATTCGCGGCGATCCTTCAAATAATTCCAATACAATCTACCACTCTTCAACTCACTACAGAATCAATTGACCGCTGTAGTAATGAAGACATTATTGTCTGTTTCTTCTGACTATCGACACTCGATCTCTAGATAATCGCTACACGATCGCCGGTACCGTTCGCGGAATGACGAAGCCATTTTTATAAATGTTTTTTATTTTTTCGTAAAAAGTTGTGACTGGCTATTAGTTGTTATTAGTTATTGTTGTATTTTTTTATTGGTAGAGTAATCATTGAGGAATTGTTGGAGATTTTCTTGTCAGGGACTGTCATTTTAGGACATAAAGGGTGAAATGAGAGATCTGCGTACCCCGTAAGAGCGTACTGGCGTGATTTTATGTTATGATATGGTATAATCAATAAACATACATGCGATTGCAGCAATCCCGAGAGATTTGCCTTTATTTATTTGAAGAGTTCTATCGTATATCTTCGAAGCCCTTCATCAGATCTTCACCAAATTAAACTGAGACCAATTTCGAAATATACTATTTAAAACAAAAACGGAATTTTCAAAATCGGTTCACATTTGACGGAGATATTGGTGAAAACACACATTAAAAAAAAACATGCTGTCGAACATAGAACCTCCTCTTTTTTGGTATGTCGGTTAAAAATAAATGGAAACGCCGGGCCCCTCCCGGCGTTTCCATTTATTCTTCTTTAAACGCCCTAAAGAATATAGACCTTATTGGTGATGTTCTTCATAAAGGCCGCAGTACTCATAACCGGCGTGCGTTTATGAATAGATGTATGAACGTGAGTGAAGCAAAAGAAGTATGAAGGGATCGTAGCAGATGGCGTTCTATAGTTTCTGCCTACCCCCATGGGTATGCGTGAGTGTGTGTGTTTGTATGTTTGTTACTTCTTCACACTCAAACGGCTGGAAGGATCTGGATGAAATTTGGCAAAGACATAGATTATAGTCAGGAATAGCACATAGGATAGTTTTTCTCCCGGAAATATGCCTCGGGATAAAAATTATTTAATATAATATTTATTTATTTATTTAAGACCTTTAAAAAATAATAGGAAACTCTGTTTGTTTTAATCTTCACCGACTTAGGTAAAGGATCATAGATTTCTATGATCTGTAATTTGAAATCATGAACCACCTTGAGCACAAAAAAAAACAATCAGATTACAGTATATGTTTTGTAAAGTTTTCGTTCAGATCATCAATTCTGCCGTGGGAAAAAAATTGCATCATCTTAACTTATCCTTACAAGTAAAGTTCGTACGTGCTAGTTATAAGATTCTTGTAAGGTAAATGGAACTACCTTATTGGGATACACCACGTCGACGATGGGTTATCAACTTATTCCTAGTAGTAATAGTAGGTACTCCCGTTTCCGCACTTAAACTCCCATTCGGTTCGTTGTGCGTATGGATACTGGCTAACATAGCCAGCCTAGCTCCGTCCAAAAATATAGAAGTTTCCTGAAGGCTTCAAAGGCTTCACGGAGCGACATCACACTACCCAGGTTTTCTTCACGTTGAGATGCTGCGGCCTCGCATTCCAGGATTACGTGGGTGGCTGATTCTTCGGCGTTAAAACAAACCCCTGCAAAGCTGGCTGTCTGTGCCGCCTATGCTGATCTATACTAAGTAGATTCTAACTAGAAAGATATTAAAAGAATTCAACCAAATAACACGATCCATAATTTTATTTCCACTTGAATCTAATAACTAAATAAAATATAACTTATCGAACATAACAATATCAAAACTGAACCAATCAATCAAACGCCGGCAATAAATCCACGACTCATCAAATACCATTTAACAGACATAGAATCTCCAACCGACAGTATCAAAATGCACTTAGAAGCCTCTCTAAGCATTCTTCATTCAAAAAGTATGTTAAATACACATGCAGACGAAACTAGGCCTATTAATAAGCCGTCAGTATTGTAAAAGAAATTAGACAATTCATTAATACTCATTGTAGTGTATGAGTCAGCAGTCGAAAAATACAGAACAATTTCTCGTCCCAAATACCGCGTTTAGATGAAAGTCTTTGACCAGTGTGTCGCCAGTGATGACATTGATTGGTACATAGTTAGTAACAATAGATGACATGAGAAGGTTCGAAGTCACGTAAAGAAAGAAATCCCACCTGGATAGCATTTGGACTTTAGGAATAAGAAAGCTAACGATATAACCCGAAAAACTTAAGTAATAGTGAGCGGGGTACGTTACTCGCAGAACGGCAAGTCGATGCAGACGCCCCATAAAATGGTAGAGGTCGCGAAAATTTTGCTGCAATCGGGAAGCGTAGGACCAAGTAATTATGATGGTGCTTGGGATAGACTTACATTCAGCAGTAGACGTCCTTTGGCTGTAGATGATGGTGAGTCAACAGCCGAATTATAATGACAGAAGGGCAACTCATACATTTGGTATTTCCTTCGTTTGTACGAGTATTTTGGCACTCATTACCGTCTGTGGTTTTCCAAATTACACTCATTGTTAGTTCAGTTAGTCACTTTTTTATTTGAAAGAAGTTGAAGAGGTAATCATTTAAATGAGTGATGTGTTTTTTTGGAAATTCTTTAACTTACGGTTAACGATCAGTCAAGTTATTATTAATCATAGTCTTGTGTCACTGTTGATAAGTTTTTGTTGTATATTTTTGAAATAAACTAAGAGTTTTGTCCATTCTTAAAGAACACAATAATAATAATATATTTATTGTTGTCGTAGGTAGTTAAGACTCATCTATTACATATAAAAATAATGTAAGTGATTCACAATTTTATAGTTTCCGAGAAGGATTTCAATTTGTTTGCATCTTGATTCAAAAGTGACATCAAACGAAATGTTAGGACAAGTTTATAGATAACCAAATGACGCTATTTGGATTTAAACCAGACTTCGCATCGTTAAATCGTGTGTAATTTTCCAATTCAATCCCATTCATTCCTCACAAACCAGTGCTAGCCAGTCTTATAATGTATAATACGAGGAATTAGAAATCAAGTAGATATGAGAAATTACAATCATAAAGTTGGACTATACAAACAATTCTGTTCCGTGAGCCTTATAAAGGACATCAGACACATCTCAAATGAAGTAAACATTGCAGATCAGCCTGGTTCCTTATACTTTCTGTACAATTTTGTGATATAAATCAAAATTGGTTTAAGTACCCCTGCTTACCATAGTTTATTTTATTTAATTATTTAAACTTCGAGCAACTTCATAAAGGCAGACTTAATGTCTTAAACATTTTGTATCCGTCAATAAAGTGTGGCAATCAAGGGTTTAGTCAACTTTTCCTGTGATCCAAGTATTGTTAACTTAAAATTATATATGTATGGCGTAATTACGGTCCTAACATCACTACCTGCGTGAGAGACTGACTAGTGCAAATGTATAAAACAAACATGTAGACATAGGAAAAAGTACACTCTAAATTAAATGTTTCAAAGCCAAGCTCAAGAGTTAACAAGTCAATTGAAGAACTCAAAATACGTCAAGTCAAATGCAAATTAAGTTAACCTTAACCTTTTTCAATTCACAGAGCGTTAACTCCGACCAAACGAGGTCTTATTGAGTTAGTATTTAAGCTAAAGATTTATTCAAAACAGTACAGCCGTTTACTGACGCGGCTATCATACAAATGAGGAATATATCTATGATTCTTACGAGTATAAAGGTTCTTGTTCGAATATTGGTTTTTGGGTTCACTTTCTTTTTGTCTTTATTTTTGGGCAGATAAGGCTTTAAAATATATGAGTATATACATTTCTTATTGGATGTTTTGGGTCTGGTATTTTTGAAGTGATAACTTATTTAGCCTCGTTGAGCGATTTTTATTGGTAGGGGCTAATCCTATTGGGTAACGGAATAACTGTGTTTTAAACAAAATTATCCCAAAGATTTAAATTTTCCGTTCTGTCGGCAGTATGGAGATTGTTGCCTTTTTTGTATCCAAAATCTTGTAATCATATATTAGGCCTTTGTATGGTCAACCTTTGTTTTCCTACAACCAATTCCAATTCAAATTCTACATAAATCAAAACTCTTCCTTTATTCGTTTCGTTCACCATGAAACTCATTCTAATTACAAACCCATTCTTTCCTAGCTCCTACATTTCTTCAATCACCCTGATTACCATATGAATATTCCCGTCTAGCAACTAAAAAAGCATTAGTCACATCCCTGATTTTCAAAGCTGCTCAGATTATTTCTACCGCACCGCCTTTGGAAATAGCCGTTTAGTATTCAAAGAGCACATGCTTCATAATTCCCTTGCTGCTTAATACGGCCCCATACTCGACCACCGCGATTCAAAACCAGATTTGAAGACCTTCCCTACCTCTCTTCTATATATAAATTTTTTGTTGGATAGGTAAGCGGGTATAGCTAACGAGGGGTCATGTTGTATTGGATGTTTTATCTCATACTTGCCCTCATCTCTTTGTTTCACGAAAACGTGATATAAAAGATTAACTTATTAGTATTCGAGGGAGGGCTTAGATCGGTCGGCTCAGATGGTGTGCGAAGCGGTTTGAACTTAGCGGTATGACTAAGTCCTATTTGGGTTTGTGTCAATATGTTTTGGCTATTCAAATTTTGTGGCTTTGTCATTGTTATTTCTCTGTGTCGAATTGGAAATTGTTAAACTGACATTTACCTTAGCCGTCTAGATCGAAACATATTTTACAGCATTTGAATGCTGTAAAATATGTTTCGATCTAGACGGCTGAACTTTTATCTTTTTCTTCGAGAAATCTTGAGTTATGTTGATAAGTGGGTTTCGTTTGTTATAAAAACTTTTTGAAGAATCCGTTCGGCACTTTTCTCAGATGCTCAGAATTATCTATTAAAATAACCATCTTGATAAATCTTGCATGTTTTTTGCGATTACGTATAAAACTTATTACCCCAAATATTACTTGAACATTTTCAATTATAATTAAATTTTATACAGTTACATCTACCTCAGTAATTATCAGTTCACGTTAATTACTTACCAACCAACTTGGATAATGAATGCGTACAAAAGATTCAAAAGCATTCACATACAAGAGCTGGATTTTATTTTTAATTCAATTTACACCTATAAGCTAAAACCGGATGTCTGTATGAACAAAGATTCATGAGAATAGGTTTGGAGGAATAGTAGTGTTTGTTTGTGAGATTTATTATTGCAACCTGTGTTAGCTATATTCTCACTTAATATTAGATTGATGGCAGATCATAATACGAATTGGAATGACACTAATTGAAACTTATTGGTGACAAGTTAGAATCTTATCAGTAATTATACCTAAATTTTTTGACTAGTGAAGGTGCAGAAAATAATACAATAAAAAAAACTTAATATAATGTAAATTAGTTCGCCCAGTTTTTTTAACACGTTGTTCTCCCGACTTTCCAATATTGTCCCAGATTGTAAGAACCAGCCCTCCAATAATGTATCCAACTTAATAAGTCCCTAAACTTTGCTATCATAAATAAAACGTGCTTCAGAACTTCGATCTAATGAAAGAAATAAAGTACTTTAATTGCATCTTAAAGATGGACGAGAAATTGCCGGGTTCTCGAATATTACTTTGAGTTCAATAATTTCCAATCCATTAGTCTTTTCAGACTCTTATTAATTCTTGAAAGGTACTTTTGGGAGTACTCAAAACTGTATTGTAAAATTTAACATTGAACTGTTTTTGTTCGATTTGATTTCTGGGAATCTGTAAAGGGAATAAAGCGATTAGAACTAATATTAAATTTAGAATTTCTAAATGTATCAGCTGCGAGTCAACCAGTGTATTATTGTTTCATAGGAAATAATTGGGACGATTACGATTTTTTACTGAGTTAAGAGGATGTTAAATGACTTCATTTGCCATGTGATCGGATGTCATAAAGTTGCATAATGTTAATAGTAAATAAGTAAGGGTAATTACTGGCTCATGGCTTTTAAATTGCTTGGTAGTTTTATACTGCGATAATGTCACTAGAAGATAACTTGAGAAGTTGCTAGCTTATTTGCCTGTTAAACAAAATGAACACGAACTATTTTTCCGAAACTAACTTCTGAAAACTTTTCCAAAAAGTAATGAAACTTTTTATATATAGTTTTTTTTAGCTTATCGTCCATTATAATTCAAGCCAACCGTTTATGCATAAAGTCAGCACAATAAAATTAAGTTAAAAGATTTGCCCCATATGTATGGTAAAGTACCTATGTAGGTACTTTCTAACAGACAAACAAGGTAAGTTGAACAAAAGCTTATAAAAATGATTCTGATACTAATATAATACAAATGTTATAGGCGTCTTACAAGCACTTACAAGACAAGTTCTTATAAGAACCAATAACAAGAAAACATAACATTTTCACAAAACGGATAATATTCATAATAAAAATCCAGTTACAGAAAAAAAATACGACTCCATTCATATTTCATCAAATAAGGCACATAAAAGTAGAAACAACAGCTTGGATAAAAAATAATCTCAATTTATGCGAGGCGAACTGCCAAAGTTTAAAATTATGAGCATAGTAAGCCTATATTTTGAGGTAATCAGAGCAAAGGCAGAAGTTTGCCTGTAAAGTATCATAGGCGTCTGGGTGTGTGCCCAGAAAATAAGCGTCGGAAATGGAGCAGAGGAAGCCGAAATATGTAGTTATTTTTATTTTGTTCCAACTAAGTTTGTTTGATATACATGAAGTAGTAGGCGCAGTTTTATGCTGGTTATATTAAGGTTGGTTATATTAGTTTTTCTTAAAGTACGACAATATAGGACTAGTTATTATGATACATACTTTTTACGTAAGTAATTAGATATTTTTCTGCGGCTTTCTCCCTGTGGCCTACACTTCATGAAGGAAAAATTCATGGATAAGTAAACATCACACAAGTAGCTTCTATCTAAGAAAAAGATTTCGTATACTGATCAGTAGGTAATTCCAGAGATTAAACAAGTTATTAAGCTAAATAAGCTAATACCTGTTTAAAAATTTTATATTAATTTAAATTATTTCAAAACATCAGAGTTAACAGTATATCCTAAAATTGTTTTTAGACCAACGTACCAGTATCAATTTCCTAAATAAAATCGCCAAAACACATTTCACTTTATATGCAAATCTACCTTCCTCGTCCGAGGTACCGCAAAATTCACGTCTCCAGCGAAAATCATACTGATATGGCCGAATCAAGAACGCTGATGGCGCAGCAAAACACCATGAATAATTTCATATTCTAGGCTCGCGTTGGGTCATGACTAAACATAGCTTGTCTGCTGTAACAGGAATAGTTCCGAATATGCACCGAAGAGCCTTTTTACTTTTTGAATTTTCTCTATATGCTCATGGTTGAAAACTCTGTCTAAAATTAGAAATAAATTGAAATCTTTATCGTACCATAACTATTTTCAAGACTTTTTATATACTTACATCACTGATTCATCTACGACCTACATATTTGAATAGATTGATAGAAAGTATATTCAAATTATGTTTTTGAATTGGTAGTCTAATTGAGATCAACCTTGAATGCTTATTTTTGTCGTTTTTAATAAATATACAAATGAAGGATTCTGTAGCAACGAATATAAAACTATTGGCATTTTGGAGAAAATAACATACATCTTCTTCGTTCAAGAAAAGAATTTCACATAAAACACCAGGGTCAAGCTTTTAGTTTTAGCTAAAAGTCTACTCTACCAAAACAAAACAAAATAAATAAAAAAAATTACTCAAAAGAAAAACAAGCTCTGGAGCAAATAAAATCCTACCAAATTAGACCGTTCCCCGTATATTTCACCCGCAGTAAACAACGTTAAGTTAATCTCACGGTTTCTTTATAATTTCAAACGCTCAGTTTCAGGAAGTAATGCTTGGTTGGAAAATAATAGCGGCTAGATAGCCTTAGTACGTGATCCAGTTTAGATCAATAAGGACTTGAAAGTTCACGGTTTTTCCTTTACGGGCTGGATAGAATTTGGAGTAGTGTTAATCAATGGAGCCATGTTTGTCGCTGGTTCAGGTTTTATCTTTATTGAGATAGATTTTGATATAAGTATAGATTCTTAAAACTTTTAAGAAAACTTAAAAGAAAATAGACATAAAATGAATAATGGAAAAGTATGACAATTAGAGGTGGAATAAGATATAATCGAGCAAAAGAGTGAAGTGTTTGGTGTTCATGAAAAATACGTTTAGAATCACAAGAGGCTCATAGACAAGTAATTCAATCAGCGATGGCGATTGTCGATATGCCAAAATGTAAGCGATTGACAACGTGATATTTCGATACTACCATACAATTTTAAAATTTCACCACTTTAGTTGATAGAGTCTCTGAAGACCTAATCGTTCTGTGGGTTCATGGACTGATTTAATTTTAATAATACAAAACTTTAATAGCAGTAGCAAACATCTCGAAACTCCAATTCAAATGTAAATAATATTGCGCCTAAACCAAATTCGATTACAATCTATAAAAGTGATGTTATAACATCGATACCACTTTATGGCAAAGATTATCAAAAAGTGATCAAAACAGATAATTTTTAATACCTATTTTACATGAACAAAACGGTGACTCCTCAATTTGGAAGCTTATCTCTAACATTACGAAAGTTTTATTCGAAACAAGCGGTTTCGAAAACGAATCATTAGGTACGACCATTTTAAATAGACCTCTGGAGTTTCTCCGAACTTGATTGAAATAGAATATAGTCTAATCTGAAACACAATACAAAAATGAATGGGAAACGTGAAAATTTTGATAAACTGGAAATGATATACGTCAGTATGGCAAATAGAACAAATTTGTTGCCTAGTTTGCTAGCATTGTACTACGACTTACAACTCTTGTATCCAGTATTCACCACGAAAGAGCAATTGTACCAGCAAAAGCGATGGTCCAAATGACAAAACGCAAGGGATGGGTCACGTGACATTTCGATAACGCTTGACATTTTCAATAGCTATCGTGACGTCTTCGTAGATAGAACGTTACTTGTCTAAAGCCCATGTTGTAATTAGAGTATTAATTCCAGAAGATCATTAAAAATATGATATATATTAACATATCTTTTTCAACAGACGCCATACAGTACAGTCAATAAACCTGTAACAGAAGTATCAATTTAAATTGGTCAAGATAAGATCATTATCAGCGAAATCTCTAATTGAAACTTGATATCTAGTTTATTTTGCCTCCTAAACATTCAACTTGTTTACGTGGGCAAAGAATTTTTCGGAGTTATGGACTCAACGTGTTTAAATTAGTATATAATTTATGACTTGTAATTTTAAGTTTTATAGCTAAAACAGAAGTACTTATCCGTTATGCAAATAAATACTTGGAATTCCAAAGCTTTGTTGGAGTCAATATTTATTTATTGCTAACTAATGAGGTACATATGAGTGAGTCTGAGAATTTTTATTATGTTTTTCCTGTGGTAGCTGATATGGCTGTCATAAAAGAATTAGTTAAAGAAGAAGTGTTATTTGGAAATATATACTATGTAGTTGATTTTGATTTTAATTTGTTTGTAGAAACTGATTCTAAGAACAGCAAAGCTTAAAGAAAAAAGGCTAATACAACACAATTAACTAATAAAAGGGATTTGCGAACGTATCCTAATATTCTTACAAATGAGAAGTCAAAATGTTTGGAGATTAATTATCATTGAATATTTGTAAAACTATCATGCCTCAACAGCTTAGTTGGACAAAATTTGGCACATGGATGGACCATGACCTGGATTAGTACATATATGTTAGATTCCCGTGAGATAGGTATTAACATTCACGACCAAAGCTAGTTACAAGATAACCAAAGTTAAACTGACAAAGAATTCATCCCAACCCATCCATGACTCAGATAATTTCTAGCTCAAACACCTCAAAATAGCAAATTTCTATCACGTACCCAAAAACTTGGGCGTACAGACGCACTTCCGACCCAATTCTATAATTTTCCAGATAAATGTTAATGCGGGAGCTATCTGATTGCCGTATCATTTGGGTCGTATTGAAAATTCATAACTTACCGAAAGCGGTGAAGGGGCCGTTTTAGATAAGGATGTGTGCAATTTACTTTACGTCGTCGTTCAAGGAAATTCTAGTGAGGGGACCGCTTTCAAAAGTATTTCGAGATATTTTTGAGAGGTTCGAAATTGTCTTTGATGTTTAAACCAGAACATTTTCGATAAGTACCTAAAGAGTGGTTATAAGGAAAGATATTTTTTATGTGATTAAGAGAAAACTGATACTAAAAGTAAACCAATTGGAAACTAATACCTATAATAACACTAAATAAGTTTCTATATCGTAAAACAATGACAAACAGCAATGCCATTTTTACCTATATAAGATTTTTTCTTTTCGATCAGCTTTGTTTTTTACATTGACCCCATTGTTTTCCCGAACAAAAGACAACGTACCTACTCTCAAACCACACAATTCAATAATACCCAATTTTCCCAAATCTACTCGAGTATTCCACACATCACGTCACTATTAAAACTCGAGGGTAACAAAGGTTTATCGAAACGTTAGCTACGTTTCGCTTTATCGAATCTTCACATTACGTTGGATCGTGTGAGTAAATAAGAATGAGTATTATATTACCTTTTTTCTATTAAGTTGATTGTGTTGGTTTATTTATTAGCAATTTGCTGCGTCGATAAGGTTTAGTTTAAAGAAGATTAGGACGTAAGTTTTATGCTTGGGTATAAAAAAGTCGATACGGAAGACGATAAAATTTATTGCAGTCACATACGGAAAGGTTCCGAAACGCATTTTTTATTTTCTTTCACGGTATTAGCAAAATTCAATCAATCTTATAAAGAAAGAATAAGCATTTAAAATGCTAATCCTATCCTTTTATATTTTATTCCTAGTCGGATTCTATCACTTTATTAACTTTAATGAAAGCAATATAGCTTCCATTGCATTAAAAATAACTAAAATACACCCTGAACTCGAAACACATCAGAATTTCAGAAACACAATCCGCCTAATGAAGTCAATTTGCATGTTGCCATTTAACATGTTACGGAAAACCATAAAATTAGACATGTTCAGTCCACAATGCGGCAACAAGCGATAACATGCTGACGCAATCTCCCACATCGACTGAGCCCAGATGGCGATAGCTAGAGACAAAGAACTGAGAAATTTCTAGAAGCCCCAACATTAAATTGACATTCTAATGACAAAACAATGACTATGTTTTGATAAAGCTATCTTATAGCTATCATCATTTAAATTTTATACGCTTTTACAGACATCGTTTAAATTAACATATTTATTTTGATATGGTTTTACACTCATTCGTACGTTGATTCAATATTTTAGAACAACAACCCAAACTCCGATAATTTTACTTTTTTTGCGACTTCTGCAGTTTCATCTCTTCATTTCGTTTTTGCTTCAACCATAAAATCTTTATCATCATTGAAAATCTAATTCCCAACCATCATCTTCACGTCGAAAGCAATTCCGCAAATTCTTACACAGCATTTTCTATCGTGTTTCCAGCTACTGTATTTCTGTGTTCGCTTCCTAATGCATCAGCCGTAACCGGATAGATTTTATGCAAATAAGAGGCAGTAATTGCACAGTAACTCGTGTGCTCATTCATTAGGGGAACTTACGATATCTGAGCTTGAATAAGTTTCAGGGTAACTTTTACTTAGCTTTGCAGTTTGCTAAATTGTTTTAGTGATCGTGGAAGGTTTTATTAGATCTAATAACTTTGGTTAATTATTTTTCTTTAGAATATATTAGTTCTCTTTTGGTTTTAGAATAATAACGTTTATTTTTTCAGTATTGTTGTCTAGTGAATTATATCTCATATGTTGTTTTATGGGAATCTTTTTAATGTCATGAATTCTAAATTATTATATATGTTACAGTTAAAACCCGTTTTTCGTTAGAACTCGTTTGCCCTAGTTAAAACTAGTTCTTACTAAATGCCTTTGTTAAAACTAGAAATACCTAGTCAACACTAGAGTTTACCACTGATTTATTTGATTTTCAAATAAAACTAGTTGTCACTCCTCGCTTTAGCTAAAACTAGCACTAGAGAAACTAATCATGGACTATGTGATTAATCAGGGCACTATGTATAATGCCCGGGCATTCAATCAATGAATTAGTCCAAGAGTGAGCGAAGCGAGCTCGGGAGCTTAGGGCTCCCTGACACGGTTTGGTTAGTTTACTTTAGAATCTTCAGACGCAGACAGAAATAGGAGTCCCGCGCAGCTGGGCTCCTATACTTTGCTGCTTAAATAGTAATCGTACTTTTTCCTATTTTATAATACAACCTATGTCAACATTAACATAATAACATTATAATAGTTTTTATCACATTGTCTATTCATATTGGGCATTAACTGATATTCAAATTTGAGCGCTAGTTAATTCTAGTTTTATCAAAGGCATTTAGTAAAAACTAGTTCTAACTAGGGAAAACACGTTCTATCTAAAAACTGGTTTGAACTGTAACATGTGCATAAATCTTATAAGAAAGAAAATAATATATCCTGCAAAATATGTATTTTACTTCAAGTTTGTATATATACATTCAATACTTGTGCTGATATCAATTAATATTCAGTACCTAAATACTTATTGCTTGTTATTCCACCATGATCACAAATCAGCCCAATATTAACTTTGCTGATTTCAAACCAACAATTAAATTCACACACAATGAATACAAAATCACCTGTTTTGTTAGAAAAATTGCTTTGTCAATTCGATCCTGTAATAGCGCCCGCATTGCTTTTATTACAGTAACAACTACCCACATTTGACAGACATCGGATGTTCGGCAAACTAGATTGATTGATCACATTTTAGATTTGACTGCGGGTTTTCGCATGAATGTGATGCTTGATGAAAAATGAGTTTCCGGAGTTAAAAGTGCACTAAAAGCTGGTGAAAATGTGTATGTATCGGAGCGTGGCGAGCATTGAAACATTTTGTTTGCATTTTTTATTTGCTTGTCATGAACTTATATGGGCTCGAATTTTTCATTGATATAAAAACCTGTTTTACTGGTGTAGTAAAAAATATTTGCGACGTTAGTTACACAAAAATAAACTCACGGCTTTTCCTACAGGGGCAGACAGAAACTACTGAATGCTACCAGCTACGATCTAAATACTAATATTGATTATTTTACTAGTGTAAGTAGTAGTCAACTACATTTAAAATCCTACGCAGCTGCTTAAAAGTGAACTCTCTTCATGTTGTAATTCTATTGCCGCTTCCATACAGTATACATTCACATTCAAGAAATCCTGCCTAGGTCATTCTATATCTATTTCAACCATAATGATCTCGGTACACTCAACCTTAACATTTGCTTGACCTATTTCGTTTTATATCTTTCAACTTTACAGGAACTAGACATCATATATTTTTATACAATATACAACCCTTTGATATCCAAAGGAGCGCATAAAACAAACTAATGGCGATATTATAATAAAATGCTTGTACGATATACGTGTATCCTTTATTCCAATATACCGATATTCCGATACTAAGAACGTTCTTCCCTATATTGCCTCACATCTAGGTATTTTGCATAACAATAGACGTGATGTTTATATCGAAGAATTTTTCAAAGAATATTTTTTCTTTCGAGATATCGTCATTTAGGGCTTGCTGTATTAGTATTTTATCAGCTTTTTTTTGTTGTATCAGCTAGTTAGCTTGGCTAGTTAGTTTTTATTTATAAGAATGAAGATCCCTTCCTTATATTTTTATATTTACACCCTAATGAAGAATGATATCATTTTAATATAACCAATCTGACGCAATCTCCAACATCGACCTGAGTTTGCGATACTATGCTGGCTCATAGTATCGCAAACTAGGGACAAGAAACGAATAAAAACAGTCCAGCGGAAAATAGGAATCCTAAGCCTGAATAAGTCCTAGCTTCAGTGCAAAGGACTGGTTCGCAAACAGATAAGTATCTTGTTGAAAAGATAACACGCGATAAGGAAAGCAATCTCCCGGATTATTTTAAAAGTATAGTTACAAAATGGGAGCTATCTAATTAGGTTAAAGAAGATATTTGTATTAAGCCAATTAGGGTTAATTAAGTCGTTTACTTTCTAATGATGATTGGAAAACTGAATATAGACAAAATGTCATTAAACAAATTGGATACCGAAAGTACTCTACTCGCTTATTATTTGCATGTATTTTGGTTGTTAATTTCAATAAAATTTACTGTAAATATACCTAAATATAATTTACTTAAATAAGTAGTAACTATGTTTATCATATTGCTATATTTGCAATATAACATATCGCAAAAGGACTGTGTTAAAATTTTACTGTACAATTACATGAGAAGTCAACGAAAAAGTTATTCATAATAAGTTCTAATCGAAAGCCATTTTAAGCCTGAACGTAATATGAAACTAATCCAAAAGCGACATTCTTGAACATACAAAACATAAACAAAAGAAGAAAATTAGCAAGTATCCTATTCAAAATACGTTAAATACCAACACAACACTCAAATCATAAAACACACTACAAACAAGCTCAATTCAGGCCATCTAAACATTAAACCGAAAAAACGGCATGAGAAGAAAACGCAACTAAAAACCAAACTAAAGGGTCCGGTTTTATAAACATCCAGCAGGAAGCCTCAATTAACACAGTCACATTAGAGTATGGTTTAATGAAAAGATCCACTATAAAACGGGAAAGGAACAGAAGGAACTACTCCGTATAGTGCTAACACGCTTCCTGTAGTAAATTGTTTTAGTGCCACATTCAATAATAAGTGATTTTTAGAGCGACAATGCACAATGGACTTGGAGTATCGTTGTTGCTTTTATTGGCACTTCTGGTGCTTCGTTGTCACTATTGTTTGTTCAATGGCGACAATATGTCTTGTAGGTTTCTTTTCTCTTCGGAGTTGATACAGCATATAATGTTGGAAATGTGTGCGAGTTTTAAAAAAATACTGTCAATTGTGTTGATATTTTAAGATTTCTTGAGTCTTGTCAATTTCTTTTATAGAAATGTGTTGATTTAAAGCTTATTTATAGTATAAAAAAACATTCCGTTACTCTTACACGACTTGCTAATCTGTTCTTTGACATCGTAAGTCCTTAATTCTACATAAAAACTTGTTGAACCCCACATTAATTTATCAAATGTTATTTCTCATATTCTCAGAGGTAGTCTAGACTAAAGATAATTTATGTCAAACAGCTTTACCTAGAGATAATCTAGAGAAGTGATAAGCTGTAAGACCGTACTTATACATCAAGCTCCACTGCTCCACTTGTGACAAAGCTAACCAATTATATTAAATCTCAAACATTGAATCCCAAGATTACCAAGATTATAATATAATAGTTTGAAACTAGCTAACTTATCATTGACTTAACCTTGAGCTATTCATGTGTCTCAAGTATTATATCTTGTGTCGTTGGAGGCTGGAGCCTTTAATTTGTAAGGAGCAAATAATTATCCTAATTCTAGATTTCTGATAACTATAGCAGTTAGCCACGTAGCAGGCTTAGCTTAATCTACAACTTCTTTATCATTATCTATTTTCATAGCTGCAATATAACTCAACCTGAAACCTCAAATCATTTATTTCAATTAAACCTTTTTAAGGTACTTTTGAATTAAACAAAAGATCAAACTAGTTGCACATTTGCAAGCGTAGGTCTCTATGGAGAAAAAACGCCATGAAATAGCATTTAGATTATATCAATTGCTCTGATACCTGTGATAGGTGCTGTTTAAAGTTTCATTTCTTTCATCTTAATTATACCTCAAAAACTGAAAATGATGGGTGCAAACTATAGCTATATAGTGGTTAGACGACTAGGTGTAATTAAATAATGTATAACTTCCCCAAGGACCAACGCACCTAGTTAACTTTCCTTTCCAAATAAAGATGGCGACATATAAATAAAATAAATTGGTCGTTAGCCCGCGCAATAAGACCACACGTTCAAACTACATTACATAAAGTATTTTTAATTAGCTTGATTAAGTGATAATTAACTGAAAACTTTGTTAACGAATGTTTTAAAAGTATCTCAGGGTTCTTACTCACCTCATTTGGTATTCAAATTGATGTAAAAGTAAGATTTATTGTGAACATCTTTCCTTATACATATTTATTGTTTGTTTCAGAGGCTGGTGTTGACTTCCTTATTCTTAATTATTTTGTGGAATGAAATATTTTGTCTTCTTTTATCTTTGTAAAAGTTTAAACTGCAAAAATCAACCATGTACGAAACATCATATACAAAAAGCAAAGTTAAATCTTGTATAACCGTCATGACATAAAGGATGACTCAAAAATTGTTCCAAAAATTACTTCCAGCATAATGCGTTACCCAAAATGGTCCCCATTCAAAAAGTCATAAATCAAAGGCGCTCATTAAAATCGTCATTGGCTGTCTGCGCCATAAAATATTCCCATGCGTTTCAAAAAACACAAACAACATATCACAACGTTTATGTTTTTTTTTTAAATAAATGTATATGTTCATGTGTATCCTCTTCCAGAGTATAGAGATGTATATTTGGTGCAATTCAAATTTAACCTAATGAATAAATAATTAATTATTAATTAATTAATTAATCATTTAAGGTCCATGGGGTCCGCATGCCATCACGATTCACGTGACCAGAGAGCTGGCCTTTTCTTCGGCCAGAGAATCAGCATTGCCATCCAACGAGGCAATGCTGCCAGCGTTCTGGGCACGTTTCCCATTGACATCGATGTGGATGAATTTTTTGATGCACAATGAGCCCTTTTCCCTCTCCCTTTGTATTTGTACATAGGTTTGTTTTTTTTATTTTATTTTGATAATATTCAATTGTATATATAAATGTTAATAATTACTTAATTAATAAATTGAATCAGGCTTATTTTGATAACTTATTAATTCTACTTCATGGAGACGATACAATAAGAAAAATTTATCTATCAATTTAGCCTTTTGTAGCCCATTGCTAGATATAGGCCTCTTCTGAGCTAAGTCAAATAATAGCACCTAGTAATAAAATCAAAGCAAATGAATATGTAGCTGATGATGATAACATTTTTCTTTACTTTCTCTGGCATAAGGTTTGAATTATATAATATATCTTCAGGTTGACAACGAAACTGCCAACATATTCTTCTAAATATTCCTGCCTAAATATCCCTGTCAAAGCTGGTTTAACATGTTTTTGGAAACTGATACCTTTACCAAATTGCGACATCGCCATATTAGTGTCAGTCTCACGACCATCGTTTCCAAAAGTTATTTTAGAAGTTCCGGTCATAAACGGTTTACACATACTCAAATATTCTGCCACTGATGTATGTTTACGTACAATTTCGAAAACATTTATCCGATCCGGCGTTTTAGCTTTGAAAGTTTCTAATTTTAGGCCTTTGATCCCCTTGTGATCATTTCGGTTTACTTATAAGGAATTTTAATGCATATTGGGCGGAGATAGGTTAGTCGAAATCAAGGATTGTTTATCGTTGTTGTTGTTTTGATCAGAGTTCGTTTTATTTGCATTCCCTTTGGTTAGTGGTAATAGAAATGGTAATGTGTTTTGATTGAATAAAGGTTTAGCCTCACTTAATTTGGTTATGATTATACTGATGCAATCCTTCATATTTTAGATAACGATTTAAAGCACACTATCGTTCAATTAAATCAGAAACGAAAGTTATATGATATAATGGAATAAAGAAGAAAAATTACAAGCGATCCAAAGATGTTTGCAGACACACAAATTATAACTCCGTCATAACTATCGACTACTAAAACATCAACACAGCCCAACTATTTATTGCCAACGATCAATTAAAAGATATCAAAGCAAAACAACCAACAAAGCGACATTATTTTTATCGCCGAAACTCACAAACATATTATTTTTAACGATTAAGGAGTTATTTTTATGTCACAAGGCGAAGCATCTAAAAGTTGTTTCCAGACAGATATTCCCCGCCCGACAGATCAAACTTCCGTTGAAGAACATCAGAAAAACAGATCATGGATGTGATTTATGACACAAATATTGAACAAAATTTGTCGTAAAGCACACTTTATTGCCCTGTGCCTCTATTCGAAATTTCCCTGGTATTATATTTCAATCCTGATTAAATTATGGTGGTAATAAACAATTTTAAAGAGAAATACTGACTCAACCGTAAGCAATTATGGTCGTGAATGAACGATGTATTATACATATTGATTTATAATATAGATTTAATGGGTCGGATTTAGTTAGAATATAAAATTGAGCGATGGCAGTGAGTCCTGTGAATGGTTGAGTTGCTTCAAATTGAAAGGAATTGAAATATAAAGCCAAGTTATGAAAATAAAGTTGTTTTATTTAAGGACGCACGTAAGCGATATAAAATGCTTCTGTTTGTGAAATGGTGTAAACGGTTTCGATAACTTATTGATATTCTTTGTAGACATATAACACAATTCGAACTGCAAACAATGGCAATGTTATAACCATTCAAAAATAATTGGGGCCTAAATCAAAAGAGTATTGCATTCGCCTGTATTTAACACACACTACAGAGACTAGTCAAGTCGCTAGTGAATAGTGCATAAACAGGCTTGTACCATATTCAACTACAAACATACCTGATCGCACAGGTGAGACAGTGGTCGAACGCTCGCATTGTGTAAGTATAAGTATGCAGATCGCCTAAAAACGTTTTTCTCCCTTCTAGATCTTCAAGGATTAAAAAAATAAATTAAAACGAACCCAAAAAATACGACGTACACAAATTGCGAATAATAAAACCGGGATGACGTCATAAAATATAAACGACACTTCTTGGTTCGGTACATATTTTATTAAAAAACTTTCGCTATACCGACACCGCAGGCGTTACAAGTTCTTGAGATGCCGATCTCACTCTATATTGAAACATTTTACACACAAATTCTTTGGGAGGGCAGTGTGAATGTCCCCAACTTGTCCACTAAGGGACGTAAATCCACAAAATTTAGTGGGAGGAATTCTTTAGGCTGAAACCACGAAAATGTTGAACTTTTAGCATTCATTTTTTGGGTTTCTTGAAATATGACACCCAATTGTTTTGAGGCAAAGACAAAAACCAGATCTATTATTAAGAGAAGTATTGATTACGTTTTATTAATTGGTTGACCAAACTTTACCAAAATGATTTCTAGAAAGATTCTCGTGAAAGATTAAACACATAAATAGGGTCTACCAAATCGAATAATGATAATGACATAATTTCTAAATCACTATTCAAAGAAATAGCGTTGTCAAATAATCAGAGAGTAATATAATAAAACAAAAAGAAAATGGTGCATCTCATCAATATTGAAATTAAGGGAGCTCAAAAGAAAAAGACGTTCCATTCATATTTAATAAACCCACAAGGAAGTTGGAACCAAGTCCATCGAGAGACATAAAGCTTCAAAATTAAAAAAAGGAGAATATAACTCCCGATGTTGATTCATTAAATATGATAAAAACTTTTAAGTAACGTCGTTTGGAACTTTCAAACTCGGAAATTACTCGTCCATCTTCGAAGTATATATGTTGATAACTGCTGAGCTTTGATGAAGTAGTTGGTGCTTTCGATAAATGGTAAAGGTTCGATTCTGCTTGTGGTTTTAGCAAAGCAAGTTTTTGGTTATTGTTAAATAGTTACGATATGGCAAATTGTGTATACAAAAATTTATGCATCTGTATCAACATTTATATAGAAAAACATTTATATAGTAAATGTGAAGTCAATTCGAGTTTAAAGATAATGGAATATATCTATATATAGGCTTGTGAAAACTAATGTAATTAATGTAAGAAATATTACCTATTAAAATAGTTGGGTTTTCAATGGGAAGATTAAAAAAAACACTCCATATGAGTCTATAAATCTTAACAAAGATATCGACGAATGGGATGATGAAATATTCAGAAAAATACTTACTTTCACTCTTCAAGGAGAATATTTCATCAGTTAAGATACTTAATTTCCTTATCATCAAAACGAAAGACGAAGTTGTCAGACACTTCGAACAAGGCTGAGTAATCATACATACGTCAGCTAAGAAGCACCAAAACACAGATATAGACAGAAGGCCTACTTCATACATTGAATGAAAATGCTCGCACTCACAGACACGCTTCATGTACGAGGGTAAGAGTACTGCCAACTGGCGATTCGGTTCAGATAGTTTGTGATCTCCCGCCTATGAGTATATTATAAATTGCTAGGCAGGCCAGGCAACCCTGCAGTAATTTTTTCTACTACCAAGACAGTACCATTCATAAAAATCAAATTTTAAACAAAGTAAATTCAGATTTTTTGATTTAGGTATAATATTATTATGCGGCTGTTTTCACTTATTGTGTGGAACAGAAGGGTATGAAACAGACCTTCTGTTCCACTTATATCGTCATACCCAACTTTTCTTTTAAGATCGCTTTCGCATCTTCCAACTTTGTTTAAGAAATGCGAAATAAGATTATTATCGTCTCGAATTTTTCCTCCCTCTAAATTATGTGGTTGGATTACGTTTTTTCTTTGTTTTATATTTTGGGGTGCTTTGACAGGCATATCATAATTGGGGGTTTTATTTTGATTTGTATCATTATATTTAGTTTATCTTTTAAGCATTATGTATCTATTTACAGGTCTTGGGAATAGAAGATTTATTAAGGTGTTTATTTAATAAAATACGATAAATAAATATTGAGTATAGACCTATATATACTTGTTTGGCCTGCACGGGAGTATAGGCCACATTGTGACAAAGAACAATGCCTATACACAGAATTTACAAAATCTGTCCACAATTGACGGAGAAATCGGTGAACATGCAAAAAAAACATTTATAGTTGAACATAGGGTTGGAATATCTTTGTCGCATTCTGGCGTTTCTTATTATTTTCCGAATCTTATACCGTGTTTCTGTTACTTTGAATTTTGACACTGACGATTTTCAAAAATAAGTATCACGCTATCTTAAATCCCATCGAAACCACCATAATTGTATTTCATTCACTTTACCACACTATTAAGATAAAGATACCTGAATGAGTTAGTCATAGTCTTAAACTAGTCTTACTAGAACTATTACCTGGCGGTATTTATGCCTTAATTGGAAGGTGGTACGGCCTACGCATACTCACACTATCTTTAATGAATGAATCTCGCTAGGTTTTACTTCTTTGTGGTGACTTTAATGTTGTTATTAAGTATGTAAACGTGTCGTATCGTAGTTAACCTAGGGTCCGATTTATTTACTATTTTAGAGAAAATCTTTGTTTTAGTGATAATGAATTTTGATATCGGAGACTCCAAATACTCAATTCTGAAACCACATCTTACAATTTTGTTTGAGCTTATTTAGCACTAGATTTTCTCGCATCTTTACTGCAATGGCGTATAACACCACTTTTTTCTGGGATACTAAGTCATATAGGATTCGACATAGAATACAACAGTATAGTATTCTATAAAATTAAATGAAAGAATTGCGCATTCGGATAGAACAAACTTCCAGAGATTACCTCCAATAAACAAACAATTTTACCTCTTTATAAATTTAGTTTAGTATTGGCTGTTATAACGTTAACCAAGGAAACATTTAATAAATTCGCCTCCAAAACCCATATTCTATATTATTTCTATTGTACATAATACCTATTATATTATTTATCAATCACAACAACACTCATAGCTATTCGATTTTGTGTAGTACCTATTTTAAGTACGGTCTCGTTGGGCTAACATACTTATGCTAAGAGCGGATTGAAATTGACAGGCAAGAGTTAGTTCAACAGGGTTGTGTTTGACACCTAGTGATTGGGGTTTCATCATTTTAACACACATAATATATCACTGGTGTTATCTACTAAAATTTGGTTTTTCTTTACCACCAATGATCACGGGTTAGGTGGAATTGGCGTGGGACATCACGAGCCGATCAGCTGAAATAGATGGCCCGATGACCTTTAACAGGCTGGCTCAGTCTGTTTCCCGAAAGAGTAAGCTTTCTGTGTATAATAAACCCACGTTTAAGGTAAACTTAACGCCATAACAGGAGTATAAACCTCGGAGAATTATCGATTGGAAAAACCCAATGTTTAACAATTTTCACGACTCAGAGATCCAACCGGTTTAAGTGGAGTCCTGTCACAGACATATAAATTTAAATAGATGACGCAAGTCCGTTCATCTGTATCAAAACCAAGCGAGCCACATTTTCACAAACAATATAAAAATAAATTTACTAACCAATGAAAGAAAACATTTCCAGTGCCTCTGCCAAGTTTTTCTATACATTCTTTACAGCTCAATATGGCATAAAAAGGCATTTTTCTAGATTTTGGTGGATTTCCGGTGCCGATTATGCTAAATGAAAAGCTCAGATTACGATCATTTGTCGTAACTTTAGTCCGTTTTTTGGCACGCGAAATACATACAATCGCGTCATCTAGTTAGATTTATGTCTGTGAGTCCTGCCATGTTAATTAGCAATTTTAGGCTAGGATAGGAAAGATGGCCCTCTTTGCCGCACTTAGACTCCGATTTCGTCCGTTGTGCGTGCAGGACTCCTCTCTGTGAGAAGGAATGGGCCGTAATCCACCACGCGGGACCAGTGCGTGGATGTCACAATACATACCTTCGAATTTTTGGTTCTGAGACCTTTCGGTTTCCTCGCAATGTTTTCCTTCACCGTTTTGAGAGCAGTGGTGATGAACTAATTTACACAAAGTAAAGCTCCTGCCTAGGTTTGAACCCGCGACATACAACTTGTAAGTCGCAGCCGTTACCACCTGGGCCACCACTGCTCGTTGGTGAGGTCTTTAGGCTTTAGGTCCAAAGATGGTCTTTAGTCTAAAAAGGCAGATAATCAATCAGCCTAGCCTTTTCCCAACAATATTGGTCAGCTTACAGTCTGACCGGATTTATTTAAGTACCAGTTTTCCACATGGACCGACTGCATATCTGACCTTCACAACACAGTAACTGGATGGCACTATACCTCTTGGCAAGACTATTGTCATATTTCCTGACTTCCTAATATCTGTAATGATTGTCAAAGATCTAGAAATGACACCCGGGTCTAACAGCTTAACCTGCTTAAGGACACGGAGGAATCTCAGCATGTTATTATGGTCATCCATCCACGGACCAATCTCCGCAAACGATGCTTATCCTTAAAGATCGATCCGTGCAGTTTTTATAATTTAGCCACGAGATTAACTAAAACGGCAGTCAAAAATATAAAAATGAACTACCACATAAAACAATTTAATTCGTCCATTGACTCTTAGTTGTTATCCTAAACAATGGCGCCAAATAATCACAATTTACAACAGTCTAAACACCCAAACTAGTTTTAATCGTCCCTTTCTCGCATTACCGGGTAGGCTTCAGTAATCATGAGTTAAATCTTCCTAATGACTGGCCGGCCTCATTCGAGACTCGCATCATTATCCAAGCTAGGGTTATCACACCTTCAAACCTCAGTGAGGTATTTGAATGCGGTATTAAAATGGAGGTCGTGTGATGTATGATGATGATAAACTGTGATGTTGTAGGTATTATGAAATTAACTTCAACCCTAATGCTTGACAAAAAAACATGATGTATGTTTCTTTGTTAAATACCGAAATAGATGCCCTTTTTCTTTCCATACCTGCAAATTGTGACGTTATCGTTGTGGCACTTACAATACAGCTAACCCCATTGTTGTGGTCTTCATAGGCCATCCTACCTAAGGGCCTCGAAAATGTGTCATTTTAGTAGCGAACAGGAAATTCGAAAATGAAAGGGATTATGCGTGTTCTACTGAAATGTCATGTGGTCACAAAGATTTTGGACTTTTGTCAATCGAGGTCTCTGAAAAAAAATCACTTTGTCCACAATCACTTCAAGAAATCACATCTCACAAAATTATTTGATTGTTAGGAACAGATTTCTGTGTCTTGTTACTTTTTAACAGACTTCCCAAAAAGGAGGAGGTTATCAATTCGACTGCATTTTTTTTTTACAGGTCACACCTTTTAACTTGGTGAACCGATTTTGATGATTCTTTTTTCATTTGAAAGCTGGTGCTTGTCATGTGATCCCATTTAATTTTCATCAAGATCTGATGAAGAACTTCGGCGATATACATTAGAAATCATCAATAAATGACGATAAATCAGTCGGGATAATTGCAATCACATGTATTTTTATTATTTACACCATTTCTTTTCACATCAAACTAGTACGCTTCAGATTCAAATGTGAACAGTTCACCCTGGTATACTCTCATTCCACCGGTTTTGTTTAAGTTTCATGTTATTGGTTTAATCTATTCTGGCTTCACTTTGGGCATTATAGGTACCTAGCCTATAGAACTGGTAAAAACCCCAACTAAAAAGTGAAAAATAAATATATTTTTTCGAAATAAAAAATAACTTCAATTTCGGAAGTCAGTATTAAAAAAAGTAATAAAGAAACGAAAACAGGAACACCGACTTTCGAAATTGAAGTTATTTTTCACTTGTAGTGTTTTTATTTGGAAGTCAGTTGTATTTTTTGTAAAAAGTTTTTTTTTGTTTTGTCAATAACTATCATATAATTCTACTATTTTGCCAGCCCTGTTTTGTGCTATCTCTTTAAAGTGGCGATGCCATGTCGTCGTTTTATCTGCAATGTGAACTTCTAGGCTGACGCGCCTCTCACTACTCACTATATATTTCAGCTAGTATCGGATTTAAATGCCCGACTGGCACGCATAATCGCTATATCTGACCAACTTTGAAATAACTAACTTAATGTTATTCAAACGTGTCGCTACATTTATCCTAACAGGGAGATCGGGCACGACTCACTGACAGGCAACTCCTTATAAATCTTATATGCCGCATATAAACTTGATAATAGTCCGAAGCCATGTCTAAAAAGTTTTGATGATTTTGAAGGCAGTGATGTGTCACGTTTGGGAGGGCCATTATTTTGTGTTTTGACTTTATGAGAGTAGCTATCCTTGGTGGTAATATTGCTACCATCGGAATAGTCCCCGCTTGAAACAGTGTAGATGTCATAAATTATATGTAGATAGTGTTATTTAATAAAAGACAGGTACCTTCTACATTTTCTACGCAAAATTCAAGAGTTCATCAAAGCCAATAAAACGTTGAAAACTGTATCATGATAACCATCCATTTGCATCTCGACGTGAACCGAAAAAAATATAAAAAAATATTCTTTTGAATGAAACACGGAAGCTCACAATGAACAGACTTTTTTTTAATTTTACCTTTCTTATCTTCCGAACTCTAATGATCTTAAATGAAAAGGAGCCGATATAACATTCATCTTTTACCAGCATCCTCTGAATGTTTCATCTCAATATGACCGATCTATTATTTATACTCCAATGCTTTTGAATAAAATATAGAGAATTCTTTTAAGGTCAGATTTGGGAGCACCTGTGGCTTCAGGATCGAATGCTTCAGTAAGATGGAGTGGTTTCGAAATAAAACATGAAATGTAAAAGTTTTCAAAGAGCCTGTGGCTGCGGATATTCGGAAAATGCTTTGATGTTTGGTCAAATTTGGGCGTTTTAGAATGTGGCTTAGACGTAACAATATCTACTCGTATATGAATATTCTGCCACAGCGTTGTTTATTGTTTTCATTTTCTGTTTCATTTTGAATTACTAGATATTTTTAAAGCAAAAGAATCCAGATCAATTGTTGGTTCTATTATAACTGACGCTATCTTTTTTTATTTCAGTATTTTTATTTTAGAAGTCGGTTTCAACTTCGTTAATATCCAGGTAGGCAATGATTTTATTTATATTCTGTCTGAACCAGGAAATAGGCCGTCCATCATCAAGTATAGAATACTGATACATATTCAGTCTAATCATTAGAAACCCTTGCTAAAAGGCAAGGCCTTTATAATGACAGGTTCCAATACCATAATCATATAACGATGAACCAAGTTCTGCTATGAAATCCACCATACAATAATAAATTCTAATCGGGAACGTGAGTTATGCTTCGAACGCTAAGATTACGCCATCTTGTGCTTAGGACAAGAAATTCCCCTAATACCTCAATGTTGTGAACATGTTGTTGATTAGTCAAACGAACATTTTATAAAAGAAAAATGGTTAATTTACCGTAAAAACGTGCTTATGAAAACTAGTATAAAAGATAATGTGATATTATTTTCAAAGAAAAGCTACTTTATAAGAACTTTTAAATATCCAAGGTTTTTCATACACTTTTCAGTTAGGAGGACTCTTTAAATAAGCGCGAGGGTTTCACAAAAACTTTACAGTTACGATATTTCCAGAGTATCGAGATTTCTCGATAGTGTTTATATATTCCAGTATTGGCAAGTTCGCGTGGAAAGGACTTTCTTTGAAAGTGGTGAAAGCGAGTAAAATTTGCAACTTAGCTTTCTGCGCCTATGTAGCTAGATATTCATCCAAGAACTAGCTATACTTTGCGGTTTTACCCTTAGATAGGTAATGTTTTCAATAAGAGAATAAATATTCTAAGTACATCATTCTAAGCTCCACCTACATCAGGTATAAGAACAGTTTAGTAATATTTCATAATAGAAAAACTTACGTAACGTCACAAGTTTTTTTTTTCAGTATTTTGTATCATATTGAAAATTCTATGAGATAAGCTACTCAGACAATTATGTTATCTTGTAAGAAGTTCTGTTTTTTTACACCTTATTCTTCGTAGGTATAACAATTATTCACCAACGAAAACAGAATGAGACTCGAAAATATCTAACCACACTAAATTAAATCATTACTACAATGACAAGCGAACATTCTGAACCTACTACCGCGTACCAGCTAGAAGATCCAAAAAACGTTAGCCTAGCAAAACGATGTAATGGCATTGCAATCGTGCCACATCCATCAAACTCCCAAGTCGGTCAGGTATGCTGTGCCGAGTACACACCGACGCATGTCTCGTAAAGAAAGAAAGTAAGTATTTAGACGTTTAAAAGTACTATAATTATGAAATTTAGTTATAGCACAGGCGATGTAACGCATTCTAATATAGACAGTATCAGAAGATTTAATATGAAAAGAATTAAAAAATCGGTCCAAAATTGTCGGAGAAATCTGTGAACATACATAAAAATACATACAACTTCAACAGCTTCAGCCTCAGTCGGAGGTTCTATGTTCAAAAAAAGAAACAAAAAGAAAAAGCGAGAAAAGAAAATAAGAAAATCGGTTAAAAAGTATGTAATCATAACGACCGTCTAAGAATTTATCAAAATTTGGTTTAAAAAAATGACTTAGGAACGAAATAATAATTAAATAGTTCCAAAAGATAGAAGAAGTAACAATTTTCAACAATCCATAAAATAATTTTGTACTCCACAATATTACCACAATTACTAATCCAATCTTTGACGAAGCTAATCAAATTCCAAAGAATAACACTCAGAAATAAGCGTTGTAGATATACACTAGCACAAAATACAAAACTTGCCAACTTGTAGAAATTAACGAAGGAAAACTTTCCCGCCTTGAACAAGCTGAAACTCAGAAAGAAACGAAGCAATTTATCGGTCGATGGTCTAATTGCAAATAAATCTTTATAAGACCAACTACAAGTTGAAAGTACCTATGTAAGTAATAAATAGTTAACTTCAGTACTTGATATCGTTTTTATAGAGACCCGTTTAGGAGATGCTGTTGTCAATTTCAACAATATTTCGTTATCAATTAATATTAAAATCCTATTCATGCCTATTCTGGCTAATGAAGAGTCATTTATGGAAAACATATTATTTGAGAAGAGACGCCTTTGCCATAGCATTGATTAGGAACAATCTAGGCAACAAAATAATAGAAACAATAATAAGTCCACCAAAAAAATCTCAGATTTTTATAGATTGCCATTATAAATGAAATCATTTTTATTACTGAGCAAAACCCAATAAATAAATAATCTGCTAGATAATAAAAAAATACGTAATTTTGTATGCCTATGTTGAACTCTCGGTTCGACTTCAAACTCGTGTATACCCGGCGCTATAACTAAGAAAAGAAAAGAGAACAAACTCTCCGATCGAGCATAAAGTATTTAGAGCAAGCATTATCAAGTGCTTTGATAATATTCTTCTTTTTTCCAACTAGAAAGAGTAAGAAGATAAGACAGTGAAAAGTAGTTCATAAGGTAGATCAAGGTGGATTTGTAAAGGTTAAATTGTATAGTCTGGACAAAATAATTAATTAATAAAAGAAGTGTACGATAAATCTGCTGATTTACTGATTTTCAGTTGTAAAGACCATAATAATATCATCCAAATGATAAATTAAGAAGACATTTAAAAGCAAAAAGAATTTCATGGAAATCCAGAATCAAAGTTGTTAAAATAAACTCCTAAAAACACTGTTATTGACAGAATAGTTGAAGTTCACAGCAAGAAACAATCTACTTTTAGTATTGTCTTCTATCCTTAAATATTCGGAGCACTGCAACTGCAACTAAACCATCCTGCAATTTTACACCAAATGTTTTGCGTGAATTTAAAATGAAAATAAGCCAAAGCTAGGTCAAATAACAGGCTGTGCAAAAACAAGTATTGGCAACGCTTGAAACCATGTATGGCAACATCGTGCTGTTCTAAGCAGTCGTTGGAAAAATCGAATAAGGGAAACGGAGTACTTTTACCTGGCACTTTTACGATAGCTAGTTCTCCTGAAAATACTGTTACTATACTCTGAGCTATCATTATCGTTTGTGTCTGTCCAATGCTTTGTATATTATATTATTGCTTTCTTTCAAACACATCTTATTAAAAGAACCTTTGTCAGCTTTCAGTGGGCAGATAAAGTCACCAATAATGAAGCTATAAATTTCTAGACAACCCTTATTAGCCCTACGAAGATTTTGAAAAAAAGCCTTATATTAAAAATAGCCTTTTTACATCTTGTTATTGTTAATTGCGGACCAAACAAAGCGTCCAATTCTGGACATCAAAATTCATAATATAACTTCAAAAATGCTAACCATTTTCGCAATATCTAACAATTAAGTTCATAAATGATTGAATTAATATTCATAACTTGTATTTTCGCTTCGGCGGATACAATAAATATCCAGGGTATCTTACTAATTGCTGTCTATGGATAAAATAATTTCCCTTTAATAAATTTCATTGGAAGTTAAATTTCCGAAATAAGTATCTCCAACGTAAATTATAATTTTAGCAACCCAAGCTTCAATTTCGAGAAAGTTTTGTGTCAAAGATAAATTCGAAGTAATCAGAGAGAGAGTGTTAGGATATTTACAGAAAATGAAAATTCGAGAGAAGTGCAAAAATATTGGTAATTGGAACGAGAAACTTACTTTATATTTTATAGATGGAACTGACGTTGGTATAAAAGAGACGGTAGAAATAGAAGACATAATTATCGTCTAGATATTATCAGCTGCTTATTTTCCTGCACAAGTCTAATTAATTATAAATTCAACTCACCATGTGTGCAAAACTAGGTTTTTAATTATATAGTTCCTTGACATTAATTACGTCTTGTGATAATGATTAACGCAATAAGCGTGCATTTCAAAAACATTTATGTCTATATAATAATCTCAGAATACAACTTTAGTAATTCAGAAGAATAAAAAGGAATATCTGAGTTCTATTTCTAAATCTACTTAGGATAACACAGAAGATGAAACACTCTTTCAAACCCAAATATATATTTCAAGTACTCACATGCGAAAATAATTCCTTGTATTTTTGCAAAGTCCTCCGAAGTATGTTTGACTTTTTTGCAAACCTTATCCTTCGTCACTTTATTTTTATGTTCAGTAAGTATCAAAGAACTGTCACTGATCGTTACTGTCTCAATTATAACTGTAAAAATAAAATGGTCAATTTGATGGTCTCACGATGCGTGGGTGAGATCTGTTGGATCGACTGTACGTTGTGTTGTATTTTTGTTTATAACATTAAATTTTAAAGCATCGGCATTTCCGGTTATCTTATCAAGTTTAAAATTTTTGACCTCAACATTCTTCCTATTCCTTCCTAGATAGTTTTCTTTAACAATTATACAGAGGTAATTGGTCTGCAAAAGTTTCCTCGAACGACTCTAAAATCCAACTTTTCCAGCCAGCTCTTTTTAATAATGTTGAGTTTTAGAACAAAAAGTTTAATAAGAATGAGTCCTTTTCAATTTGAATTTGAACAGCGAATGAAAGTTTCATGACCACTGAATGAACTGAAGTTCCTAGTTTAATATTTTAATTAATTATCTTTTTATGATTACTTAACTAAGAACCATTGACTAAACCCAAATTATCTATTGTTTCATTAACGCGTGCAGTATTGTCTTACCCACCGAAATGACTATCGACGCTTGCTCGTACACAAATAAGAAAGTAATTTCCTAACAAAAAAGTTCAAACTCAAATCACAAACAATACTCCATTGTTATAATGAATTGTTTTGTTGCTTGTTCAACATAAAACTGCCTGATCATTGTTATCTTTTATTCCACCCACATGGATTTTTAAATAAATTAAATCAATTAGTTGTTCAATTGTTTCCCCATCGTCTATTACAAACATAACTTTCAATCTATTTCAATGTAAAACCGTCGCTTCAATTCCTTCGCCACTTTACAGACTAATCATCGTAAAGTTTTATGTTTTCAAAGCATCGTTTTCCCGGTAATATTATGTTCCACTGAACGTTAAAGTCATAACATTTCGCTGAAACTAAATCATCCCACGTTTCCGTTAACGTTTGTAATACACGTTCCATTAAAGCGACGTCGCCAGACGGCAACATAGCTTTAATAACGTCTGTCATACACATGTTTACTTTTGCCAATCAAACAGATCTAACTGCATTAGCCACATCCGCCTACCGTGAGTATTGCAACATCGTAACTGACCATCAAACGACACAACACTGGCACAATATACTCCGTGGTCGTCCACAGTTAGTCTCACAACACTAGGAATCCTTCCATTCAGGGTTTGTGGGGCGCACTATCTAGGAACAAACATCCCTACACAAACAAGCCGGACCGTTGCGATGTTTGGAACGCGGGAACGGCGGCCGGCAACGATGCAGCTCCTCCGACGGCCGGTAAGCGACTGGCTGAAATCATGTTTAGCTGTGAGCCACACCGGCTATTGCATCCGAGCACAAACGACAATGGCCGAATGTAATTTTGAGGTGTAAACGGGATAGGTGAGAGATTGTAGGGTGTAGAGAGAGACGGACGCACAGGTGGGGTGGGAACTGGCTGCATCAGAGTGTAGGGGTTTTGTCTATGCAGGTTGGAGATTTAGAGTGCATTCGACCGAGAGGCGCTGACGACTGGTGACGCCTAGGGCGTTAGAAAACCTATCATTTTGTACTATTAATGAATTGATGTCTTCACTGGCCCGAATTGCGGCCAATTTTATTTAATTGTTGAAGACGATAAAGCAATTTTATGATAAATTGGTTTGGAATTGAGATAATTGTTTTATGTGGGTAGTAACTAGCTTGAGTGCGGTATACTTTGCTTTATGTGACTGATGAAAAAATCATTATCTGTAATATAAGAGAGTGATCATTTTATTGTTTAATGGACTCCTTTGAAAATCTGAGAATGAAATATAGAGCATAATTTTATGAATTGCCCGCCAAATCAGCTTTGGTGGGAAATACGGCGATGGTTTTAATAATGGGAAATAGACTACTTAAACACACCATCACCACTACTTACAACCATACACCACTACCACCACCACCACTACTACTTAGAACCATTCGCTTTTCATGTGTCCACTAAACAAACTTTACATTTTGCGTAACAAATAACGATGTTTCGAAGAGATGTAATGATGGCAATCACATTGGTAAAACTATTATCGAGAAACCTTTCATCTGATTTTTTTTTCATGTGTGTTAATCTCTCAGTTAAGGTTTTTACTTTGATAATAATTGTCTACTTGCAGAATAAAAGCCTCTCATTCTTCCTTCCATTCTCCCCGGTTTAGTGCATTTATGGATCGACCCTGTCGGTACGTGCCTGATATTTCATATAATTTTGACAGCACCTTCCTACATTTTCCAATCGTCCTGCTCTACTTATCCGCTTCCTCAGAACTCCTACGAGTGCGTGTCATATTATTCAGGAAGCGCGAGTGATTTGCATGGACGTGGCTCGAGTAGATTTTACGGCAAGTATGGAACTAGTGCCAAGGTAGACGTGTTGACGTGTTTTCTGATGTGTGTACTACACACATCGGCAAAATTTGTGGCAAAAAATAAAATCGTAGTTTTTTTACTTGGAAAACTTATAATAACAGTTTTCCTTACTTAAAAATACACATTTTAAAATAAATACGAGATCGCATTTAGTACATTTTTTTATTTTTTTTATTGTAAATAGGCTCGCGCTTGACCACTATCTCACCTGATGGTAAGCGATGATGTGGTCGACGGTGAAGCACGCTTGCCTAGCATTTTTGTGAGTCATTTGATTTTATGGGGAAAATGCACATTGCTGAGTTTTGAATATACGTGCCCATGTGCTCTTATTAAAGTTTTCTTTCGCCTAGACGTGTTGAGAATAATTTTATTAATTGTTTCCTGTGATTGTCTCTACCATTTCTATATACAATGATGTTTTGCAGTTCACCCACATTATCTAGTGTGGGGATTTTGAATTTTTATCTTTGTTTTAGCATGTCCTAGGCAAGCTCTATCGGATGCATATCTGCTGACCTCGCTGAAGATTCCAAAACTGCGATATAGACATTATTAAGAGTGGCTGAAGTTACAAAAGTGTTATTCGGCCGAGCATTAACCTTGATCAATACGAAGTGGCCATGAATAAAGGAGCAAATGACACCACATTTTAATTTTAATTAACTCTTATATAGCAATCTGCAATGAGATTCATTCCATCTATCACGACCAAGTCCGTACGAGCTCCCAAACATAACCAACCTGAATCCAATATTGGTCTTTTACCATTATGCTACTGTGAGTTAAAAAAATTACTGCTTATATTGTTTTTGTTCATGTTTACACATTCATTAAATTGACAACAAACTTTTTTGTTTTTTGTGTTTGTCGATTTAAATATTTCCATACTTATCACTAAACAATATGTTACTGCACTAGTCCATGGACCAAAGTCGATGTTCCCGAGCAAGTTGTTCTTTTTCTATGGTGGTGTACCTCAAGTTTAGGACCTTCGGCGAGTACTTATAAACAAAAACCAGCTTCTTGCAACCAGCTTCGTACCATAAGCTCACTTACTCTGGCACCTCGAACTTCCTCCAGGCCATTTTTGGCTTAAACAGTCTTTAAATGCGGGTTTTTGCGAACGGACCAGATAGATTTAATCGTCCACAACTTCAGGCGTTACAGTGGTTGGCAATAGTGGCGGGCTCGAGCATTAAGTATTGGGTTCAATGCCCGAGTCTGGCAAAGTGTTAAATGTTGCTTTTCAATAACACCCTGGTGTCTGGATTTGTGCCTGTTTTTTTGTAATAGGGGGCGAGTTTGTTCTGTCAACTGAACACAAAACCAGACTTTTAGACAGTAAACGTCTAACTAAAAATTTCTCTACCTAAGCAGAAATAACCTAAAAATAATCATATGGACAATAACGGGCCACACCCTCCTTAACAAACATCTTTTCAACATAGGCGCCACAGACAGCTCACTTTGCAGGGGCTGTTTTAACGCCGAAGAATCAGCCGCCCACATAATCCTGGAATGCGAGGCCGTGGCATATCCACGTGAGGAAATCCTCGGAACAGTGAGGTCGGTCCGTGAAGCCTGTGAAGCCCCCAGGAAGCTGACGTGCTTTTGGACGGAGCTAGGCTGGCTATGTTAGCCAGTACCACTACGCACAATGCATCGAATGGGAGTCTAAATGTGGAAATGGGAGTTCCTACAACTACTAGAGCGCGGAGCGTAATTGCTTCTTACGAATCCTTCTGCCAACCGCAGTGAGATAACAAGAAGGCTAGTTTCTTTCTATCTTTTAGTTTTTAGTAACTAAGACCTTAAAACTCATCATGGTTTGCTGTCTAGCAAACACCCAGAGGAACACTGAGTAAATCCTCTTTTTACTAAAGACCGAATTATATTCCCCCAAGCACTTTCTTTCAAGTATTTATAACTTACCCCTACCACAGCCATTCGAAATAGGTCCACGTTCGAAGCAATTAGCGTTCTTGTCTTTAAGAAAATTTACGAGGTGTCGGTCTGTCTGTCGCGAGATATATTGTAAGTGAAGTGACCATCACGAGAATATACGAGGCGGGGTGTTTTGAAAAGTATACAGACTGATAGTGAATGAGGTTATGAATATTAAAAGGCTAGAGGTCTAGTCTATACTTTCATAAAAAGGCGGTTTGGTATGATTGAGGTGCTGTTAGCTTTTTAGAAAGGTGTCTAATGTTTGCGATTTTGATGCGCACTCTGAATTGAGTTTTCTGAGTTTGATAGAAGTTTTGTCATGTAATGGGTCATCATCATCTTCCTGCCCTTATTCCATGTTACTTGTAGTCGGCGCAAGACGTTTCCTTCTTCCGTACCGTCCTGTCCCCTGTCACGCTATCACTGACTCCCTTTTCTTTCATATCACTCCTCACACAGTCCATCCATCTTTTCTTTTTCGTTAATGCGTATTAGTCCAAATATTTTGATCGCGACTGTACAAAATGTTTTTCTTTCTGGGTTCATCTTAATTTATATATTTAATAAAACTCTATGCATAATCAAAACAGAACTGCACGAAGGTGATCTTAGGTATTATAAACAAGTCGTGTAAAATGTGTGCGAGTTTATTTTTTCAATTGTAACTTCTAAACGGCTGAACCGATGTCGATGTTGATGATTGACTGATTTTTAGTGATTATAGAAAATTCCGAAACTGGCAACTACTCGTAGCAGCATTGATTGTAAATTGTAAAATTGGCTTCCCGTTGCCATAAAATAATGATTATTTAGTAACCAATAAATAGTTACAATATATGCCACTTGGTACTAATCTTGCGTATGCCATAGGACAGCCAAAGATAACGCAGTGAAGAGCCTTTTAAACAATAATTTTATCATAAACATTATATAACCTTATCTTAATCTCTATCATAGAATGAGTAACACAGTAACATTATTACCGATCATTTTGCATCTTCCCATACAATCTGAGGCATTAAACAATGTTTTTATGTAACCATCGCGCTCAACGGCTTACAGGGTAAGTAGTACAAGTAAATAATGTAAGAAAAAATGTAACATTATCAAGTGTTGCAATAAAGACTTACTTCGTATGCTACAAAGTGTTTGACATGGTTGTAATGTTGAATGGCTGCAGTGAGAGCGATTGAAGAATAAAAAGCAGCTGTTTTTATGCTCACAAGAAGAAAGCTCCTTGAGCTGGAATTCAATGTTCAAAGTTAATTATGGAAATCTTTTTCATCAAACTATAAGCTAACTGCCAATTATGCAAGTAAATATAGTGCCTTTTGAAGCAATCTGCTACAAGACTTGTCGTCATAGCCTTTTTGTTGAGTTATCAGACTGGCCTCTCGAATTTTCGAATTTTCAAAGTTCGTTTGTCAAGGAAAGAGAGGACATTTTTTTTTGACAGATTGACATTCTTAAAAAAATTCTTGCCACAAAAATCTTCAACCAAATTATTGATATTTTTGTAGTAGCTATTAAAAGCTTCGATTTAATTTGGAATGGCGAGCAAGATGTTCAGACAGGCCAGTCTTCTCCAGTTTCTCGGGGCAAATTTCAACCTCTCGTTTTAAAAGGAACGGTGACTACTAGAGTGTTATAATGAAAACTGATATGTAACGTAGTTTCCTATTAATAATAATATATAATATAATAATAATATTTTATTTACTCAAAAACAGTAGTTAGGTACAGTACATTCTTACAAATATTAGGTTTACAGTTTAATTATAAATAAAAAAAGTAAAAAAATAAAATTATTTACTAATTTAAATTTTTCTACAAATTTTATAAATATCTCTTTAGCACTGAGTTTTGCTGTCAGAGAACCCAATTTTGGGTTAAGCTCGCCTTTGTACATAAGTTTTCCTTTTGTATTTGTAACGTTTATTTTGTGTATGTCGCATCATGGCTGGCCGATACATGCAAACCATCGGGAAGTCAGGATGTATTCCCTTAGGTTAAGACATCGTGTATGGGCAGGTCGGTGGGTACAGTCGTCCAAATGAAATAACATAAATTATTCGATACACTGGGTTTATTTAAATAGTTCACAGTTACAATCTTGCTCACTAATATTACTGATCGATACCGATTCTACAACGTCTTAGCTCTAGGGCGGTCAGTACTCAACTCTTATATTCTGTGTCCCCACCACACAGGTCGTTAGAGAAAGCGCGCCACAGCGTAGTTGTTCTTGATTTGCCGACAGGTGGCGTGCTCGTGATATGTTTTGACGTCCGTACTATTGACTAAACCCGACACGGCCATCCTGCGATACAGGCGTCCTCGTCTGTTCCTCATTGTCAGGTTTTAACAGTGTATCGAATCATGTGGAAATCCTCAATGGATGTCCTCAGCCCTTGGGGAAAGCTGATGGGTCTGTCAGACTCTTACTGACTAAAACCACATGGTGTTCTCTAGGCCGTAATTCCTATTGAGAGGCGAGCGTGGAACACAGCACGTCGCCTTCTCGGGCCTCTCTCAGGTGACAGACTCCCCAAATCTATCACCCGCAGGCATTATCTTCTTGTCCTTGCTCCATGCCATCTCATGTCGTGTTGCGCTACACGTTCTTAGTCCACTCCGTTCTACCAGTCTCCCATCATACAAGGGAAGTTTTCTGAAACACACAAAATCTCCACACAGTATTCGCTAGTCCAATCCTGACTCATATCCTAGGTGAGTGAGGAAACATTTTGCATAGTTACATATCGAAAGGATCACTGGTCTAGGTATTTCTTTACAACAGAAAACCCCTACAGTTACAATCAAGCTGGTCTAAATCGTCACCCACTAAAGCAGGTGAGACTCCTACAGCGCAGTTACAATCAAGCTGCTCTGAATCGTCACCCACTAAAGCAGGTGAGACTCCTACAGCGCAGTTTCAATCAAGCTGGTCTGAATCGTCACCCACTAAAGCAGGCGAGACTCCTACAGCGCAGTTACAGTCAAGCTGGTCTGAATCGTCACCCACTAAAGCAGGTGAGACTCCTACAGCGCAGTTACAGTCAAGCTGGTCTGAATCGTCACCCACTAAAGCAGGTGAGACTCCTACAGCGCATCACAGATCAACACCCACAACAGCAGGAGTGATCTTGACATACCATTTACAAAAATGATCATCTTCCACCAAAGTAGAAAAGACCACATACTAATTGATCATTCCAAAGATTCTATTATAGCTTCGGAATTATCTACACTTAAGGTGCGAGAGCTTATGGAAAATGTTTCCTCTGACTCCGAGGGCGTTTTATTAATTACAGGTACAAAAGACATACCGAACTCATCATCTGCCATCACGGTCCATTCATCATCATCATCACCATCATTTTCGCAAACTTCCAAATAACCTTCTTGCCCTTTAGGTGCCTTACTTAAATTTTACTACCCTTAAATTTTTATTAGCAATTTTATAAACTCTGTTTATCAAAATTAGAATACCAAAATTATTTAAATTTTCGTAATAAGGGCTTGACGATTCGATCGTCATCAACATTAACATGGTGACCTCACCTCTGGCGTGACTATGTGAGTTTACCTTCTTTCAACGTCATAACTCAAAATGAACCTTCTGCAAGGTTTCTAACATAAACATGAACATTCACACCAGACATAGTGTCACACAGACTTACAGGTGCCATACAGGCCTTCAGTGGACAAACAGGCTCACAGTTGCCACACAGGTCAACAGCTGCCACACAACGCTCGGCTACTCCTGACCAAAATAGATCATTGGGTTCGTGAAAATAGGGAAATTTTAGAACTCTACTCTTTAACTGAATCATTACCCTGGGCCATGTACCACAAATCGATCCAAACCAACTTTAAAAATTCTGCTGCTGCAAAAACTGTCAAGCTTAAAGAAACCCTCGAGTAAAATCTTCAACGCCACGGCCCTCTAGCCGACCAGCAATTGTATTGCTCTCACAACGGTCTCTAGACCCCGACCTCCACCAGAATCTACTGATACGGTCAATCGTAATACATTCGATAGATTGAATTACTAGACACTTTAAGCTTGCTCATCATCATCAAAATTCCTTTAACATCAACATCGACTGGTACATGACCCGTTGGCATCTTCCCTAACCTACCGCGTGCATACTTGTAGGTCCTAAGCGTTCCTATTTAAAGCTTTCATTGTATAACTATCACTGTCCTGTCATAATAACCTATCGCGGACTTAATAAAGGGCCCATTTAGTTTTCACACTAGAGTTTACCACACAACACTATTGATTAGAAAAAGATCCGACGATCAACAACTAAATAAAGTAATTTTAACATTTCCGTTAATCTTTACCATAATTCAAAGGCAATGCATACTCAACGACACCTCTTCGTAGACCCATCGCCACATGTTACTCATGAGGGGCGGTCCAGAATTTGTCGCATGAGTAGACATGTTAATCAGATTTGGTTTCACTACCACTGTCATCAACTATGATGTCTAATTCTCAAGGAACTTGGTGATCGAGGATCCTTCCCAAAAGATTCGCACTTTTTACTCAAAGATTTACATACCGACTGCTAACAAAAGGGAAACAACTAACCCTGATAATATTAAGGAGCTTCACGAATTAATTCGGATCAAAATCTTTAAAATTAAATATCAGTAGTAACCATTTACTATCGCTCACTACCTCAGTTTTTATGTAAGGAAAACGATCGCGAGATCTACTGCTATCCTAATGTTACTTTGAAAGTAAGCAAGTGAATTCAGATCTGAAGACGGTGGTCGTAAATCGTGACGCAACATAAGATTTGTTCTGAATACACGTAAATGACCAGTACCGTTACTAACTCGATACAATTGCGATGGCCCTACGTCATTACTAACTGTGTTACTGAAAATCTCCTTCTTATGGGATATCTCATCCTAAAGTTCGTATTGAACCAAATCTTGAAACTATACTGCCAATAGGAAACTCATTACCTAACTACTTGCTTTTTACAAGTGTGTCTTAATTACCTAGTGATAGTGCTAGATATAACCACTACCAATTCAGTGATCAAACATGAACACTTAAAACTCGAAATAGCATCTCTTCAGTAGAGAACTTTCCACCTCACTATCGAAATAACATGGAAGCGACTCACCGAGTATTCCATTTCAAACTTGCGCGCTCCCAACCTCAAACTGCTAGTCTGCCGTTCCTCTTAACCTCTCAGATGTTGACAGGTCAACCTTCGCATACAGCATCTGAACTGCTAGCAGCAGCAGAGGCTCCACTGCGACACAATATGGTATCTGAAACATGAAAAACACTACGAGAGTACTTGTTTACACGGTTATCTTAACCATACACAGCTTTGATGGAAATTAACCGGTGTAGTAACCTAAACCGGCACGGCAAAATGGGTTATTATGAACACTGAATGTGAATGCAGAGACCCTGTCCAAAACATGAACCACACATTACAATGTCCCAAGTGCCCAGGTAGGTATTCTAACTTCCAAACAATGATAGTCAGCCAAGGCCAGTCAAGGGCTACCGCCAGTGATAGTAGAATAATAACCCTTCAACAACACCCAACTTGACCATCGATAACTAACATGAAATTATAACCTAACACGGGCCACCCCGACGATCCATTGACCGCCACAAAACCAGAATTTTGAATAATGAACACTCTTGGCCATAGTCAATAACAAAATGAAAACGACTCACCAGATTGGCTTAAAGATTCATGTGTATGGATCTTTCCACACGTCCACACGCTCCTCCTTGACCTGTCCAGCTCCTTGGTTGTTGCTAGCTTCCTTGCTGCTCCGCTCTAGACTGTTTTTTTTTTTTTATTCTAGACTGAGGGTAGTCGCAGAAACGAACCACTACTGTTTTTTTTTCTCAACTGACACCGCATTTTTTTGCAAGAATGTAACCGCTATTTTCACTAGCATTGTTTTTACGTGTGATCTCATTAGCACGACCGAATCCCACTTCTGATGTCGCATCATGGCTGGCCGATAGATGCAAACCATCGGGAAGTCAGGATGTATTCCCTTAGGTTAAGACATCGTGTATGGGCAGGTCGGTGGGTACAGTCGTGCAAATGAAATAACATAAATTATTCGATACACTGGGTTTATTTAAATAGTTCACAGTTACAATCTTGCTCACTAATATTACTGATCGATACCGATTCTACAACGTCTTAGCTCTAGGGCGGTCAGTACTCAACTCTTATATTCTGTGTCCCCACCACACAGGTCGTTAGAGAAAGCGCGCCACAGCGTAGTTGTTCTTGATTTGCCGACAGGTGGCGTGCTCGTGATATGTTTTGACGTCCGTACTATTAACTAAACCCGACATGTACAATAAAGAATATAAATATTATTCTTTGGATAGTCGCTTCTTCTGATATTTCAGACTCTTTTGTTTCATAATTTTCACTGTACGTTTCCTTGTCTGTAAATATCAGTTGATAGAAGCCAACTCCGGCTTCATCCCCGGGCCAAGCGCATAACCCCTTGTATGCCAGCAGTTTGAATTACGAATTCCGTTCATTTTACAACGGGTTCTGGTAATTTTTCAACGGCCTGTGTTTCACTACGAGAACTGCGGCGCTGTTTCAGCTCGTAATCCAGTTTTGTTGCGCTACTACTTAAGGTGGTTTTTTTTTCATCCAGCGCAGATCTCCCACGAGTAGCTGAATTAACCTTATTTTTTTTTTTTTTTTTTTAGTGTTTATTTGATAGTTTTTACTTTCTGAATTTCACGGAAAAAAAATATAGGCACGTTTATTTAGCTTAATACCTTCAAACCTTGCCATAATTTTACTTCTAAGTTTTTATATACAAAACGATTATTTCTATATTAATACCTGCGGTTTTCTTGTATTTTTAATAATGTGATTTACTTTTTTGTATTTTTTATATATTTTCGGTGTATTTTTATTTTAAAACAAAATTATACGTATTAACCTGGCATAAAGTTTTTTATTATTTTTTTAGAGCTACACCATTAATAATATACAAATCCTCAAGCCCGGGTAGGCAAACACAACTTGACAAAATAGGGTTTTATAGCCCCTCTGATACGCAAAATGCAAATCCAGCGCTCCTAACTAGAACATGCATATACTACTTTGCATCTTTGAGAACCTAATGAAGGCCAGTGACGCTGATATTGCCACTTCTTGTTGCAAATGATCTCCCCCGGCATGTGTCTCAACAAATGTTCTTGAGAGGGTTCCAAGATGGTCTTTAAGAGGTCCATGATCCATGATTTTAGTGAGGTGAAAAATCCACAATCCCTGCTCTTTTCCCCAAAAGTCTAGGCACTTTTAGAAGGTTTCTCCCCGAGAACAAAACAAAAGACCGTAGTAATCTAGAAAGGCAACCATCAGCACAAAAAGAACTATCGGTGGCAGTAGTAAAAAGACTTGCCAGTTCTACCAAAATTCAACAGATCCTTCTCACTGGCACCCCACCTTCCCCGCCTACGTTCCAATACAGTACGCCGTCGATGTTTGCACGTTCCCCGGCACGTGGGCGCGATCCTGATTTTATTGCTGAACGCTCTTACTGATGCAGTTCATTTTATATCGCCGTAAAACTGTGTCTGACTGTTCGTCTGTCTTGCATATGCTGCCTGATTGGAAGTGGTTTTTTGGGATGCAAAAAATATGGGTTTGCATTGTTGGATCACACTTTTTGAGACCTCCAGTTGATTTTATAGATGGTAGGGGGTTCGGAGGCTTGGATAACATTCCGTCATCATTACAAACGTGTAAAATGGTATTTTGTTATAATTTTGAATATGTAGTATTTAGTATTTAGGGTAGTTAAGGGTATTTATTAAGGGAGTGTTGGATATTTCAGTGACTTTTTTTTATAAGTGCTATGAGAAAGGGGTTGGACTAGAAATCAGCGTTGACCAGCGTAGTAGCCATGCTGCAAACTGGTCCGCATCTGAGGGCCCGCTCTTTTTGCCATACTGGTAATATTGTGCATTAAAACTATCTTGTGTTTTGCTTATAGTCGTATTGTAACATTTTTCAGTGACAGTAAATGTATTCTTACTTTCCTTTTTATATACGCGTTAGAAGATTTTCAACCAACAACGAGGCTTTTACTCATCATCATCAGCATTACTACAGCTAAAAGTCATCCACTGCTCAATCTCTGTCACGTTAACCAGTTCTAAAACTCACACATTCTGTGGATTTCTATCAGGTTCCAGAGAGGCAATATATTACAACAACAAATGCAATTTCAATAATAATTTATTTTCCGCCAAAACTAGATCCAAATCCTGAGAAAAAATCAGCAAATATATAACTGTTATCATTGCCATGGCTTTCCACGAAGTAAAGTCTTCTTCCATAAATTATCGTAATAATTATATCTACCCCAGAATTTCCATTATCACCGTGTCATAAGTATTGGTAGAGTTTTTACGTACAAATGTACTGTATGACACATTGTTACAGCTCCCGTTCATAACTACCCTCAGTCGTAAACATCATGGCGGAGTGTGTCATAAGAAGATGGCGATCTTGGTAGTAATAACTTTTTGTTTATATTCTTTAGACTAGCTGTGCCACGCAGTTTCTCTCTCGTGTTATTTCTTCGCACGTTTTTTAGCGTTCTTTTTGCTCGGCTCCTAAGGGACTTAGCGAGATAATAGATAGAGTACAAAATTATTCAAGGATTGTATTATCGAATACAAAAATAGTTTTTGATAGCCGACTGGTAGTTCAATTAGCGCGTTAAAGAAAGAAACAGATGAACTCTTCAGCTTTATTATACTATAGGTGAAGTGTTAAGTTATGGATAAGATTTCTTGATGTCCTTGATTTTGATTAAGTTGTTAGCCAAACAAATATTACAGATGTTTTCTTAGTTCTAGGCTTGGTATCTTCCCTCCCGATGGGTTCCCGCATTGTCAAGGCGGAGGGGCTCAGAAACCTTGGCTTGGTCACCCACGGTGAAGCGAAGTGGAACCCGAGGAAGGGCCGCTCTTTAGGGCTTTTGCCGATTAAGCCGACGACGTAGCAGCCAACTAGTAGGTTGCGGTGCCGCTTGGTAACAGGCGACATCGCAACTGAGGCGGGCCGCGATGTCTTATGGAGCGTCTCTGGTCCCATACGATATCGCGGCTGAGGGTTCGAGGTCACTACGGTAGAGGAGTACTGCAGTGCGCCGCTCTCTGTACCTTCCGCGGCTTGGACGGGGTCGCTACCGTCTGATGACGGACGCGGTGGGGCCGAGGGGAGGAAGATTATCGGTAAAACGTTGGCCACTCTCCCTATCCCCTACGGCCGAAAAATGGTAGATGGCGACGCCATTGACCTTGACTAGTCACAGGGGGACCAAGCGTGCCATACACGGGTTCATCTGGCACCCATGCCCTGGTTTGGTCCCTGGGGTGTTCACGGCGTACAATGGGGGGTACTCCCCAGAGGAGGGTCTAGAGACGGACAGCCGCGGCGGGTTCGCGGTGAGTGCTAACGTGTGCCCAGGTTCCCGCCATAAGCGGCACAGGAGGAGTCTGTAGAGTTTTAGTGGGTTAGAGTACCACATAACTGCGCTATCTCCCCGTGGTAGCGCAGTATGCATGAGCACTACTCCTCGACAAAAAAAAAGGCTTGGTCTCTTGTGAAATATCTTGATTGTGTTAAGGCTTTCCTTCTTAGTCGACGAGGTCTCTATATTTTTATAAAGACCTCTATTTTCATCAACGAAGCTTTACTAGGTTCCTAATTAAAATATCCGCACATCGTTGAATACAAAACTGCTCGATGCTAAAATTTACGTGGCAATTTACGAGTAAATAATCAACCAAGAATTTAGGATTCGTCCAGTGAAATATCCGTTGTAGGAGCATTCAGGCAGTGGTGTCGTAGACAGAACTTTTCATAATTGCCAACAAAGCCCTTGCCTTGTTTATCTACCAACGTTAAAAGATCATTTAAAACATTTGTGCAAATAAGATTAAGCATGTAGCCGGACCCTTGAACATAAACACACATGCCTGAGTGAACAATGGAGAAAAGCAGAATGTCTTTCACAAACGTATTCATGTCTCAAGTTGCAAGAAAACCGCTTTCATCTTATCTCTAACACCACATCCAGATAATGTCGGAAGTCCGTTGTTTATGGTCTTGACTGTCCACGCATAGGCACGAGCGTGATATTACGACTAAATGGCTATATAACTATTGTTTATATACTGGTTACATGGCTGTGAGTGTCGTGCAGTGGATACTGAATGGATGCTGATTTTTGACGTTAATAGCGTGGTAGGTAATTCTGCACTAATGTGTATTGTGATGTTTATTTATTTATTTATTTCAACTTCATGTAAAATGGTGATACATTGGCGGATTTAATGCAGCAAGGCATTCTCTACTAGTCAACCTTTGGGTTAAAAAGGATACAATTGTGGTAAGAGTACAAAATAAAAAATGAACAATTATTAAAATCGAATATTAATAAACTATCTAACTAATAAAATGTTCTTTGTCAGACGGCAGCAGCTTATGGTACAGTAAGCCGTATGCTGCTAACTATGTACTACCCTAGGCCTACTCAAGATTTTGGTTAAGCACCTAATCGCATGTGGTTCTTTCAATTTAATTATTACTTTCTTAATTCATAAGAGCCAAGATTATTAGAGAAGTAATTTTTTTCATAATTAAGTAAGATATATCCAAGCACCTCTGACTTAGCGTGAAGGAAATCATTTTGTGAAAACTTGGCCTTGGTTGCAGTGGAATAGGATGAGGCTCGCGTTGAATTATAGCCAAAATAATTATTTATTGCTTGAGAACATTTAGCTCCTCTGGTTTTTAGGTCAACCAAAATAAATGAAGCGTTTTGCATTGTAGCATTCTTTGATCCTACTTGGATTACTGCCAGATTCTATAGAATTTAATTCATAAAGTCGCGAAAATTTGGCGACCTTTTTAATGTTGAAAGTTGGGAAGAACTTAGTTACTAAAAATACTGTTTTCACTTTAAAATTCATTATTTAGAGCGTATAATTAAGGCGTCGAACTGACTCGCGTGAGGACATAGTTTTAACGGATTCTCTGTATATGTCCCGCTCTTAGCACAAATCAATTGAAACCGTTTAAATCGGTGAAAGGAAACGCACATAAATAAACTCACGCAGGCTGAAACTACAGAACTCCACCCAAAGAAATCAGCCTAAAACCAAAATCTCTAAGATATCCACCAAACCTAACATCACATCATCACATCATCAGCCTATTAATGTTCCCACTCTGGCCTACTCTCTGTGAGAGGGAATGGGCCGTACACGGTACCAGTGCGATAGATCCGCACTGGTACCGTGTATTTAATAATGACCTACTCCATCTCTGAGAAAGTAAGTCAGACTCCCTTAAGCCCTCAGTAAAACGATAAGCCTTTTAGTAACCCTGAAAGGTAGATAGATATTTTAGGGAGACCTATAAGAACTTCTCCCAACCTCCCAAAAGTATTTATTATCTATTCTAGACATCCAGTATACCTACCAATCGTACTTGAGGTCATCATTTAGATTTATCACGTGTCCACTACTCGATACTCTGCTTACAAGATACAGCAGTGCTGATTAATTCATGAACCTTTTCAGAGAAACTGACGCGTACCATCGTAACCACGAAAGCAATAAAGTATTCACAAAAAATATCCAAACAGTTAACTAATTCCTAAGGGACAACACACAATTAGTGTTGTCTCAATGCAGTCTATCGATAGCAATAAAATTGATCTTAGAAAAGTGTCCGCTGAAGTTTGCCTGAAGAAAGCCTGAAGTTTGTCCGTGTTCAGAATAATTGGTTCTCTGATCAAATCCTGTGGGTAAAAAAGCTATGATACACGTATTTTTATTTTGTTTTACATTAGCAAAAACAATACTATAGTAATACTCTTAAAATAATGCATCATCGACACGCCAAGAAAAAGAATCCTTGATAAACTAAGAAATGTCCTAGCATGTTCGACTGCCAGATAGCTGCAGCAAAGTTGACCAGAAAAAGACAGTACCACCAAATAGTGTTAGATTAGCTCATCGTTTAATTAAAACAGGATTTTTCTATTGTTTATCGCGATAATTCCTCAGTGAGAGGCAGTTTGATCAGAATAATCCAACCGTTTGCAAAGCAGACCAGGCATCTTGCGGGTTTGCAAAGGTTTATTCTAGGTACATTTCGTTTATCTCACGATGATTTCTTGAACCATTTCGACTTCCTTGTTCCCGACCTCTAAATACAAATCAAAATATCGACAAGACCCCATCGATTCCGGCCAACCCTACAAATCACTCAGCTCATTTACTGACCTAAACTCTCCACGATAATGCGAACTAATGAAAGATCTTCGTAATTAGTTACGAGGTATCAATTATTTATAGTCCGGGACCGTGGGGCTACATAATAGATAAAGTCCCGGACCCCGGGCCTGAGGGACGGACCCGAATGTTTTGGATAAAACGGGATTATCGGTGACAATTATTGACTCTGTTTTTGGGGTTCGATTTTGTGGTGATAGATTGCAGGGGATGGTCATCGTGTGTAATAAAAATCTATTTAGTGAGGGTCTAAGCAAAATGATATTCTATTACCGATGGTAAACGAAATGACAAAAAATTATTCATCACGTCAGTTTTGTTTTTTGGCTTTGCACTGTTTGTGCATGTAGTGTCACATTTAGAAGTTTTAGTTCGTTTTGTTTTTAGTCCCTTTACATAAAAACTTTTTTTTTGTATTAGAAACTGGATGCAATTCCATTCCAATGTTTTTTGGAATATTTGGCAGCAAATTTAAGTCGGTCTTCTTGCCTAGAAGACCGACTTAAATTTTGCTGAGGTCTTCATTACTACAGTAAAACTCTGAGCTCCACATTACCAAGATAAGCACCTGTTTCAATGACTGCGATTTTTCTCCAACTGCATCAACATGCGAATAATTAAAACAGCCAGTGAACTTTACTCGAAAAAATCCAAATGTCAGATTCTTCTTCCTTCATTAAAGAAGCTTGATCGCTGCGAAATATATCAATCTGACGTATACGTTATTGTTAGCCTGTCAAGCGCTATCGTTACTGTTTTGATACTGAAAGCTGTCGCAGAGTTCAAGCTATCTTTTATGAAGTATAGCGTATGTCAAAAGGTCTACTCAATTCTATATTTTTAAATGGCAAGCAAAGCCGATGTCGACTATTCTACCAATGTCTAAAGCAAATTGGTCTGAAGTTGGAAAGTCAAACGGTCGATTCCATACATGTTCGACTTTCTGACAATTGTTATCGCTGGCAGAATGTCACTTTTCCTATAGCCTAACTGGCCAAGTTCTATTTTAATTTATGTATCCATTTTTAATAGTGTAACAAAATACAACCTCTTTTTTGAAGATATGATGATACGAGTGAATCAGATCATTGCCTTTTCAGTAGTAGATTTTTTACCCAATTTGAAAAATAGATTTCTAGATATGGTCACGTAAGAAGCGCTACCTTACTCTGACAAAACTAATTGCAGTAGTGGCCAAAGGTAGCGTGAAAGATGGATTTATAGCCATTCCAATAATTGCCATCAGACCATATTTTATTTACGAAACTCGAAAAATAAAGCAAAATAGAAAAACAAGCATTCAAAAAGTACTGTAGGTACTGGCTACTGGCTGTAAGTTACTGTGGTAAAAAAACCACACGCCCACTCGCCTTCCTCAGGAAAGAATAAATGAAAGCACATTTACAGTGATTTCTTGATGGACTCATGCGCAGATTTACGAATGACGTCATCATTTCGTTAAATAAAAATGACGCATCTTAAATTAGAAAAAATGCCGGTAATAATATTTCCTTAGGTATTATTTGTGGCCTCATAAAAATGAAATTACACTTTAAGGTAGACAGTGCTACTCATCCCATGGCATATCCTTGACTTGCTAACCTTTTATTTATATGAAAGCAATTTAGAACTTTATTTTCTTTGTCATAAGGTTCTGCAATATATTCAAGCGATGCACTACACTGTTTGCCAAAATCATTAACTCAGTCATTGTCTTCGGATCGTAAAGGTGTCAACAAAAAATGTTTGCAATATTTGGTCGAAGATTATTTTACTGAGTTGAAATACTTGTGTTAATTTACTTATAACCATTATTTTCTTTATGAATTTAATTGGGGTTTTTATTTACTTTTATCATTTTGAATTCTTTTTTTTTTTTAATTTTCGATGTATAACCTACTTCGAATAGCCAAATTTTTTATATCGCGCAATAATATTGAGGTATGTGGGCCGCCTTACTTGAGAAATTATTAGTTCATCATTCAAACTTCCACACCCCTTTCCATCCCATTAAAGATGATTTCCGTGATAAAAACTATTCTATGTCCTTCCTAGAGTATCGAACTATTTCCTTACCAAATTTCACCTAAATCAATTCAGCAGTTTAGGGGTGCAGACAGAGTTACTTTCACATTTATAATATTATAGTATGGATTGCTGCACGAAATATGTATTGCTGATATGGAATTTTCTCGGTCAGTCCGACGAGTTATCGGTAACACTCACTGATACACTTGGTTTGTATAGAAAGTTTTGACAATGCCGTCTCTAGTAGTGGCCCCTGAAGCATCTCTCACTAGTTAAATGAGTCGAACATAAAACATCTCTTGGTAAATTATATTCAATATACGGTTACCATTGTGTCTGAAAGCATTGAATTTCACCATTAAGATGAATGATAGCCGTTTCCATAACCTTATATTCCTCCTTTCTCCTTACGTTTGAAAATAAGATTGTTTTTGAATAAAACAAACACTAAACTTAACTCATTCATACATCAGAGAAACCTAAAATAGATCCCCTACCATTGTCTCTGAACCGTGCGAAATCGGCCGCCTGCAATTAGGAGCGACGCGCTCTAGAGTTATTGGCATTTAAATCACTGTCGACGGGTTTATTTCTCATCTACAAGACACAGAATAGGTAGTTCAGAAGGCTGGCTCTACATAAAAAAAACTTTTTTACAAAAAATACTAGCGACATCCAACTAAAAACACACAAAGTGAAAAATAACTTTCTTTTTCAAAGTCGCTGTCTTTGGAAGGTACCATTTTTTTCGTTATGGTCACCGACTTCGAAAAAGAAAGTTATTTTTCTTTTTGTAGTGTTTTAGTTGGAAGTCGATAGTATTTTTTTGTAAAAAAGTTTTTTTATTTTTCACTTTTTAGTTGTACCTATTAAGCAACTTGCCTTTAGTAAGGTACTTATAATGCCAGAATAGATAACCCGAATACTATAAAACTTCAACATAACCGGTGAAATGAGAGTGTACCAAGGTGAATTGTATATATATGCGTAACCCTTAAGAGCCTACTGGCGTGATGTTATGTTATGAAATAGTATAAACAATAAACAGACAGCAATCCCAAGAGATTTGCCGTTATTTATTGAAGAGTTCTGTTGTATTTCTCGGAAGTTCTTTATCAGATCTCCACAGAATTAAAATGGGACCAATTTTGGTATATACTCTATCAAAAAAAAAAGAATTTTCAAAATCGGTCCACAATTGACAGAGATATCGGTGAACATAAACAAAAAAAAAGATAAAACATACAAGGAGTTGAACATAGAACCTCCTCCTTTTTGGAAAGTCGATTAAAAGCTAGCCAAACAGGCACACAAGGACGCGAACGTACGGCGAATTAAAACAAATAGCAGTCGCAAGTGGCTTGGAAAATACGTTAATCAAAAAGGGTCTGAATCTGGTATTGGTTGTCATTTATAGTCCTTTCACAGCTGTTACGGGTAGTTAGAATCTAGAAAATTTAACAGTCACTGGGTCAGTCACATCCAGTTACTGGGTTGTGGAGGTCAGAAAAGCAGCCACTCTATGTAAAACCCTGGTATCCAATTGCATATCAACATAGTTGGCTGGTTGGTTGATTAATAGTGTAGGTAGATTGTTTGCGTGGGCTTGCACTCGTTGTATGTGAAGCAAATCTACGTGTGCGTGAGATTTGCTATTTGTATGGAGCCAGCACTTTGTTCCTATCTATTCTGTGTACGGGAGTTCGATTCGTATAACTAATACAAGTGGTAGGGGACCGGTTTGTATAGATTGATTTACTGAGAACTCTTTGTATGAAAACTTCGTAATGCGATTATATGCCGTAATTTGTTGATTGGCGGACCAAATTGGATTAGGTTCTGTCTGTCTATCGTCTTTGGAGATGTTATGTGGTGTCTTTGCCTACGATTTATCGATGTTTTTGCTCGCTAGATATAGGCCCAAAACTTTATGTAACGTCATTATGCGATGTTGCATACATAGATTGGCACCTTAGTCGTTATTTAGGTGAAAAAACGTGTGACGTTTCATATTATGTCTGTATTCTCCGAAAGGCGTACGTATAAAAATTTCGCCAGCTATGTTTAAAGATACGAGTTCATAGCTGACTGCAGACAGCAGCAGCAGACGCTGTGTCACTGCGACACTACTGGTTTCTATATATATCTATGAAATACCTTTCGCAACTAGCGACACGTTGCCTGACGTCGCACGATCGCAGACGACGTGTCACCCGACCGCAGATCAGTAGATAGAGAGTGTAGTCAGACATCTTGCCTCACGGAACACTCTGATCCAATAGGAATACGGCGCTTACACCTGCTGCTGCCGTCTGCAGTCGGATTCGGAATCATGACTGCAGCAACATGATGCCGCGACGTTTCGCTGCGTCATAACGTGGCGACAAGTCGCGCGTCTCCCGCTGCTGCTGTCTGCAGTCGGCTACGAACTTGTACCAAGTCCTATATTATAGTGCACGAAACTATTCCTATCAATCGGGCAGAAATGACAACTCTGGGCTGTTACTGAGAAGTGCCAAATCAAATCACGATCGAGAACATTAAAATAACTCGGAATAAGCGTATAGGGACTTACTATTAATGACTTTAACATTGTTGAAACTCTCATACAGGTCAGCAAAATAATTATATTTGTTTTACAAATTTACAAACAAGCCGTCAAGCTGAAGCATTATTTACTTTAACTCATAACACTTATGATTGTGCAGTATGTAGTGTTTCACAATATAGTATCAATTCCTGTAAAGCTGAGCAGGCGCAGGCGCATCGTCTGATAACATAAATAAACAGGACGATTAGTCAAAAGATCAGTATTTCCGTTGATTACTTTGTAACCGTTTAGGTATGAACTTTATCATTCGTGAGACGGTTGAGATTTTTGTTTTTTTGAGCTAGAATTCTAGTATACCTACAACATAACACACACATACCTGCTTACAATATTAGTTTCCTTATTCACCATCCTTTTTTGGGCCCGCGCCCACTCGACCCGCTTAGAATCGACCCGAAGAATAATATTAACTTTCACGTTTCATAATTTAAAAACACACTAGTCTACCCGGGACTACGGGCATTGGAAAACGGCCGAAACGTCGGATGAAAAAGGTAAATAAATAATCCAAATCATTCATCATTTCTGTTTTGATAGGCGTAAAATCGTCAACGTATAATCAAACAGAAAAGTGTCGATTTATAGAGTGTAAAATTTAAATAATGATTGGATAAATAAATCAATAATTAAACATGTAAGTACTTATTCTTTTTAAATATAGTATACGCTATGTACATTGTAGTAAAATCACAGATTATTGTTAATTATCATTACAATCTTATAGCTAGTGGCACGGTGGTATTTATAGAATCAGTCTTTATACGTTGCTATAATTATTAGGTTAACAAGTAGGTAGGTACTAACTTCAAACATGATTGACTAAATTATCTTTGAAAATAAACATTAGATATCTTAAAAATAAAGAGTTATGTAGGAACAACACAATTAAAAGACTACAGTTTTCCGTACAAAACATTAAATATTCTATGTATAATAACTTAATAAGTTATTTAGAATTAAAATATCACTTTGCTTGACTGTAAAAATGACACTGAATTAGTAGTAAAATGTCTGGTATTATTCTTCGGGTCGAGTCAAAGCGGGTCGAGTGGGCACTGATCCCCTTTTTGATATTTCAGATTTATAGAATAGCAAAGTAAAATCAGCCTATAATGTTGGAACTACTGGGACGCAGGCCTCTTCTTTTTTAGAGAGAATGAACTGTACGTAATCTAACACGCGGGACCAGTGCGTTTCGCTGGTTGCCACAGTCTTCGAGTTATTGGTTAAAATTAATTTAATTGATTTTATAATTTAGTAACACAGCGATTTTATAGACCTTTATCTCAGGTCTATAAAATCACTTTGTTGCACACGATATAAAAACGTTCATCATCATTTCAGCCAAAAGACGTGTCCACTGCTGGGCATAGGCGTGCCCCAACCGTCAACATACCGATCAGTCCTGTGTGTCTCTCAGCCATCGGATTCCCACCAGGTCATTTTTTTTTTGGGACAATCCCACCGCACTATTCCCAAACCACTGCAACTCCTGAAAGCCAGAATCAACAGAAGCGACCAACAGAAAAGCGCCGAGGCAATGAAGCTCGACGAAGTCCCGGAGAATGAATTTAACTGTCTTGGATCCCGCAACGAAATTAATGAGAAAAGAGTAATGGAGGAGTAGGAAAAATCAAATTTTCACTTCCCTCCATATCAAGCAGGAGACAGAACAAACAAGACCAATAGATACAAAGGGTTGTTTACAACTGGGATAAGCCCAGTTGCCTAGCACCACGTATAAAAATTTGCATTTATATTAATGGGTCCTAACATTGTGAGCTGTTATATTTGATTCCAATAATATGTATGGCAAAAACGCTTGAACGTACGGAATTTCTTCTAGTTTCCACTAGTTCCGTATTAAACAGCTCCTGATACGGCCTGTACATTATTCAACATAGTATTCCCACCAGGTCATCTAAAAAACCTTATTTTAATTTAATATTCACTATTTATCTACAAAACAGTAATCCTTTAAACTGAACTCTTAAACCCATTACCACCATCATATAACAAGCTTGAGATTTCTTTATAGCAACTAAATGACTACTGTACTCTCGAAGTCTTAAGGTGTGTAATCCACTGCCGAGATTCAAAAACACGAGACACCCACACGATAAAGTTGCATGTGAATTCGAGAATTAAAATCTCAGTAACGTCAAAGGTATAATATCTGGAGGTAGTCTTGTGAACATTTGACGAGACGGGCCAGTGAAGGAGTATTTTCGCGCAATCCCCCACACTATTAGGGTTGGTAATATTATGCTGCAGCTGGTAATATTATCTTAAACCGACATGGCAAAGACACTTTTAGGTTACAGGAATAAATATATTTAAACCAGTACCAAAATTATTATAAAAGGTTTACCACCCTCTGACAACGATAAACTTGAAAGCACAAAATGAGCTGGAGGTTGCAGGCAATGCTCTTTTGCAATATGTAGAAGCCGTTTATAGACCCTACAGTACGAAAGTTTAATGTTCCAAAAATATTTACAATGCACACATTCAAAAAATTCAAGAGTGAAGACCGCGTATAAGAAATTGCATCTTGGGGCGAGGCAGACCGATGATATTGTAAATGTAAATGTGGCTTGGACTGAATGCGGAAGGCAAAAGACCGGGTGTTGTGGCGCAGCTTAGCTGAAGAGGGTTATGACCAGCAGTGGATTGTGATAGGCTGAATCGATTGATAGCTTGACACTATCAATGCTTATTCTTTCTCTAAATAAGAAGACACCGTTTGCCACTGAGACAATCGTGCATACACATACATAAAAACATTAACCCAACAGAAAGCGACAAACACATCCCGATTATTAATCCCAGCCGTGTCATGTCATGTCAAGGAAATGGTTTTTAGTGGTACATGTTAGCAATGATTTTCAATTATCATCTTTAAATCAACATCTAAATACTGACAGAGTACTAACTCATCAGACACGCCTATTTCCTTTAGGTGAAATACAACTTGCGTGGGACGAGAATGAGCAAACCTTTTTTAAGACTATTTGGCTCTATCCATAGATATGCATTGAAATGCTTTTAATTTGGAAAAAGATTTTTATGTGTTTTTATTCAATTATATCATTAAAATTTACATAGTATATAATACTTAATTAACAATAACTACTTACATATACACTTAAATAAAGATAAAATACGACGAACACGTATAAAAGGGCAGGGGTCATAGGGCGTCAAAAAATTCGTCCACATCGCTGTCAACGTGAAAAGTGCCCAGAACGCTGGCAGCATTGCCACGTTGGATGGCAATGCTGATTCTCTGGCCAAGGAAAAGCCCAGCCCTCTGGTCACGTGAAGAATCGACTAACCGCTTGCTTACATCTCGAAATACTCGAAGAGCACTCGGACCCCATGGACCTAATGTTTCAACCCCAAACGGCTCAAATATATAACTTCCAATAAGGTTGTTGTATTTGCGCCGTTTGAGGTTTTCGGCACTAGCAGCAGCTGCCCCAGCACAGCCCGCCGTGCTAAGAAGATGGGATGGCGCAAGGGTGTCGACACATGTTGCATCCCACACCAAAGGCCTACCCACCTTCCATGGCATTATGGTCATCCCGTCTGGTCTCTTTCCATCGTCGCGCGCCAAGCCATTGGGTTCTAAAACAGCTGGCACACCGGCGGTGACAAGAGCTCGACGTATGATGTCATTAATGCTGGCGTGCCGTGCTAACCGACCAGCGCTCCTACTGCAGGATAGGCCATGGTGTCCGAGGCGGTCGACTGCTTCACCACATTGACAACGATGTGGAGCTCCGCTGGGAGCACCCAAACGCAGACATGTAGCGATCCGGAAAGTGTTGTCACTCAACATAGTTCCTATGTTGGGTGACGGTAGTGCCTGTAGCCAGAGGCCTGACTCCCACTCTCCCACAGCCAGCAGGCGGGCACGCTCAGCAGTATTGGTGGACGTATCTATAAGTTTATTCCGTACCAACCTGCAGAGCGGCTCATCCCACTGTCTCTGGGAAAACGGGGTCTTGGGCAACGCTGTATTCGGGCAAGCCACTTTCCAGGCATTCACTGCATCGGTCGAGTACGGCACTTCACAGTTAACCAGTGATGGCAACAGGATTTTTCTGGTTAACTTTTCAGTGCTGTGGACCGAAGACAGGAACGCCGGTAGGCTTAAACTAGAAATTTTGCGGATGCCGAGCCCACCGAAGCGAATGGGTAGACTGGCTTGCAGCCATGCTCGGTCATCCATTTGGAAAATATAAATTTACTTGTAGAAATTTCTACTGGGTTTTCTGGTTAAAACGCACGCAGTATGCAATGGGTTGGTTCGATAGAGAGGTATGATAAACAATTTTAGATCAAAATTAATAGTGATTCGTGATTTGTCTTCAATAGGGCCAGGGAATGCACAATATCTGTGTTCGGATGTCCGAGGGTAGACGCCCGCGCCGGAGTCGCAAACCAATGTCATAGTTGCTGGTTCCTGGGTTTGACGTCTGTCAGCCTGATCGTGACGTCTTTCAGTTTCGGTAATACGCACGTGGGTGTGGCAATGTTGCACACACCTGGTTACAATGGCATTATGCGGGAGGAAAAAAGGGGGTAGGATCCGAATCCAGCCCAACATCTCGCCTTTCGCTCCCTACCCACACACACGTCACAAATACAATCGACGTCAGGCGCTAAACTATGCCTTGCTATCCATCTGATTAGAAAAAGAACTTGTAGAATGGCAATCAAGTAAGGTATTTTTGTTTTAATTTATTATTTTCATAAGTTAGATTATTTATACTATGATAAGAAATATTATATATGTATTATGCCTCATCACCATAATGATTTCAACCAAAAGACATCATATGCTGCATATAAGCATTCCCAAAGCGCCCGGTTCTGGGTTTGTCACGTCCACGGTCTCACTAGGCCATCAGGCCACCTCGTGGTAGGCATTCCTTCCTAGTTTCAGCCAATTTGTGTATTATATACACACATCAAAAATGTCTAGTGATCAAGAACGTTTTAGAGTATCGCCGCAATTAAGGATTATTATTGTAACTTTTTTGGATCTTTATTGATTCTTTTAATCAAATTTCTCTATTTGAATAATCTTTTTTTTTTTTAATTTTGATTATAAATATAAAATCAATTATCAATCAAGATTGCTATCTCCCAAGTGTGTAACAGCGTCTATAAGACCATTGCATAATCATGTGTACATTTAAGGGCTAGTCAAGTAAGAGGCGTTTTGAAGAGAAATGACAGACGGTAAATCTTCCGGTCACGACGGGCTTAGTGCGGATTTTTTTTTGTATACGGGGAGCAACCTTCAAAAGGTGCCTGGACTTTTGGGAAAAAGACCAGGGAGTGTGGGATTTCTACCTCACTAAAACCACCCCGGTGATCACCATCAGCATCTGAAAGGGTCCTCGTCACCTCTTAAAAGACCACCCCGGAACCCCCTCTGTGCAATGCCTGTTAGGGTACATCCCTGGAAAGGCTGAAAGAAGTGCCTACCCTGAGCCTCGCTGTGCACGGCAGCACGTGATCACTGTGCTGCCGTCTTTCTCGAAGTCACTTGGTGGGCGGACAGAGTCCCCAATCTGACCACCCACGACCCGGAGTCCCACCTGCTAGTGCGGAGCAACTATGGCAAGTGGGAGTTCACCTACCGAGGGTCTTGGCCATGTTTTTCACGATGTGCATGTGTGGAATCTGTTCCAAAATCGAACCGGGACACACCGACTTCACGTAGTCTTTTGGCTGCTAGAGTGTATATAAAAACCGCAGGCGCGAAAGGCAAGCAACCCCCACCCGCTGTAACTGCTCACCTCTACAGCTTCAACTTGCTAGTTGCATCCGACGACCAGCCCCAGCCACTAAGACTCGCACGGGTGCTTATGCTTTGTTACGTAAGGGCGAAGGGTTGCACTTCCCGCGGCGCTGAAGACGATGCAGTAGCAATTTTAAAGTATGAATTGAAACGTTTAGAAACTGTCACTCAATGAAATGTTTTTCTTAGTAATAAGATATATAATAACTAAACAATATGTGGATAAAGAATATTTGATTTGTTATTTTATGATATGAATATGTAAACATTAAATTTTCTTTGAAACAAAAATCAACGATTTAAATTGATCTGAAGTATTCTGCGTATTTATTATTCTATGAAATGATAATCTGAGAAAAAATATGTGAAACGAAATTCTATAATACTGTTCTCTGTAAAAACCGTAGAATATCAAAAAATCATCGATATGGAACGACGCCATCATTTGACACCAGAAGAGATGATGGGAACCGTCCGAATGTGGCAAGCTGGTTCCAGGCAACGTACTGTGGCTGTCGCTTTTTGTACTACACAGAGCGTCAAAAGCCACCTCTGGACACGCTATCATATCATCGTTTGAAATTTTGTCAGGAAGTTCATTACAGTTCATAGAGATGTTTTTGGCGGGTATTTGGATCGGTGGAAGAACTCAACCTCAATGCTCGGGTTTATGCGGAGAGGATTGTTACAGACGTGATCATCGCTTCGCGACGCCGGTTGGGTGACTCCTTTCCACTAATATACGTCTACATACTGCTAGAGTCGTAACACGCACTCTTACCGATGCTTGCATCAACGTTCTGTCATGGCCTGCTCAATCGCCAGACCTCAACCCAATTGAGCACGCATGGGATATGCTTCAAAGAAGAGCTCAGTCGAGTATGGATGCCGCGCATAACAAAATCTTTTGACATGTTAGAAAGAACATGGGCGGCCATTCCACAAAGTTATTTTGATGAACTGATTTTAAGCATAGGCATGCTTAAAATCAGTTTGATGTGATGAAATTGATGTGATTGTGTGATTCGTATGAATGGTGAAAACACAGACTTATGTTTTTGTTACATTACAATAAAGATATAAAATATCCTTGTTTTTGACTTTTTCCATTAAATTTCCCGACATTAACTTAGATTAATTGTCCACAATTTGCATTTTACCCCATAATTAAATATTTTCTTAAAATTTACAAAATGTAGGGACAATTTAATTAACCTTAGGAATTAAAGTATAAAGTCAGTCTGGAAGACTAGATTTGGTAAATATTAATTGGATAGTTGATATAAAAATGTACTTGTTCCCTATACACTATGTATATATATATATATGTATATTTACAGTTAACTTTCATTACATTCTTAGGGAATTTCTCGTTGTGCCTTTTACCTTTGTATCATTAAAATAATTGCTTTCTCCAAATTCTATAAATTAAAATATATGTTAAACACTGTTGTTACAAATAAAGACATTAACTCACAGCCAGCCCTGGTCCAAGAGGGACATTTAACACTTATTGTGGTAGCGACAACAAAGCGGTGGCCGAACAAAAGGCCAGTTTGGGCTATAAATATCTGGATACGTTGCACTGGATGTGGCTCGAGCAGTTCTATCGGAATTATTTATAGCGTAGAAAGAAATAGGTGCAAGGCTTGTATCTGGTTGTTTAGTGGTGCTTGTTTATCTAACATTCACCTATCTTTTTCAAATGTTAAATGGTTTTTTTGGGACAACAAAGGAGAGTGATTATTCAATGGAAAGAAAATAATCACAGCCTTGAAGATTCAAAGCATAACAAAGCTGCTACTGAGTTATGATTTGGTGAGTTACTTTGTAACTCAGAATTTCAGTTAGGTAACAAGAAATTTATAAGTTACTTTTCAAATGATGTACGGTTTGAAATTGCTATGAATGCAGTATATATAATATCTGACTTCAAAGTAACTTCAACTTAAAAAAAATCGCTTTCATCATCATTTAACCTACAAAGTCCCCCATAGTACACATGTTTTTGTAAACGTTTGTCCTGTACGTATTTTGAGGAGTATAATAAAGCATAATATAATGAATACAGTTAAAAAACACTTCCATTGCCTCTATATCCGTGCCACCTTGATCCCAACAAAAGATTTCCACATTACGCCTGCCGACCTCAAGAAGGCCTTATCCGGAAGAGTCCACTTGTAATGTAAATACGGCATTGTGTAGAACTGAGAGGTGTTCCCGAAACACTTCGCGCTGGACCCGATTGTTTAATAATGTCTGTTTTAATTTAGCAGATCTTGTAATTTTGAATAAGGATTTTGTGTACTTGGGACGAGAAAATAATTAATGATGTGTTTGATGACTTGGCTTAAATAGTGTGGTAGAAATGTAAGGAATGAGTGAATGGACAAAACAAACTTCAAGTTTAATAGTCAGAAAAATCTACCTCGTTTTAGGACTAAGCAGGCGCTTAACAAAAACTAATAGGTCTGACAGAAATCAAATAGTTTTTCCAATGTCAATAAAAATATAGTTATATTTGCAACAATATTATTTAATAAACGAGAGTCGTTCCTTTTGGTTATAGTCTTTAGGATGGAATTTGAACTGACCCAAAATCTGCACATCGACGTAGGTTTCTGTTTCCGGGCAAGTACCAATGTGACTTTTATCAAATTCATATGTACTTTCCAAGTTTATCTTGGACATTGCTGACAACGGTGAAGGAAAACATCGTAAGGAAACCTAGACTTATAGTGAGTTTATAAGATTGTGCTCCATTGGTGTAATTGCTGCAAGGCGTTCCAGTGCAAGGATAAACTAATAAATAAATAAATAACTGTGGGGAAAACTATCGATGTTTGCTTATGCATGCCAGATGCATTGTAGAAACAAGGCAGTCCCATGAACATCCTGAATCCGTTATAATAGTTAAGGATCACTAAAATGCAGAAGCGGGAAAGTTCAACACCCCCACTACACGGGCTAGAGAATTTTACTACACCAAAATTATATTACTTTTTGCACATTTCTGCACCGCCATTTACACGAACCATAAAAGCTCTCCATTATCATTTTTAAGGCATAATAGAGAACCTGCACACATATGCAAATCTTAGCCAAGGGTGCACCGTCCAGTAACCCCTGAGAAATATACTATGATGTAATCCTGAGTCAGCATTTTAGAAGCCATTAGAAGAGCCACAATGGGAGTGGCGATACAAACACGAATAAATCTGGGGAGGAAAAAGATCATCCTTGTTGAATGATGAATGATTTTAAAACGATCCTGATAGACAGTGACGAAGAAATATCGGATGTGGCAAATTATGGTGAAAATAGAAGTGATTTGAATTGTGTGTGCAAAAAGATATTAGTGGTCTGTGTTGTCTGGAGGGTCTAGATATAGGAGTTGTATCATTTTCGGCCATGAGATGTACATTCATCAAAAAAGTGCGAAAAAACCGACGAATTGAGGAAAATTATTATTTCGTGAATTTAAGCCGTATTTATTGCATATTAAAATTAATATTTCAATTATTGCCATAATCTATTCAACATCTCTCATAGTTTTCAATTCGGATTCCTTCTGAAATCATGTAACATTTAAGCATAAATAACGTAGACGTGAAATATGAAAGGTAAGTTTTCTTGTACTAGTAAAAATTAATAATATAAAAGTGTGACGATTCCCGTTTTTGCAATATTTTACATTTATGCTCCGGTTCTATTGGTCGTAGCGTGATGTTATATAGCCTAACCTTCCTCGATAAATGGAATATCCAACACAAAAGTAATTGTTCAATTCCTGAGATTAGCGCGTTCAAACAAACAAATAAACAAACTCTTCAGCTTTATAATAATAGGTAAAGATGTAAATAACATTTGTTATTAAGAAAAAAAAATACTATATTTTATTCAGGGGTTAGTTTCCCAGCTTTCCTAAAAGGTACAAATAGATTTAATTGACCTTTTACTAAATAATACCTTATCCATAGCACTCCATGTTTTATTAGTACTCCGAAATATTCATTGGATTGTCGAAAATAATAAATCTACCGGTTTGCGGATGCCGTATCAAGTGTGTGGGCGTAAGGCCTTTTATTTATATTTGTTTTTTTTTTTTTGGACCACAATGAAATGTACGAAAAAATGTATTCGACCTTTAAGAGATGAGCCGCATTTGTGGTTATTTAAAGGTTGTTTTTCGGGCTGATAAGGTGGGCTTTTTATTATTAGGAAAGTAACGTTATTTTGTGGTCAGGTAATACCGTGATTTTATATCTCAGGCCAAATATAAGTTTTCTCGTTTCAGCATCCTGTTTTTGCACTAAAAATATTTTGTACCTAGATTTCACTTTAAGGTATTTGACTGCCTCGTTGGTCTAGTAATAGTGCTACAGCTAAGCATGAGGTCCTGGGTTCGCTTCCCGAATCAGGCTAAGTGTTATTGGCTTTTTCAATCTGGAACCCCTCAGTAACAGCCCAGAGTCTGGATATATGCCCGAATGATGGAAATAGGATCCCTCCATATTACATATTACTAGTGTATCATCTACAACTTTGCCCAACACTTTGGGCAATAAAGGCGTGATGTTATGTAACATAGATATTTGAAGCAAATTGTACGTTACTCAAAAATGAACTATTTTCGTCTCGAGATTTTAATTTGAGAGATTCTCAGTGCATCATTGTGTAGGTGCAGTTTCTTTCGGTATACATAGTGTTGTAAACTACTGGATACGGGTAGCAAAAATATTGCACTTAAAAATAGAGGCTCGGTGAGGCTTTTGATACCATCATATTTTTACAGTAAATCCCTGGGATCCTTCATAAAAAATGATTTTCCTTCCCATTTACCAAAATTCATATTTAAAACTTATTGCATTATATTCTCAAATAAAAAGCATTCGTAGACTTATAAATAAATAGAGTTGCCTCCACAAGTCAGGCTTATTCTAGTTGAATCTATTTGAATGGGCCGTGCCCGACTGTGCAAAGCCCTAAAGAAACGTTCATATAAAACTTTTTTTTGTAAAGTTGCAGGTATGCAAATGTAAGATTAGCTATGAATGGGCTCTTTCGGTAACGACTCCATTGGAATGGACTGTAAATAGTACACACTGAAGGTAACCTAAGCTCAAGGCTAAGCTTTGAAATGTATAGAATAATCTTGGATAGGCATAAACGCCGATTTTTATGACATGGCTTGCTGTTGCATATGCGTTGTTGCTTGAGAAACCTTCTATATTAACGGAGTCAGCGTTCTGAGCTGCTTTATTTATTAAAAAAAAACAAGGTTGACGGATGAAGATGCCATTGTGGTTGGCGCTAAGTGCCTTGGTCGAGTTTGAGGTTAAGTTATCGTGATACAAGGATCAGTTAGCTAGACCCGGCTTTGTCGGGTGCTAGCTGTCCAGGATGCGCCGGGCGTTTAGAATCGCAATACGATATGTTCAATGCCGCTGGGGTCCTTTCATGCACCCTCACCATCCCAAATACGGTGCCAATATGGAGCCTCTTCTCAGGATATAGAACACTTCCTTTCCAGCATGCGCAAACTCCTGCTCGTTCTAAGACTTGAGCAAGACCAATGACAAAGCTATCCAGGTGGGTACATTGTCACACCACATGGTCACGCAAAGGAGAAGAAGACTATTTGAATAGGAAAATACCAAAGAAATGATCCGTCCAATACAACTCAGCTAGGCGGCGTTCGGGAAGTTGCGCGGTATCTTCTCGTCCAACTTACCACAGTGTCTCAAAACGACAGTCTATGACCAGTGTTTGTTGCCAGTGATTACCTATGGGACCGAGACGTGCTCGCTCAAAATAGGCCTTATCAGAAAGCTTAAAGTCACCCAAACGGCAATGGAGAGGGCTTTGCTCGTAGTTTCCTTGCGTGTTCGCATCAGAAATAAGGATATCCGCAGGAGACAAAGTTACCGACATAGCCCGAAGAAACGCGAAGCTTAAGTAGCATTAGGCAGGGCACATTGCTCGCAGAAAGGATGGACGATGGGGCCGAACAGTTCTGGGAGGGCGACCGCGTAACGGAAGACGATGAGTTGGAAGGCCTCCCACTAAGTAGACCGATAACCTGGTTAAGGTTGCAGGAATGCGCTAGATGCGTGACGCACAGGTTCGGTCAATGTGGCGACGCCTGGGGGAAGCCTATGTCCAGCAGTGTGCGTCTTTTGGCTGAAATGATGAAAGAAAGGAAGCATTGACTGTACGAAAATTATGTCTAGAATGGGTTTGACTTTGAAGAAATAGAGAAGTAGGGCAGAAGAAAACATTTGTTTCCGATCCCAAATAAGTTGGAATAAGAGCAAGAAAATGATGACACATGGCTTGAAGATGGTTTTGGTATAATACATAATAAAAGGGAGGGTAGGATAGATGGACTCCCTTTGCCGCACTTAGACTCCCATTTCGTCCGTTGTGCCTGCAGGCCTCCTCTCTGTGAGAGGGAATGTGCCGTAATGCTCGTAATCCAGCACGCGGGCCCAGTGCGGTTTGGTATCCACCAACACGTGTCTTCGAATTCATGATTGTAAGACATGCCGGATTCCTCACGATGTTTTCGTTCACCGTTTTGAGAGCAGTGGTGATTAAATAATTTACACAAAGTGCAGCGCCTACCAGGATTGTAAATGGCCCCATGACCTACAACTTGTAAGTCACGGCCGTTACCACTGGAACACCACTGCTTTAGTCTAATTGTAGTAAGAGGGAGTTTAATACATTAGAGAGATATGCATGCTAGATTGATTTCATTATGATTCCATTCAGAACCTTTTTGCTCGTTATTTTTCTAAATCAAAAGCATTTGTTTCCTCGTGAATTATTTTTGTTTATTCACTTTTCTCTGTGAAGTACCCTTAGTGTAACAACAGAAATGTACCCAAAATGCCATTCCGGATGGCTAGCCGGGTTCTATCGGGACGGGTCACTTTATATTAACCAAGCGATTTAAATGTGAGTCCCAGCCCCACTGAAAAGTTGGCTTTTTGCGGTCATTCGGACCCCTATAAAGAGTTAAGACCAAATTTGTCGTTTGATATTAATGTACAATTTAAAAGGTTGTTCTAAAAAGGTGTTTTAATTATTCTGAAATGTTAATGAGGTATTTCGGGCTTTTCTTTTGTGGTTTTGCTTTTAGACTGTATGGAAGGTGGCTTTATTATTTGGTCCTTTTGAATTATTAAGTTGGTGATGGGACAGTGTTCAGGCAAATGACAGATTTAGTGAATTTCTGAGTGATTTTGTCAGAATATGTAGAATCAGATGTCAATAATCTAAACATGATCGTTCAATCTAGACTGACGTGCTTCACAGTCGATCACATCTTCGCTTACAATCAGGTGGTATAGAGGTCGAACGCGAGCCTATCTATTAATAAAAAAAAACATTTAGAAACCCTATATCATAACCCAATTTATATTCAGTCAGTATCAATTGTGTATGTTTATAACGAGTACATTCAGTACGTACTTAACATGATAGGTGGCATTTCATACCATAGAAACTGCTATTCTGGTCATTCTCTACACGACCATAGATGTCCCATAGCAATCCGGCGATAAACCTAATCTTTATAACTACAAAAGGTCTGCATTATAGGTACTATTATTGCTTAACTAAGCCGCAAAAAATGATATACGAAAACCACTCTTGTCACTACTACATAAAGATTTTGCCATTGTCAAACGGTTAGATACCCACCATGGATTTTGCATACAATTTTCATCGTTCGGTTAAGGGCTTCCGCGAGATTTTTGAAGAGAAATAGTCCAGGAGATGCATAGCGCTCTAAGTCAAAAATAACACCTTACAGCCAACCGGTGGACAACGATGACTGGCGCCGCGGGCGGCTGGCGTACAGGGTGTTTGATAACGTGGCAGCTAAGATAGTGTTACGTCACATTCTGGTCGTCATTGTCTATGTTGAAGCTGCACTGGATTTTACAGCTATGTTAGAAGCCACATTTCTTTTAAGTTTTTGTCACATAAACAAAAGGCATTCACGATTTGTGTAAAAATATAAGGTATAGTTTATGACGCTATCCATACTGTTTTAAGGAAATATTTTTTTAGGTTTCAAGTGTTTATAAGTTTGTAAAGTTTGATTGAAATTGCGGAAGATATTTTTGTGAGAAAAATATTGTGTGAATAAATTGTGGCACCAAAACTTGCAACAAGTAAGTCAGACAAAGCAAAAATAGGCGTTTGCGACGTTCTAATTTCATAATGAAATCAAGTTATATGATCGATAACACTATCCTTGAATACAGACCTTTGCGAGGCCACTGCATATAAGTTAAGCATTGAACATGGGATCATTGGCACGAGGAAAAAGTAGAGGCATTATATTTTATTCGCAACTGAATCGCGATGGCATGTGTATACCACACAAAACAATTCAATTCAACAAAATTATTTGTTCTCTCTTTACGATAATAGGTTACCTTAAAATTAACAATGTTTTTGGCTCATAGCTAGATTCCACCATTGTAAGAGACTGGTGCCTGAAGTAGGTTTTTGAAAAAGCCTGTGTTACAGGTCACCATACAATGGTCAATACGGAAGCTGAATATAGGGCCAAACTTAACATTTAAAAATTGTATTTGCTATCGATACGCTAAAATAAAGAAGATACGGCCGCTGGTAAAACAGCCTCTAAAACTGTGTTAAGTTACTCTTTCGTAACACCCTATACCCAGAATGTAAACTTATAATGTGAAGGAGCAAGCGATCGAACGATAAAACGAGATAAAAGCGATTTTATTCAGTGCCCGGCATTTGATTTATATCTATATTGTGATGCCGAGCCATTGACTATAATATAAAATACTACTTGTATATGAAACCTGTTAGATTTGAGGCTATGAGGTTGGTGTAGAAATTATGGGTTGTTTGGTGTTACATGTGTACCTACCTAGTGCTTTTTTGTATTTGTACCATAAATGTTGAGTACCTGGGCGACCGAGCTCTGCTCGGGTGAAAATAAGGAAAACGACGTTTTCTAATAATGAAACCTAGCTAGATCGATTCATCGCCCCCGAAAGGCCCTGCATACTAAATAACATGAAAATCGTTGGAGTCGTTTCTGAGATTTAGATTATATAACTAGCTGTTCCCCGCGGCTTCGATCCCGTAGACCACCCCACAGGATCCGTTTTTGGAATAAAAAAATTGCTTATGTCACTCATGAATAATATAGCTTTCTATTGGTGAAAGAATTTCTTAAATCAGTCCAGTAGTTTCGGAGCCTATTTGGTACAAACAAGCAAAAAAATCTTTCCTCTTTATAATATTATTACTAGCGGACGCCTCGCGGTTTCACCCGCAAATTTCCCGTTCCCGTAGGAATACAGGGATAAAAAGTAGTCTATGTCAACCGGGAAAAATGTAGCTTCTCAACGGTGAAAGAATCTTTGAAATCGGTCCAGTAGTTTTTAAATTTATTCGTTACATACAAAAATACAAATCTTTCCTCTTTATTAAGATTAGTATAGATATACAAGAATTTCTCGTTTAAAATTATTAGATACACAGCGTTGGAAGGCTTTGACAAAGTATCCTGTGGATCGAAAGGGACCTCGTTAAACTAGGGGAATCCGCTGGATGCGAAATGCACAGACTGAACCGGTCAATGTGAAGACACTTGGGGAAGGCCTTTGTTCAGCAGTGGATGTCTTTCAGCTGAAATGATCATGCTGAATGTTGATACCAGTGATGACTTAACATATTTCTGAAATATTTGTTCATGTAGAGGTCACAAAGAGTGTCTTAGGTAAGCATTGATAGTGTAACAATTAATATTTGTTTCGGGATATTTTTTTTTATCGCACTCTCAACCAATATCTAAATATACATGGTAAATATCCCGAAAAAAATATTAATTCAAATGATTGTGACCATCTCAGCTTAAAACTTATATCGATAGTGTTGACTATATCAACGTCGTCATTCTACTCTTCTGTTTCAGGCCTAGTGACTTTTTTAGGGTTCCGTACCTCGAAAGCAAAAAAACGGAACCCTTATATTAGATATAGCAACATTGAAAATGTTATCTGTGGCCCGCCGTTGCTTGATGGCTTGTCACTCTCTCTCTGGTTCCGATACATTTGATAATGACATAATATATTGTACTGTGTTCTGTTCGCCTACCAATAAAGAATAAATCGCCTAAGCCGTCTCCATATTGTAATCTAACATGGTGTCAGAAGTGGGATAACTTATTAAAAGAATTCATAAAGTGACCATAAATACATGTGATAGTATACTATCGAGTTATAAAGATCTTTTCCAAGGTTTGGGTCTCTTAAAGGATTTCACCTGTGATCTGAAACTGAAACCTGATGTCACCCCAACCATAGATTATTGTCGACGTGTTCCTTTCCAAGTTAAAAAACAGCTTAAAGTAGAACTAGATGACCTAGAGAAAACTGGTATCATCTGTCGTGTCGATGAGCCTACAGAATGGGTGAGCTCACTTGTCCTAACTACTAAGAAAAATGGTAAGTTACGTTTATGTATAGATCCCAGAAAATTAAATAAGGCAATTATGAGGTCTCATTACCAGTTTCCTACCATGGATGAAATAAAGTCTGACTTGGCTGGTGCAAAATTTTTCACAACATTAGACGCCAATAAAGGTTTTTGGATGCTACCACTGTCTGACGCCTCATCAAGGCTCTGTACATTCATTTCGCCTTTTGGAAGGTTCCGTTTTACCCGTTTACCCTATGGTATCAACGCAGCCCCTGAGATATTCCACCGGGAAATGGTAAAAAGGTTCAATGACATTGACAATGTGAAAATCATGATGGACGATTTTCTCATTTATGGTAAGACTCTTGAGGAGCACAACGAGACTCTACAAAAAGTCCTAGACAGAGCTCGAGAAATCAATATTAAGTTTAATAAAGAAAAATGTGTGGTCTGTGTGCCTCAAGTGAAATACCTAGGTCATATTTTCAGTCAAGATGGAGTACAAGTAGACCCAGCCAAAGTAAAAGCCATTTGTGACATGCCCAGACCTACATGCACCAATGACCTTCAAAGGTTCATGGGTATGGTTAACTATCTTAGTCCATTCATCCCTAATTTGTCAAAGGAAAATAGTCTCCTAAGAACTCTCTTGTCTAAACAAACTGAATGGTCATGGTCAGACCAACATGAAACTGAACTTAATAACATTAAAATACTTATTAGCAGTGCCCCAGTACTTACTTACTATGACCCAAACAAAGATAACACTATGTCAGTTGATGCTTCCAAAGATGCTCTTGGCTGTGTCTTGTTACAAGAGAAACAGCCAATAGCATATGCTTCCGCTTCACTTACTAAATGTCAACAAAACTATTCTCAAATTGAGAAGGAAGCAATGGCCATTTTATTTGCTTGCTCTAAATTCCACCAGTACATTTACGGTAGGACATTCACAGTTGAAACAGACCATAAGCCACTAATTACTCTGTTCAAAAAAGCATTGAATGATGTACCGGCAAGGCTACAGAGGATTATGCTGCGCCTTCAGCCATATGAGCTTAATGTCATATACAAACCTGGTCGTTATCTATACATTGCTGACACATTGTCTAGAGCAGCACTAAAAGAATCGGCACTTCAAGACTTGGAGAAAGATATAGACTTACATGTTAATAACATAATGTCAAATCTGTCAGTCAGTCCTGAAAAACTTGAGGAAATAAAACAAGCAACATGTAAGGATACTATCTTATCTCAAATAATAAAATATTGTCAAGTAGGATGGCCCGAACATAAGAGGTCTGTTGGTCAATCTATAAAGCCCTACTTCTCATTAAAAGATAAACTAAGTGAGATTGATAACATACTTTTTATGTCAGACAAAATTGTTATCCCAGAGTCCTTCAGAGAGTATGTACTAAAACTTGTACATGTTGGACACCAAGGTATTAATAGCTGTATACGCTTAGCTAAGTCTACTGTTTATTGGCCTAATATTAGTAATGATATTGAGAAATTTGTCAACCAATGCCATACTTGTATGACATACCGAAGATGTAACAGTAAAGAGCCAATTCTACATCATGAATATAAACTTTTACCATGGAATAAAGTTGGTATTGACATGTTTGAATTCAATAACGAAAAATACTTAATAGTGGTGGACTATTTTTCTAAGTATGTAGAATTAGCACTTTTAAATTCAGGCACAAATGCAAACAAAATAATTACCCACTTAAAGTCGATTTTTGCAAGACATGGCATACCTGAGTTTATTGTATCCGACAATGGACCACCTTTCTCCTCTGTTGAGTTTCAAGCTTTTGCTAAAGATTGGCATATAAAACATATAACTTCTAGTCCTTATTTAAGTAGGTCTAATGGATTGGTTGAACGTACCATTGGCACTATCAAACATATGTTTAAGAAGTGTAAGGCAGATAATAATGACCCTTACCTCTCATTACTTTTGTACAGAAATACTCCTAAAAAGACAGGGTATTCACCTGCACAGATATTGATGTCCAGGAACTTGCGAACCAAGATACCAGTCACAGATTCACAATTGTCTCCTACTTCAGTTAATTATGACCACGTCAAGGAACAAATTGAAAAACATAAGTCTTATTCAACAATTTATTATAACAAACATGCCAAATCTTTACCAAAAGTCCATAAGGGTGATAAAGTGTACTTCAAACATAAGCCACAAGGTGTTTGGATACCAGGTACTATCTCTGATACCAGTAGTGAACCTCGTAGCTTTATCATACAGTCGCCGCAGGGTGAATTCCGTAGAAGTCGTCAGCATATCCACAAACCGGTCACTCCAATGCCCGAGATGGTACCTGAAAACAAAGAAAATATTAGTGTTAATGATAATGTAAACAGAAACGATAATGCCTCTGTTCCTAGCACTGGTATTGTTACTAATAATAGCACTAGAGTCACGACGCGTTCTGGTAGAGAAGTTAGAAAGCCAGCACGTTATTATTAATATAATTGTAGGTATAATTTGTTCAATCAAGGCTTGAACTGTCAAGTCAAACTTTTGATTATAGTCGTAAGCTGTCAATGTCAAAGCTGTCAGTGATGCAGAAACGTTTCGTTTCACATGAGATTTCATGGCCTTAGATACTAGTTTTTTAAGCCAATAATTTAAGTTGTCACTTACCTTGTTAAGGCCCTGGAGTCTTTATCTTCCAAAAACGGGAAGATATTAGATATAGCAACATTGAAAATGTTATCTGTGGCCCGCCGTTGCTTGATGGCTTGTCACTCTCTCTCTGGTTCCGATACATTTGATAATGACATAATATATTGTACTGTGTTCTGTTCGCCTACCAATAAAGAATAAATCGCCTAAGCCGTCTCCATATTGTAATCTAACACCTTATAGGATCACTTTGTTGTCCGTCCGTCCGTCTGTCTGTCTGTCAAGACGCTTTTTCTCAGGGACGCGTGGTGGTATCAAGCTGAAATTTATATCAAATACTCAAGTCTGCTGTCCATTAAAGCTGTGAAAAATCAAACTTCTAAGCCAACGCAATCAAAAGATACAGCCGTTTATGCCGCAAATTTTCGACACTCGCAAGGGATTCAAAACCTACGTCTTATAGCACAGATAAAGGAAAAATTGCGAAAACCATAAATTTTTAGTTACATCATATAATAAAAATATTTTAAATAATTTTAAACTAACTACCCCTTTCCTCATGAACACGTAGAGGTATTAAATTGAAGTTCATATCAAATACTCAGGTCTATAATACCTTTAAGCTGAGGTTTGTACGGAACCCTCGGTGCGCGAGTCCGACTCGCACTTGGCCGGTTTTTTTAAATAACATATCTTTGTGCTGTTCTATCTGTTTATAAAAGTGTCAATAAATGGCATTAAGTGGCAAGTGTGAGCTTAAAGAAATAAAGTACCTTTCATAATTATTATTTTGAAGTTGGATTTTATTTGATAATCAAATGAAGTATTGCTTAAAAATATCACGATTCATGATTTATTTTCTGCATGCTCAACCGTTAGCTACTCTAAAATAAGGTCATCTTTAAAATTATTTGTCACAAATAGTAGATATAATGATACGGATATAGGCTACAAAAAAATGTTTTTGCTGTCCACCCCATCATTACAAACCCGGTCTGGGTTTACGTTTGTAAATGTCATTTCATAATCGAACTACAAGACGTAAGGCGATGTGCCATCGGTACATTGTGGACATCCCACCCATACGTACTAAACGTTTTGAAAATACTTTCATAATGCGTACAGCTAAGGAGTGGAATCCCCTGCCAGACTCTGTGTTTCCCGATAGCTACAATCTAAGGGTATTTAAGTCATATGTGAATAGGTTACTTCTAGCCAAGCGTGCTTCGCCGTAGACCACATCATCGCTTACCATCTGATGAGATAATGTGCCAGCGCGAGCGTTACTATAGTAAAAAAAAAATGTTTGATTGATTACCTTGATGTTCCGGTAATGAAAACTAACAATGTCAATCACTTAAGAGAAGCAACAATTTAATCCAAAGTTTACTCTTTCTAATGTTCCTACTTCCTACCAAAAAACCATTCAAAAGTAATCTCTTCAACACACAACTTCTGATTCACAGACATCATCGGATCAAAAACTCGCATGGCATCTCTTTGATTACATTTTTCCGATTGCTATCTACCTGAAAAGTTTTAACACACTTTTTTATTGGAAATCACTGCTCGGCCCCCATGAAACTTTGTTTTATGTTACAAGGACTGACAAGGGAATTGATTCGTTCCATGACGTCACTTTGTCTGAAGACTGAAATATGGACAGTTTGGCAGTTTATATTATAAGGATTTCTCTGGTCTATGATTTTTATTTTGTAATTTGAATCTGTTTGAAAAAGGAACATTATATCGCGTTGCCGCACTTTATGATTCTAAGTATTACTTTATACCATTTCCCCTGTAAAAAGCTTATTTTATTCACTGTTTTCAGTGAATAAAAAGCATTTAATTACTGTTTTGGTGTTTGAATTTAGAACACACTATTATATATTCTACCTCCATCTCAATGCTATACAACCTGCTTGCGCATAAAATACTCGATACAAACTTCTTGTGCAAAGAATATTCGACTTTCAAACTCCTTCGTCGATTTAATTTTGAGTTTGTTTATATTTAGGATTTTAATAATGATTTTGATTTTGATCTAGGATGTTTAGTGAATACTTATTTGGATTTTAATTCTAATATTCATTGCATAGCCTTTAATTAATTATAATTATGTAACGTAACAGATGTGGTCACTGGTGTCTGAAAAACACCTAGCTCAGCTTTTCGTAACTGTGTTCATATTGGATTCACGTGGAATTGCGGAATAAAACACTTCAGTAGTAGTTGTCGTATAATCACGGTAAAGGTACACTAAGCATTTAGATTCTTATATTAGTCAAGGAACTATTTCTAATAACAACAACCGATAGTTAGAAAACGCGCGGCGGTTAGGAGCTAGGGCGCGCGTGCCGGTTCGAAACGTGTTCCTGCGTGTACTACGCTTGCGTCGGACGTTCATCGGCGCGCGAGCGATTCGGTTGCGTTATCGCTCTCCCTCTCTCATGCCTCGAGTGCATAGTCATTAAAGCGAGAGGGAAGGCATGCGCGGCGGCGTTTCGGAAGTGCGAGGGCTTGAATTATTTGCGACAGACTCCCCCTCTAGTCTAGGAGAACGCCCTCGTTCATAGACTGGCTCTTTGCCCTTGTGCTTCGGGCGTCCGCGTTGTCGCTTGGGAATGACAGGTTTAGGTGGTACGTCGTTTCCAGTACCACTGTCTACAAAGGGCGTCAAATCCTGTGCATGATATTTTCCTAAGGATTCCTCAGGGTTTCCTATTGGCGAGATAAGATAGGTTGTAGGACTAACCTTCACCTTTATAACATACGGTCCATCCCGTTTAGGCACAAATTTAGCAGTGAGACCTTTACTACCTTGGCTCAGTACATGTGACCGGACTAGAACTTTATCTCCAACCTCGTACGTTGTACTTGGTCGTCGGGATCGATCAGCAACCTTCTTAGACTGATCCTGCTGTAATTCGACTCGTTCACGAATTGCAGATAGTGAATTGATAAAAGATCTTAGGTAGGGAGTAATTTGGGGAAGAAAATTCTCTTTATCGAGGATGGCCCTCAAATCATGACGAGCTTCTGTGGGGGACCTCATTTCTCTGGCAAACATGAGATATGCGGGAGTGACACCCGTGGTTCTACATACAGCGCTATTCATAGCGAAACGAATCACTGGGAGTTTCAAAGGCCAAGAGCAATGGTCATTCTCCACGAGTTGTGCGAGCTGCGCCTTGAGGTCCCGATTCTTACGCTCGGCGGGGTTTGCCTCCGGATGATAAAGTGGCACGAAGTTTTGTTTGACCCCTAAAATGAACATACATTGTTGCATGACAGCCCCGACAAATTGTACGCCGTTATCAGATGTGACCCTGCGCGGTAAGCCGTATCGGAGAAAGTATTCCTCGGTAAGAGTACGGGCGCAGGCTTCAGCAGTCGCTTCCTGAAGGGCGTAGAGCTCAACCCAACGTGTGGCGGTTTCTTCAACTAGAAGTATCCACCGCTCACCGTTCTCTCCTTCCGGTAAGGGACCGAAAAGGTCTACAGCTAGGACCTCATTCCGCTGCTGCATCACGGGCGTCTGTAGTAGTCCAGAGGGTTTGTCATTGGTAGCCTTATATCGTTGACAATCGACACAGGCTTTCACATAATCGGTAATGATTCTTCGCATACCGGGAAAATAATAGGACTGAGCGATCTTGTGGTAAGTACGATCGATTCCAGAATGGCCCGCCAGAGGTGAATCGTGGCACTCCTTCAGGATCTCGGGACGGAGTGAAATTGGAATAACAAGTTGAGGAGTCTCGCTATCAGAGTCGGGATTATACCGGTATAGAACACCTTGTGATAACAGATACCCGCGCTCCGCCCATCTACGAGATGCCACTTCGTCTGCACTTTCCATCTCTTTGATTATTTTGTCAACCTCCGGGTCGGCCAGCTGTTCCTGCCTTAACTCTGCAGGGCTCTTAGTGGGTAAGTCAATTATCACTGAGCAAATACCGCAACTGTCGCGAGTATCTTGGGAGCATATCGGCCTACTTAGCGTATCTGCCACCACGTTTGCTTTTCCCGGGGTGTACTGATACTGAATGTCGAATGATTGTAGCTTTAGGGCCCACCTAACCAAACGACCTGTAGGAGACTTTAGAGTCATCAGCCAACGAAGCGGTTGATGGTCGCTACCAATAATCACCGGATGTCCGTCTAGGTAACATCTAAAACGCTCCACAGCCCACACTACCGCTAAGGCCTCTCGTTCTGTTGTTGATTAGTTTCGCTCAGCGGCGTTTAGGAGACGACTGGCGTATTCAATGGGTCTTTCTTCCTTGCCCTCCCCTTGGAGTAAAACGGCTCCGAGGGCATAATTGCTCGCATCGGTGCGGAGGACAAAAGGGCGATTAAAGTCAGCCTGGATTAAGATTGGCGCTGAGGTAAGTAGTTCTTTCAACTCGTTAAAAGCAGTGATCTGAGCTGAACCCCAGGTCCAGGTCTGATGCTTTCTTGTTAGCCTTGTAATTGGTTCCGCTACGGAGGAGAAATTTGGGATAAATTTCCTGTACCAGGAGCAGGTTTGTAAAAATGTCCGTAGATGTTTCAAGTTGCTTGGTTCTTTCATCTCTAGTATAGCTTGAACCTTTTCAGTATCGGGTAAGACGCCCTGTTGGGTAATTACGTGTCCCAGATACTTGACACTCCCCCTGGCAAAAACGCACTTCTCCCGGTTGACTCGCAGCTTGAATTCGCGAAGCCGACTAAATACAGCCTGGAGATCTTGGAGATGCCGCTGGAAACCTTCAGAAATGATCAGCAGGTCATCCAAATAGGCAAGGATTGTCACATTAGCCAGAGATGAACAGGAGCGCAATCGGTCGATCAGTCGTTGAAAGGTCGCCGGCGCGTTTTTAAGACCAAAGGGCATGCGCTTAAAGCGAAAGGTTCCCAAAGGACTAATGAATGCAGTTTTATCTCTATCCTGCTCATTTACACTGACCTGCCAGTAACCGGATCGCAGGTCCAATGTACTCATATAACAATCCCTCTTAGTCGACTGTAACAATTCATCGATCAAAGGCATCGGGTAATGGTCGGTTTTGGTCACGGCATTTAGGCGTCGGTAATCTACGCAGAAACGGGTGCCGCCGTTAGCCTTAGGAACCAGGAGAGCTGGTGAGCACCATGCAGACTCACATTCTTCAATGATGTTGTCCTTCAGCATCTTCTCAATCTCCTGACGCATAATTTCCTTTTTGGCAGGGGTCAATCGGTACGGAGGTACATAGGTAGGAGGATGCTCACCTGTATCAATACGGTGCTCAGCAAACGGGGTAGGCTCTCCCCCTAGCTGGAAAATGTCCGTATTGGTAACCAAGATCTGCGCCAGCAGGTTCCGGTCAGGTGGATTCAGCGATGTACCTTCGTCGTCCCGGAGTACGTCAGCAGAGGAACAAGACAGCTCTGGTGATAAGGAGGGTTCAAAATGCATCTTGAACTGAACGCGGCTGTTATTAGAAAAGTACCAGCATTCCCGAGAAAAGTCCATGACTACTTCGGCTGCAAACAAGAAATCCATGCCGAGCAACGTTTCATTATTACGCGCCTCAGGGAGGATAAGAAAAGGAGTCCTAATGACCTTCTCCTCTAAGTGCACGTCAAGAGTAGTTATGAGGACGTCTATGTCGCGAACGTGGCCATCGGCAAGCTTAATACGTCTTCGCGCCGGTTCAAGAGGGTGTCCCTTTCGACAGAGGAGGGTGTGCAGTGTATGGCCCGCAATGCAATGTTTGGCACCGGTGTCAACTAACGCGGTCCCCGACGCGCCTAAAATTTCGATATCAAAAATCGGACGCAAAACTTTCTTGTCGGAGCTCCTACCGGCGCGCGCATTCTCTACACTTGTGTCACTACTACACACCATATTATCATTTAACACCTTCTTAGAAACATCATTACAACAAAATAAATCATTTTGCAAAAATTTACAAAAATGCTTGTTACGCTCTAATGCATTACGGTCGTCACTACAATAATATTTACAATTTTCCGCCAAGGTACAAAAATCGTCCTTACGCCACTTTACATTGGGACCGTTAGCGTTATCGTGGCAATCGCATTTATTTTCCGAAACATCACAAAAATCGTCCTTACGTCCCTTTGCAATGCGGACGTCACAAAGATTATTATTTTCAGATAATATACAAGTCTCGCCCTTACGCTCCTTTGCATTAAGGGCGTCATCATTATAATCGACCTCGCAGCTGGTCATGTGATGGTTCGACAAATCGTTGTCCGAAAAATTACTAGAATAACAATTATTATCGTAAGACATTTCAACTTGATTGTAAGCAGGTTCACTCGAACTATCACGAGACCAATTATTACTTTCTTGAACAACACAACTAACATTTGCATCAACATTCTTAAAACAAGAAGAAGTAGAAGTAGTACTGTTCAAATCTACGGAATTATATAAATTCTCGGAACACGCACTAAGTTCACGATTGTTAGACTTTAGAATTTGAGTGTGCTTTGATCCCGAAATTTGCACATTAGTATCGACACTATAAAAACTTGATTCGTTGTTACACTTTTTGCAAGTTTCACGAGTAACATTTTTAGATCCGCACTTGTAACACGAAACCGAATTATGGGAATCAATTGCTGACTCACCTTTGTCCGCCAACTTACGGCACTGGTCCCTTTGGTGTCCGTAGTGTTTACAATACACACAGAAGGGTCGTTGCTGTCTCGATGTTGCTGCAGCGGGTGCGTGTTCATCACGCGGTGTTTCGGCGGTGGCACGCGCGTGCGACTCCTGCGGGCGCGCGTAGAACGGCGGAGCGCCGCCGCCACCGCGTGGCGTGATAGCTGTTCCGTTCGCCGGTCTCACGCTTGCAGCGGAGTTCGATGATCGCGCGTTGTTCACTGCGGTTTGAGTAGGCGTTTCTGTTGCGTTACGTTTCGTTCGCGAAGCAATGGATGCGGCGTTTTGCGATTCTCGCTTTTGTGATTCGTTAATAGAATCTTCGATAGTTCTAGATTTCGATAGCAACTCGGAAAAATTACTGACCTCTTCGCGTCGTAATCTTTTTCGGATTTTCCGGTGCAATAGGCCGTAAATCATATCAATTTGCACCTTGGTAGACAGGTCGTTTGCTGGTAGGCGTGTTAGGAGGGCTCGACTCTTCGCTACGAAGATATCTGTTCGTTCGTCTTCACCCTGTTCATCTCTGAATAACTCTCGGTATATTTTGTACTCAGGACGGCGGTCGCCGTACGCGTCACGTAGGTATTGTATTGCATCTTTCCAGGAAGTGACCTCCGCGCGGATACTCTGCCACCAGGTTGCTGCGTCACTGATAAGTAGCATAGACATGCCACGAATAGCGACATCATCGCAGATGTTCGTGCATTCTTTGAAAGCTTCAATGGCATCGATGAACGCTTCGACATTTTCCTTCGCCGCTCCGGAGAATCTGGATGAGCATCGTGAGAAATTGCCGGTGTTCTCTGCCGCACTCGGCACTGGCGCCGGTGACTGAGCGGTCAGAGGAGACGTGAATGTCGACAGGCGCTCTAACATACGCTCACAGATCTCCGCATTCGATTGCTGAATCGTTGATAACAGAGCGGTAAAGTTATCACGAGACAGCGTGACGCTTTCGTTGAGTTCATCGTCATGCGAACCACTAAGGGATTGCCTACTCCGTGTCTTCGGCATTGTTACACTATCACAATTATGTTCACAGTTGTACACACACTAAGTAAGTATTTTTACTACAGTTTCTTTTCACAGGAACTGTGGCATTCGGCCTACAGTTGGGACGCCATATTTCGTAACTGTGTTCATATTGGATTCACGTGGAATTGCGGAATAAAACACTTCAGTAGTAGTTGTCGTATAATCACGGTAAAGGTACACTAAGCATTTAGATTCTTATATTAGTCAAGGAACTATTTCTAATAACAACAACCGATAGTTAGAAAACGCGCGGCGGTTAGGAGCTAGGGCGCGCGTGCCGGTTCGAAACGTGTTCCTGCGTGTACTACGCTTGCGTCGGACGTTCATCGGCGCGCGAGCGATTCGGTTGCGTTATCGCTCTCCCTCTCTCATGCCTCGAGTGCATAGTCATTAAAGCGAGAGGGAAGGCATGCGCGGCGGCGTTCGGAAGTGCGAGGGCTTGAATTATTTGCGACAAGCTTAATTTACAAAAATTGTATAACCCTGAGGTTTCTCATTTTTTGTTAATTTTAAGGTAATAAACCATTTATTAAACCTTGTGCTTCTTGCAAAAAAAATCTTTCTTTTTCTCGAAGTCATGATAAAATATAGTATGCAACTCTTGAATAAAACGGATTCATATCGAGGGCCATGAATCACTCGCGTCTCTCAGGATTCTAACACTTGAATCATCATCATGAATCACTCCCTACGGTCGTGATTCAGTTGTTTAATCTTTCACTTGTTCGTGATTCATCTATGGTCCTCGCTTTAAATCCGTCCTTTATTTACTAATTGCATAATATACAATTTTTTTTGTAGTTCTAATTGCCTATTCACAAAGTACCAGGAGAACAGAATCATGAAGTAACCAAAAATCTGGGGCTGGAATCAGGAGTGGTAAAGACTCTAAAACTACTAGGACACCAGAATGATAAAGTAAAGAAGTACTTACATATTTCCAGTATTTTCATCATGAGCGGCAAAGACTCTCAAACTACCAGAATCTCCAGAATCATGAAGAAATAGATCGGTAACCAGAATTGATTGACAAAATCTGTATTAATGCGAGCGAAGCCGCAGGCAAAGCCTAGTCGATCATAAACCGCCTAGTTATGAAAGCATCTCCATTACAAACCCCAACTCACTAACATCTAAACTAAAACTAACACTGTCCAAATGAAGATATCGCTAAACCTTTAAGGAAGCCGCTGGATGTCCAATTAATTAGAAGTCCGATCGCGATTGCCACTGTTGCTATTAATCAGCAGATCGACATTGATAGCCAACGCTTGCTAACGGCCACACAATGTGGATGTACTAGGGTATCAGAAATTGGAAGCAATGGTGAAAGTGTTGAGTTCAATGTAAGTAGTATGTAGTGTAGTTTAAGGTGAATATTTTATCTCTGTGACGAAAAGTAAAAGAAAAAAGAGGAAGGAAATGAAATAAGTCTGCCAGGATATCTTCATTGATTGTCAAAGCTTACTAATAGCCACATAATGTGGAAGTACTAGGGTTGCAGAAATTAGAATAAATGGTTAAAATAATGTGCTGAGTTGAATGTAATCGACATCGGACGCTCTATATCTCTCACATTTTTCTGCTCGCATTCTCGTCAAATCTGAAAAAGTATATTTATAATATCTTCTGTTCATTACAATGCATCTGTCATCATATCTTTCAACCCCCTTAGGTTGGCTGGCACAGAATGCTTAAGACATTTAGGTCCGCCTTTATATACCATTTTGAGAAAAAAAAGTCAAGTAAATAAATAAGGAACGGAATCAGTCCATTCTCCACGTCTATATTTAGAATGATCATGAGCCGCCATCTTTAGGGTCTCATCTTTCAAAGACCAGTGTTTTGATATCCCTAATGGCACCGGCAACCCGTTAAACTTCTGGTTTAAGATGTGATACAATCTCGAGTGAGTCGAGCCACAGACACCGCCTTAACAGCCGGATTGTTAATTAATTATACGTATAAATGTGCAACTGGTTTTACCGAAGTGCTCTGCACTGTATTTTGTGTTTTTTTTTTTGTGCGAAGGTATTGGCTACTGTTTTTAAAGGACTGTTTTGTTCTTTGATTGAGCGAATAAATTTTGTAGCTTTTTTGAGTTGTTCGATTGTGTTCATGGGTTCTCAGGTTTTAATAATCTCAAGACTATTAATAATAGCAATAAAAAGATGTTTTTTATTCCTAAGGGTGTTGCTTAAACAGCAGTTCCCAATATAAAAATACTAAGTTTTAGTCGTTTGCAATTTTACTTTTTTTAAGTCTACACTAATATTATAAAGAGGAAAGATTTGTACCTATTTTTGTATGTTTGTATGTTTGTAATGAATAGGCTCAAAAAGTACTGGGCCGATTTAAAAAATTCTTTCACCAATAGAATGCTACATTCTTCCAATTTGACATAGGATACATTTCATTTTGAAAAAAATTAGGGATCCTTGGTAAAATTTGAACAATGTAACCGAAGGTGTAGAAAAATGAGTCTTAAAAAAAAATAATTATCTACCCCGTGCGAAGCCGGGACGGGCTGCTAGTATTAAATAAAGAGCTTATATAATTTTAAAATAAGTATGGAGACTTAATTTCGGAACGGTTAAATCAGGCCGAAATAAAATAAGTTCAGTAATTTAAATTTACTGTTCAGCTCACTTATCTCAAACCCCACCGTATCATACTTAAACTCGCGCACTGTAATAAATACCATAACTAAATTCGTACAGCAAGAATCCAAGCTCACATTTAATTTAATTAACCGCCAAGCGAATTCGCGGCAAAACCCACCTATAATTACAACATAATCAACGACAAAATCCAAAAAAAGAACGCTTGAGAGAAAATTACTGCCATTAAAAACACGGAAAATATCTGGCATTCAACGGGTTGCCAGTATCACGGAGTATCACCTGATTAAATACTCAACTTTTTGCTCGGAACCGCTTCCAAATTCAAATTAAGACGTTAAAAGTGACCTGGAGCGATACTAATGAGGAGGTATTTTTTTTTAATTTTGCGTAAATCCGTGGGAGGTACAATTCAATTCGTCGATAATGGACATTAAGCGTTCGATTTTGGTTGAACTTTTATTGCTGTAAAGATGATTAAAGAAGGTAGAAGCAAACGTGGCCAGTTACAGATTTTTTCTGATATATAAAATTTCCAGGTACTTTTTTATAGCTCTTCAGCTAACTGCTTCAGCATTCTTTTTCTCCGTTCGCACCTTTGACAACTTGTGTTGAAAAAAAAATTGTTTGTGCTGCCACAGTCTGTGTTTCACACACTTTCTGGCAATTTATCAATAAACTGTAGTATCGGGTTAGCCTTCTGTGACTTTAACAAATAGAGAACGAAATTTAAATGTCTGAGTAAGTATACTGAAGATTGTTTTTTCTTCAGTTTTTAGAATGTTTTCAGGTTCATTCATGTTTATACTTAGTGTGGGTTAAATGTGTTTCATGGTAATTAGATTCTTGATTAAAGTATTTTTTGAATTGATTTTGAAATGATTTTGAATGGTGAGGAATAAGTCAGATTTGTGATCACCGTTATCATTTTAGCCGTAAGACATCCACTGTTGAACATAGGCTTTCAAATATTCCTGCCTTTTAAAACTAAAATTTATTTAGCTCAAACGTTAATTCAGCCAATCATTGATTACGCCGATGCTTGCTATCTGGATGCCACTGAGGAGCTTTAAATAAGCTTGAGCGCTTGCAAAACCTGTGTATTCGTTTTGTTTTTGGTCTGAGGAAATATGATCATGACTCTCAGTTCCGCAAGGATCTCAAGTGGCTCCCTATCTGTCTTAGCAGGGTCCCCTGCATATTATGTCTCCTGTTCAACATACTTCTTAACCCTGCATACCCTGGCACCTGGCGATCGTTTTTCATTTACTCGCCCTGCCGACGCCCTTTGAAGATCCCGCCTTAAACTTCATCTCTCTCCAGATTCACAATTCTCTCGATTCCAGATTCACAACTCTCTGGGCTCTCGTGGACACAGGTCTGGTTAAAATTATCTACGCCTGTGTCTACCGTTCGCACAGTGAAGATCAGGAGACAACCAGGCTCACAGAGTACCTCAGTGAGGCGGCTGATGCGGCACAGCAGCGGTACCCTGACGCCCAATTAGTGTTACTGGGGGACTTTAATGCCCACCACCAGGAGTGGCTCTTCCCATACCAGTGCACTGATCATACTGGACGGGAGATGCGTAAGCTTTCGTTAGCGCTAAACCTCACCCAGCTGGTCAATGGGGCAACAAGGGTACCGGATGTTGATTCGCACACTGCGAATTGCTTGGACCTTCTGCTGACAACAGATCCAGACAGATACTCTGTGTCGATAGCTTCACCTTTATAGTCTGTCTATGCCCCGCCCGATCCCAGCCCAAGAGGCATCCGGCGGGTTTGGCGGTACAAGTCAGCAGATTGGGATGGTATGCAATCTTTCTTCCTATGCTATCCTTGGCAGCCTACTTGCTTTTCTTCGACTGATCCATCGCCGTGCGCGGATACCGTGACGTACTCGTCTCTAAACATAGGACGTACCTGGCTTGGGTCCACGCTCGATTGCGCTAGGCAAGTGACGTGGATCAGAAGAAGAAGGCCTTCAACAGGGCTGCTAAGTCCTGCAAGATGGTGTTGCGAAGGGCTCGGTTCGACCATATCGGCCGAATAGGGACCAAACTTGCTTCTTACCCAGCAGGTAGTAAGGCGTTTTGGTCCCTGGCTAAGTCGGTCGAGTCGAACTTCTGCCGTCCCTCACTACCGCCACTGCTGAAACCCGACGGGTTACTGGCTCACTCCGCTGAGGAGAAGGCAAATTTATTTGCCTCTCTTTTTGCGGAATCTTCACGTCTGAATCCTGGTGACGCGCGGCCCCTTCCTTCTCCTGATGGATGCGAGACGAGTATGTCAGACGTTCGCATCCATCAAAAGGACGTCCGTAGGGTGCTGCGCAACCTCGACGTGAACAAGGCTAGCGGCCCTGACGGAATACCAGCTTATATTTCTTAGAACCTGTGCGCCTGAACTGTCTCCGATTTTGACACGCCTATTCCGCCTTTCGTATGAGGCTGGTAAAGTGCTGAATGCTTGGAAGCAAGCTAATGTACAGCCCGTGCCCAAGAAGGGCAGTCGAGCTGACCCGGCCAACTACAGACCCATATCTGTAACCTCCATACTCTGTAAGAGTGGAACGTGTACTCAATATTAAGCTCCTGGCATACCTAGAAGCAAACGATATCCTTAGTGACGGCCAATATGGATGCCGCCGAAATCGGTCTACTGGGGATCTTCTAGCGTATGCCATTCACATCTGCAGTGAGGCCATCGAGAGGCACGGGGAAGCGCTTGCCGTCTCCCTCGACATCTCGAAGGCTTTTAATAGGGTCTGGCATGAAAGCCTTATTGATAAGCTTCCTTCATTCGATTTACCCGGTGGTCTGTGTGATTGGATTGCAGACTTCCTGAGAGATCGGTCCATTCGAGTGGTTATCGATGGCTGCTCGTCGGACCAATTGGATATCAATGCCGGGGTCCCTAAGAGGTCGGTACTCTCAGCAACTTTATTCTTGCTGCACATTAACGATCTGCTAAAACCCGGCACCTTTGGGTATGCTGACGACAGCACTGTTGCTGAGAGATACTTGTCTAACGCTCGTGCTACCGGGCCTCAGATTCAGTCTCTCCAGGAGGCCATGGTGGAGCGCTTGAACCTGTCCTTGCAGGCAGTCTCCGAATGGGGTGATGCCAATCTGGTCAAGTTTAATGCTTCTAAAACCCAGGCGTGTGCTTTTTTCCGCTAAAAAGAGCCAATTTCACCCGGCTCCAACTTGCCGAGATGCGACCGTGCCAATAACTGACCATCCTGAGCTTCTTGGCGTTACGTTGACATTGACTCTCAATTTTGGCCCATACATTGAGGCAAAGGCTCAGATGGCTGCCAAAAAGCTGGGGATCCTTGCAAAGGTGAGAAGGTACTTCACGCCAGAACAGCTACTCAGCTTGTATCAAGCGCAAGTTCGATCATGCATGGAGTATTGTTCCCATCTCTGGGACGGGTCTGCCAAATACCAGCTTGATGCACTAGAGTCGATCGAAAAGCGGGCCAAGAGGCTCATCGGCGATGAAGCACTGGTTAAGTCAAAGCTCCAGAGCGTTGAACACCGTCGCCGAGTTGCCAGCTTGTCGGTTTTTGTCGATTACATTTCGGGGAGTGTGTGTTGGAATTGCACGATCAAATTCCGGCCAGCCCGTTTCATAATCGGGCTACCAGATGTACGGCGATGCGCCATCGGTACATGGTGGACATCCTACCCATACACACTAAACGTTTTGAGAATACTTTTATTATGCGTACAGCTAAGGAGTGGAATTCCCTGCCGGCGTCTGTGTTTCCCGATAGCTACAATCTAGGGGTCTTTAAGTCAAGAGTGAATAGGTTACTTCTAGGCAAGCGTGCTCCACCGTCGACCACATCATCGCTTACCATCAGGTGAGATAGTGGATAAGCGCGAGCCTATAATAAAAAAAAAAAAAACTCAATTTCCCATCCCATAAAACTAATTTCTATTCCCACTCCTCTGTTCATGCAATACGATTGTGGAACTCACTTCCACCTAAGATCCGTGAAGCTCAAAGTATTTCTATTTTTACGAAGCCAAGTCAAAGAACACTATCTTTCTTCCTTCCTGTGATATTTTATATTATATGTATGTATATTTTATTTTGTTTTATTGTTATGTAGTTATTATTTTTTCCTTCAATATAATTATATATAGAAGTGTTTAGGCACTTATTGTAATTTTGTATACTATGTTTGTATTATTTAAGTTTTACAGTCTTCTTTACCTTGACACACTGTGTCAATGTTTTTTATCCAAATCTCCTGTCGCAGGTCTGCTGGAAGAATTTTTTCTACAAATAAGCAGCACCTTTGTGCTCTTCTATCTTTATATGTATTTTCTCTTTTAAGTGTTTTGTGTGAACATAAATAAATAAATAGGCCTCCCCCAAGTTTTACCAAATCGAGCGGTCCTTTGCGTTTAAACGAAATTATTCAAATTATTTAGTTTAAACCTCAATCAATCTGAGAATGTTCAAACATTTAGAGATTTAGAAATTACGATAAATTCTTCGTTCCCTTTCCTAATTAAGACCACTATTTTAAGCACATAACGACACTTAAAAAACTTAAATATTTGACCATAGTAAAAGTAACAAATTAAGGTCATCTGTGAAAAATAACAACCATACATCTCAGTCTCAAATAATTTAAGAGTTAATAGTTTAATTTATTCGTATGCGTTCGTTAAGATTCAGGTTTTTTAATTAAGACATCTTGTTTCCAGTGATTAAGGACCTTTATGCTTTTTATCATTTTGCTCCCAACATGCCTGTACCACCCAAAAATATGTCTTATTTTTAGAAGCTTAAATTACAATTTTGAATGGTAAAGTCCCACATTCGTGGAAGACATGTGATTGTACTCCTTTCTTGTTTATTTTTCGTAGAAAAATGTCTCGAATTCAATAAGTAATGGCGGCTAGTGTTAATTTGTCGAATTGTTGTGTTAAATTAAAAATAATGTAATTAGGTAGGATCTAAATAATTGGAAGTCGATTCCGTAAAATTCTTTCGGCTAAACCATTTTGGGAAAATAAGAAATGTCACGGTATAGTATAACTGAATACCTAGTATATTATATTCGTAAGTACAGCAAGCGTACGGAGAACCAGTACGTGTGCATTTGCAGCTGTATGCCTAAATCGTATTTTACTCGTACTGCCAACCTCCCAGACTAGTAAAAAGTTCACTACATAACAATAAGCTGCTTTTCCAATTTTTTTTTATAACAGAAATGAGAAAAGATAGATAAAAATATGAGAAACCACCGGTAAAGCTAAAACTGATACAAAACTGGTAAACTTGTTTCAGTCATACAAATACTTTGAGATATTTGAGGTAATACGTTAATGACATCTCATGGCCGTGCCTCTACCCCGAAAAGTTAAACAAAAGTGCACCTTATGGTATATCTACATTTTCCTAGATATAATAGGGAGTAAATCTTTTGTACATTATGCGAAGTTTTAGAGAAAGAGATTTGTAACTATTATGGTGTACAATAAAGTATAGGTATTCTAAATATGAAATAATACTAGCAAGTCACAGTCTAACAACGTTTAAAAATAAAATTAAACTACCGTTCCACCCCACTGTGTTACACACACTTTACCTACGTACCAACTCAAAGTCTAGACCACACCACAACAGACCATCCTTTCCTGTACTACCTAACGAAATTCACTGCACCTTCACCGCACCGTATTTCTACTTAGCGTTCACTTAGCTTCGAATCGAGTTCAATATAAATCTAGCGAGCATTCGATTACATCTATCCAGTGTATCGCAGAATAGATTATCTGGAGCCGGGGTAAGCACAAAGGGTGGTGGTAACGACGTTCTGCCATTGATTGGGACGCCAGTGTTTTAAATAACGGTGTGGGAAATTGAAGTTTTTGGATTTTGTATTGAAGAGCTTAGGTGACATTACAGCAGCGGCCAGCAAAAGTGGCATTGATCCGAGGCATACATCCGTAAGTGCCTAGCTCTTTAGCGTGCCTAGTTGTGGCCAACGCTCGTATTGTACTATTCTCAAATAATGCGCGGAAATTACAACTAAGTAGTACCTAGAACTCATTTTGTCAAATAGATTACTTTCAAATTAAATGACGAATAACGAACAAAAATTTTTTTTTCCCGCGTTAAAGTGTTCAGTTGTTTTTTTTCAATAAACAGCTTTTTATCAAAGCCAGTTAACCTTTGACAAGTTACTGCCTTGGTTGCCATGTTTCGGAGTAAAATATCGTTTCATTAACACGCAAAAAAGCGTGGGGTGCTTGATGTCAATGGTTATAATATTTTATTGACAGATATTGCTCAAAGTGGAGTCATTTTGAAAATATCTTAAAAAGCACCCCACGCTTTATTTCCATTTTTTTTCGTTTATCACATTGTTCTTAAGAAAAATTATTGAATATTATTTTATACTTTTTAGTTTGGTTTTCTATTAAAGCGTGTTTTTTAGTTTTATAAACTATTATTTATTTTTAAATTACAACTTTTGCCGGCCACTGCTCGCATGTATTTGGCCAGCAGAGCAATTTCGATTTATCTCGAAGAAGGTTGTCAAAATAATGCTTAAATTTCCAAGTATGTTTTAGAGAAAAAATATTATATATTATTTAAGTTTTTTATATATTAAATATTATTTTAACTAACCTGTAATAATAGAGGGCCAATTCTTGTATTTTTAAGAATGTTTGTGTTGTAATATTTAAATTACGCGCTTTCTTAATGCAACTCATTACTTTATAGTATATGTTATCTGTGGCTTTTATTGTGCTCTGTGACATCACGAGATAGATGTTTTTCTTTAAACTAATTACTAAATTAAAAGTGTTTAATACAAGTAAACTCGTCGTCTTTATTACAAAATCAACAGTTTATGTTACAGTTCTAGCTAAGATCTATCAAAATATTTGTTTTAATAATATAAATACGCTTTAGACTTTGACATTGATAGTCACTATGATGATATAGTGACAAAATTGTGCACATTTCCCTCATAGTCACGTACTATAACGTGTAAATGCCATTATGATTACGTTGTGTAAATGGGATAGTGCTATTTGTTGTGTCATAGCTCCGTTACTCCGTTTTTTTGACACGTCATAGTAGGCCCCTGAGGCCCCAGACAAGTGATATTTTATCATTGAAAGCGGGCTATAGCTAAACGTAAAATTTCAACAAGTAAAATTTCAAAATTTAAAAAAACCCCGACTCATTTTTATTTCATGCTACATAACCTCTTATTTTATCTAGTACATCTATACTAATATTATAAAGCTGAAGAGTTTGTTTGCTTGAACGCGCCAATCTCAGGAACTACTGGTAGTAATTGAAAAAATATTTTTGTGTTGGATAGTCCATTTATCGAGGAAGGTTATAAGGCTATATAACATCACGCTACGACCAATAACAGCGGAGCATCAATAAAAATGTTGTAAAAACGGGAAAAAATATTTCTTTATGAGAGCTTCCGTTGCGTGTGCTGCGAAAACGGCTTATGTTACGCAAATATCATGTATGATGGAATTGTTCCTCTTTAAAATTCTTAAAAAAAACTACACTTATATTATAAAGCTGAAGAGTTTGTTTGTTTGTTTGTTTGTTTGTCTATACTTATATTATAAAGCTGAAGAATTTGTTTGTTTGAACGCGCTTATCTCAGGAACTATCTTTTAAGATTGACTCACTATAACCTTTTTTATGGTAATCAAATTTGTTAATTTGCGAAGGAGTTTTATCAACATCTATACTAATATTATAAAGCTGAAGAGTTTGTTTTTTTGTAGGATAGGTAGGTAGTTGACGAGAGCGAAGCCGCGGGGGTCAGCTAGTAGTAGATGTGCTTCGATCGGCAATCTATTGAACATGTAATTATGACACTATATCTTGCGAAAACATCCCGATTCAAACAGTAAAACGCCTGACAATCACAAAACTAGAAAGAAACTCAAGTAGGTAGAGGCGAGCAGCCCTAACGCGTGTTTACGTAATGTGCGCTTTTAGGCACTTATTTCAAGGACAGGGCCGAGTCACAATACTGTTAGATATCATTACCGTGAAATCGGACACATTTTAAGTTCCGTGGCAAGAGGACGTTCCTACAACTGTTCCGTATTACCCCACCGTACCCACCAAAATTTATTGAGATTCTTAATTTCAAAATCAGAAGCATCTATAATAATGCCGTCCTGAATCAACATCTATCGTGATCCTCAACAATAAATGAGTGAAAAACGAGAGCATAATTTACTGTTCGAGCTCCTACGACAAAATATTAGGAGCAGAAAAGTGAGGCCCTTTGCCGTGTTTATTCGAAACAATTATATCGTGGTAGTATTGTTCCGCTGTAAAGTTTTTTGCTGGTCGCGACAAGGTACCATTTAGTTATCAAATAAAGCTATACATAATGCATTGTAACTAGAAACATCCAGACTATGAGTTATGACTAAAGACATAATACTCGTAATTCTTGTTCCCGACTGCATTCGCATTGTGTTAAATCGCTTACACAAGTTTTAACACGACTCATTTACATAAATGATTTAATATATTTGTTAGGGCTCGGCCATGTTTTGAGAGCAGAGTATAGGTTTGTAATATATTCAGTTTGGGAAAGGTAATGTATGTATTTATAATAGAGGTTTACCGATAAGGCTGTTATTTGTTTTGACAATTTATTGGTTATATTTTGAAATAATTTTGTGCCAATAAATTTAATGAGATACAAAATTAGTTTGGGATTCAGATTCATTAGAACTTGAGCAGGAAATTGTCGTCATTAATGTGTGCACTATAAAAGCATGCGTGCATTTTTTCATGAATAATTGAAGCGTGCTACATCGTCGACCACATCATCCCTTACCATCAGGTGGGGTAGTAGTCAAGCGCGAGCCTATCAATAATAATAAAAATATGTCGGTCGCTTACCACCTTTGAAAACAATATATTTATATTCAGACTGAATGTACAAGAAAACGGAATACGTTCCAAGTCCCTGTAAATAAAATCCAACTTCCTATTATGCCTTTAGTAATGCTTAACTTACTATGGTCTTTTATCTAATAAATGACCAAAGTGATGTTCTTTACTTAGTGGAAAGACAAAAGGATTGGCATGCACTCCTAAATGTTGGTTTGACATTACGACATTCGATATAACCGATAGGTTGACACTATCTAAAGCCAAAGGCATTACCCCTAGAACAGCCAGTTAAACCATGTGTCCACAGCCTTACGCATAAATACATCCGGGTGGCACACACGTTAACCACCTACAGCGTAACCAACGGTCTCTGTTATGTACTACGCTTTATATTTGAATAAGCACCATGTACGCTGCCTTATAGTTAAGCTATTATGAAAATTACAATTATGCACAGTAGCTTGTTGTATTTTGTAGGCAGTTGTTTATTACTTTCAGCGTTAACTATAGAGGAACTATGGTACATTCAGTATGTAGGGAATACTGTGTAATTGTCAGGAGAAGCCATTATTGCATGGGTTCTTTCGGGCTAGATGTTAAGCAAACCAACTTCTTTGTTTGTATGTAGTTTCACAATGTAACTGATCACGTTATTTATTGGCGAATAACGTAAGCGACATTCCACTAAGCACGTAGTTTGATCTACACGAACAATCGGTTCCTCTCACTGTATATCTCCATAAGTTCAGTTTTATCACAAATTAACAACTCAATCCAAAACGCCATCCTCTGCCTCGATCCTCTGTCTCTCCCCCTTCTGTTCGCGCCTAAAACTAGTGCTTAATGTTACGTCGAATTGACATCTGTCAGTCATTTGAAACCATATCTCCATAGACTACTATTCTCTTCAGAAGGAAATCTTTAGAAGTGCCCACAAGTAAATCTATAAAAACTTAAATGGACTGTGTTAAAGTAGTGGTGGTCCAGCTGAATTGATCGAGACTTTAATCGATATTTTTTGATGACGGTATTGTTGTCGTGGCTTTACACACGACCTCTCTCCAGTTGATTCTGAATCAAAATGACAGTCTGGTGTATTGCCGCAGATTTAATTTGATCAGTCCACGACCAAACTCGGCTGCTTAAAAAGCGAAATAAAAAGACGTAAACAAGATGAAAATCATGCTGTGCAGTCGGAGGATACATATGCGCGAGCTTGTTGACCAAATCCAGATGTATCCAAATATACGTGCATAACATATAAGTGCTATATATTTTTGTAATCACCTCTTAAAACCCTTTATTTTGATACCCCACACGATGGGCTTGGAAGAAGAAAAAAAATTGGGCGCCCACAATATGCGCCCAAAATCCGCCACTTTTCTATTTTCCAATTTTAATATAGCCAGTGACATTCGCACGGTAAAGACAAATCGTAAGAATCATCAAAATCGGCCAACGAGTTTGTTCTCTAGAACGCGACAAAGGAACAAACATACATACATACATAGACTGATAAACACATTACCCTCCTTCGGCAGTCGGGTAAAAATAATAAGAAAAAGTCAACAAAACACAAAGTATTTTTTTTTTTTTTTTTTTTTATTGTATATAGGCTCGCGCTTGACCACTATCTCACCTGATGGTAAGCGATGATGTGGTCGACGGTGAAGCACGCTTGCCTAGAAGTAACCTATTCACTCTTGACTTAAAGACCCCTAGATTGTAGCTATCGGGAAACACAGACTCCGGCAGGGAATTCCACTGTATTCCATTCCATTGTATTTATCAAGGAGTTGCTAATCAACTTTGTAAAGAACATTGTTTGTTTATTACATTAACTTACTTTGTAAGAATTCGCGAGTTTTTGTTTCTTTCAAGTTTATTCTTTTAATATGTGGGTGTTGAAAGTATCACTTCTTTGTGCTGGAGATTTGTTTAATCAACATTTTTTTTTATCCTGGGTGCCTTTAACCCGGAATGTTTTTGCTACAATGTGTAACGGTGTAACTCCTGTTATGTTTCTGGTGTTGTTCAACGAAATACCTCGTTCCTGCTAAAGAATCTCGAGTAAGGTAATCTGTCACCTTGTTCTCATAATGTTGATGGCTATACGACAAAACTTTTAGACGCGGTCAAGAAGGCCGCTGAAGGCGAAATGTATCGAGTGGTCTACACTGCAGAAGACCGCATAATTTGAAGACGCGTCGTATGTGGTCGCAATCCTAAGGAGTTAGGAAGCGATAAAGAAGAATACGACAATGCAGACTTAGGAAAAGATTGATGGGTTGTAAGGTAATGCTACTATCATAAGGAAGCTAGTGAACTATGAGATGACGCTTACCTGTAGATGTAACTTAGTCACTCTTAACCTAAAGAACCCCAGGTTACAGGTATCTGGAAACAGACTCGGGCAGGGAATGTGATAGCCTTAGAAGTCAAATTTGACAGCTATAAAAATACTTTATTTATGTTAAACTTGATGCTTACGTATGATACTCTTTGTTATAGTGTATGGGTAACATAATAATTAATTAAGATTATGAATTACATTTTTCGTAGAAGTTAAAATGAGAAACGTCCTCGGTCTTCTTAGATTGTTACGATTATAATAAGTAATCATAATGAATCACTTTAAGAATTCCTGTTAGTTCAAAGCAAGCAGGTATCATCTCTTACTATCAGAGGCTTTAGACAAAGTGTTATGTAGAAATGCCAAAATTTTAAACATTGATCACGTGCCATTTAGATAGCGCAGCATTCCCATACATTTTTGACATTTTCTCAATCGCTATAGTGACGCTTTCGATGATAAAATGTCACTGTTGTCTAAAGTTTCAGATAAGTTAGAAATCAATGGTCAAACAAACCTCAAAGTTAATAAATCCTAAAATTGCACCACCACCAATAAAATGCAGTGATGTGCGTACTTCATTTGCCGCCGTATCGTGATGTAAACAAAGTGTTAAAATACCTTTATGTTAAGTATGTAAGGACTGGAGATAAGCATGTGTTCTGTACGCACTGGTGGGCCAGGACCGGTTCGTATTATACCCTCTCTTTGGCCACCGCATGGGTAGGATAAGCAGAAAAGGTAGTTTTTGCAAAATGCAGTGATTGATTTTTGTCAAAACACCTGTGAAATTACGAAAAAAAAATAGCTTTGATCTAAGAAACTGCTTGAAATTTCATACTACGTTCAAAATAAACCCCAATTAACAATTTTTGCTAATTGGCATCAGTATTAGAACCCTAATGAGCTCTGTTGTAAGCATAGGTATGGAAACTGAGGTTACTGTACTAAGGTACTCCATTGACAAGTATAATGCCTGGTGGCGTGGATGGATGAACAGAGATATCTAAGAAAATATGGATGGGTTGTGTTAGGAATGATAATATAACAATATGAAAGAAAAGAGAGTTAATGATATTGTGACGGTTGCCAGGGGAGAATGGAAGAAAATCCTCGTATTTTGACGACCCAAACAATTATCAGACAAGGGCAGGAAAACGATGATGATGATGGCAACTGAAACTAAAAGAAAACTAACCAAAAAATTATGAATAGTTTACTTTATTAGGCAAATATTATAATTTAAAATACTTCATCATCATCATTTCAACCAAAAGACGTCCACTGCTGGACATAGGCCACCTCCAAGCCACACTGATCGGTCTTGTGCAAGTCGGATCTACCGGATTCCCACAGCCTTGTCGACTCCATCTAGAGGGACGCCTTACAACGCTGCGTCTTCCGATACGCGGCCGCCACCCCAGAACTTTTCGGCCCCAAAGACAATCCGTTCTGCGCAATGTGCTCTGTCCACTGCCACTTATGTTTGGCAATCCTTCGGGCTATGTGGGTTACCGTGATTCTCTTGCGGATGTTTTCATTTCTTATTCGATCAAGCATGGCAACTCCGAGCATAGTCACTGCGGTTGGACGTGAAGATACCGTGCAATTTCCCGAATGCCGCCCAGCCGAATCGGCTTTGACGGTTGACCTCCTTCTCGAAAGTAGACCTACCTAATTGGACCGCTTGTCCAAGGCAGACAAAACTGTCCACAAGCTTGAGTGCAGAGTCTCCGATGTTGATAGAATTAAAATGCTTACCTATTTATAATATAAGGTGACTCGTACTTCGAATTAAAAGTAAGCCTGCGCTGTACATGAATATGCGAACCATACCAAAACGCAGATCGCAGCCGTATCCGCTAAAATAAAAGCTGAGCAAGGTCTGTGACCTTTAACTGGATTCAATGGGTACGCATAATCATCTTCTCATCAATATCTTAATTACGAACTTATGTGGGAAGACATCGGTTCCATTCCGCCTTTGCAACCACTCTGATTCACGAAGTTAAGATGTGACTTTGAGCAGTTTATATACTGGCCTTCAAAACTTAGTATCACACTTTTTAAATTTCAATTTCTCCTAAACTATATATGTCAGAGTTTTGAAATAAAAAAAAAACATTTTGTAGAATATTTCATCAACTTTCTTTGAAATTATAGTTAACAATAAATTATTCGTGTTTATCAATTAGATCAGCTGTTATATAACGTCCAAGCAAGCAGAAATTCACATTTTTAATTTTAGTAGAATCTCAAAATATTGTGTTTTATTAAACAAGGAAACCGTAAAATTCATTTGAATTTTTTGTAGGTTTTTCTGTTAATATCAAATCATCACTAAATTACATACACTAAGCATTTGACAACTAAAGCGCTATTCTGCTATTAAAAAACATCATCATCTTCCTGTCCTTGACCCATATTACTTGGGTTCGGTGCAACTTGTTACCTTCTTCCATACCATCCTGTCTACTGTTACGCTTTCACTGATTCCCTTTTCTTTCATGTTACTCCTCACACAATCCATCCATATTTTCTTTGCCCTTACCCTCCTTCTTCATCCATCCATGTTCATATTCATATTAAAATGCAAAAGTAAATTGACAATATTTAAATCCCATGACCAGCTAAAGCTAGGCATAGAATAACTTGATGGATTAAATATAAAATATTCATAAACACACAGTTGACAACCGTTAAGTGCTTCATTGTCATCATTAAAAGCATGTCTTATACAAACATGGCTTCTTACATACCGCAGAAGAAGATTTACTTAACAAACGGTTCTGTTGATCCTACGAGGGATAAAAGGCGTGATGTGCTCTATATTTTGTCAATATTTTGGTATATTATGTTTTATTATACTAACGGGCCTTTATTTCATTTTGGGCACCTGAACAAAAGATACGATTATTGCAGTCTGTCAATCTGTCAACTCTACTCTCTAGTTTCTTCCTCAGGCCGTATTTATCCTTAAATATTTGTTTTTTTTGGAATCCTAAATTGTTTTCCCCTGCATCGTTATATTACAAAATCTAACACAGATAATCTTTTTCTATATTTAGTCAGGTAAAAACCCAATTTCTAAACTAGTTTTAAGTACCTTTTACCTTAGAAGAACCAATAGTTATCATATACGAAAACAATTTATATTCGAGACATGAAGAATGCACTCTTGCGACCCCACATGAACCCCTTCGCCTGTCCACACAGTTTTAAAATTATGATAATCTTACCCACTTCGAAAGTCCTTGAAGATACAAAACAACCCATCCGCGATCATCTCTGACGTCACCCCACGCACAGACAAACAAAGGGACAAAACTCGATATTTTAAAGAGGGCCTCGTTTTAAATTTATAATGCCACCTTCTGTATTCAACACTCACTGACTACCAATTTTGCAACGCGAATGTATAAGACGAGCCGATGCTGCTGGCAAAGATGGAACTAAGGAAGTATAATGATTGGCTAGGATTTTTCTTTGAGTGTTGCAAGAGGTTAAGATAAATTATGTTAATGGTTTAAACAAGGATGAGAGTGTCAATAGAGCTGTTTAGTTCAATTATGTTGAAGCTTTTTTCCATCTAATAATAAAATTGACAGAATCTTAATAAATTTTAAAATAATAGGTTGATAACCATAGTCTAGAAAGGAAATGACTATTCTAATGACGACAAATATAATATAGATGGATGAAGAAGAAGGCATGTTGCTTCGAGCTCTAATAATTTTAGATAAGGGCGGATTAATGATAATCTATAATCTACGAGTTGGGATACGGACCAATTTTTAAAAGAACTGGGATGCCAAAACAAATGAAGAGCATACTTTACAGCAATCTTCCAACCAACATGAAAAGATAGAACATACCAATAACCTTTTACAATCAAACATAGTTAACACCAATAACCACATCTCACAACACAACCAGAATAAAATATCAGAACAAAACAAACTGGAAACTGATCCACCATCATTCGGACATTCAATACTCAACCAACTCAGTTTCATTGTTCACAACACTCAAACTAAATCACTTGAAACCCACATCAAATCAGCGGCTAAACCTAGCATTAATCTGCACTAAGTCGCTATAATTCCCCTTAAGAACAACACAGGACACCATAAAAGCAATTGAACTGGCATTTGCGCCTACAAAATGCATAAGCCTCCCTTACAGGCCATTATTGTGCTGAACAAATCATGGTATTACTTTCGACTAGGCGGTCGCTGTGGTTTCGCTTGGTGAATTGTTGGTTAGCTTTTTGCGTGGCTAGAATTTGATTTTGGTAGTTGTTTTGTGTTGAATTTGACTGCGGGACCGATTGGATTTTAAAATTCAGGTTTTTAGATTTTGACTGTTTTGTTTTATGGTTCAGATTTTTTTTTGATTTGTTCTTGTTTATATTTTATCTTCTGGTTGAAATCCATACTACCCATCCATCCATAGAAATTATAAATGCGAACATAACTCTGTTTGTTTGTTATCTTTTCATGACTAAACGGCTGAGCCGATTTAGTTTAAAGAACATGGCCAAAATGTGCCCCACTGTGAGCAAACATACGTTTATTGCAGTTAATTTGAATTAAAAAAAATATGAATTTTAAATAGCTTTTTAAGCACTATAGCAGCAGTGGAGAAATAATATTTATTAAAAGTTGTTATGTTTGATTTTGCTCAATAATACCTTTTAATGTTGCCATATAATATTAACAAAGTTCACACCTAGGGAAAAATAATAGCTAAAAGACACATAAAAAAACAACACTGTTAGGAGTTTTGTTTTTTAATATGCACACAAAAAATATATTCGTAAATTATTCGTAAACTAATTATTTTTGTATGTTTTCTTAAGTAAGTATAAATAGAACCACCTTTGATTGATTGAAATAATTATAAATATTAGTGCAGTTACGGATAGGAATATTTTACATTACTACTGGCAACACCGCCGACAAATGTCAATCAAACTATTGACTCAAACGCCTGGCATAGATATATGTACATTAGTTGATATAAAATACCTTACCCGTAGTGCAGAAATCAACTATTTTAATCCTTAATAACTTTTGTTCACGACTGCTAAGCAATATGCGCCTTTTTAATTTTGTTTTTAGAAGATCAGTACTATTAACAGACATAGATTTTATATCTGTCCATTCTGGGGCACAAGCCCATACAATTTTTGGCCATGTCCTTTGGTTTGGAGATAGTTTGAGATCCCGAGAAGGACATTATATAGGTACCGGTAGTGTGTTCCCTTGGGATGATAGAACACATTATACGTGGGCGAAGCTGCCTAGTTTTGATATAATTGAAGACGTGGTTGCATTTTTTTGTCAATGAAGCAAAGACGCTAGACCTAGTAAACTAATTCAAAACTTAACCCGGCAACTCTTAAAGGGAACATCTTCAAATAAACCGCTTCATTCCAACTACATAAAATAAACCTCCCATACATTTATAAAATCACATATAAGGCATATCATATTCACAGACTTATTATTAGTAGCGGTGTCCAAAGCAAGGCTGGCGGCGTATACGCGTACTTATAAATCAAGTTATTCGTTACGCCCCAACCGCATTGTCCTCGCCTTTTGCTCAAAAAGAGCAATAAAGCAAAAGAAAGCAACGGAATATATCGAAAATCGAGCACGTCAAAATTTTATTCCGATCGAATCGAAAACGAATTCGGATGCGCAGGCACACGGTAATGCTGCAGGGATTTTTGATTGTCTGACGTTTTTGGGAGGACTGCTTATCGGTTAAAATTTTTGAATAGGTTGGCAAGTCGGAAAAGCAGGAAAGGATGTCGACAGTTTAAAGCTGTATTTTTTGATGATATATTGCTTAGTAGGTAGGTTTTGGTATCTGGTATGGGTATAAGGTATGTATCCGCTGGATGTGAGAAGTGTGGAACCAGACTATTCCAGAACGTCTATTTCTAGCAATAGACGTCTTTCTCAGAAATGATGATGATGAACGGTACCTGTAACGCAACGCCTTCTTTACCTTGCTTCCTTTGTAGGTCCTGTCCTACGATATGGATTGCAGCTTATGTTTTGTTAGTAACATTATAGACAAAAAAGACTGTGACTTCTTTTCAATGAGTTACATTATTCATATCTTCTCTATAAATCAGTGTAGTTACTGCTTTTTTTTCCTTCCCAGCAATACTGGAAAATTTTCCATTCCGGCCAAGATCTGCAGCTTTAGCTCAGGATTGTTTATCCACTGCTACTTATTCAACACTAGCAGTTTGTGCTTGTTATAAAGCACAAACTACCAGACGAAAACAGGCATTTCGTCCTTAAACCCTTAAAACATACCAGTTCAAAGCACCCGCATCATTACGGCATGTCGGAAGGTAACAAGCAGGAGCCTTGACGATCAAAACAATGGATCTCAGTATCGATGGCACTTGTCAAAAATGAAAATGTTCCAACTGACCGCCAGGTACGATAACTCTTTGTTTGTTCACATATTTGGATTCATGTATGGAGAATGCGCGTTTTGGTAAATCTTTTTTGGTTTTTAATATAATATTTCGGAGAAAGTGCTGTTTTTTTTGCAAAATTGTGGCTATAAAAGAAAGCCTAATCTGTAGTTAGTTAGCTACATTCTTAGACTACACATTTTTAAATTGTAGGGTTGCACTTCGTAAACTAAATCCTATTTCAATGATATAAGTAACACTATAGCTGAGGATGAACTTTTCTCTCCGAAATATGCACGGTTGCTATGGGAAAGGTGACAGGAACGAAGTTGCAGAAGAAGCTATTGCTATATGGATTGATTATCTACAAATTTAACATGTTAAATAGTTGCATTTAGAATTAGTGGCAAATCTGTAGTAGGATTATTTTACAAGCTAATGCCCGCGATTCAATCCGCGTGGATTAGTACTTCACCCGATATCTTCAGAAATTATAGCATATAATGTGTTATTCCAGTGAAGAAGTTATAATACTTTAAAGTTTTATAGAAATCCGTACAGTAATTTTTACATGAAAGAGTAATAAACATACACCCCCACAAAATTTCACACTGATCTAATACCTTTAAACGAGCAATTCTTGTACAAATGTAAGTATATAATATATAATCTGAATTTTGGAAACGGCTCCAACAATCTTCATGAAATTTAGTATGCAGGGGGTTTCGGAGGCGATAAATCGACCTAGCTAGGTTTCATTTTAGAAAACATCGTTTTTTCTATTTTCACTCGAGCAAAGCTCGGTCGCCCAGGTACTAATATTAGAAGAAGTAGAAATTTCAAGCTGCACGCAAAGGTGTAAGTTCTACGATGATATTCTTTACCGTAATAAAATAAACCGTTACCTCGTCAAAAAATTGTGAATTCTGTACATACCACAGCCTAGCAGAAAAAGAACAAGATTGCAAAGTTAGCCTGGATATAATCATTACACAGAACAATGGCGTATCAATGGCACTTGATAAAAAATATTGAAACTCAGCTATCAAACACGCTAAGATGGCTTTGTTCAGGTTTAACCGTGAATATTTTGTGGTGATCGATTTTTTTTAATGAATGGAAACTGAATAAATAATCTGAAGCCTAATTCAATCTAATTTTACAATTTTCCTTATTATTACAGGCTTGCGTTTGACTACCATTTTACCTGATGGTACCTATACGATGATTTGGACGACGATGAAGCACACTTACCTAGACGTAGCCTATTTAAGTATATTTGAATGTAAATTGGATGCAGGCGCCGAAGATTCGATGGTTATGGCGAAACAGAAAAAACTCCTTGCTAAGTTATTAGAACAACCAAAAACTCTAAAATAATGAAACAAATCATCAATTACTCAATATAAACTCTTGCTTAAAGTAAACTTATTGGAAACGTTGGCAAAAACAAATAAACGAAAACAAGTTAAATAAAATTTGTATAAGCAAATATTCAGACACTCACTTACTGCCGTAAACAATATCTTGTATAGATTGCCAAGGAATTTCTTGAAGGCATTATAGTGCCATTACAGGGCTTAATCCCACAGATACCCACAACACTTTACAAAGTAACAGCTAATCCGAATAATAGAATATTTTGCTCGACATAACACATCATTCCACCTACACCTACAAGCTTATTCAACAAACACGCAATACATTACGATTTTCTCGTTCAATAATACAATTTCAGAGCTAATCTCAATGCCAAAACTACAAACTATGTAGAACCAACCTTATTAGGGCAAGGATGCCTTGAACATTATTCCGATTACATGACCAAATCAACATGACCTCAGAAACTCCGAACAATTTGTGGACCTCAATGTAATTGCCACTTATGTTTCGAGTTCTGGGGGCTCTTAAAATAATGGTTGTGTTACAGGAATAAAATATGGCCGATATAGGAGTGGATAGGCGACAACAATGGACGTTCGGAATTTAAAATTGCGCGTAAAATTTAGGGCTGTGCGTGCACAAGCCGGTGTCACGTTTTTCTTTTTTTAAGAGGATTTTAAATTGATCAGGTTGTAGTAAACTAAGTGCAGTTTGCGAAGTTGGGCAATATCTGTAATGCCAGGAATAGGATATTCTGTGTCCAAATGAGTAGTCAACCACTTTGTTCACTTAAGTTGGAGAAATAACTATGATATATTATGTTCTATTCTAACTCTTGCATAATTTAACTTTCTTGTTTTATTGTTTTAAATGTTTGCCATGGCTTTGCTTCCATGGCTATTCTTAGTACAATTTGCCGGGCTTAAAATTAGTAACTTTATACCAATGATATAATTTTTGAAATCAGATAAAGAGTTTTGGAGAGTGACTATTACATTCAAACTATAAAACATGACTTCATAGTAGCAAAAGATTATATGTATAAGGCAATAGATATATAAAATAAATTAATAACCTCATTTTGAAATATAATGAAAGAGCACAGATATTGCATTTTATACATTTATCTATCTTACAAAACATAACAAAACAACAATTCTCCTTCCAATACCCACACTGCTCACAATCCCTTCATTACTCAAAATCCATGGACAAGTACGGCAGCACTTTTAAAAGCAAAACAGATCACCTTTGTATTTCCAACTAAGCTTCGTTTCATCATCAGTCTTGCCAGCCAGTAATTACTGAAATGTATATTATTGGCTTCTACGCAGCTTGCGATAAATCACTTGGAATCTATGACGTTGCATCAATAGTTCAGTAAAATGGTTCTAGTGTGTTCTAGATTTAAATTAGTGGATGTTTTACAACAGTTTTTTTTTGCTTTTAATTGAAAATAGATTTTGTGAAACGAATGAGAATTCGAAAACCCGTGATGAGTTTTTTTTGCTTATACTCAAAAAAGACGAATTCTTTTTATAAATGCTCACTTTTTAATAGTGTGGTGCTGGTTTTTCAGTAAAATACTAAATACGGTGCTTTGGTATATTTTCTATACAAAAGCTCATTGTTCAAATCGACATTTTTATCCCTGTGATAATTGTTATCTGATTAATCAAACATCTGGTCTAAATTAAATAGTTATGTATTCAATCAATATTCAAATAGACGAAAGTGGATAGAAAACACCTCAATTTGCAATTCTTTAAAAGAGTCTTCCACACTTTTTTGATGTTACAAACATTTTAAACTTGAATGAAGGAATGTGGAACGTACCTATCGCCATCATCATCATCAATTTTACCGATACAAATCAATTCCCAATCCAGTCAGTTTTAAATCTTCAATGGACCCTCAACAGAAACCATTATCCCTCATAGTTTTCGTTTTAAATATCTGTTAATACAATTCCTTTGCAAAATGATCGATAGTTGCCATTTCGAGTAGCTCCCCTTTTAAATTATTATCCTGCTTTTTATCATCTGCTACAAAATTTTCAACTTTGTTCCTCACAGAATAAACTTCATTTTCGCAAAAATGATCAGAAAGATTTCTTCACTTGAACACTGTGACAACTCTATGGATGATCTGTCAATACGGAGACTGTAGAATTTATCTTAGTTTGCAGTATATGTCTGAGGCGAGGTGAAATTGCTTCGGTTATTATCGGAGTTCTTTAAAAATGTATTGGAATGTTGAAAGTATTTTTCAGTTTGTGTTGTTTCGTTGAGAAAGGTGGTCAAGCGCGAGTATAATACATAAAAAAAGGTTTTTGAGGTAGCAAAAAAAATCAAAAAAAAAAAAAAAAATCTTAGAAAAAGTTTCTTAAGTTATGGTAGGAACTGATAAATGTATTATTTTGGAAATCCTTTTACAACTAGAACTGTACTAGTTCATTCCCGCGGTCGATTTGTGGTTTATCTTAGTGGAACCTTATCTTGCTTTTTGGGGAACACGCAGCTAAAGTGTAATTTTCTATCAGTGAAATAATATTTCGTTTCTGGATCAGCTTCCAGACTTTCAATAACAAAGAACCAAAATTTTTTTTCTTAGTTTTATGCTTCGTCGTGTTACCAGCGCGAAAGTAATTTAGATATTTTATAGCATGGCCACTTCCATGACATCGTCGCGTACTGGTGGCAGCGCATTGGTGGCAGCGCATCTGTCGCTAAGGTTGCATATTTTGGGGCAAAGAGGACAGGATAGGAGGTAAAGCATAGTTGCGACTATCATTACAATAGAATTATATACAGGGTAGGCAACAAATCGTGGATTAAACGAAATGGTGATAGTTGGGGTTATAAGAAGTAAAAAAAAAGGATTGGAAAAAGAAAAGGTTTTTGATACTTTATGAACCCAAATACCCGCATCTTCATTTGATCCACGATCTTTGGCCCATCCTGTATATAGATTAGTTGACTTCATCTTCAATTTGTTTCAATCAATTGCATCTAAACTAAGAATAAGGAATGCACGTTTAAGATAAAAAAAAATCTGTATCCTTTTCGAAGTCCCTTACGAAGGAGACACTACTTGACCTGACGACCCTCGACCGAACGTCTTGGCACTATGAGATAAAGAAAGCCAACAGAGCCATAAGCAGGCAAAGACTAGGAAGAAAAAGATTCTTTGTTTAAAAAAAATATCCTTTGTACCAGCCCTACACAAAAAATGTTAATATAAGTACAAGCAATTGGTATCGTAGTCTAATGTTACTTGTCGCTCGTTATGAGTCGCCGGCGCAAATCTAGAATTGCATCTGCGCATCTCACAGACGCCGACGCGAATTGCTGTGTACGACACTCAGTAATGGCTGTCTGTTTTATGTTATTGATATTTTTGGATAATTATCCTGTTTTATTACAGCTATGCTGTTGTAAAATTAGTGGTTCAGTTTAGAGAACTTGGTTGCAAATGAAATATTAAAGTAATAAAGTACTTACACGACTTATTGCAACGCTTTCTTTGTATTAAGCAAATTCCTTGATATAGAAAGGGCCTAATAGCAGTGGCAGCCATGTATCCCTAAACTAATAGGAAGGATTGTAAGTACACACTCGTAGAAATTCAGGCACTGTACCTTTAATAGAGTCCATAGCTTTTCTTGTAGAAAACAAATGACGCCTATAATATTGAGAGCGTTTGTTTTACCTCCGTTCCTAAACTAATACTTCGACATATTTCTTATCTTATGATCGCTTATTGGTTCTGACTCTGACTCACCATACATTTCTCGGTTTAATGCAATAATTACCTTGCAGAGGCGGACTAGTGATTGCAGCATGATGTCATTATTATGGTTGATTGATTCAGGTTGGTCTACTAGTCCCTGTGTCGCAATACTTATCATAACCTCGTCGGATACACTGTTTCCACGCTTTATCTAACGAAAGTATAGTTTCTTAGGTCCAAATAATTAATTACTTATAGTTTGTACTTTCTTAGTATTTATAGGTACCTTCATAGATACTCGTACGATAAACGCAACGAAAAGAGCACTACATTTTTGTGGGTAAGAATGTGGATGGCTTTTAGACAAAGAGTCTCGAAGACACGAGATTTGGATGAACTGCATGACTACGTAATTACGATGACGTATACTAGCTGTATGGAATCAAATGAAATACTTCCACGGCTGGAATTAAATTGGAATGAAGCCTGGAAATTGAAGATGAGGTCTCTTGATATATAATTGAACATCCTTGCTCGTACTAGCGTACCAGAGTACCAGTTTTGTATATTCTACTTGCAGAAATCATCAAACCGATTGTTCAACATTTGCATAGAGCTAATGCATGATGTGGATTGCTAAGAATTGGGAATGAAACAAATATTAGCTTGATATATTAAAATTATTTGAGATAAAACAAGCTGATCCATCATAATGTAAATTCGTAGCATTATAAACAGCATAAAATTCAGTTCAACTAACCTTTACAAACTATAAAACATAAAGAATTGTTATTAGTGGTTACTACTACTACCAACTACAAAATAACTTCTCATAATGAAAATATATTGTTTAGAAAATTCCTAAACTAAAGCGTAGCGTGCAGCACAGAATCTGGATCAGAAGTTAATTTCAAAAGTTTAATACTTTTAAAAGAAGTAAACGTCAGAGCTGATCAACTATGTTACCCTGAAGTTTATCTAAAATTAACTATCTTGACGTTAGTGCTTTTCTGACGCTGTGCTGGAGCTCAGGTATTTTTTATTTTATATTGAGGTATTAAAGAAAGTGAATGATGTTATTTTTATAAACGAGAGTGGTTTTGTTTGTACAACGAGCAAATACAGGATGTAACGGAAATGTTCATGAAAATCAATTACTTTCACCAAGGATGTCAGTAGGGAATTCCCAAAAAAAAAAAACATACAAAGTGTCGTCAGCTGACCAAAGGTATTACGGACGATTGGTGGACTGTATAATGATGTTAAATGAAACACGTTAGATAGTTACTCGTTAATGTTATAATAGTTACAAACTAAATCATATAAATCGAAACGCACACAAAACCTGCCAAAAATATGTGCCAAAAACACTGTCAGTACAAAAAAGCTAACGTTTTAATATATACAAAAAAGGTTGCACCAGCCAGTCGCCAACATTCCGGACCCCTAGTGGAGCACTAAACTCTGGTGGCAACTGGCTGGGTATGTGCAACAAGCGGCAGAAGCTTACGGACTGGTCGGCGCAAGATACCTCCTTTGGTAGCAACGTCTGCGACACGAACCAGTCCGTCAGGTCCTGGAAAGGTTTTGTTTATCCTACCAAGAAGCCAAAGTCCCCTTGGTAGTGTATTGTCCGCTATAAGAACCACGTCACCCTCGCATAATCCAGACTCGCTTCTGTTTCGGCCTCGTGGAATTAGAGTAGGCAGGTACTCAGCCAGCCATCTTGCCCAGAAATGTTCAGCCAGCCTAAGAGCGAGCCGCCAATCAGTCGCTCGTAATGAGTCTGTCTCCGAAAGTTTGCAGGGCCATGATGTCACTGATGAAGATCCGAGGATGAAATGAAAAGGCGTTATAGCCTCGGGGGCGTCTGGTGAGTTTGGTACATAAGTCAATGGCCTGCTGTTGACAATCGATTCCGCTTCGATAAGCAACGTGGTAAGAACTTCTTCTCGAGGTGCTCTGTCCTTTAATGTGACTCGTAGAGCTGTCTTCACCGAGCGTACCAGCCTTTCCCACGCTCCACCCATAAATGGCGAGGCAGGTGGAATGAAACGCCAGGAGATCTTACGGCTGGTCGCGAAGTTTTCTACTTCCTGATTGTAGCTGGAGTCCCTCGCCGGGAAATTAGGCGTCTAAGGCTCATTATTGCAGAGCTAGATGATAATGAAGCGACTACTTCCAGATGTAGAGCTCTTGTAACAAGGCATGTGTAAAGAGCCACCCACCTCTTTTCGCGTCGTCGGCCAATTGCAACTTCTATGGGGCCGAAATAATCTAAACCAACATGCGTAAACGGCCGTGTGTGGTGATCTAGACGCTCTGGTGGCAAATCGCCTGTTGCTGGAGTTACTAAACGACCATTCTGTCTTCTGCATTGTAGACACCCTTTGGCTATGCTTCGGATGGTAGCCCTAGCCCGTAGAATCAACCTAAAAAATTTCGCCTAACCTGTGGGCTACAAACGGCTTAAAACACCGCGCATCGCTGCGAATCCACTTTAAGACCGTTGTGGAGTCAGTCCAGTAGAAAACAGCGGAAGGTTGTGTCCGATGAGCATTCAAAATAGTTTGTGCAAAACGCGTCGCGATCAGAGCAGCCTGCAGTTCAAGGCGCGGAATAGAAAGTGGCTTTAAAGGTGCAACACGCGCTTTGCTGCCTATCAACGCTAAACTAACTGAACCATCAACGAACGCATAACGCCAATATGCAACGCAGGCATAAGCCTGTTCCCCCCCATCGGCTATAACGTGAAGTTGAGTGTTGCACTGCTCTGATTTGCCTACGTACCACCGCGGAATACGGAGATTAGCTGCAGAATCAATCTGATCAAACCACGACTTGCAGTCCACTTCATACTTGGGTGGGATTGGCGAATCCCAGTCAGTCCCTTCCCTCCATAATTTTTGTATCAAAATTCTACCTTGGATAACTATAGGCATGATCAGTCCTAAAGGATCGTAGACGCTCATAACACTGGAGAGTAAACTTCTTTTAGTTATCGTGCATACGCCACTGCGATTGCGACACGTGCGAAACCCTAAAGTATCGTTCAGAGGATTCCACTTTACGCCTAAAGCACCTACGTCATTATTTAAAGGCAGGTTGACATCAGAATTCGAGTCGCTACAAAGCTCTTTGGGTACTAAAGCAAGTGCCTCAGGCACGTTCGATACCCACGAACGCATTTCAAAACCACAAAAGTTATGAACCGTGACTATATCGGAGGCTAAACGTTTCGCGTCGGAAGGTGAAACTCACTCCCAATATAATCGTCCATGTAGTGGTTGTGAATGATCGCATGAGTAGCAGCTGGATATTTGTGCTCAAATTCCTTAGCATTTTTGTTTTTAATTAACATAGCTATAAAAGGGCTAGATACAGCGCCAAAAATTAAAGACGTCATCCTATATTCTTTGACGGTATCCTGAGAGTTCCCGTTGCGCCATAAAAACCGTAGCGCATCACGATCGTTTTCTTTCATTTTGATTTGAAGAAACATCTCCCTTATATCGGCATTAAACGCGATCGGTCCTTCTCTAAAACGGAACAAAATGTTTAAAAGAGACTGCAATAGATCCGGACCTTGCAGTAGCATTTCGTTCAAACTTACACCTCTACTGACAGCTGCTGCGTCGTACACCACTCTCAACTTACGCTTCTGTGGATGGTACACACCAAAATGTGGTAAGTACCATCTCAAAGAAACGCCAGCCGAAGACTTTTGATGCGTACCATCCACAGAAGCGCCAGCCGAGGACTTGTCCCTGAGAAAGTTGTCGTGGAAGGTAGAGGGCGCGCATTCTTCTGCATAACCTTTTTGAACTATGCTTTCAATATATTTTTTGTAAGCTAACGCAAGTGTGCTATCTTTGGCCATCTGTTTTTCGAGAGACTTGAGTCGTGATAAGGCGTGAGGGTAACTATCTGGAACGTCGTTTATTAACCTTTCCTTCCAAGGCAAGCCTACCTCAAAACGTCCTGAAGCCAGTCGCTGAGCGGAAGACTCTACCAAACTTACCGCACGTGCATCGTCGTTGTTTTGTCGGGTGGCAAGCTTCTGGATGCCTAGAGAATCTACTTCATATTGTTTTTTAATTAGTGCCTCAAGAGAGTTGATTGTCCTTGACGCGTAATCTACCTCACAAACATTGTTGACAAAATCTACCGGTTTAGTCGACGAGGACATAGCGCCGTGTAGAACCCAGCCCAAAAGCGTTCTTGAGGCGACAGGTTCGTTTTTCTTACCTACTCGCATCTCACGGCTTAAAGACAAATGCCAATCGGCCGCTCCAACGAGCACAGTTGGCGTAGCGTCTTGATATTCCAACATAGCCGCCAGATCCAACAAATGGTTGTATTTTGATAAATCAAGCATGTCGGTGCTTTGCGGAGTAAGACAAAGAGGGGTAAAACTGCGTGCGCCTTGGACTAAATGGCGTTCAGGCATGTCACGTCCTCGAATGTAGAAATTGACAAAGCATACCTCAGTGTCGAGGTACATACCCCCTACCCCTGTAACACGTAGTTTCTGACGGTCCGTGGTGTCAGCTCCGATGCGCGCCGCTACGTCACCGTCGATAAGTGTAGCGGTGCTGCCCTCATCAAGAAGCGCAAACGTATCAAACGTGCCGCGAAGACCTTCTAAAGTGACAGGTAGAATCTTGAGCAGTCCTCGCCTACCAGCTGCAGGTACCCCGATCGTGTTAGCCACCACGTTGCCGCCGTCAGCTTGAGGAGGCGCGATAGTGTCATTCTTTGGCGAGTTCTGCAGAGAAACAGTATTATTAGCGGAGAGGTTACTATTAGATACCGATTTGTCACCGTGAAGGAGGGCGTGGTGGCGCCTGTCGCAGCTACTAACACCGCATCGCTTAGTCTGGCATGTGTTCCATGTATGTGGACTAGACTTCAGGCATCTATAGCACGTTTTGGTCTCTTTTATCCAGCGCCATCTATCGTCAACCGAAAGCGATGAAAACGCTTTACATGTTTTAACAGAGTGAGGCCCTTGTTTACAGTATGCACACTGTGTCGTTTTGTCATTCGAGGTAGTAGCATGAACATTCAAATCTTTAGTTACGTTTGGCTTATAAAATGGTGCCTTACTTTGCGACGAGCTCGGCGTTACGTCAACCAAAAAGTTGTAATTCAGTTGTCGTTCAGCTTCGATCACTAAGAACCTAGAAAGCAACTCTAGTTTAGTAACCGTTGGCTCAAAAGGTTTGTGAGTGGCTGCGTAATCCGTAAAACGGTCTCGTGTGTGTTCATTAAGTTTTAAAAGGACCGTACGAAGAAGCTCGAGTGATGATAGGTACTCGTGCTGCTGAAACAATTTTATAATGGCAACGCAGTTCCTCAGCTTGTTGGCCAGAATGTTTAAATGTTCTGCGTTACCTATTTTAATACTGCGTAGACCGGCAATCTCATGTGCGACCAGCTGTTCTGGACGCGCGTAGTTTTTCTCCAAAGCAGTCACCACCTCCTCGGGATCTTGTGCCTGCCATAAAATTGAAGAAACGGCTGCCCGGGCGGCACCACGAACGGCGGATGTTAAGCGAGCTAAATTTTCTGCGGGCGCGAAAAAGGTTTTAGTTCGCTCATACGTACACTTGAAAGCTAACCATTCATCTATATTTCCTGTAAAAGGAATCAGCTCCGGCTTTCTCGGGCGATCGGGTAAAGATGAAAAAGCCTTCGCAAGCTGAACAATCGGATCGCCTTCCGCTCCACAAGTAGCAGTGTTACCTACGGGTGCTTGAACGCGTAATACGCGTGGTTGTGGGTCAAGTGCCATGTTGGGTGCGTTTTGGTTGCCCACCCACGTTGTTACACGTTCTTTGTGCGAACTACGGGAAGAGACGCTACCAGACCTGTCAGAATGTGCTTCCAGGGAAGCAAACTTTGCGCACAGCTCCAACTCGTCAGCTTTTTGCTGTTGAAGCGCAATTTCCCGCTCTCGCTCCCGCTCGCGCTGTTCACGTTCGCGCTCGCGCTGTTCACATTCACGCTCTCGCTCTGCTAGCTTGCATTCACGCTCTACGCGACGTTGCTGAATTTCGGCCTCTATGGCCAGTTTTTTAGCTAGTATAGAAGAGCTTGAAGAGCGTCTTGTGTATGTTGACTGACCTCTGTTTCCGTGCGGCTGATGTTGAAGACCGGAACTAGCCGGGAGTACAGTCGTTTCTTGCTGTGCAATGTTTATAGTAGCTCGCGCCGCCAGTTTAGAACCTTCAGAGATGTGTGCCGCTTGATGCGATCCGCTCGGCTGCGGCTCGGCGCGCTCGCGGAGACGGGGTGGAGAATTGTCCTCGCGTTGTGCTTCGCCTGGGCCTTGTGTCGTTGGATTCGCATATTGCGATTTAGTTTGACTACGAGTAACTACCATTGTGAAAATGACGTTTGTGAAAAAAATGAAAACTAGGATGAAAAGGTATAAATTTAGGCTTCGTAAGGACCAAATATTACGGACGATTGGTGGACTGTATAATGATGTTAAATGAAACACGTTAGATAGTTACTCGTTAATGTTATAATAGTTACAAACTAAATCATATAAATCGAAACGCACACAAAACCTGCCAAAAATATGTGCCAAAAACACTGTCAGTACAAAAAAGCTAACGTTTTAATATATACAAAAAAGGTTGCACCAGCCAGTCGCCAACAAAAGGAGACATTTAATTTTTTAAGAATTAACTATGACTTCCTTGGATATATTTGTTCATATTGTTATACATACGATTGCACTTTTGCGTTGCACTTTGAAAAATAAGTGTAAACTGAATTCATAAAGAAAGATGATGAAATAATTACACAAATATAGAATTTATTCAATTATTTTTTAGCTTTCATGATAATACAACTGAAAATAATTTTAAAAAGATACAAAGAAACTATCCCAATTATATGTCTGTTTCTTGATTTGTGTGTGCACCTCAACTGGATTTGTAGTAAAGTTGCCACACAGGACAAGTGTTCTGGATTATGTAGAAGGGTAGGTACTTTTTAATCCCGGTATCAGGTCCTCGTAAAATCTCCCCCGGTGGGTTCCCGCATTGTCGAGGCGGGGGGGCTCAGTAGCCGTAGCTTGGTCACCCACGGTGAAGTGAGGAGAAAACCGAAGAAGGGCCGCTCGTCAGGGCTTTTGCCGATTAAGCCGACGACGTAGCGGCCAACAAGTAGGTTGCGGTGTGGCTTGGTAACTGGTGACAACACAACTGAGGCGGGCCGCGACGTCATATGGAGCGTCCCAGGTCTCATACGATATCGCGGCTGAGGGTTGGAGGCCGTGGCGGGAGAGGAATATAGTATTGCCGTAGGCCGCTCTCCCTACCTTCAACGGCCTGGACGGGGTTGCCGCCGTCTGATAGCGGATGCGGTGGCGCCACAGGGGAGGAGGAGTATCGGTATAGTGTTGGCGGTTCTCCCTATCTCCTGCGGCCGAAAAATGGTAGGAGGCGGGGCCATTGACCTTGACCCATGACAAGGGGACCAAGGGTGCCATACACGGGGTCGTCTGGCGCCCGTGTGCTGGTTTGACCCCTGGGGTGATCACGGCGTACAGTGTTTTCTGGTGCGCCAGTGATGGGGGTAGTACCCCGAGGAGGATCCGGTCACGGACAGCTGCGGCGGGTTCGCGGTGAGTGCTAATGCGTGCCCGTGTTTCCGCCATAACCGGCACAGGGGGACACCGTGGAATTTTAGTGGGTTGGAGTCCCACATATTTTCACCATCTTATTTCACCATCCCATGTCTTCCCATAGGTGTCGTAAGAGGCAACTAAGAGAAAAACCAAAGAATGGGCAGCAGCGTTCTCTGTGCATTTATAATAACCATACTGCCGTCGCCAACCCACCTACCAAGCGTGATGATTATGGCTAAACCCAGGGGGGGTTTAGCCAAAATGAATAGAACAAATAAAAAACAGCCCCTAGTGCCCGGCAGCTAGCCTACCCTTGACTAGGGTAGCGGTCGAGGTTACAGCATGGCAAGGGGTGCTAAGAATCTCCGGACGAGATCCGGCTACCCAAAAAGACACCGACGACTGGACCTGGCAACGTACAACACCTTGGACCGACGAGAAGACTACCGAACTCGAAGAGGAATTGAGCAGGTTACGATGGAGTATTGTCCCTCGCACTCTCTTCGGACTTCAAATAACCCTATTTGAAGTCCGAAGAGAGTGCGAGGACTCGATAATCCTCAAATCCAGTATCTTGCTCTATTTCCGTGAGGATGACCGGCAGTCCCAGGGTGGTGTCGGGTTTATCGTCCACAGGTCCCTTGTGAATAACGTGGTGAAGATCGAGAGTGTGTCAACCAGGGTGGCGTAACTTATACTTAGAATATCCTCGAAATATTCGCTGAAGTTCATACAGGTCTACGCCCCGACCTCGGCACACTCCGACGACGAGGTGGAGACCACGTATGAGCATATTTCTAGAGCCACACATGGTTTCAAAACTCACTTCACCTTTGTCATCGGGGACTTCAACGCGAAACTGGGCAAACGAGACGATGATGAGTTGCAAGTGGGGCAATCGGGAGTTGGACGATGGAATCACCGGGGTCACCTACTGGCCAGTTTTATGGAGAAGGAGAGCCTCTATATGATGAACTCCTTCTTCAGAAAGCTTGAACATATGAACTGGACCTGGCAGAGCCCCGATGGTGAAACAAAAAATTAGATTGACTTCATCATGTCAACCAAGAAGCAAAGGTTCAATGACGCTTTTGTGATCAATTCGGTGAAAACCAGGAGCGATCACCGCATGGTAAGAGGCACATTGATCATTAATATTAAGCTTGAAAGGTCTCGACCAATGAAGTCCACGCTCCGTCCAGCACAGATCCAGGTCCAAAACCCCAAGAACTTATAGCTTGACAAAATCGTTTCGAGTGCCTAGGAAGCTCTGTGGAGGAATACAGCGATGGGTTTGTGGAAGCTGACCATACGGTCGGGTCTAAGTTTTTCAAGACCCGTCGTACAGATAGAAGCTGATCCTACTCTCAAGCTTATGAACGAGAGGCGTGAGATGATCCTGCAGATTTCAGATGAGGCGTGCAAATATCCGCAGCTCAATAAACACATCTCTAAATCCTTGAAAAGAGACCTCCACCGCTTTAACATCGAGCGTATTAAAGATGAGATTGATCGAAATAAAGGCCCCAGGGTGTTTTCAAGGGATCTGGCTATTGGGCAGAGTCAGCTCACGAAACTGAAGACCGACAATGGCAGGATCATATCCGCCAAACCGGAGCTTCTGAGGGAGATCGAGACATTCTATAGGCAGTTATACACGGCGCGTAGTTTTCTACGCGCGCCTCAAAGAAATATCAGAAAAAACTGACGGGGTCCGCTAGGGCCGATGCCTGTCTGGGTCGCGGATAAATTTAAAAAGAGTTACCGTGGCCTGCGCCTGGTGACGGGGACCATCACGGGACACTGCTCACTTAACAAACACTTTTACACAATAGGCATAACGGACAATCCTCTGTGCAGGGAGCCTTCGTAAAAAGCCGAAGTAACTCACTAATCTTATTTTCTGATTTAAAATATAAGTATGGATTTTTATTCGCTATCGAAGGTGAGCAACTTTGTTTTTGTTTTTATTAGAAACCCATCGGGCACATGACTTGTATTAAAAGAAGACGGCTAAGAATATTAAATGGCTCAGTAACAAGATACTATAATCTAGCTTAAAAACTTTACACGCAAAATTTCAGTTTATTTTCGCACAGATCTTAGCGAAAATATAACGAAATCATAATATATTTAATATTAACCGTATATTTGAGCAGCATACCGTCTTTATTATGACACAGTCGGTAAATTACCGCAGCAACATAATATTAACGCGTTGCGTGCTTCAGATAGCTCGAGGAATTACTCAATACGCTGCAGATGCAGTATATGATAAGAATTCAGATAAATAATATTTTTTTTATTATAAAGAACCACATTAATATTATTTTTTATCTATCTGTATTGAGATTCCAGATTATGTCCAAATGTTTAAGCCAAAAATAATACAATTTTATTTTCACCTTATTTCATATGATTAGAAGATCAACCTTTTTATCTGTTAAGTTCCTATAAAACTTACATACGGTTTTTCTCATGGGGATAAGCAGAAATTACATTACAGAATGCCATCTGGTACGATTCTGACATACTTCTTTTGCTTCATATCCATTATATCACCTACACAAACACATACACATTCATACTTTTACTGGCCTTCACACAATATGTCTCTCTATCCCACAAAAATAACAATAGCAGTTCACCCCTTAATTTACAAAAAATATTTCACACCCACACATAATCTTCAAAAACACTCGTTTCAAAAGAAAACAAAGGAAGAAAAAGTGTTTAAGCGAACAATCTGTGTCCTGCCATATTACTTGTAAGCTAGGACCCATTTCTAATGTTAAGTCCAGGAGCTGGCACAGTCACGCCATCTTGCGTGACGGTGCCGCAATTACATGTAAGTTTGATCCGAAATAATTTAGAAGTTCTCATTTGGGATTTCGGTTTGATTTTGATTAATTTAACTTTGGTTCGATTTGTTGTTTATTGTGTGTCAAATTAGGAAATACAGTTGTAGGATTTGGAGGTAAATTTTACAATGAGCAAACAAAAACAGTAGAACCTTTACGAACATTAAATTAATTATAATTTTTAGGCAGTAAGAATACTTAAGTCCTTGAAAATTCTAAAGTAGGTATCAAAATCTAGAAAAAGAAATTCTAGAAGGGAAAATATCAAGAAGCAAATTGACATTCCATCATTTAAAACTATTGTTAAGTAGAACATTTTCATTTTGAAAGGGATGCAAGGGAAGCATGCGCTACTAAAATTGTCACGATATGAAACCCAAATATTTTGGAATTTTTACATCTGTCATTGCTGACAGATTTTGTCTAAAGCCCAAGGTTAGTTTCGCACAATGTTAAATAAAATCTCACTTTGTTTTACAAAAAAATATTCTGCCTTTCAGAACTTAACACGAATATATACTTCTCCCAAGTATCTTCCACAGAAACACACACCATATACTACATACTCTGAATAAATATTTCAACTGGAAGTGTCTCAGTGTTGACTCGGGGCTAAAATGTTAGCGATCAGCCGATTGCTGTTTTAAGATCTTATGTAAATAACTTCGTTCGGAGGCACAAGTTTGTCGTGCTACCGTCGATCTTGGTATTCGAAGGGATTTAAGAAATGGGAAAGGTGGTATCGTGATATATGAATTCCTGGAGATGAAATTTTAATTTGCGTCGGAATATTTATTTGCGGGGAGGAGTTTATTTTCGGTATGTTTATAAGGATTTGATAGACAGAGAGTGAAAATGTTGGACTTTCTTAATTTTTGAAGTGAAAACATCTTTAACAGCGTTGATTTTGGTAGGGGTAAAACTTATGAGAGTTCGTCAGCGACATGCTTATATGATAGCGTTATTGACACGCTAATTTAACTAAGTTATCCCAAAGTTGTATGTTTTAACTATTGTTGGCAGTCCTCATGATTCCCTATTTTGTTTTAGTTTTGGTACAGTTTTTTACGTTTTTTTTAACCAGTTTGAAGGACAAATGATTTATTGATCACTTTGCCAATATGGGTCTCATTCTCTTTAAGATATGACTGAGAGGTCCTTCTATTTGCTAATAAAAAAATAAACAAACTACAATAGCCATGATATTTGATTAGATAAGTATTAGTATGTTCTTTATTCATCACATTTCTTACTTGCTATATTTTTAAATAGTATAGTAGTGTAGTAGTGACAGTAGTTTGTAGTATTAGTATTATCATTATTTCCATTTAGTAGTGAACTTAAAAAATATTTAAAATAAATTTCCAATATAATAAAACTGTTTTTAAACAAGCCTTTTAGGTTACCGTGCATTTTTATCCAAACCAAACGTGTATGCAAATATGTTTTCTTAATCGGTTGTGGATAAAGTAACTGCTTCAAAATTCAGTTGCAAGAATATCCAAACATACATAATTATACAATAGCATGTAAACTCCAACTTTTTTCTAGCATACCATATCCAAACCCCACATTCCCTGGCAACCTCTTGAAAAATCGATGCCACCACTGCCGGCGCCTTTTCCGTGTTTATCTTAGAATATTTTTGCAGATTTATAGAGTAATCTTCGGTCTGTATTGCTCACTCTTTGGTTTAAGATAAGTGAGATGTAAGGGCCAGGGAACGCTATATTCTGTTCGGTATTACGGTTCCGTATATAGCGTGGAGGTATTTTAAACAAGGCTTGTGAGAATGAATGGTTTTATCTCTGATAGTGTTTTGTTTGCTTTAAGTTACGAACTTCACTGGAGGAAAAACTTTTTACCAATAAATGCGTTTTTTTAATTAAGAATTAGTTCAGTCAGATAATATTATCAGCCTGTCCCTCGATAGGGCAGAGGCTTCTTCTCATACAGTGAAGACACCTGTATTAATCACTACGCTTGCTCAATCTGGGTTGGCGAGATTGTGGGAGGCTGGAGTCAGATAATATTTTATTTTATGTTTTTTTTTTATACAGGGTGTTTGGAAGGGAGCTGTACATACGCCTAGGGTAGAAACTAGGGATAGTCTGCTACCTACCCCCGCCCATTATATTGACCTTGGCCTCAAGGTTTTTTTTTAATTTATTATTATTTTTTATGATTTTTTGACTAAAACTACCTGTAGCTCAAAATCTATCCATGGGACCGGTCGGCTAATGGTCTTGTTTTAATCGTTAGAGTCTTAGGGTCCTGCAAAAAATTATTTTACACCAGAAAATTGTGGAGAAGAAAAGTTATGGGGCCTGAAGTACCGTAGTAAGGTAAAGAAATAATTTTAAGGGCAACTTTCTATGGAGTTTAAAAAAAAACTAACAGGGTTGGAGTTCTTCTGATTTTTTCAAAACATCCTCAGTCCATGCCCTTTCTAACGATATGCTAAAAGTGTATTTATCACTTTTAGTTTTAAAGTTATTAATTAATTTCCGCAACTAGGGCACTTCAAGCAAAAATTTCAACTAATGAAAATTAAATGTGTTCGATCGTAAAAGGATGGCAAATGAAACAAAAAATTTGGTAATGACTAATGTCATTAAATTACAAATTTTAATTAATTACTAATTTTAATTAATTACAAATTTTGTTCAAATTGATGACCATTGACCTGTAAACATGCTCGGCACCTCTTCCTCATCTCCACGGTCACCGTTCTAAGCAGCAGTTCCTCGCGCATTGTATCGAATGCGGCGTGGATCCTGTTAATTAGAACCTCCCTTGTTGGTACTTCTTCTGCGTACACCAACTCTTTCGCCCTTCCCCAGACGTAGAAGTCGAGTGGGGTAAGGTCAGGCGACCTTGGGGGCCAGGGAATTGGCCCACCCCGACCAATCCAAGAATTAGGAAAGCAGTTGTCCAGAAGCTCCCTCACTGCTAGGCTCCAATGAGCAGGACAGCCGTCGTGCTGGAAGACTATGGGCCGATCTTCGTCAAACACTTCTTCCGCTAAATCAGGCAAATCGTTTTCGAGGAAATCTAAGTAGTTTTGCCCGTTTAGGTTGTCTGGCAAAAAGTGCGGCCCTATCAACCGATTACCGATGACGCCTGCCCATACGTTCACGGAGAACCTTCGTTGAAAACCTCTGTGCCTCTTGACTCTCGGGTTTTGATCTCTGGGTGCCCAGTGATGGAGATTGTGGTAATTTACAATTCCTTCCTTGTCAAACTTGGACTCGTCAGTCCAGAGAATACTCCGTAAAAAATTAATATCTTCCACGTCCGTATGGAGCAAGTGGCGGCAAAACTCCACCCTTCTTGCATAGTCGTTATCCTCTAAGCCTAAAACAATAAAAATATTTGAAATTACATTTGTCTTACAAATGTCGACTCGTGGTGGTAAAAGTGCCCTAGTTGCGGAAATTAATTAATAACTTTAAAACTAAAAGTGATAAATACACTTTTAGCATATCGTTAGAAAGGGCATGGACTGAGGATGTTTTAAAAAAATCAGAAGAACTCCAACCCTGTTAGTTTTTTTTTAAAACCCCTAGAAAGTTGCCCTTAAAATTATTTCTTTACCTTACTACGGTACTTCAGGCCCCATAACTTTTCTTCTCCACAATTTTCTGGTGTAAAATAATTTTTTGCAGGACCCTAAGACTCTAACGATTAAAACAAGACCATTAGCCGACCGGTCCCATGGATAGATTTTGAGCTACAGGTAGTTTTAGTCAAAAAATCATAAAAAAGTCAAATAAAAAATAATAATAAATTAAAAAAAAACCTTGAAGCCAAGGTCAATATAATGGGCGGGGATAGGTAGCAGACTATCCCTAGTTTCTACCCTAGGCGTATGTACAGCTCCCTTCCAAACACCCTGTATAAGTAGACAGATAATTTGACACATATCAGAGGCCTTATTTATAAAAAAAAATAACTGTTTAGCAATTAATAGACTATTTCTAAATTCAAATAGTCGAATTCTTAAAAAAAAAAACAAGTTGTTGATGAGCAACTGATTTGCAAAATTCTCGATAAAGAATTTGAATTTAGATTCTGCTTTTCAGGTTCTAAACAATTTTTAATGAATACTACTTATAACCGCTACAGAAAGTTTGAATAAAATATCTGCTAATCAGTCGCTAAACATCATCGAGATTTTTTATAAGTAACAATGCTGGCAATATTTTTTGTGCAAAAGCCTGATACTTCCATCCAGGGGTGACCTTAACCGCAGTGAGGCTTGGAACCGGCGGCATATTTACGAGACCTTTATCCTTTTTACAATGTATGTAACAAAGTGATTATAAACGAGAAATTCAAACCTTGGCACTAATTATTATTAATACTTTATTACGAATCTGTTTACTACAGTTATTTTTTTAATTTTTTTTTATTGGTAGGCTCTCGCTAAAAGTAAAAAACGTTTCAATTCTCAGCTTTTTGGGTTGTCGCGCGAGATCCTTTCAAGAGCAAGCCCCCGAGCCCTGCTTGCCATCCATGTTTCGTTTCATTCTAAACGCAGCAGTACATGTAGCAAAAAACATTTCTAAAGGTCAGTTACGTTCAATGGCACCCTAGCACTCCGCACAGAACCCATCCAGTAAATATTCACTATCTTCCAAAAACAATCGCGTGGCAGATATTGCCTCATTTGAATTTAATTATCCCCAAGTGTTTATTTAATAGACTCGGTACTAAGATTTTATTCCGCTTATTTCTTAACTCGTGTGGGTAGTTATAAATGAACCCGTTTGTGTAGTTAAGCGAATGTAATTTCGTGTGTAATGGTGCGATGTAATTTTTAGGGTTTTTGTACCAACTGCTTGGTAATGATGAGTAAGGATTGTGTTCTGATTTTAACTGGGATGTATTGTGTGGTTATAAACATGTCTTTGAATTTTATATTTGCCCAGGTTTCTGAAGAGATAATGTCGACACAAATAAACTCAAATAAAGAGATACGATTGGCGATTGAACATAAGATCAACAAAATATTGGAAAATTAGCCGGTTTTAAAAAGTCACAATCATTTAGTGATAATTTTTATTTTAACAAAACGAGCTTCAGATTTTGTTATCAAACGCTATGAAAGCAAACTTACTGGTAGTAAATACTGACACATTCAAATTAAAGGGAAATAATAATAACTCGGCATCAAGAGAGAATGAACAATGTGTTGACTTATTAGCATTTCATCGTATGCTTTCAAATGATACTGCACCAATTGATCACCTACAACATACAACATGTTCACAAATCGAGACATCATCGATTCAGCCATTCAGCGAAACGCCTTTCAGACTCCTAAATCATACCATTGAAAGCTAAAAACTCTTTCGTCCCATTGGCGATAGTGGCATTATGAAAGGCTCGGGCAAATATTCCGGGCACATTAGCATATGAATGATACAGGCTAAAAAAGGGGCGCCCCCTCCCCAGGTGGCGTGTCCGGGCCGGAATGCCGGAAATAGGTTTGGGTGCAGTCACCGTACGCTTCCTTTGGAGATAGGGTGTAGTGGACTGCGTTTTGTGAATGATGGTGATTTTCATTGATTTATGGTACAGATTTATTTATAGGTATTTTTTGTTGCAGGTTATGTGAAACAGAAAAAATTAATTCAACATCGTTGTCCTGCACCTTCTCAACCGGAGTGAGACCTTAAAAGGCTGCAGTTTAATTGTTATACTATTGTATCTGTAATTACGCCAGATGAGTGCTTAATTTATTAAGAGTGAGTGTAAAATAAGTATTTCAAAGTTCTCTGGAAGTTGTTGAGTATGCTACCACTGTCACCGCTTTTATACCATTTATTCTCTTTCTCTCAGTTCCTCTATTGTTTTGTTGGTATTTGCATTAAAGCCAACCCGTCATTTAGAGTTATTCCGGTCGGATCCCCTGATCTGATCCCCTGTTGTTTATTATAGTATTTTAATTCCTGTCTGATCCACTATTAACTTTGTCATTCCGGTCTGATCCCGTTACTCTTTTTTGACAGGTAAGTACAGTCAAGAGAAAAGCAGTTGTTCATGTAAAAATATTTGTTTTATTTGTTTAAAATCATCACAGGCAATCAGAAAATTAGTCTTTTTATTTAGACAACTACACCTTAACTATAAAAAATATTTGACCATATTAATTAAATAACAAAAACAGAACTTAAAATTACTATATAAAATAGTATTTTTACTTGGACAATCCTTAATATTAATAAAAGATTTTGACCATCTTAATTAAATAACAAAAATAAAACTTAAAATTAGTATTTAAAATCATCACAGATAATCAGACATTTGGTCTTTCTATTTGGACAAACCTTAATAATTTAAAAGGATTTTGACCATCTTAATTAAATAACAAAACAGAACTTAAAATTACGATATAAAATCATCACAGACAATCAGAATTTTGGTCTTTCTATTTGGATAGATAACAAAAACATAAACACAAGTTCTAGAGCTTAATCAAATTTGAGAGTTAAATGAATGACATGACAAATTAAATAAAAGTAATCGTTTTTAAATAATAAAAGATTTCGACTAGATAAATCGAATACCAAAAAAACATAATTGTGTCTTTTAATTTGGACCAATCACTTACAGTCTTAACTTTTCTAAACAGTGACCAACTGTTATTTTTCCAGTGAGAAGTTGGTCAGTTACATGTTGGTACCACTTATCGACTACGATTTCTTTTGCTAGCCGTCGTTTTAGGTTTGGCATTTCAACACTATTAGTATTCACTATTTGCAACTTTGCATCCTCTTTTAAAGTTTTCAAAAGCTGATATAAATTTGGGTTTCTTGGCAGACTGCTGTTGAGCTTTTTATGCCAGGATTCCACAGCATTGGTTGTTCGATGGCGTTGATTATAGGCACACCAAGTATCGACAAAACTTTCATCTTCCAGCCATTGTGTTACCATGTAATCGTTGAATGCTTGTATTTCTTTAGACTCCGGACTGTCTTCCATTACGTAGCACCAGCCATCTGAGATATATTTTCTAGGTAGCAGTGGCAATAAGGCTGATAGCGCTACGTGTTTGCGAAATCGCTTGTTTTTTGTCAAATTCAACGCTTTAGCTCTCTTCCATACATTATGAGAAAAATGAAAGTAGCATCCTTTTACTTCAACTGAGGGGAAAATAGTTGAAATGGCATTCATAGCTGCTTGTTCGAAATCAGTCATATATTTCAGTGGCTTCCATTCTGGGATATATTCCTTTAATAACTGGAATAGTGTTATATAGATTTCTTCATTTTTTCTATTCAATAAAGCATATAATAAAGGTACTATTCGTGTGTGCTCTTCATCACTCCCAAGGTCCCCATGGATAGTGTAAAGTTGAACGAATGGTGTTGGGCAACAATCAAAAGTTCCATCACTTAAATAAAATTGTATGAGTCGTATATCTTTCAGAACATTTTTATCTGCAAAAATTATTATTCGGAAATCAGAGGTCTCGTCATAATGATTGACCAACACAAAATCTTCAAAAATAGAAGGAATTTCTACTTCCTGGGCATTTTTACACTGTATCTTCGATATACCGGCTTGTTTATTTCTAGCATCATACAACGCAGTTTTTATGTTTGTAAACGACGGAAGCTTCTTTATTAGGTCTAAGCCGGCATCACTGAATTCCGCTTTAAAGTTGTTGTAAATATTCGGGATTGGTGAAAAAGAGGATGATAATACTTTTTCTCGGCAATTGTGTAACTTCTGTGCCATTATATTATCCACTTCATTGGGCTCGCATTGATGATGTTTCTCATTACTAATGTTGTTACCCTAAAACAACATAACAGGTATTTAGATCTTTACACTCATTGCTTGATAACTAAAAGACTGCATAAATAACATAAAACGTAATAAATACTTGAATGTTAAGAGACCCGGTGCAATTTTTTCTTCGCCAGTTGACACATCGCCATAGGCTCCATCCATTTTTATACTGTTTCTTCTTTGTGTACTGGTAACCAGCCCTTAGTAAAACTATGCCTCCATTTCTATTTATATATATTAAATTATCAGAATTTTGAGAGGATGATGCCGGCTTACTACCATCCTCATACATTCTGGAACGGATAGAAATAGAATGTGAATATTTATTATAAGAAAAATTCTGTAAACCTTCTGGTCTCTACATTAGAGGTTTACAGTATTCTTATACCCTACTCTTAGGGTTAAGTCCGGATAATTCAAATAACTACAAAATTTAGCAGTGCAGGGTCGGTGTGAGAGAATGTAATGATAACAAGGAACGTACGTTGGAAAAATATGTATCTCGGGATTTTCTTTTACACTGTCATCTCTTGACAAGTTTGTCAAACAATAAAAAACATCAAGATTAAAAAGTTCTTCGACGTATTAAGTCGCGACTGGTACAGCCTTCATGGTGAAAATATATAATTATTATTTAACTTGAATTTGTGTGCCTACACTTCATGATATTTTTCTTCACTGGCAACATTACACGGGACGCCATTTTGTTTTCCTGTTCGCTTTAGTCCGTTATTTACTCACTTCAAATTTGTTTTGTAGATATTTTTTGACGTGACAACGTCTTAAATTAGGTTGTGGCTGGGAGGCACTTATGAAAAAGTGTAACGCTCGGTAACGTTACGATGAGTCACCGAACGAGAGAGAGGCCCGCCGAATGCCTTGCGTCTCTCTCCCACTCAACTATGATCGGTCTGCCGCGCGCGCAGCACTAGAGAATTAGGCGCATTGAATCGGCGCATGCATCGTCCTATCCTCAACAAAATCACTCAAATAGGAATTAGTTAAGTTTAAGTTTACATGTACAATGTTTTAGTAAACAAAATATATTTCTATAGTTAAAATTTGTGCAATTCTTATTTTCATTCAATTCCTTGTTCCTATTGTGCAATTTAATTATATTCATATCAATAAATATTCTACCGAGAAAAAGACGTTGTCACGTAAAATCTTCGCCCGTAAAACCGACTTTACAGGCAACCATTTTTTTTCATTTATATGTCCCACTTTAACTAGCTAATTAACATGAATATTATGATAAGTTACCATAAGAGAACTTGAGTACCTACTTTTAGTTTTATGAAGGGTGAATTCGGATTTACAAATTGTTTTTTTTTTAATCAGATTGGGGTTTTTTCCGCCATGGTTAGAGGAATAGAAAATAAATTTGCTACTCTTTAAAACGTTTATGATCGAATCAAAACCTAATATGAGGCCTATATCTACGTAGCATTAAATAGAATTTAGAAAGTAATCAAAAATAGAATTTAGCAAGATGTGTCACAGTCAAGTCCGGTCTCTTAACTATCTTACCAAATACATCTACTTATTTAATGTGACACAAAACAACAACCATTGTGTTAAGAAAAATATAAAATTATCAACATTTAAACCAAGTCTTCTTTTCATAGTTTCACAGATTGTTTAGTTTGGCTAACGTAAGAAAAGCAGAAAAAATAATAATTATAACATCATTCAAAGTCATCCAAAAATAAAATACCTATCTATTATTAATAAATACTTACTTTTCCGGAATAACACTTTTACTTGACTTGCACAGAGCACAATTTAGATATCGACTAACACTGTTACACATTGATAACCCTTTCCTCGTAGTCAACAAAACTTCACTCGTCACTGATTGGCTACTTTGGAATCATTAGACAATAGCCGAGACGATAACAATGTAGAACAATACACACCCATATTTTTGCAGGTAAAAAAATATTAAAAAGGGTACATACCGGGCGCGGTGACTTAGCCAAGATGAAAATGTAGAGTCGTTGTTTCTCAATGTAACACGTTTCTATTACAATATTAAATATTACGAGCATATGTATTTCAATAAACCCTGTATGCATATTTTGTTGCTGACTGTCCCAAAAATCTGTTAATAGATAACTAGTGTATTCGAACGGAATAAAATGATTAAATTTATTTGTGATACCCTGCACGGTGAATCAGACCGGAATAGAAAATATTATAAAATAATACTGATCCCCCAGGGTATCAAATACGGGGTATCCGACCGGAATAACTCGTCATTTATACTCAAAAATATTTTATGAAAGTTTTTCCTCATCTGATATTTTACGACAAAACAAAAATGAATGCCTACCTTATTACATAAATACTAAAGGACTCATCTTTATTTATTTTGATCTTAATTCTTACCTATTCTATTTTTTTAATTGAACAAAAACATACAAATACAATAGGATAGTTTATGTACAAGAAGTCGGTTAAAAACGAGCTAAACCCATAGTTGGGTTCACAGAAATATGCATGTGAGGATAGTACATCCATGTGTACAAAAAAAGATTATTAAAAATACTTAACAATTTTAAATTCTTACTCATTAAATAAAATAAACAACAAGCGTACAACACACAATACATAAACTATTACAATTATAAATACATACAATTAATGTGTCATATTGATAGGAAATATTCTCTAATTCTTCTCTTGAAAATCTCCAACAAAGGGCTATCCCGTATAGAGTGTGGAAGAGTATTCCAGAAGTGGACAAAGCGAACAGTAAAAGATCTAACGACTTGAAGAGTCGGGAGGAAAGTGAAGGAGAAAAAATGGTGACAGACGACAAGGGAAAACCTTTTTCGGAACAAAATTTTAAAAGCATTCTCGAAGATAAAAAGGCGAGTTACGATTATGAAGAACACAAAAGAGTAATGAAAGAGTGTGAATAGGCAGCCATATCTACCGCTTCCGAAATTCCGATACATGATCGTACTTTCAGATGCCAAACATGAAACGGATTCACAAATTCTGTAGACAAGCTAATCAAGAAGTTGCTCAGTCGCATCAAGAAAGCAGACATCAGCATAGTCAAGAAGAGGACGAAGGAGACACTTAGCAAGAGTAACTACACTAAGTATTACATTATCACATTAAAAGCTTTAAATTTATTCTTACATTTAGCAATCTAATATTCTTAGCATGAATTGGTCACATTTTAACAAATATTACTTTGAAAAATATAAAATTATAAAATGAAATATACAATTAACTCTTCTCGACATTCGTTACCATATAGAAAATATTTTCTGCTTTCAATAATTTATCAGCTACTGATTTTACGCAGCACTTTACGTTGTGTAGTGCAGCAGATTGGTATAATTCATCAACTGATAGTCTAAAAACTATTTACTCCGTTCATAAACTAATCGCAGTAGATTTATTTTCTATTACCTTGATTCCTTTTGTATCATTTTTAGAATTTGCTTAAATCAGTGATTGCCTATTATATTCTACATTTTAATATGGCAAGCAAAGCCGATGTCGACTATTCTGCAAATTTCGAAAGTTAATTGGAAGAACAAGTACCTATGTTATTATTAGTAATTATGAGAGAAAGAACTTTAGATATAAACTAAATTATCTCAAGCAGATGTTTGCATTGCATAGACAGAAGATTACCAAATTAATGATGAACTTACATTAATAAGATACCATAAAATCTCAAAATGTAGGAAATTACATTATGATCTTCAGAACGATAGTTGAGAATCAATAGAATCTTTCTTTAGAATAAATTAAGACTTAACTATTACTGTTTTCAATCATCTTTTCAGTCGATTGTAACTTTTAAGATAAATTGAACACAATATGTGACTACGTTGTAAGCAGTTTCAGTGGCGAAAAGGTAGTACAGAAAACCAACTATTGATGCAACAAGCGGGCCAAGAGGCTCATCAGCAATGAGGAACTGATCAAGTCGCCGAGTTGCCAGCTTGTCGGTTTTTTATCGTTTACATTTCGGGGAGTGTGCGATGGAATTGCATGATCTAACCCCGCCTAGCCCGTTTTATCATCGGACTACAAGACGTACAGTGATGCGCCATTGATACATGGTGGACATCTCTTCCATACGCACTAAACGTTTTGGAATTATTTTAATTATGCGTACAGCTACAGAGTAGAATTCCCTGCCGGAGTCTGTGTTTACCGTTAGCTACAATCTAGGCAAGCGTGCTTCACTATTAATCACATCATCGCTTACCATAAGTTGAGATAGTTATTGAGTGTCGAGCCCGAGCCTATTATAAATAAAAAAAACTGCATAACGCTCACCGCTCACCACTTAAGCCCAACTCTACAAAGACCATGCGGGGCACGTCTAACCCCGGAACGACGCGACTGCGCTGATTTCAGTCTCTTTTTACTTTCTCAATGATAGATAGATTTGATTCTTTTATTAGAGGTGCACCGTTCTTTTAACGGCATCCTTTTGTTGCGGTCTTCGGTGAAGGTGGCTCTATTTTTGCACTCTATAGTCGTGTAATTGAATCTGAAGTTTATTTGAACATGTATTTTGTGTCGGCAGTGTGTTGTTTGTGTTGACATTAGTCGTCACAATCTAAGAAGTCCAGTGACGTTTCTCATTTTACATGCCGCAATAATTTTCTACGTAAGAAATTGAAAAATCAAATTCATAATCCTAATTAATTACTGTTACCCATACACTATGATCATCATAAAATACAAAGCGCATCAAATTTAATTATTATTAAGTGTTTTTAATGCTGTCAAAACGGGCCTTTTATTTTCTGACAACTTTAGTAGCGTATTTTGTATCAATATTTTTGTAAAAAGTCTCTAGATGTACTCGTAAGTCAAAACAGACTTGCCTTAATCTAAGACGCACAGACGTCTTGGTCGTTGACTAATATCCAGAGGTCGAAATTCTCAAGTTTTACCGACACGTAATATTAAATTAATGGATAGAGTACGAAACACTTTTGTATACTACGCTCCAAAACCACATCAGATATTTTGGTACTTGATAATAATGAGTTATATGGCTCATAAGATTGTTCTAATTAAATGAAACTGAGCAGAACATATCTGCCGTCTGTCGGACAAACTCTGGAAAAAAAAAGTATTTGTTTTTCTATAGACTTTGCGTTTGATCACTATCTCGCCTGATGGTAAGCGATGATGGTCACGGTGAAGCACGCTTGCCTAGAAGTAACCTATTCACTCTTGACTTAAAGACCCCAAGGTTGTAGCTATCGGTAAATAAAGACTCCGGCAAGGAATCTACTACAACGCACAATGAAAGTATTCACAAACGCTTTGTGGAAAATAAATAGTAAAAATATAACATGATCGCGATCTGACTGACCAAAACCATATTATGTATTCGCCGACTGCAAAGCATGATTTTCTGCTTGTGAACTTCTTTTTAGTTCGCTTAACATACAAGTGCTCTATATGATTTTCATCACCTCTTAAAACCTGAATAATTAATTTGATATCCACCAGGTAACCACCAGGGTCAGGCAAAAAAAAAAAATTGGACACTCACAATACGGCACCAAAAATCTGTCATTATTTATTTTATTGTTGCCAGTGATACAGCTAGCAAGGTTAAAACGAATCAATTGACATAAGAATCATCAAAATTGGTCATCGCGTTTGATCTATAAACGCCACTTAGGAACAAACATACATACATAGACTGATAAACACATTACCCTCCTTTGCGTCGCACAGTCGGGTAAAAAACTAGTACAGAGTTACGTAATTCAGTTACAAATACCGCAAAAATAAACTCAACGCAACTATCCACCAATTAACTTCAATATTCTCTAAGTTAATTCAATAAACATTGAAACTGCATCAGTGCATTAAAAGTTCTGCAATAAGGACGCCATTTTTATTCCGGTGTGACCACTCACATATTGAACAGTTCCAGCCGTAATTAGTTTCTAAATTGGAAAAGAGCTGCATTTTTCTCTATGTAGATTAACTGAAGAGGTCTGGTACAGATTTAATACTGCTTCTAACTGACAAAGAAATATTAAAAGAGTTGATTTTTTTACACTTTTAGACAATACATTTTATACTGCTTTAATATTTTTTTCTTCGGCAATTAATATGTAGTGAAGAAAAGTATAGTTTATGTTGCAATGAATATCTTAAAAAAATGAACACAAATAAAAATAAATGAGTCTTACGTCAATCGATTCTTTAAATAAATCAACACAAATAAAAAGAAAAAAACAATTAAATTAATTTTAAACAATTTTCATCAATTTTATACATTGATCAATTTTGTCTTTTAATTTATTTTAGTCCAGCGACCTGCCCCCGCTTTAATGACGTAATACAATATTTATTTTATTTGTTCTCTTTTGTTAATGGGCACATAGAACTTTTATTTTTGTTGTGTTATAATTAAGAGTTGCAAAATTTTATTTTATGTGGTTTTTTACAAAAAAATTAGTATACTATAAATGTGTGTTGGTTTTTTCGAGCGTATTTGGGGGCTGCAGCTAAGAATCAGCGTCAGTTCCTATATTACCATTTGGTATTATATTGAGCTGGGGTCCTTTTGGCATTAATAGTTTTAATTATTTATGTATAATGTTTTTGTTTTTAATGCCCACACATTTTACTTTCCTTTTTTCTTGAAAAGAGTTGTTATAAATAGGTAATTATGTGTCTTGGTGCTAAATGCAGTATTAATTTTAGTAGGTATCAATATTGTGTACTGACTTGAGTATTCATTTATATATGATTTAAGTATAATAAAAACTTAATTTCAGGCAATATAATGACATCCTTAACAACCCCGAGCGGCTGACATTGAATCCATATTTATATTGCAAAAGAGAGCTGTCAGAGCAATATATAAGTTAAGTCATCGAGAATCTCTTAGGGAACTATTTAAAAATATTAATATTATGACAGTTTCTTGCCAATTCATTTATGAAAATATTATGTATGTAAGGAAAAAAATACATCTCTTTAGTAAAGTCAGTGATAGACACAAATGTAATACGAGAAATAAAGATAAGTTAGATCAACCATCTTATAGACTAGCTAAAGTAAACTCATCTTTCATGGGTTTACTGTGTTAAATTCTATAACAAAATACCTTGTGATATATTAAAACTAAATGAAGGTAAATTTAAAACTTTAGTTAAAAGCACACTTCGTAAACAAGCATATTACAAATTAGATGATTATATTCAAGATAAGAATGCTTGGAAACATGCTGGTCCTGCTCCATAGGGCAATCTTTCGCGTGGACAAAATCAAATTTGTTAATTTATATTCCTACTCATAGTTATTGCTTTTTTTTTTTTTTTTTGAATTTGACTCTCACACTATTCCGTTGGTGTTGAATTAGGTATTTTACCTATGTTTGCAATATTTGTAAGTATGTGAGAACCATGTTCCTATTTATCACATTAATAAATTTACCTGTTAATGCTTTTAAAACTTAATACTTTATACCTGTACATAGTATAGTGTATAGTGCTATTCTGGGTGCATCGTCCTCACATATATGAATTTATTAATGTATGTACTTATGTAAATATTGTAAGACACTTTTTTTTTAAAAGAGTAAGTATGGAGTTTCTTGTGCATTCTTCTTCATAACAAGCTACTTTTCCGAATGCACGGTAGAATCAATTTTTATTTTATGATTTGTTACTTTTAATTCTGACGTTCAAAAGTGCCGCTTTTTGGCCCAGTTGAATAAATATATTTGACTTGACTTGACTTGAACCAATATCCGTATGAATATTTAATGTTCACCTATTGTGGTTGATGCCATCACATATTCCTCTTTCAAATCATTACATTACTGCAGTCACTACGGTAGAATAATCAAAATACTACCTGTATATATGGATAGTCATGTCATAAAGGCGGGGTGTATAGAATAGAGGATGAATTAATCGAGGATAACATAAATAAGACTTTTTAAATAAAAAAAAATAATTGAATCAATAATAATCACTGAACAGCTTAGAACTTGCGCAGATTCTTATATCAAACTAGCTGTCCCACGCGGCTTCGCTCCCGTCAACTGGCTACGTACCTACGCATCTACCCTACCTACCACACCCTTTTTAGCGTGATGTTATGTAGCCTATAACCTTCCTCGATTAATGGACAATCCAACACAAAAAGAATTTTTCAATTCCAACCAGTAGTTCCCGAGATTAGCGCGTTCAAACAAACAAACAAACAAACTCTTCAGCTTTATAATATTAGTATAGATATATGTATATATTAGTATAGATAAATAATTTCCAGAGAATGTTGTTTAGCAGGTGTAGTCCAAGTATTTTAACATTGATCAGGTCTATTTAATTCTAGATTCTTCAAAGGCGAAGATTTTACATGTCTGTTTTTCAGGAATGTTTACCAAAAGCATCCAAATACGTGTTAGCCTTTGCATCGGTTCACATAAAAAGGTCGTAACTCAAACATCACACCGTGTTTAAGTAGTATAAATACTATAATTTTATAGATCTTTATATATGCCTAAATAAGTGGTCCATACAAACATTTTGTTCCTTACAGGTATCAAACCCTCTCAAGCAAATCAGCTATCTATTGTATCAATTGAGCCGTCAACTCAGCTTACACCATTACAATACAAACCGGAGTATGTGGAACTACTTTTTCTCATTTTCAGCCGTATTGTGATGGATGGACCCGTCTAGACGTTCTCATCTCCATTCCTTAGATATGTCTTGTATGCATTGACTGATTTGAGACACAGGATCTTTTGAGTTCATTTATATTTTTGATAGATGCGTTGTAGGATCTAAACAATTCAAAAGGGCCTGTAAATGTTAATTGAAATGAATTAATTTGAGTTGACTTTTCATTTTGGCAAAACAATGGATGCTTAGCAATGGTAGCTCATTGTTCATGGTCCTGACTTACAAGTTATGTATCGATCGATCGTTAGTTCATTCCCCGGCAGCCTCTTTACGTAATGTAATCTATTTCATCACTACTGCTATCAAAACAGCGAAGGAAAACACCATTAAGAAACCGTTATGTTCTAAAATAAAATAACATGGAAGATTTGTAAAACTTGCACGCCCACATGGTGGATTGCCAGCCCACTTCTTCTCCTACAGAGAAGGCCAGCTATGTACAGTCAAGGGTCAAAAGTGCAGTCATACTCTCCGAAAACTCAAATGGCTAGTTTTTGTAGAAGAAATATTTTAAGTTTTTTAACTTTCATGGTCACTAACACTAACATTAACATTATAATCGGGATATTTACCATGTTTACTGTTTGTTTCGAGTTTCCGAAATGTCGACGCTGTTGCAAGCACCATGATCACGGATAAACTGTAGTTTTTGCGGGTGGGTGTTTATGAGGAGACAAAACGGTCTACCCTCTTTCTTGTTCGTTTTTTGCATTCAGTACCGCTACCACTGTCACTCACAACATGGTAAATATCCCGATTATAATGTTAATGTTTGTAGAAGAAGTTAAATTATCCACAACTAATTAAATATTTTGTAAAGAAATTAAAGTATAGATTATTCCTACTAACCGCAAATAGTTGAAATTCTGCTGCCTACAAAAAAAATCCTTTTCTGTTTTCTGTTGTGATTGTGACCCTTATAGTACTACGAGTAGCAGTGAGAACTTATACTACGAAACATAGCTTATAAAATGCTGGCAGAAAAAAGGGAATATCATCATAAAAATAGATTTTGTATCTTTGTGTTTTTTTTTATGTTTCTCTTACACCTCTGCTGTTATTTTCTGATCTATTTCGATGCGGGATCCAAGATGGTTGCATCGTTTTTCTTCGGAGTTAGCTTGGCGGGATTGCCCCATAAAAAATACATAGATTTTGCCGACACTTTTAATGAATTTCCCTTAGGTTGTGACGGTTACCTGATTAACTGCATCGAGGTGCAAGCCGGAATTTCCCTCTTCCTAAAACAATGTTCTGATTATCTCCAGAACGTACCTACCCGCAATTCGGTATTCATGTTTCAAGAATCGGGAACTAGTCGGGCGATGCTGAAAACGTGACCAGATTTTACGTAGTATTATGTTATTCCAGTCATAAATTCGGTTCGGTGTCTCAGTGGCTACAACAATGCATACAGTTAATTTAGATGATTCGAAATTATGAGTAAGATACTATTTCCTGATGGTTTGTGAGATTCTCTGTTTTGTCAACAATTATTCTAAGAGTAAATAGTAAGTAAGAATCTACACTACTCACACAGGTATGAAATTGAGACAGGCGCTCTGCTTCTTCAAATTGAGATTGAAGTGTAGTTAACTTTTACCGTCTGTATATATTTTAAGAACTTTGAAAAGATTAATGCGTGGTATATTTATTGTAAAATAAATAATAGTTGAAAAAACAAAAATACGCTTTAATAGAAAACTAAATTATAAAGTAGTAAATAGTTTTCAATAAGTAAATTTAAATTAAGAATAGTATGCGTCTCAAACAAAAAAATATTGTTAAAACCCTGGGGTGTTATATAAGATATTTTCAAAATTACTCTACTTTTACCAATATCTGTCAATAAAATATTATAACAGTTATCATCAAGCTTCCCCCACTTTTTAACTAATTATATATATATTTTTTTGTTAATCAGACTGTTCTTAATTTGAATTTATCGAAAATTATTTTCTACTTTTTAGTTTGGTTTTCTATTGTTAGTACTATTAAAGCGTGTTTTTTAGTTTTTTTAACTATTATTTATTTTTAGTTCAATTTACCATTGAAGCGTGTTTCTTAGTTTTTGAAACGATATTTTTTTTTGTAATTAGCATGCCTTCTGCCTTCCCTGGATATGATAGCCGTTTCTCTCTTTTCAGAATATTTATTTAATACTTGTACTTGGTACCAGGCAATACCGTGTCTTCAGATATAACACAAAATTAAGCCATGCGCACGCGCTTTTGTACTTGGCACAAAGACACTACCGGGTATCGGATATAAAAAAATCGCTAATCCTGAAGATCCTGGCAAGGATAATGGGTCAAACTATTTAAATTATTGCATTGTCATCGGTCATTGATGTCACCCCCGATCCCCGAGCACTTTCACTCGGTCGCTGACACGACAGCGGCGATCGAATCGCTTACAACACACGTACAGACCGTCCTAAACGAATGTTCAAGGGAGGTTCCAGTGCTGGACGTCCAGCAAGGGAAACTCCCGGACGCTGTACGGAAGTTGATAATCGAGAAGAACGCAGCTATCCGTGCCTACAGCAACTTTCCCTGTGCCGCAAACAAGGCTCACATGCGCAACTTACAGCGTGCTGTAAAGGAGCGCACTGCTGAGCATCGTTCTGCGGCATGGAATAAGATGCTGAGCGAGCTTGAGCCCACCCACCACGCCTTCTGGCACCTTCAGAGGAAATTACGCTCCACTGAAGAGTCAGCCTTACCCCCGCTCATTCGCCCCGATAAGAGTGTCGCATTCGATAACACTGAAAAAGCCGAATGCCTGGCTGACAGCCTCGAGAGTCAATGCACACCCAGCTCTCAACCAGTGGACCAAGCTCACCTAGACATGGTGGACGCTGAAGTCGCACGTAGGACCTCCCTCCCCCCCGTCGAAGACCCTGATGACCCGCTACCTCCCGTCACCCCAGACGAAGTAGAGGAGGTCATCAAAAGGCTCCACCCCAGAAAAGCCCCAGGCTTAGATGGGATCACCAATAAGGTGTTAAAACTCCTCCCCCAACACATGTTGTTGCTAATGACGGCCATCTTCAACGCTGCATTAAGCAAAAATATCTTCCCTCAAGCTTGGAAACAAGCCACTGTGTTAGGCATCCCTAAACCGGGTAAACCCAAATCGGAGCCAAGCAGTTATCGGTCCATCAGCTTAGTGAATTCACTCGGAAAAGTCTATGAACGACTTATTTATAAGCGGCTCAAGGACTTTGTCGAGCGAAAAAGCCTAATTCCTGACGAGCAATTCGGCTTTCGGGCCAAACATTCCTGCGTCCAACAGGTTCACCGAATCGTCGAACACACCAGTGCTGGGTTCCAGCGTGGTAATTTGACGGGTGCTCCGTTCTTCGACATAGCGAAAGCGTTCGACAAAGTCTGGCACAATGGCTTAGTTTATAAGCTATACAAACTTGGCGTGCCAGATCGTCTCGTGCTCATCTTACGAGACTGGTTGTCGGACAGAACTTTCCGCTATCGTGTCGAGGGAGAACTCTCCTCCCCTCACCCCATACGAGCCGGAGTCCCTCAAGGCTGCGTATTATCCCCGTTAGTTTTCACGCTGTACACCAGCGATATCCCAAAGAGTAAGGAGAGCCAGTTGGCACTCTTCGCCGACGACACAGCCCTCTACTACTCGGGCCGAAGCCCCATGAACATAGCCCTAAAACTCCAGAGAGCCGCCAACTCCTTGGCCAAGTGGTTCCGCCTCTGGAGAATAGAAGTCAACCCCGACAAAAGCCAGGCTGTCCTCTTCTCAAGGCCTGACCGAAAATATAATAACAGATATAAAAGCCCCCGCCCCCCAAAACCCATCACCATGTACGGCAAGCCGATCCCCTGGGAGGAGCAAGCCAAATACCTAGGCGTCACCCTAGATAATCACCTCACTTTCGCCAAGCACATTAAAGCGGCGCGCTCGCGGGCCGCTTTTGCTGTAGGCAGACTCCATGGGATGGTGAACGCACGCAGCAAACTGTCACTTAGGTGCAAGCTGCGCACCTTCACCATGGTCATCCGTCCCATCATGACCTATGCATGCGCTGTCTTCGCACACGCAAAGCCCCATCACATCCATAAGCTTCAGGTTGTTCAAAACCGATTCCTCCGTATGATCACGGGAGCCCCCTGGTACGTACGTACTCAGGACCTCCATGTCGATCTAAAAATCCCCACAATCCAGCAGTTTTTGAAACGCAATTCCACGCGCTTTTTCGACTCTGCTGTCAATCACCCCAACCCCTTAATTCGAGCGGCCTCCCGCTACGAACCATCTCAAATCTCCAAAATTCGCCGTCCAAGGCTCGTACTCTCCATCCCCGATGACGCCACTACCCTGCTCCAAGAGAGCAACAAAGAGACCAGCACAATTCGAAGACACAGACCGATCTCGTTCCGTCCTCGCCGCCGAGGCCCGTCGCGAAGTCCCCTTCAAGATCTACAAGCCAGCCCGCGTGCTGTGCAATAGTAGTTAGATTAACGTTAGAAAATATCGGAGTTTCTTGTCCGTTCTTCTCCACGTAGGCTTTTTCCGAACGGATGGTAGAATCACTTTATTAAGATCCAGCCTTAGTTGTGTTGTCCCCCCAGCGACGCCCTGAGCCTAGGTCCGACCGCAACTGGGGTAGCCCTCAGCGCAGTCGCTTAGTCTTAGAATTTTTGCAAGCCTGGCTGGAGGCTATAATATAGCTTAGTCTCCACAGGGTTAAGCAGTATCCGGTCACTTTGACCGAACTGTGAGACGCCACTTAGAAAAAAAAAAAAAAAAAAAAGAATCAGTCATTGATAAGTGTGCAGAGTTTCCAATTACGCTGACATTTTGAAGGGGGTCGAAATCACGTTCGAAGATTCCATTACATAGATACTTACATACAAAGCTAATAAAAGCTTGATAAAAACAATCCCAAAATAAAAAATTAGGTCAATTTTTTTTTTGTCTTGATTGTTAGTACCTACTAAGAATGAATTTAATCTGTCTTTGCTTAGTAATTATGACAGGTTATTAAGATTTACCAAATAAATATTTAAAAAATAATACAAAATTTATTATATCAGACAAAAAACTTAATACCTATATAACTTTTCAACATTTCACTCTCCACATATCTCAGTTTTAACTCAAACCGCTTAAAATCACGACTTTAAACAAGCGACAAGCGTGAATTCCCTTGCGACTGTTCGCAGTCCCCGTTGCGTTACGATTTATTTGCGCCGGAGTGAGGCGCACTCATTTATCGGTCCAATAAAATAAATCAGGCGCGTTTAGCTTGGCGACGTTTACGCGCAGTTGACACCTCGTTGTTGGTTAGGCTGGCTACGCACATACGATTTAAATTTAAGAGAAATTTCAGAATGATGTTTTATTTTTTTGATACAAAACTTTTTTGTGTATTTTTATTTATATTTGGACTAGTAATACCATTACAAAATCACAGACAATATCCAACAAACAGTACTTTACATTACCTACCCAAAATATCTACTTTAACTATCCTTAGCTAGCTAAACTCAAACAAATCAAGCTAAATGATTATTTATTATTCTTGTTTCCTAGAGTGGAAATGAGATAAATAATAAACATCTCTAAAATAATACCTTTCGCTAGCATGAGTTCGTTTGAGAACAAATTGAATTATTTACTATTTTTATGGTACAAACGTACATTTTAATCAACTTAATTATAAGACATGCAAATCGTAACTTCATCAAGCTAAACTAAACGCGACGGTCAAATCCTTGACAGATACAAAACAATTAAATCATTCAAAACGTTAGGCATAAAAACGCAACGTCTGTAAACAGCCTAACCTGTAGAAATCTCGGCTGAAAATAGCATCGTTTCCAACATTCTGACTGACTCAAATTATTAGGATACCCGCTGAAACTACACGTTACCTAACGTTTTGCTTCTTTTTGTTTACATTCCCGCACAATATACAGTTTCCCGTTTTTGATGTGATTATTATCCATTTGTTTTGTTGACTCTGCTTTGGATTTTTAGGATTCTTTGTTATTATCTTGAATTTCTACCGACCTAAAATTAACATTTTAATAGACTAATTAAATAGTTTTATTATTCGTTCCTTCTATATCAACTTATAACTAAAAATAGTCTTATACTTGGTTAACCAAAGCCATGTGCGGGGTACACCTACTTGATGTCTTAATGAGTTTATGTGGCTAGAGTGAGAGAGAAACGAAGCTATACTTTTGACAACAGAATCATGATGGCATTAAGTCGTAGTAGTAAGGCCGCAGTCTTCAACATCAAAATCCCAATACATTGGGATCATCAAATCTAGTTCACCACTTTCCTACCCAAAATAAGCACCCACACTCAAAACTAACAAAACACTCAGCTTTTCAATCCAATATAAGTTCCAAAATCCTTTGTTTCCATTATTTGAAAGCATTTCAGCATGAACATGAACAGTATTCCATTTCAACCTCCCTTTGCACTTCAACCAATATACCAGTTTCATATGTGAAGGAAGAACGTTTCAATACACCCCAAAACGCGATACATTCCAAAAGGTCCTTGGAAACCCATCAAAATTTGCATCCAACCACGCAAGACAATCACTTACCCTAAGTAATTGGCAAGCACCGTTTAGATAACCAATCAAAGGCTCGTGACCTCAAAGACGAGATGAACCCAAACAAAAACGAACCTAAGCTACTACATTCTAAGTCTCACAGTCTTGTAGCAGAAGATCCTGAGATGTAGGTAATACTGAGATGGGAAGCAAACGTAAAGGCCAGATATCGGCCTAACGGCGTAATTGAATATCGGGCTTGAACCACGATTGACCCAGATATGGAAAATTCCAACTTGATTTGTGCCGGTGGAGTCGTTTTTATGGATCTGAAATGGCAATGAAGTGGTCTAGAATTTATTATTTTAGTCTTATTTCATCCTAAGTTACAGGATATCCTTCTAAGATAATATATATATAGGATTTTTCACGTCAATTTTTGGGACCAATGTTTTGGACGAATCAAGAATTTGGAAAATTTCAGTCTAATGCCAAAATGAAAGGGATTAATAACGTGACATTTCGATAGAGCATGACATTCCCATATCTACATCTTTGATTCTTTCCAACATAGAAAAAAAATTACTCTAGCGAGAAGAATGTCAAGTACGTACAAAAAAAATGGCACGGTTTTGGCGCCACCTGGTGGATGCCCCCGAAAACTCGCGGAAGCGGGAAATTCAAAATCGGAATTCTTCCAGATAATTATTTAAAGATTTGCCCACGAAAGCAGAACTGGGAAACTGCAACCAATTTAACATCGGTTACAGTTGCCCAGTTCTGCTTTCGTGTGCAGTATTGTGCAATTTCAGTGGTTAAAATTTCCCAGCTTCGCTTTGGTGGTCAAGCAGCCTTATTATAAAGTGAATAGGAGACAATTCTTGCTTGTAGAAAACTTTGAATTTTAACAAAAATCACAAGTTTGTGGTTTATACGTAAAAGTTAAAGCTTCTTACTAGTAATTTTATAATAAAAACAGTAGTGTTTGTTTCAGAAAAACTTTATTATAAATTACGCAATAGGTATCACAGACATAGAAACTATAAATGGGCAGCCGAATGTATATCTAACAAACAACAAAATAACATAAGTAAATATGAGTGATGTTTAAAAATTCCTCCTTTACTGTGCTTAAGAGTGCCCAAAATACCCACAAAAATTTAACATAATATACCAATGCTAAACAATAACATTAGCAAACAGGTCAATTAGTTACCAATACAACAGTAATTTAGCATCAATAATTATTTTATTTTATTGTGTTTGAGTTGCTTACATCTATCAATACAGAAATAACTGTGAGGTAATTAAAGCCACCACAATTAGCAATACAGTGTGTGAACTACCATTCTGGATATAACATCCGCCGTCACAGCCGCGTCAGCAGTTATTTGACCTGTAATAGAACATAATATTGCATTTTATTATGATGATTTAACATATAAGAATATATCAATTTACTTACTACTGCCTTCCGCCCGTGGCTGAATACAACCCTATGTCATTCCCCGGGGTTCAATTTATGTCCATACCAAAAACAAATTTGGTTTGGTGGGTTTTTGCTTACAGAATTATAGAAAATGTAATAAACAGTCAGATAGATAGAGAGACTGAGCTACGTTCACATTTGCACTATTATACGTAGTAGGTTTTTAGAACAAATAGCTTTTCAAATTATTTAGTGCCCAAAATCTCAAAGCAAAATGGCTGTGACTTACGGAGAGATGAACAGTGAGAAATTATAGGGTTCCATTTATGTCGTTTAGAGTCACAGCATTCTAAATCTTATCTAAGAATCCCTTAAATGCATAAATATCAATAAACCAAGTTACCTTGTGATATTTTAGCAAACATGCCAGCAGCAACTGTGTGGCTCAGCACTTGAACAGCTAGTTTTACCCTCATCTTTTGTTTAGTATTGGGATTCAGATGTTCTTGTCTGAGACAGGGTGCAAACACAAAGTTTGGATTTGAGTTGTCCAGTTCGTAAAATTCGACAATGTGACGCCATTTGGCTACACCTGAAACAATTTATACATGTCCAGTTTAAATACATTGTCACATTGAATAGGTTTCTTCTTGAATCAAAAACTGTCAGTTATCTATAAAATGTAATGTTTACCTGTTCCCTGGTTTCCATCAGCTGATGTTATATTTGTTGAGCATTGTATGTCATACTTTAAAAATAAATTTCTGAAGCACTTTATTAAATGAGGTGTATCAAAAAGTGCAACAATATATTTATTATTTATTTTAAAACTTGGACAGGTAGCAGTTGCCCCTAAAATGCTTAATGCCCTTCTGTTAACTCCATCCATGTCACACACACTGGCCGCTATATTAATGCCATGTTCATGACATTGTTCAAGCACCTGTAAATAAAAAATAAAAAATTGTCAGCTATATTGGGTAAGTTTAGGCAAGGCAACTGCAATATAGAGTAAATTTATAACATTATAAATTCATACAGTGACCGTAATTACCTCTTTTATTAGGACTGCTAATCTATCAGCAGTGACTGAAGAACCCGATAAATAATAGGCCATGGGTTGTTTTATTTTCTTTCGAATCCCAGCAACCATGAATACTAGTGCATAAGACACTAGTTGTGCTGTTCTACCCTGCACACCATGGTCTTGAAAGCCTTCAGTGCTATCTTGTTTCACATTATATTGCAAATGTTTTTTTAATGCTATTTCATCAAACATAAAAACATATTCATTATTAACCGCTTCTTGGGCTGATGAAAACTTCCCAACAATTCTAAAGAGCTCTTTGTTGATGCCAACATTAAGTTTACATTTTTGTAATAGTACTTTTAAAGTTGATTGAGCCGGAAGGCAAAACATTCGCCTTAGTAATCTGTAGCACGTGGGAGATCTTTTATATAGCCTTAATGCAGTAATTTTATCTTCAGCAGTCCATCTACGCCCCTTAGCACTCTTCTTAAAATTTCTAATTTGTGCTTGCAATAATAAAGCAAAATTCGGGCTTATTTTATTACTGAGTTTCATCACAGCATCACTGATGCTTAATTTTTGCAGATATTTCTTATTTTTCATCTGCTTCAATTGCTTTTTCAATAGGCAAACTTTTCGCAAATATTTCTTGCATTTCATAAAATTTTTGTTTTCATCGGGAATTTTGGAACTAATTTCAGATTGACCAGGGAGAATAACTTTGAAGGGTAACATCTATTAGATATATCCACAAGAGGCCGTGATGGACCAGCTACAGGTTCTCTAATAATAAAATCTTCTAAAAACGGCAAGATTATATCCTGCAAAGAAAGTATAGCATTAGTTATATATAAAATTCTAATGTATTAGTAGAGGTTTTTATTTTGAGTTCGCATAAATGTCTATCAGCTCTCAGCCCGGGTCCCGTTTTCGGGATAAAAGAAAAGCTTATGTTACTCAGGAAGAATGTAGCTTTCTACTGGTGAAAGAATTTTCAAAATCAGTTAATTTGCTTTTGATTTTATCCAATACAAACTATGTTTAGCTTTAATAGATGTTATATATTATATAGAATGCACAAGAGAAGCTCCTCTTCTGTCTGGTAACCCACGACACTTCACACCATTTTTACTTTAAATTTCGTTCTCATTGGGATTAGCTGACCTGACATCTGGTGAAGCAAAACGTCGCAATCTCTTTGATGGGAAATCCACAAATGCTGATTCACTAAAATGCTGATGACATAGCATTCTGTGTTCAGTGTGCAGTTTCAACTGAAATTCCTTACTTGACCAGGACTTGTCCGGACAGCAATATTTTGCCCACAATTCACAACTGAAATGAAAAGAATAAAGTAAATTAAGTACGTACACTAAAATTATATTATGGATCACTAGTCCAATCACAAATCTGGATGAGGCGGCATAATTAACAAGATAAACATATATTCCATAGGTCGCAGAATGGGCGAAAAAAACGCGCGAAAAAAATCGCGTTGCAGGATTTCCAGTATTAGAGGCGGCACTTACCGGAGAATATTCGTAGAACCAGGTTTTGGAAACCTAAATAATGTGGTTTCGGGGTCATTGACAGGCGAAGAACCACACTTAAAACATTTTCTTTTATTTTCTTTCGTAGGTATTTGAAAACACAAACTAGTCAGTCACTATCTCGTACACAACACAAGTGTTTCAGCACACAACAGACGGAGGAACTTAGGCTCTACTCAACGTCGATAATGGCAAGGATAACACACAGAAATTAGGACAAGTTAATTCACAAGAAAACAGAAATTCAAAATTTCAAATAACATGCTCATAAGCCGGCAATCAAATTTCTTGTAAAGTGGGGTTGCCAAGTGCATTAAACAAAAGCCTACTCAAATAATTTTGAAAAAATAATAATTTTTGAAATTAAGTAGCCTCTGTATGATCGCGTTTCAGTAAATTAAAAGAATTATTTATTCATCGGCTTAATTGCTAACCCTTTTGTTTATTTATTGTTAAAACCTATGCTATGCGAGCGTATATCTATTATAGTCTGCATGAATTATATTAAATTTATTCAATTTCAATAATATTAACATTCAATTAATTAGCGGAAACATTATAGCTGCAAATTTGTTGATTAAAAATTAAAACAAAAATGTTGTTAAAACTACCAGATGGTAGCTTTTTAACATATAAGCAACTTTTCAGTTTTACCTATGTTGCCATCGTAGAAAACGTCATTATTAGAGACCGAAATCTTTAGGTCTCACATAATAGAGTAGAGGTTGGCAACACAGGTCTAGCCCCCGTAGGTATGCCAAGATTTACCCAATGAGTCGACCCCCCCTGCTTTCCAATCACTATGGCGAAACTTTCATAAAAAGATCCAAAACCGAAGGCGAAGGAGGTAACTGTCTATAAAACTGAAGATGAAATAGACAGCGTAAGTCGTGACAACTCTTATCAATTTTAAATTACTTTTACCAAAAGAGTTAAGTAATTACACCTTTGTTGACCTTACCAAGAAAATCTTTGATGGATTGAAAAGATGCAATAGCGACTCCATTCAATTGGGAGTATTTAATAGTAAAATGGAAATAAAAAACTCTTCAATCTTAGAGCTATTATAATAATCCGGTTTTTATTCCATCAAATAACTGCAGACGTTCTTTCAATAGAATTTTATCTAGATTGCCTAGTCCGTTAAATTATTCTCGGACTGAATAATTTCTTTCGTGTTACGAGTACTAAACTTGGGTTTTTATTTTTATGATTGATCTAATGCTTTCTATATTAGTACTGTCAACAAGGCGGTTTTTATTTTTAGGGTTCAGTACCTCAAAAGGTAAAAAAGTGTGGAAGTGTCTGTCCGTGTGTCACCACCGATTTTCTCAGCAACGGATGGACCTAGCAAGTTGAAATTTGTACCGGTTACTGAGCTCAACACGATAAAAAGATATGGACAAATTTTTATTTTCACGAAAACTTGTAAGTACAACACAAATAAAGGAAAAATTCCAAAAAATAAAAAAAAAGTTGAAAATTAAAGGGTGTCCCCATACATACATAATGACGCCACCCTGAGTACCTGGGTAACCCTTCGTGCGCGAGTCCGAATCGCACTTGGCCGTTTTTTTGTATAGTGATCATGTTTTGGTTATAACTAAATAAGGGTGCCTTTTTTTAAGTAACTGAACCCTAAAATTACTTTAGGCGAATAAAGAGAGAATCAAACAATGAAAAAATCAAAAATGATTACATATTAATTTAATATCCAATCCCAATCTACAAAACTTAACGTCAAAAACTTTCCAACCCTCAAAATTTTACGCCCAAGACCTCTAAAGAACATCCATTATTCAACCTTATTAACATTTAATACTCTTTAGACAGTTCAACCAGTTTGGTTGCCAACAGTACTGGCTCCTAGCTATGATCAAGTCAGCGTTTTAAGTAAAAATGCTGGTAAGCGGACGTCGGTAACAGAGTCGAGTGGCTTCCTACAAATAAAAATCTATTGTGCGCTCACTAGATTACTTGAGGAAGTAAGGAGGATTTTTTGGATGTGGTATGAGTGAGGAGGGATAGGGTCCGCAACGAATACATCCGAGGTAGTTAGGATGGCTCCAATACAGGATAAGTTGATGGAGAGTAGACTAAGATGGTACGGACAAGTCATGAGATGGACAGAAGAACAGGTCGTGAGAATAGCTCTGATCCTACTTGAAGGCAAAGGAGACTGAGGATGACCTCCTTTGACATGGTGGATCAGTATGACGAAGCTTCTCAAGAAGGAGAAATTGCCTTACCCGGCAACCCTCTACAAAACGTCTTGTCGCCGTGAAATAAAGAGAACCGAGTCCAACTAAAGTCGGAAAAGGCTTGTAAGAAGAAGAAGAAGGTATAAGTGAGGATGGAAAAGATGTTGTTGTTGTGTGTGTGGATGATATGTTTTCGTAACAATTTCAGGAAGATTGAAGTTTTTATGGATTAGGGAGATATTAGGGAGAGAAATCATTGATTTCAATTCGTAACTCCTAAACAGTAGTTTTGTTTTTGCAAACGCTCCTGATGAGGATGAAGTTTAAGGTTCGATTACTGGGTCCTACAAAGTAAAAATATTAGTAAAATTTTCCACCTGCAATTTCTCAGTAACACCCTGGTATCTGGAAAAAGGATCTCTCACTAGTACATGCTCGAACGTAAAAAGTGCAGTGCGTCCCCGGGTACTGCTCCATTGCGAATAAATCTCCGCCGCACGCCGCTCCGTTCAACTTCAGCGCTAAAACAGATACCCGATATTCTTTTTGGGAATCTTGTATACATGGAATCTAAATTTAAGTTTCGATTAATGTACTTTAGGTATACCTCTGTATAATCCTTCGGCAGCCCTGACGTCAACTTTGTGGTATTTTTCTGTACAACGTCTGTTAAAAAGTTACAATAAATAAATATGCCTTATCCATTTCTTCTTCCCTCCCGTTCTCTCCAGTTCTATTTGTAGTCCAATCCATTGTAATGGTCGACGAAGGGGCCTTAATAAACAAATGTGAATATAATTGGAGCTACTGACATTATTTGTTTACGCATAACTACGTTGTTAGTATCGTTAGGGTCTAAGGATATGGGTCGATGTCTCTTGTCGGTTTGTTTTGGTTAAACCCATCATAATAATTTATAATAAAAATGTTACCTTGTTGATGTAACTGATCAATCATAGACTATCACTTTGTAGAAGTAAGTACGTATTGCAAACCCGCATCTGATTATATATTTCTTGAATCGAACCGTAATTCAATTGGAAAATTAGTCTTTTCCAATTGAATTACGGCAAATAATGGTGAGAAGGAAAGAGAGTAATTATTTCAGAAAAGTGTTGATTAACTTAACTAAAACACTTGTTGTGTTCAGGTTGATCTACAAAAGACGAAATTATAGAGATATGTTATATATTGGTACTCATTACAAGCAGACCGGGTTTCTAAATTACAACCGACTTCCAAACAAAAAGACTACAAAGTGAAAAGTAAATTCAATTTCGGCAGACGGTTTTACTGTTTTCGTTTCTTCGTTTTGACAGGAACTCGGAAGTCGGTTGTATTTTTTGTAAAAAAGTTTTTTATTTTTTACTTTTTAGTTGGGGTGCTTATTGAACCAGTCCTATAGGCTAGGTACCTCGCGTGTAGTGCCCAAAGTGAAGCCAGAATAGATTAACCCAATAACATGAAACTTAAACAAAACCAGTGCAATGAGTATACCAGGGTGAACTGTTCACACCTGTTTACCCCTTTAGAGCGTACCACTGTGATGTTATGTTATGAAATGGTCTAAACAATAAAAAGACATGCGATTGCATTTATCCCGAGTGATTTGCTGTCATTTATTGAAGAGTTCTGATGTATTTCTCCGAAGTTCTTCATCAGATCTTGATGATAATAAATGGGTCCACATGTTAAGCACCAGCTTTCAAATGAAAAAAGAAACATCAAAATCGGTTCACCCAATAAAAAGTTCTGAGAATGAGACACATTAAAAAAAAATACAGTCGAATTGATAACCTCCTCCTTTTTACGAAGTCGGTTAAACATGTTGTTAAATGTGACAAACAGGTATATCCTACTACGTCACACTAAGACAGAATAAATCAGGTGTGTTAATACCAAGAAAACTAGTTACGGAATGTGAAAATTAAAAAAAAAAAACTAATTGAAACTAATACTAGATACTCTCTTTTACAAATATACCTATTATGACTAATGTTGCATTGCACTTACGTGTTGCATTAATATTGTGTATTTTGTTTTCTAATCTATCTAAAAGGTAAGTATATTTACTTGATTCTTTTCATACAGTTAGGTATTATCATAAACTTAAATAAAAGAAGGAGGCAATCTGTTCGACACATGTAAGTACTTACATGTAATATTGTTGGAATTGCACAATATTCACATATGTTATTCTATGTGGGCTTCTAAACACATGTGCCAAATTTCAAAAGTGTATGTATGTTTGTTTGTATGTTTGTCCACGTATTTCGCTGAAACTACTTGTCAGATCGTGATCATTATTTGTGTTGGATTGAGTATCTGTCAACTTTGGGAAAAGTGCAAGTTTAATAAAAATCGGTCCAGCAGTTAAGGAGCATACATCCTTAGCGACGAACAGCACGAAAGTGTAAATTGAGTTATTACGGGTATTTTGTCAATCCTTTAGGTACCGTACTATAGAAAATGCTCATTTTTAGTGATGGTGTACAAGAACTAAAAAGAGAGAAATAACTTTCGTTTTGGAAGTCGTTGTCGAAAAGTTATAATAACAAGAGGCACCAACACCAAAGATACTGACTTCCGAAATAAAAGTTAAATTTTTGCACTTTTTACTGTTTTTCTTTTTTCATTATTTTATTTATTTACACATAAAGGTAAGTAACTTATAAACTAAGCCCCACCAAACCGTAGTAATGGTTTGACTGTGAGAACTTTTGAAGTCTGTATAGCTTCTGCTAGCGGCTTCGCTCGCGTGAATATCGAAAATAATCCCAAGGGCCCCCACATATTCCTGGATAAAAGTATCCTATGTGCTATTCCAAACTATAATTTATCTCTGTGCCAAATTTGATCAAGATCCGTCCAGACGTTTGAGCGTGAAGAAGTAACGAACATAAAAACACACACACACTCACAAACTTTCACATTAGTAATATTAGTGTGACTAGCTTCTGCCAGCGGCTTCGCCCGCGTGATACTCGAAAATTATCCCGAGGGAACAAAAGTATCCTATGTGCTATTCCTGACTATAATTTATCTCTGTGCCAAATTTCATCCAGATCCGTCCAGCCGTTTGAGCGTGAAGAAGTAACAAACATATAAACACACTCACAAACTTTCGCCTTTATAATATTAGTGTGATTGTAATATTGTGAATGTGATAACATCACACCTATATTCCTCGAAGGTTTGAATAAAGGTACACATATAATATATCCACTTTTCACCAGCTATATTTAAGTCCCAGCCCGGGAGCCCGGGAGCCCGGGAGTCCGGGAGTATGGATTGATAACCAACCGGGCACAAAGCCAGACTCCCGAGCTGCTACTGAGATATTCCAGATTGAAAAACACAATTTTACTTTACCCGACCCCACAACGAAACCCAAGACCTCATGATCAACGACAACCACAAGATCAACGAGGCAGTATTTTTACTTTACTAACCGAATTCAAAAAGGAGGAGATTATCAAATCGACTGTATTTTTTTATGTGTGTCATTTCAGAAAGCTTTACTAGGTGAACCGATTTTGATGATTCTTTTTTATTTGAAAGCTGGTGCTTCCTATGTGGTCCCTTTTAAATTTGCTAAAGATCTGATAATGAACTTCGGAGATATACAACAGAACTCTTCAATAAACAACGGCAATCTCGGGACTGCTGGTATTGCATGTCTGTTTATTGTTTACGCCATTTCATAATATAACATCACTCCGCTACGCTTTAAAGGGATACGCAGATGTGTACAATTCACCCTGGTACGCTCTCATTACACCGGTTATGTTCAAGTTTTATGTAATTTGTGTAATCTATACTGGCATAACTTTGTGTATTAAGGTACCTTACTATAGAACTTGCTCATTATGTACCACAACTAAACAGACAAAAATAAAACTGTTTTTATAAAAAAAATACTACCAACTTCCAAAAAATACACTACAAAAAGAAAATTCTTCAATTTCGGAAGTCGGCGTCAAAAAACGATGAAACAAAGCCAGAAACACCGACTTCCGAAATTGAAGTTATTTTTCACTTTGTAGTGTTTTTTGAAAGTCAGTTGTATTTTTTTGTAGAAGCAGTTTTTATGTTAACCGTATTATAAAAGTTTAATCCAAATATTAGAGTTCTCATGAGAAAATTCATACTAATGTTGTATGATATTGAAATATCACGCATAACTGTCATTAGTGAACTAATAGATAGGCAATGAAATGGGGTAACTATGGGAAACATTTGATGGGTTATAATGCGAAGTAATTGCCTTACACAATATTGAGGGGACTTCGTCATAATTTTTGTTTTGTTTGCTTTTTACAATAGGACTTTTGTTTGAAGTAAATAAATTAGATTTATGAGTCCGGCTTATGAATTGCTAGGGCTAAATTATTTATGACTTAAACAAAATTTGATTTTACTGATCAATACCTATACAAATAAAGACTAACTTTTATAAAAATTTAATAGTTGTCCTAAATGTTCTCTAGAATATCACAACTTTTATTTAACATTATTAAATTAAATTTAATAAACATTCATTTCAGAATCACTTTAATATATGTTAGTAACAATGTGAACATATAAACTAGCCAACTAGCTAGTAACATTTATTAGAAACAAAGAAAATAAAGGAAAAATATTTATTTGTGTGCACAGGAGACACGACATAAGCAAACAACAACCAATTTAAAAAAAATAACCCCGTGCGAGACCAAAAAGGCTCCTGTCTCAGCATGTGCAACGATATTAAAAAGAAAATATCGCTGCGCTGGTATTCTGATAGGGCCTGTTGATATCACGGACACATATTCATATTCTAAGCTGCGTAAGGCACGCCAATCCTGGGGAATTTCTACATGACTGCGTACACTGAATCTGGTAAGATTGGAAGCCTACCCCAATATAGTTGGGAAAAGGCTAGGCAGATTGATTGATTAACATTTGTATTTTACAACCCGGAAAAGTTAACTGTTTCTGTGGCTATGAGAGCGAAGTCACAGGAAAAAGCCATTTCCATTACAATTCGCACCAAGCGCTTCCAAACATCCTTCATAAAGCGCACAGCAAAAGTGTGGAACTCACTACTTGCGTCAGTGTTACCAAACGCATTTAACCCGAATCTCTTCAAAGTTAGAGTGGAGAGGCTTTTTTCTGCTAAGCTCACTCCATCGTCGACTTTGTCTCTGTCACCCATGACTTAGACCAGAGTCAAGAGCAAACACACTTCAAATAAAAAAATACAATCGCTCGTTCATTCCCGCAATGAAATTTAAATTTTATGCTGGTTTCTTGCAGGTGTAACTGCGGCCTAAAGCCAAGAAGTAAAAACAAATTTAGAGAAACTACGACGACCTTATCTAATCGATCAAACTCTAACAAAACAAAAAGTCATGTATAATAAAACGGCTCGCCATTATCCGTTCCGTTACAAACATATCTATACCAATTAGCGACCGTGCACTGTCGGCCCGATAGATTGGGCAGTGTGAATGATTATGTTTATTTTCTGTAGTGTATACTTGGGGTGCGTTGTATTGGCCACTCACTGAAGCATGCACTTGGCAATACATTTGGGGAAAAGTAAGAACTTTGAACAAACAAATAAATAATAAATTAAAATCTTTTGTCATTAGTGGCTAATAATTTCTATTACAGATTATGGTAATAGTGAAAACGCACCCACCAGTAGAATTTTGTGTGAAAAAAAAACACACATTCAAAAGCAGCCATATTACGGGATACTGAGTCAATACTAAGAAGGGGGCAGGATTTTTTTTATTTTTACGTTCTTTGTTCGAAAATAATTAGCCCTGCTGTGGGACAAGATATATAGAAAATAGATGATTCTACCTACTACTCAAACTATACTCAATATTGCAGTTACTCTTACATAAGTAACTTTCACTTCATCCAATATTTATTTACTAATTAAAACGTATACCTGCACATATTTAAACATGTCACAAGATTTCACAAAAACTGAGTAGACGCAAAGTTAATGACGCATATAAAGGAGAAACGTGCTCAAAAAATAAATACCACAAAAGCACACTTGACCGACAAAAGTTATTTGTAAACATCTTCAATGTTTTCTGAGAAACTAAAGGAGCGGTGTAAAAGGCATTTGGTAGTGCATTTTAGGACCGCACCCAGACTCAGTTTTAGTACTCATCTTAGTGTTTACTGCAGCTGTTTAGCTTTGTTGAAAATAAACGTAGCAAACAATTTTCTACATTTTTTTAAAATTAAAATACTGAGTTGCTTTATTTATTTATTTAGCCTTAGATAAAACAAATATAACACTCTATATATATTTATAACTATTTAGACTAAGCACCGAAAAAAGCGAAAAAAATCAATTCATTTCATTTTTATTTTCTTTAGAATGTTGTTAAGACTTGTGGTTGTTAAATTAATTTGAACATAAATTAATATGAACTAATACTTTAGTTCCACAAAAAGTACTCAAACCAATTCCAGCACATAATCATTTTAGTGTTATTCTTATCGCCTTTTTGCTACCCACTTTTTTAATCACTTCCATTAAAAAAAACAGCACTCACATTTTATTTAAATTAACACACTGCATTTTTTTATCAAAAACTATTTTCAGAAACAATTTTGCATACAATAGACCACTTTAATTGCTACACATGAAGTAATTTCGCTTTTTTTTTTCAATGCCAATTCGGGTAGTCGTGACTATAGTGATTGATCCATTATTGATAAGAAATGCTCTTATTTCGAATGTAATTGATCGACACTGAGATACGTTCAACGCGTTAACTTTGTTTTTTTGTTTTAATGGTTTTTTGTTCCATCAATATGCAATATCGTGGTACTATTGTTTGACGGTTTTGTCTATTTTGATGGATGCACTCCCGTATACAAATTGTTTATTTGGGTCGATATTTTTATGATGAGAGCCCTAAACACAGGCTTGAATTGGACACCATGTTATACACACACTTCGAGGCCCCTAAACACAGGCTAATGACACAAGTTGGGAGATTGATATTTCCTTTACTCATGGATCCTATCGTAAATATATAATATACCTAAAAAAAAGCTTTCCTCAAATATCGTCAGTGTTATCTTAAATTATAAATAGCGTCTCTATTCTGTAACTTTATTGTAAACCTTACTTAAGAGTGACTGCCGAGTAGGCATTTACAGTACTTAGAAACAATTTTTTTTCAGCTTATTTTAACCGCTTAGACTGCCACTGTTTTTTGCTGTCATTGCCAAAGTTTACTAATAATAAGCATAAAATATATAGTCATAATTTAAATTGGCATATCGAAATTCAGCATAATGAACATTATGCTTTATAATATTTCGCATAAATGTTTTGCCTTAGTGATTTTTGCCTTTTATACTGTTGGCATAATAATAATGAAGCAAAATTTTATATAGCCACAACCTAATACAATAAAGTAATTCCCAAATTATAATAAATAATGTAAGTACATAACACCAATTTTTATTATCTTCAGAATCAAAAACTTTCATTCCTTAAATATTATGCAACACCCACCAGCAATAACTTCAATTTATCCGTGATCATGGTGCTTGCAACAGCCGAAATATTGGGAATTCGCAACAAACAGTAAACATGGTAAATATCCCGCATAAAATGTTAATGTTAGTGTTATTGACCATGACAGTTTAAAAACTTATAACTCCAAATTATGCCAAAACAAATCAGACTAAATGACAGTCATGCTAACTTTCCTTTAATCCCAAACAATATTATGCCTTAAAATTTTATGCCAAGAGGGGGATTCTCCTTTGCCGAGTAATCCGTCTTAAACGCCTCTATATCGCCGTCAGGCTGGCGTTTCATATGCCTATATCGGCAATGCCCGTAGTCAGGCTCCCACTGCGTAACGGACTCACCCAATCCCACTTTAGTTATTAAGTATTCCTAGTATACTTTTACTAATAATAATATTCAAAGTGATACTTTAAAACATCCAAACAAACATTTTTTTTCCACACAGCAGTCCCAAATCAAACGGTTACCGATACCATTAACAATTTATCATTGAAACATCTACATTTTGTGATGAGTCAACACTTATGACTGCGATCGCATCTGCCTAAAACGTTTGGCTGGCACAGTGATACTGTTTCAATAAAAGCTATTTGAATTTCGACACCTTTTGGTTATGTTTTTAAAACTTGTGTTTCTTGTTGTTTGTTTGGGGGTGTATGAAGAACTCTATTTAAAATAGTAGTTTATGCAATGGTCATATAATAGGGGTTATTAAAACACGAGCGTGGGTTTATCATATGATAATAATAACACGCGAGTGATATTGTGTGTGTGTAGAAACGGAAAAAATATGTGTTATGGCGGGCAATTTAGATTCTCATTGCGCATGACTGCGCAGCGCGCGCCTCCGTAGACTCCGTAGACACTACTTTTCTATATTAAGTCAATGAGCCCATAAGCGCCAATAAATTACAAAGTAAAAGTGTGCTATAAAATTAAAAGACCTCTCCAAGCGTCCTGATCAGACCTGTGCCTCGGGCAATCGGCCCTCACCAGGCCATCGGTCTACCTTCTGATAGGCCTGCCGGTCGCCACTCCGTAACCTGTCTGCCCAACCAAAGAGTCTGTGTACCTTTAGGTATATCCCACACCCATAATCACCTCATGTGCACTCAGTCTGAAGTTAGCAGAATACCTGTTCTTCTTCTTCTTGTCGTTTTTATTTTACTTAAATTTTGTCAAACTAGAATGTACCCTAAGGTGAAAAATTTCGTGAACTGTATCATTCAGTACAAAACAATAATTTAAGTTAAGTCGACAACTTAAAGAGTTAACACTCGAACCAGCTGTTGCTCTCAATATCTCTCTAGTCTAGGTCTGTCGATATTTCATAACATAACTGTCACAAAGCAGCGTTGATACAATTTGTCGATACAGTAGATTTCTTGTGTTTAAAAAATCGGCTTAAGTCTTGTATTGGTGATGGTTTCAATCTAGAATTTTAAGTGAGGTATTTTAAGAACGGTTCTTGATGGAAACCAATTCCAAAGATTAATAATAATATCCATTAAGTTCAAGTGACTTGGCCCGATAAAATCCAATATAGCAAAAAAAAAAACGGCGATATTACCTAATTAATATATAAATACCTAGTTTCAACACAATCGGTTCCCAATTGAAAATTCAGTGGGCAGATTATCAATCAATCCTTTTTCTACCTTTAGGGGTAAATTTAATTTTTCAAATTTAAATAGGACCAACTTTGACATTTTTCAATAAAAAAAGATTTTTTGAAATCGGACCGACGCCGAAAAAAAAACACTTGGAAATGTTTTTGTAGAAAATGTGGCGCTGTTTATGTACAAATCCTTTCAACCTATGAACCATAAATGCATGATTGATAAATAGAAATTCAAACAACTAATCATACATCCTTTCACATTTTATAATGTTAGTTATAAGTAGCATTATTCCAATTTTCTACTCGATATAAGATGCTCTTAGGACACAATATCACCAAGGCAGAATCTCAGGGAAAGAAAGTCTTCCATCCCAAACCTAACATTTTTCACGCCTAGATAGACTATTCCAGTATGCTTTATATCTAACTGAACAATCCAATTTGTACTACAAGTGTCACACTCATCCACCAACCTACCCACAAAAATATCTAAACCACACCACGGCCCTAAAGGCAACTAAAAACAAACAATGTTTTCAGCTGGAAACAAAGTAGAAATTCAATTTGCTGTGTCCCTGACAAAAACTGTTGGACAAAACGTACCTAGCGCCCATATTTGGGGCGTATCCGCAAACAAAGCAACAATAAAATATGTAGCATATACATAGGAGGAAATTTATCGGAAACCGCGGCACGGGCACTGGTCGTGTGCATGTCGAAACATGCATTCGATTGGGGCCTTAACATTTGTTGCAGTCACCTTTAATGGGTTTTGAGTGAGGATTGATCACGTTGCAGGCTTTTTTGGTCGGTCATACGTTGTATAGTCAAGTATGAAAAGTGCAGTCGCAATCATCCACAGATATATTTTTTTTGTAGAAGAATTTCAATGATCCACGATTAGTTTAGTCTATGATACCTTAGATTAAGTTAGTCGTCATTTGATTGACATTCTGCTACAAATTAAAAAAATTGACACTTTAGCTTTGGTTGAATACAACTGCGTTTTTGGCTGTACATAGCTCCCATTATTGACCAGTACCTGGGCGATCGAGCTCTGCTCGGGTGAAAATAGAAAAAAGCTCGTTTTCTTAAAATGAAACCTAGCTAGATCGATTTATCGCCCCCGAAACCCCCTGCATACTAAATTTCATGAAAATCGTTGGAGCCGTTTCCGAGATACAGATTATATTATACAAGAATTGTTCGTTTAAAGGTATTAGATATATACTTTGATCAAGACGGGATTTTAATTAGATTGTCGAACGAGTGGAGGTAGCGAGAATCTGCTAGACTCGGGCAGCGAAAGACCGATCGCTGTGGCTTTATCCCTTTTAAATTTTTTTTTACTGTGTTCGGTTAGTGGCCAACGCCTGCCACTATGGGTTTAGTCCAATAAAAATATTGCTAATTAGCGTCACATAAAATCCCACTAAAATTATTTTAAGTTACACTTACCGAACCAAACAATTTTGATAAAACAACCATTCTAATTATCTCAAAATTAGGGCCGCAAACAAAATCATTTCACCGAAACCGATGGTAACGCCTCAACTATAACGTAACCAATCAAAATTCCACCTCGGCTCCTTTGTTTAAAGTCCAATTTCGATTCACTGTTCAATCGTTTGAGTTTCACACATCAAAAATTCTAGAAATACGAGCAAACCCACGCAACGGTGAAAATAATTAATTTCTACCAAATCCATTACTGCTGAGTGGTTCTCTATAAAACTTTTGGGTTAACAATAACCCATTGCTTTTTAATAATCATAGTGCTATTCGCTTCATGCAGGTTTTATTTGTTTTAAATGAAGTTTCTTTTTGTTCAGTTGTTTAATATTTTTTACAATGGCGTCTTTTCCGTCCTTTGCTGTTTATTGTGAAAATTATTTTTCATGGCACGTTCTTTGACAAATAATTAGAATTCAAAGTGCTTATCATCTTCATATATTTATCAGGTTCTTTATATGCATCCTGAGCAAAAATGTACAGTTAAAAAAAGTTGAAAAGTTGTATACCTATTTGAAAGCCAAAAATCGATATGATTAATAGTTATGATTGTACAGTTAGCAATGTTTCTTATTTTCAATTGCAATCACGCTCTTCTATTCTGGAAAACCAGCTACAGATGCTCTTAAACATTGCAAAATATTTCTAAATCTAGGCAGCTAGGTAGCCAGCTGTAGCAATCAGCTAAAGCTACAAACCTACAAGAAAGAGCAACAGTATCTGTTCGTTACATCATATTGCGATCTGCCATCAATCCGAAGCCTGGAAGGTGGTAGCAATATCCTCTGCGCGCCAATCAATCTAGCACTGTACGTGGACATAGAAAAGACAAGTATAGAAGGTTGAAATATAGATCAGAATGTTGTACAATAAAAAGAATGAATGAAAGGCAATTACATACAGCTGAGATTAGGATAGATACTAAAGGATATGTTAGCTGTTGCGAAAATGGACACAATAAGAAATAATATAAAATATATGCCGGGAGTTTAGTAAAAATCGTATGTATGGCCATGGGCTGCAGCAAAATGAGAAATAATGTGGTTATAACCAAATAAACGATGGATGGATTGTGTGTGAAATAATATGAATACTGAGGAGATGATTTGCAAAATATAGATGAAGTGCACACACATGCAAACGCTGACCACAAATACATTGGAATAAGGTTTGGCAGATGATGAGAAGGTTCAAACATAGACACCCTTTACACACAGCGAGTGCAAGCGCACTTACGACTGGCATTCGTATGAGATTGTTACACGCTCGAGTCTATGCGCTTGTTTCCTTTAGTTGTATGGAACCCATCTTCTGTACCTTTCTACTTTGTGTTGTACGCCTACATTTGATAGTCTCTTTTTTTGAACAAGTTCTATTGCGAAGTTTTGATGAAACACGCTATTCGTGGCGGCTTTGGGGTTTGTAGGCGCACCTCGTGCACTTGTGATTGTTCTATTAGGTGGAGTTGAATTTATAGATTGGCAGCTTCCGGGAATTGCTTTTATCGAATTCCTGGACCGTCGCTCTTGGAATTCACATTTTTACAAACTGTACCTGTCCATTGGTGGGCTAGTTGCTATTAACCGGGCACAAGTCCAGATTCCTGGTAGCTACTAAAAATCCAAATGAAAAAAGAAATAACACATTTTCCGATCTGAAAACCGAACCCAGTTCAGCAGTATCGTTTGCAACCACTACATCAAGAGTACCATACAATCATACAAGGAGGTTTATATGATGACAAATTAATGATCTCATTATATAAATTAATATCACCTTATAAGTGCTGTTGTTGTGAGTTGTGGAAATGGGCAGACCACGTTTCGATGCTTACAGACCAACGATGGACCCTTAAAGCAATCTTATAGAAGGGTCCACAAGGGAAAAAGAAAAGAGGCAGATCAGACTGCACAGCATGATTTTCTTCTTGTTTACATATTTTTAGTTCGCTTACGCAGTCGGGTTTTTGATTTTATAAACTTTTTTTATTTACAACTTTTTAGTAATATTTTTAACAATATATGTACGTGGTATATATTTTTGAAAACCCTTCATTTTGTAACCTCATTTGAAGGTCCGAAAAGAAAAAAAATGTAACTGGCACAATATGGCGCCCCAAATCCGCTGTTTCTTTTTTTAAGGTTACTTATCTAAGAACACTTGGGCGGTCGAGACCTGTCTAACGATGTCTTAATAATAAAAATCCGTTTAGCGGTTTGAAAAATTTGAGATAATAAGGAATATTACATTAATACAAACATACATACATACAGCATACGCACCCTTTCCTTGCAGCCTGGTAAAAAGGATATAATCAACAATAGACAATAAGACTCTATCAAATTTCACCTTCGGTAAACCAAAACAACTCTTAACTACCAATTTTCAAAAAGGAAAATTCTCAAACACACACCTACTGTACACTGGTATATCTACAATAAGCTTATAAATTTATCCGCACAAAGGTTGCAGGAATCCTTGCGTACTTCCTCGCTAGTGGCTCCGGGCTCAAAGAGCTAGATCGCGATAACGCGGGGAGACGTGGTCCCGTACGAAGCTTATGCTAGAGTGAACAATTTATACGTTTTAATTTAACTTTTGGATTGAATAATGGGTTGGATGTGGTTTGTGGAGTCTCGCGGTAGGGGATTTTTTGTGGGCGAATATATATGTGGCAGTGTTAGTAGGGTAAAAGAAGAGCGCTTTTTTTGCAAGTAGACGAGCGTCATAAAGTAAAGTACCTGTTCTAGTCTGAAGTTGCTATATAAAATTCATAAAATTAAGTATTCACTTGTAAAACTGTACTATCTACAACTCTAAATGTATACATTCTTGAAAACAAAGACATTTTTTTTTTTTTTAGGTAACTAGCTATCCCACGCGGCTTCGCTCCCGTCTACTGGCTACCTATCTATCCATCTACCCTACCTACCCTACATACATTATTGTTGCGTTACTTAAACCGTATACGCAGCGCACGAAACGGAAGCTCTCAAAAAGGAATAAATTCGCCCGTTTTTGCAACATTTTTCATTTATGCTCCGCTCCTATTGGTCGTAGCGTGATGTTATATAACCTTCCTCAATAATTCCTCAGTAATGAATTATGCAACACAAAAAGAATTTTTCAATTCCAACCAGTAGTTCCTGAGATTAGCGCATTCAAACAAACAAACTCATCAGCTTTATAATATTATATAGTATAGATAACGTGTATCCTTTTTTTACTAATAAATTATGGGTTACCTAGAAGAGATCGCGGAATACGTTTTTTAGTTTTCAGTTTTTTTTTTGTTATACTTTGGTATACGTATATTTAAATAAAAATAAATATATTTTACATATTTTCAAGGTTTTAATTCGGTTTTTCTTTCTTTTTTTTGGTTTTTGTTGGTGTTGATCGAAATAATTAATTAACTAAATAAACTAAGTTCAGTAAGCAAAATAAATTATAAAGTATTTTTTAATCACTGTAAATTAAATAGCTCAATGTCATTTATTGCACGTTATAAGACGACATTAAGGTCTTTTAAAAGTAGTGTAAATGATTTAATTTGACAATAAGATTATTATCCACTATCACACTTGTTTTTCACTATAATTATATATCTTTCATATTCTGAAATTCCTTAGAGTGAGTGTCCATGATGACGGTTGAATAGCACAGGCATACATCGAGACTGATTAATTATTTTAACGAAAACTTAATTATTCTTGGTGACATGTCACATAAACCCATCTAAACTAGCTGACCGCGCTCTCATATAGCCTAATGGCCGGCGGCTAAATCTTCACATGGTGTTTTACAGTCTCAGTCAATAGGAACCTCTTCTTGCTTTAATCGTAAAAGTAGTGCTGCATTCGTGCAGCCAGCTAGAGAATGGATAATGGGTGGTTTTGGGGCTAGATGTCGTTGGTTTTAGATTCAGATTCAGATTCAGATTCAGATTCAGATTCATTTATTTGCAAAAACATGTGTAGATAATATACAATTATACATGGTATGATTATAGGTGTTACATAGAATTTGATTGGCTCAACATGTTTGACCATGGCTGGTGTACAAATTAGGTCGAAAATAATAAAAATCACAATACAAAAATACAAAAAATAACACTATATATAAATCAACAATTAAAATTAATAATATTAAATAAACATAAAAAAAAAAAAAAAATAGGTCAATAGTAATGCGATTAAAATTAAATAAAATAGATTTAGTCAGTAGGTATCTTCAGAGCGATTTATCATTTAGAAATTCATTAACATTATAATAGGCTTTTCCTGTCAGTATTTTTTTTAATGTTTTCTTAAACTGGTCTGTATTTAATTGCTTAACACAGTTAGGGATATTATTATAAATTATTGGCGCTCTGCAAATAACGCTTTTATACAGAAGTGCTGTCTTAGCTGGCTGTACATAAATTTTATTATTGTCCCTGCGATTTCGTTTTATAATGTCCGATATTCGAGGAAACAAATGGGGGTTATTTCTGACAAATATGGCTGTTTCCAAAATATACAGTGACGGAAGTGTGAGTATTTTATGCTTTGTAAAAAGTGGCTTACAGCTCTCAGTACTTTGAATACCGAACATCGCACGTAGGCATCGCTTTTGCATTATAAATGCCATATCTTTATTTGATGAGTTGCCCCAAAAGATAATGCCATATCTGAGGACAGATTCAACAAGTCCATAATACGCCGAAAGTAACACATCAGTGTTGATGGATGGAGCAAGATGGTACAAAGCATATGATTGACTACTGACTTTTTTACATAGTGTGTCTATGTGTTCTTTCCAATTAAGTTTACTGTCTATAATTAAACCGAGAAAACGGGCATTAGTTACTTCATTTATAATGTAATTATCATGAATCAAATTTACATTTAATGGATTATGCAATCTTTGTCCAAAGTGCATTATATTTGTTTTGGATAAATTAATTTTTAAATTACTATTATCAAGCCAAGAAATTATAGATGTCAGAGAATTATTTATGTCAGATTTATAGTTATTAATGTCCTTACATGCAATTGAAACTGTACTGTCGTCAGCAAATAATGTCATAGGTTGAATCGTTGCCTTTGGAAAGTCGTTGATATAAATAGTAAACAACGGCGGCCCTAGCACACTGCCTTGAGGAACACCGTATGTGACATATTTCCTCACGGAGCTGAATGTTTCTTCTCTTTTAGTTTTAGTATTCACTCTAGTTATTACCGTTAACTGTTGTCGATTCGTTAAATAGGATCGAATTAAATCCAAAACATTGCCTCTTATGCCGTATGCGTCAAGTTTACTGATCAATATATTATGATCCACATAATCAAACGCCTGTGACATATCGCAATAAATAGCACAAACTGGAACTCTTTTGTCAACGTGGCAGATAACATTTTGGATAAACTCATAAATGGCCATATTTATGGTTTTATTTTGTCGAAAGCCCTTTTGTTCATTGCACAAAATTTTATTTTTTTCAAGATATGAATTAAGTTCACCGTATATATATTTTTCGAAAATCTTTGAAAATATTGATAATAGTGCAATAGGCCTATAATTCACCATTAACTGTTTACTTCCTTTTTTGAATAAGGGTTTTATAACTGATACTTTCAGATCTTGTGGAAATATTCCAGTTGTTATCGACAAGTTCACAATGTGACTCAAGTGATGGCACACATCCCCATTTACTGCTTTAATTATTTTAGTAGAGAAACCATCGTATCCTACACTGTTGGTATTTTTAAGGTGGTTTATAATTTTATGAATCTGGTAGGGTGAACTTGGTGCGAGAAACATTGAATTTAATTGGTGATTAATTAAAGACGTTACATTTTGCCCGGCACCCGGAAGTGGTTTCACTTTTTCAATAAAATAATTATTAAATGTGTTTGCTATTTCGGTTGGATTTTTAAGGACGTTATTTTCATCAATTTTTATGTTGTCAATGGATTCCTTTGGGATGTTAAGTCTCGTTTTGTTTATAATTCGCCACGCTGTTTTAGTCTTATTATGAGACGTTTTTATTTTATAGTTATTTTGCGCACGTTTTGTGAGTTTTATAATTTTTTTAAATAACTGACAATATTTTAAGTACTTCAATTTGTTGTCTTTTGTTGAGTTCAATCTGAATTTCCATAGTAAATCCCTTTTCTTTCGACTGCAAATTTTCACCCCGCGTGATACCCACTTTGGCTTATGAATGGCTTTTATTAAAAATTGGGTTTGCGGAAAACAAAGGTCATAAAAAAGTTTAAATTCAGCTATAAAGTGTTGATAAGCAGTGTTTGGATCATCAGTGTGGTAAATATCCGAGAAAGACAAGCTCCTAATACACAATTTAAATTTCTCAATATTTTCTATGCTATAATCGCGTTTTAATGTACGCCAATAATGCAATGTCAGATTTTTTTTTACAGGAACTCTAATTAATTGTGCGGTATGGTCCGACAGACCCAACTCTAAAATTTGAGATTTACATCCCTTTTTAAAGTTATGTGCAAAATTATCAATACAAGTTCCACTGGCGAATCTGGTTGGTTCATGTAAAGCTAACTTTAAATTATAATTTAACAGTAAACATTCAAAATCCAATGTAACATTATTGCGTTTTAGAACATCTATATTAAAATCACCAGAAATTATAACATTTATACAATTCAATTTGGCAATATAATTCAGAAGGTTTTCCAGTTTACGGAAGAACGTATACAGTTTATTACATCTCTATCTATAGTTTCAGTTATTGTTCAATTTTAATAATTACCAGGTTAGTAGTTCATTCAGCAGAGTTAATGCTATACATGGTGGCTCATTGATTTTAGTAAGTAACCAGCTTAAATTTAAAGACCGTAAGGATATTGTGAGCCTATCTGTTGAGCGGACAGTCGAAATAGCTTGTATAGAATTGGAGCAGTTTATTGTATTAAGTGTATACAGACACTATAGGATTGTATGACTGCTTTGTAAAGGTAATAGATGAAGTGTTACACAAAATTTGTAACTCGAATAAATCTGTTATCACTTGTGGGGATTTTAATGTCAATTTATTAGAAAACTTAGGTTCTTGTAGTAAAATAATAAGTCTGTTTCAGTCCTACAATCTTGTAAACCTATTTTTGGAGCCCACAAGAATAACGCCTAGTAGGCGTTATTCTGGCCTGTCTCTCTGCTTAGTGCCACATGTTTAGATCATATTTATACTAATGTTATACCAGTCCACAAAGAAATTATAAATTAACTAGATTCTGATCATTGCGGGCAGAGGATTACTATACCAAACCAAAACAACAAAGTGGCTAAAAAGGATGGGATCCTGCCGTTTTGCCGAAAAGATTTTGCCAAATTTTCATTACCCAAACAAATTTTAGCAACCTTTTTTTATACCAATGTAATATTTGGAATAATTTTAGTACGCACATTTTCATTTGGTCAAATGTTTACTTGGCAGATTGTTACCAAGGATAATGTCATTAAGGTTTTTGGTCTTTAATCAAATGATTTATTACAGCAAACAATATTTAGACAATAAACGTTTAGTCAAATGAATTGTTATGACAAATAATATAAAGGCAAAAATTTACAGTAGGTTATTAATTTAAAAAAAATGGTTAGGTTAGGTTAGGTTAAAACTGTGACCACCTACGCACGAGCCGAGCGAGCGTAGCGAGCGGTGCCGCGGCAGCGGCCGGCGAGTGCCAGAAACGACTAAAAATTTTTGTCATTGGCTACGCAATCGACTAAACAGAAATGGTAAGTTTAAAACTGACGACACCAAATATTTGGCTTATTTAATTTTGCGTAAAATATGTTATACCAACTGAAATATTTGACTAGATAAAAAATGGTAAAAGTACTAGTTGGTGAACAAGTTATTGTTCAAACGTTCACTTGCCAAACATAGGTTTTCGTAACAATTATTTGTAAAGAGATTGTTTGGTAAGTAATAATTTGGCAAATGAAGTTATGCGAAAATTTGTTTGGGAAGTGATAATTTGGCAATTTCTTTTCGGTAAAACAAGGGAGACCCAAAAAGGATATCACTGTTAACCCCAAAACTGCAAGTCGCTTGGCAGCGTTTAAAGTTAAACTCATTAATAAATTACCAATTTTATCAATTCATGCCGATCCAAATCATCTATATGATGATTTTTTTAATATGTACTGTAAACAATTTAATTCTACCTTTATTCCCAAGACTATCTCGGTTACTGGTAATGCATCATTCAGTGATTGGGCTACCATTGGTATTCATAAAAGTAGGAAACGGCTTTATGAGTTGTACAATGAAAGGACTTTTGTTAACACTGGTGAATTTAATTTATATGTTAGAAATTATTGAAAATTATTTAAAAAAGTTTGTTGTTTGGCCAAATCGCGTTATTTGAATTCGAAGATTAAAAATAGTAGTAACGTTATTAAAACGACTTGGAATATTAGTGAAACGGGAAGATCTGGTAACCGAAATATTGACTATAGCCTGTCTATTAATGACAACATCATAAAATCAGACTCACAAGTCGCAGTGGCTTTTGAAAATTTCTTTTCAGATATTCCCCTGTTGCTGAGTCTTTGCTAAAAGAAAATGTTAATGTTTGCGATTCGGAATTTCTTTTTGAACATATTACTTGTAGAGACATTATTAAAACCTTTCACAATTCAAATGTTAAAAAGACTGCAGATCTGTGGGGTCATTCTGTAGAAGTTGCTAAGTCTATTATTGATATTGTCGCACCTAGTTTAGCTATTTTCTTTAATAATTGTATCGACTGTGGGGAGTTTCCTGACCTTATGAAAAATAGTAAAATAATACCATTGTTTAAATCAGGTAGTAAATCAGACCCTACAAATTATAGACCTATTTCAGTACTACCTACGTTTAGTAAAATATTTGAGATATTAATTTTAGAGCAATTGCAAAGATTTTTTAATAAACATAAATTATTACATAGCAAACAGTTCGGTTTTACAAGGGGTCGTTCAACTACTGTGTTGAGCTTTTAGGACATATTTATAATGCATGGGAACATAAGTGCGATGCCTTGGGAATATTTTGTGATTTGTCCAAGGCATCTGATTGTGTTATTCATGATTCGCTAATCAGGAAACACCGCCACTACGGAATCCGGAACTGCGCTCTGGATCTTCTCACTTCATACTTGAGTAATAAGATTCAGAGCGTTGATGTTAATGGAAAAAGATCTACCGGATCTATAGTAATGATGGGCGTCCCGCAGGGCTCGATTCTTGGTCCTTTCTTGTTTCTTATTTATATTAATGACTTGCCTTACCTCATAAAGGATAACCATGATATAGTGTTGTTTGCGGATGATACTTCACTTTTGTTTAAACTTAAACGTCAGCAGCTGGTTACTGACGATGTAAATAGCACGATCTCAAAAGTAGTTCACTGGTTCAATGTTAATAATTTACTACTTAATGGAAAAAAGAAACTAAATGTATTAAGTTTACCCTACCTCACGTTAGGCAGGTGAAAACTGATGTGTTGGTAAAGGGCGAAGAATTGAATCCTGAAAATAGCACAGTATTCTTAGGCTTAACTTTGGATGCTAAGCTTCAGTGGGGCTCACATAAAGATAAATTGTCGAAAAAGCTAAGCTCCGCAGCATATCCTGTTAGGAAAATTCGTAATTTAACTGACATAGAGATAGCCCGTTTAGTATATTTTAGCTATTTTCATAGTGTAATGTCGTACGGTATTCTGTTGTGGGGAAATGCCGCCGACATCCAGACTATCTTTGTTTTGCAGAAAAGAGCTGTTCGATCGATTTATAAATTAAGCCCGAGACACTCTCTCAGAGAGAAAGTTAAGGAGATTAATGTGACTGTGCCTTCTCAGTATATTTATGAAAATCTTTTATATGCCCATAAAAATATAAAAATCTTTAAAAAATACAGTGATATCCATAACATAAATACTAGGAACGAACACATATTTGTAGTACCTGCAACAAGGCTCAAGAAAATAGGTGGCTCGTTTAGATGTCAAAGTGTACGCTTTTATAATAAGATTCCAAGCCACGTACAAGATCTAAGTCTTAATAAATTCAAAACATTTATTAAATGTAAGTTGTGCCAGAAAGCGTTTTATATGCGGCCTACCCGAATGTCCTTTCTTTGGTATTGTTCGTCGAATCGTTGAGCTCCTTAAATTCTGAGCTGAGCTGCACGGTTATTGACAAATGCGTGCACTGACTGGACAGGTCCAGTCAATCTGGCTGGATCTTTCTTCAAAAGACCATTTCAGACTTCAGTCTACATGGACTTCACATGATCTAACAAAGATTTTGTCTGGACTTTAAAAGAGACTGTGACCTCTGAGTTTGTTTCGGCCTTTCTTCTCAGGGTATTCAGACAGAAAACGCCGACTTCATCTAGTTTTAAAAATATGATCGACATGTAAAAGTGTTTGTACAGACCTACTTACAGAAATAAAATCATTTATCATTATCATTTATAATCTTTGGTAGTATAAAACATATTCTACATATATGTTGATGTTAACTGTAAGTTCATGGTGGCCTTATGGCTAAGACCATCGTGAGTTCAAATCCGGGCAGGCAATAATATGACTTTTTCATCATAATGTACTTTGTAAGCTTATCTTAGACATCACAGACAACGGTGAAGGAAAACATCGTGATGAAACCTGGACTTTTAGTTAATGTAATTCTGAAATTGCCAACCCACATGGGGCAAGCGGGTTCCGTAAAGGCTTCAGCACCGTGGACCACATACATACGCTGCGGCAAGTTATACAGAAGACGGAAGAGTACAACCTGTCTCGCTGCTTAGTGTTTGTGGACTACGAGAAAGCCTTTGATTCGATCGTTACTTGCTGTACTGCAATCTCTCTAACGGTGCCAAACCTACTATCGGTACATTGAAGTGTTGAAGTGTTTGCACTAAAACGCCACCATGTCAGTTCGACTTCAGGATCAGGGCTCGGAACCTATCCTTCTACAGCGAGGTGTGAGACAGAAAGACTTCATATCTCCGAAACTGTTCACCGCTGCACTGGAGAATGACTTCAAGGTTCTGGACTGGAGAGGGCTAGGCATCAACGTTAAAGGCGTGGACATCACTCACCTTCGGTTTGCCGAAAATATAGTGGTCATGGCTGAGACCATGGAGGACCTCAGAACAATGCTCTATGATCTCAGTAGAGCTTCCAAAAGAGTGGTAAGAACGTTAACGTTAACGTTAGTGGTGGTGGAGTGGTTTAAGATGAACATGGACAAAACCAAGGAGATATTGAATACCTATGTTGCATCCACTCCTATCAAGGTCGGAAACTCTACACTCGAAGTAGTGGATGACTATGCCTACCTTTTTTTTTTTTTTTTTTTTATTGATTATAGACTTGCGCTTGACCACTATCTCACCTGATGGTAAGCGATGATGTGGTCGACGATGAAGCACGCTTGCCTAGAAGAAACCTATTCACACCTGGGACAAACAATCCAGTTGGGTAGGGCCAACTTCGAGAAAGACGCAATCGTCGAATACGACTCGGCTGGGCAGCGTTCGGTAAGTTGCGCGGTATCTTCTCTTCCAATTTATCATAGTGTCTCAAGACGAAAGTCTGTGACCAGTGTGTGTTGCCTGTGATGAACTATGGCTCTGAGATGTGGTCGCTCACAATGGGCCTCATCGGAAAGCTACCAGTCACTCGAAGGGCAATGAAGACGGCTATACTCGGAGTTTCCTTTCGTGGTCGAATCAGAAATGTAGAGATCCGCAAGAGAACCAGGATTACCGTTGGTTACGCGTGATGTAATATTATGAAATGGTATAAACAATAAACGGGCATGCGATTTCAGCAATCCCGAGAGATTTGCCGTCATTTATTGAAGAGTTATATTGTATACTAGCACTTCGCCCGCGACTTCGTTCGCGTGATTTCGTTTATCCTATAAATGACTCTTATGTGACGTTAGTGAAGGCGAAAAATAAGCTATTATTAAATCTATAAAAAATGGGGTATCGTTTATTGGTTTGGGACTATTCGTTATTTGACTTAAATAAGAATAAATTTTAGGTTACTGCCACAAAGTAAAATCCTCCCCTAAAAACTTAGTAACCCCATTTTGCCCCGTTGAAGCTAGAGTTTTGAACAACCCAAATATGATATTCACTCTTTTCTTCTCTTTCTATTTTTCGTAGTTCGTTCTTAGCAAGATTCCGCAGTAAGATTCCTCAAAAAAACTTTAACACCCCTTAACTCTATCTGAGGGGTAGTTTTAAAAACGTTTTATGTACATTTCAATTATTTACTTTATCCCCAAGTAATTATTTTTTTCTTACAAACAAATTCTGCCCCTTTTCACCCTTTCTCCAGGTCTTTCAGGTTTAATTGCCGAAAATTCCTGCTTTGTGCTCCCCTAGAACCATACGTCAAAACCAAAAACCTGTCCAATAAGATTCTTAGCTTAACCCCAAGCTTTTCTAAAAACTTATAATTACCACCTTTATTGTTTACATAAGTTGGTACTTATGTCAAGCTTCAAGTAGTTTGTCATTTTACAAATATGATTCTCCAAAAAAATTTTGACACCCCCGATATCGCTTTTTGGGGGCAGATTCGAAAAACTAATAATGACAACCTTTAATGTTTGCTTAGGTTGTTATTTATGTCAACTTTCAAATATATTAACCCCAGAAATAAGATTCTTCAAAACATTTTTATACCCCCTAAATCGTTTTCTGGGGGTTGTTTCAAAATACTAATAATTCTAATTAAATTAATTAAACCTTCATGTTTATTGAAGTTGGTATTTATGTCAAATTTCATGTTTATTAACCCAAGAAATAAGATTTTTCAAAAAGAAATATCAACCCCTAAATAATATTTTGGGGGTAGTTTTAAAAAACTAATAATGAAAACCTTTATTGTTTATTTAGGTTTGTATTTATGTCAATTTTCAAGTTTATTGACCCAATAAATCAGATTCTTACATTCAAACTTCAACACCCCCTAAATTATTATTTGGTGGTAGTTTCAAAAATCTTATAATGACAACCTTTATGATTTACTTAGATTACTATTTGCACCAAATATCAAAAACTTTGGCCGAAGGAATTAGATTTTTGATACAAACTTCCAACCCCATTTTTACCCCCTTAGGGGTGGAATTTCCAAAAAGTCAAAGTCAAAGTCAAATATATTTATTCAACTGGGCCAAAAAGCGGCACTTTTGAACGTCAGAATTAAAAGTAACAAATCATAAAATAAAAATTGATTTTACCGTGCATTCGGAAAAGTAGCTTGTTATGGAGAAGAATGCACAAGAAACTCCATACTTACTCTTTAAAAAAAAAAGTGTTTTACAATATTTACATAAGTACATACATTAATAAATTCATATATGTGAGGACGATGCACCCAGAATAGCACTATACACTATACTACGTACAGGTATAAAGTATTAAAAGCATTAACAGGTAAATTTATTAATGTGATAAATAGGAACATGGTTCTCACATACTTACAAATATTGCAAACATAGGTAAAATACCTAATTTAACACCAACGGAACAGTGTGTGAGTCAAATTCTAAAAAAAAAAGCAATAACTATGAATAGGAATATAAATTAACAAATTTGATTTTGTCCACGCTAAAGATTGCCCTATGGAACAGGACCAGCATGTTTCCAAGCATTCTTATCTTGAATATAATCATCTAATTTGTAATATGCTTGTTTACAAAGTGTGCTTTTAACTAAAGTTTTAAATTTACCTTCATTTAGTTTTAATATATCACAAGGTATTTTGTTATAGAATTTAACACAGTACCCCATGAAAGATGAGTTTACTTTAGCTATTCTATAAGATGGTTGATCTAACTTATCTTTATTTCTCGTATTACATTTGTGTCTATCACTGACTTTTCTAAAGAGATGTATATTTTTCCTTACATACATAATATTTTCATAAAAGAATTGGCAAGAAACTGTCATAATATTAATATTTTTAAATAGTTCCCTAAGAGATTCTCGATGACTTAACTTATATATTGCTCTGACAGCTCTCTTTTGCAATATAAATATGGATTCAATGTCAGCCGCTCGACCCCACAGTAAAATACCGTATGACATAATGCTGTGAAAGTAACTAAAATAGACCAAACGCGCGGTTTCTACATCCGTTAACTGTCTTATCTTTCTAACAGCATAAGCGGCTGAGCTTAGCCGACCCGCAAGAGATGTTATGTGAGGACCCCATTGCAGTTTGTCGTCTAGAGTGATTCCCAGGAAAACTGTTTGATTTACAAAGTCCTTGAATTAAAAAAAACTGTTTGATTTACAAAATGTTAAAAACCTTTCTTATCGGATGCCTACGTCATAGAAAGAACACACCCTCTAAGTTTCAGGTCTCTACGATCAGCGGTTTAGGCTGTGCGTTGATCCGTCAGTCAGTCATTCAGGACAAAGCATTTTATATGTTTATAGATCGCCGAAGTTCTACACCAGACCTTCACCAAATTAAAATGCGACCAATTTGGGAACATACTCTTTCAACCAAAAAAATAATTTTCAAAATCGGTCCACAATTGAAGGAGATATCAGTGATAATAAACAAAAAAAAAAAACTTTATGTCGAACATAGAAACTCCTCCTTTTTGGAAAGTCGGTTAAAATACCTATCCATAGCTGGGACACGAACTCGCAACCTTAAGCTTATTAGGCAACCACGTTTATCATTAGGCTTTTCAGACGGACGATAGTGGCAGCGAAATTACGAACCACACTGCACGCACGTCAACGTCATTATTGACATTAGTAGAATGATTAGAGACCTAAGACCTCATAAAACGTATTTTTTTAGTCTCGTGTATTAGGTTCCGAATTATTATTTTTACTCTAGCCACACTTGAAATAGCCCTTGAAGGTATATCATTGATTCGACAGAGAGTTGACCCACCCGGATCGCTGCGTCCCCGCAATGGGCCGCGGCGGGCGGGTTTTAGGGACTCAAACTACCTACCAATTTTATAACGACGCGAAATGCACAACGCCATCTAATGAATATGGGGTTCAACAGCCCGAGTATCTGAATTGCACATGTTGCGATATTTTACTTCTTGAACACTCTAAATTCATCTAACTTTTGATAGAGTGAACTGATTGCGATGAAACAAAATCTAAGTAATACTTCAAGTTATGCATGATTTATCTACATTATGTATAAAATTTATCTTCATTGGTCAAACAAACAGACAAAAAAGCCTCAAATGCTGGAAACGGGTTCTGTAGATTCTCCTTTAACACCCTTGCAATTTTTTTTTGGAAATATTTTAAAAGGCATAGGAGGCGCGTTTCCTAATTAGAGTAACTTTACAGACCATGTGACAACGTCATGGGCCATAATCCCTGATAAGATCTTTTTTTTTTTAACTTTTCCTGTGTATCGTGATATTTATTACGATTTTCACAGGGGGACTATACTATACTAAAGTCTACTTCTTAAGTTATTACAATTTAAAGGAATATTGCATAGACAATATACCTAGAATAAAACAAAACGAAAACAATAAATAACAAGTTTAATAAATACTCTACAACAAAATCAATCTTGCAGGAATTTCGCCATAATTGCCATGACGATAAGAGCGATAGATGCATTTACTCCATAACCACTGCTCATAGGAATCGGAGGGGTCAAGTACCCAAACCTTCTACCCTGGAGTATTAGTTCCAGGATTGAGTCCATCACCTCCAAGTTGTTGGGCAGGATCTGTTCGGTGGGGAGGACGAACCCATGGGTTCCATTGTCTCGGAGTTCGTAACAGTAGACGAGAGGGACTTTCAGATATTCCTTAACCCAGTCGACGCTGCCACCAGTTGCTTTGTCTGTAAGTATTGAAATAAATTTAAAACTGTTGCGGATAGTCAGAAGCCAGGACATATGACACCACACAATACTATAGTAGGAATATTTGGGCCTGCATGACCACTGTAGATTAGACGGTTATGAAATGGCTAACGTTCACATACCTACATATTATTAATAGGTTTTCTGGCAATTTTATTGCAGATAGAATGCGACTTTGTTTCGAGATATAGAACTTTATCTGTCCTCTGCATTGCTGTTATATAAGTGAGATTTGAAATAAAATTATCCTATAATTTTGAAACCGCTCTATGGTTTAAGTATTGGACTGGAAATAAGAGTAAACTATTAACCAAGCCAGTTTCAGTTCACTGCTATCCCTTTTTTAATGAAGGGATAGCTAATTCTGTTTCGTTTTAATATCACAAATTTAAAAGCACTCAAAGAATACTCTTCGTCCCTGACCTATATAATTTGACCTTCAAATATTATGAAAATGGTCATTCGACCACTTTTCGCCATTACAATATTAGCAATAAGTTTGAAAATTTTGTGATCGAACTTGCCAAGAATTACAATACATCAAGTATTGATTTACTTACAGATGGCTTCGGCTATATTTCCTGTTCTATATTGAGTTCCATATCTGACCGACAAAGCACCCATAGCCCGCCTACCTATTTTCATCTGAAAATGAAATATATTTATTAAAAATCGAAATAAAGGTGTGTGTGTTTTTACTCCAAGGGGGTAAATTAAGAGATAAAAGTTTGTAAGCAAGGTTTAACGTATCTTGTTGTATCGATGGCCTATCGAGCATTTGTCTTGTAGATTCTATATTTTTTTTAACAATACCAGCGGGCTTATTACGTAAGAAACAGCAAGCAGCAATAATTCTACAATTATTGACAGTTTTTGACAGTCACTTTTAACAGAAGCTATTATACCTTTCCAAAGATTTATAAGATTTATTGTTTGATTAAGTAACCAGCTTATGAAAATGCAATACTTCGTGGACGCTGTTTTTTTTACATTACTCAATTGATTAATATTTAGCACCAATATTCCGATACATTAATATTTGCAGATGTAAAACATTTGTGTAACAGTAAAATGTCAGTGAATATTGGATATTTTCATTTTATTTACATAACATAATAATTATTTTGAAAATTTATTGAAACTATTTGTGAAATTGAGAAGAAGCCAGTAAAACATAAATAAAGAAGAAACTCACAGCATCTTCGTAGTTAGCCAGTGGCTCCGTGGTGTTTCCAAAAGGCAACAACAGCAACTCGCTGTACGAATGGAAAGACAGGTACATTTCAATCTTGTCACCAATTGATTCTATGAATGTTGATAAGGTCCTTGTTTCTGGCTCGGAGAATGGGCCAGCACCAGCGTAGTTATCGAGTGCAGCGTTCGTGCTGGAACCCTCAGCTGTTGATCAACAATTTATACTTAGCTTTTCTTACTTATATTATAACTGCGAAAGTTTGGATGGATGGTTAGATGTATGTTTGTTAGTCAATCACGCTAAAACTGATCTGCTGTACGGATCCGGATGACATTTGGCACACATACAGGCAGGTATGGCCTGGAATAGCACATAGTTTTTTTGTGCTCGGGTCCCTTGGGATGATAAATTACTTTTTACGCTGGTGAAGCCGCTGGCAAAAGCTAGTTTTACTATATAATATATATCAAATTATCTATTATATATATATATAACACACTAATATTATAATGGCGAAAGTTTGTGAGTGTGTATTTGTATGTTTGTTACTCTTTTACGCAAAAACTACTAAACGGATCTGGATGAAATATGGCACAGAGATAGATTATATTCTGGAATAGCACTGAGGATACTTTTTATCCCGGGAATATGTTCCCTCGGGATAATTTTCGACATTCACGCAGGGGACCGCTGGCAGAAGATACGAGTAGTCCATCTATAAAATATATATTAGATTAAATTTAATTAAATTTTATTTAATTTTTATTTAATATATTTTATGTTATTATGTCTAAATAGTGTATTATTTATGTTAATTTGTACACTGACAGCTCTAAATTCTTCTCCTATTGCTCAGTCCATCCAAAGGTTGTCTGTAAGAGATTGGCGAGTGCGATAAGACCGCCCATTGTACACTTGTTTTTGTGAACGTTTGTCCTGTATGTTTTTTGTGGTGTACAATATTGTATATAATAATAATAATAATATGACGCCTGATTTTCCGGAGGGTTGGGCAGAGGGCTTATAGTACACTCATATTTGGCCAGTTATGTTCAAGTCCCATGTAATAAGAGCGAGCATATTGCCATAAACCGGACACAATTCCAAACAAACACATTCTTGCATACAAAAAACCCAATAACGCTTTCCCCGACTCGGTAATCGAACCTAGGTCCTCACGCTCAGCAGTAGCGCTTGCTGCCACTAGACCAATTATAATTAGGGTTTTATTTATGACATATATAGACGAAATAGATCCACAGATAATATAATAGCCTGATGGTAAGCGATGAAGTGGTTGACGATGTAGCAGGTTAACTTTTTCACGCTTGACTTACAGACCCTTAGGTTATAGCTACTAGGAAATGCAGACACCGACAGGGAGCTCACTTCTTTCATTCCACTTCTTGGCTGTCAACTCTTGTGTGTAAAAGAGTCTTAATAACTAATAGATCAAGATAGATTACCAAGCCAGTTGTTATTCCAGTTTCTGTTCAAATCAATACCAAATTGATCGCCAACAGGACGCCTGTTTTTGCGCCACATTCTGTTCTGAAAAGCAGAGAGCACAATATGGTTACTAGGCAACTATATTCATGTAAATTAAAAATGAACAAGGCTTTAAAGGCCCGTATTCCAGATGCTCATACTCGACTCAAACTCAAAATTGACTTCACCTACCAATCAACTGCCAAAGAATCACAAATCTCGAGTTTGGCATACCATTCTTCAGCTTGACATATGTGTACTCAATAGAGCAAGAGCCCAGACGCCCCAGACGTTACTGAATTCTTTCTACACAAAATGTGTGGTAGATTTAAATGACAATGACATTCGAAGTTACCAAGTATGAGTACGTTCTAAGTACATGCCAACACTACTCAAGTTTACTGATTTTATGTTAAAAGAGTTCGGTAACGTTTGGAGCGTCTAGGATCTTGGACTTGAGCACGTAAACGTCAACGAAAACAAGCCACCTAATCCCAACTTTCTATTTCCAGTTTGAGTTGAGCATGAGCATGAGCATTTGGAATACCGGCCTGAAAATTTATATTCAACTCAGTACAATATTTTAGGCTAAGCATTAAGAGGAAATGTGGGCAGAGAGCTTCGACTGAATTTGCTTATTAAAAAGTCATAATTCGAGGTTTGGCTCTCGCCTATTTCCTCTTCCAATATTGGATCAATCTGAAAGATATTCCATAAACTGGTAAAGAAAGATATATGCTATAGTTCCAGTGCTTCTAGCGAAAAACTCCTCGTGGCTGTCATCCGAGTGTCTGTGCAGAGTTCTAGAATACTTCGGCCACATTACAAGGAAAGATGGTGGCAACCTCGAGAGGCTCATCGTGACCGGCAAAGTAGATGGGAAAAGGCCTCGTGGACGTTGCTTATACGTTGGTTTGAATAGACCCGCACCGCACTTGACTCTACAGGTTACAACGCTCTCCACACCGATAGAGACAGAAACAAATGGAGAGAGATCCTTCGAGAGAAGGTGATGCAGAAAGGAGGTCACGACGCTCAATACTGAGGAATATGACGCAAGGAGGAGGAGTGCTTCTAAAGATAATGTATGATCAAAAAGGAAAACATTGTCTGGGCCGCGGATAAATTTGAAAAAGAGTCACCGCAGCCCTGGCACAAGCAACTGAAGGAACACGGGTCGGTATTAGTCAGTAAAAGTTTGTCACGGGCTCCCGCTTCACCCAGAGCAGGAGAAGTCATTGGATGATTTCCAACAAAAAAAGGGGCATAGTATACATATATTTCTTTTTCAGTTTGTGAAATATCTTTTATATTGGTCCAATATCGGAGGAGGAAATAGATGAGAGCCAAACCTAGCATTACGACTTTTTACTTAGGATATTCAGTCGGATATCTGCGACCGCAGTTCCTCTCAATTCCGCCTCTGTACACAAAATGTGCAAGTAGTTGACATTGCATAAAACCTAATATTCGTAGTAGACTGAGAATCCATCTCATAGTTCAATCTGTATTTCAGAATATATTGTTTATCACATACACTTTGGGTCTGCTACTAAGATATGCTTATCTATATTTTCCATTGACATTATACAAAAATATAAATTTTACTCACGTGCTCAAAACTAAATATATAGCCATCAGGATTTGTGACTGGAAATATATACCAATCAAAATCGTGAGCTGCTTCTTTCGTCTCTTTATCATCACTTGTTAGAAGTTCATTGGCGATATAGTTGACTGTAGCTGGTGATATCCATTCCCTCGAGTGAATTCCACCTTCCAAGAAGATCGCCTTTCTTCCTTCACCGTGGGATATCTTGAAACCTATGATTTCTCGCCCTTCGTATGTGGTTCCACCGATTAATGTGGTGACTTTATCAGGATATGCTTCAGCCAATGATTCGATCCAGACATTGATGGCTTCTTGGGTATAGTATCCATCCCAAGCCATTTCAAATGATATTCTTGGCTGGCTTCTGGTAACCGAGTAAACCTTTTCTTTGTCTATTGCCCTGTAAACGTTGAAGAATGAGTTGAGTTAGAGCAATAAAATGGGTTTTAGTTTATTAGGGCACTCTTTAAACTCTTTATTAAGATTTGTATGAGGAAATATTTCTTTATTGCTAGCTATCTTATCTCTAATTATTCTACTTACTAATTTTTGATTATCATCAAATCGGCCAAAAGACGTCCACTGCTGGACATAGGCCTCACCCAAACGTCGCCACATTGACTGGTCCCGTGCGTATCGTATCGAGCGGATCCCCGCAACCTTCACCAGGTCATCGGTCCACATAGTGGGAGGTCTTCAAACGCAATGTCTTTCGGTTCGCGGTCGCGACTCTAAAGCTTTTCTGCCCCAATGGCCATACGTTCTGCGAGCAATGTGCCCTGCCCACTGCCACTTAAGTTTGGCAACTCTTCGGGCTATGTCAGTAAACTACTAACTGTTTCTCTTGCTACAGGCCCATTGTGAGCTACCACGTCTCAGAGCCATAGGTCATCACTGGCAACACACACTGGTCATAGACTTTCGTCTTAAGACACTGTGGCAAGTTGTACGAGAAGATACAGCGCAACTTCCCAAACGCTACCCAGCCGAGTCGGATTCGACGGTTGACATCTTTCTCGAAGTTGGCCCTACCCAACTGGATCGTTTGTCCCAGGTAGGCTTAGTCATCCAAAACTTCGAGTGTAGAGTCGCCAACCTTGATAGGAGTGGATTTTACATGGGCATTCAACATCACCTTGGTTTTACACTACTTATTATTAAAAATGTAACTGTGTGCTTAAGTATTCACGCCTTAACGGCTTAGCGGCTTTAGATGAAATTTTGAACAGTTCAGGCCATGGTCTACCCAACCATGGCCTGAATTAAGACAAACATAGGGGTAGGCAAAAATTAAAGAACACCAACGCTACAGCACGTAGAATATTTTTATCCCGACTAGTACATTTCTAGACTTCACGGAAGCAAAACCGCTGTCAGAGTCTAGTTTAAGAAATTTATACGAGTCGTACTTACTCTTGAATATTCGCCGTAGATATATAAAAATCCAAATTCTTAGACTTCAAAGTATTTTCAAATTCCACTTTGTGTTCTGGACTCGATAGAATGTTCACATATTCTGCAGAAGCAACCGGATCCGTCCAAAAGTCATACCTAACATCATTGTTTTGTAGATCTTGAAGGCATTTTATTTGTTCATCATTTTTTGGAAAAACTTTGTACAAAGCATAGTTATCATAACGTACTTTTTCACTCAACACAATTGGTAAGGTAAAAACTAAACCTATTAATAGAAGTTTTAACATGTTTAATTTTGTAATAATTTTTTATATATATTACTAACCAAGCGACCGGATCGAACTAATTTATATCTAGTCAAGCTGAAGTGGCAATAAATAATCTTTAAACGGTATTATTGTAGCTGTTAACGTTCTGATAACGAAATATCTATGCAATAGTATTAACTCTTATTACCTTATCGATTTAGATAACGTACTAATTACTATTTGTATTCAAAACACCGCACTCCATGAAAATTATTGTTGCATAGTCTTAAAATTCAGTAACAAAGTAAACTTGAAAAATGCAGTCTTATTTTGTTCTTACAAAATTTTCCATGAGCTTTCGTTTTTACAAGCTGTTTAGTAACTTGCAATGTATGTATGTCATGATGTATGTAACTATATTACGTAAGTTCGGGTCATATTATCTTGCAACAAAATTTAAAAGCAGTTATCCTCAACCGATTAAGATGAAGTTTTGCATACACGTTTGGTTTGGAAGACAATGCACGGTAAGCTAAAAAGCTTGTTTAAAAAAAATAACAGTAGAATTTTATTACCACAGCCCTTAAAACGCTGAAGGCAAACAACGTGGGAAAAGACGATAATTATGAGATATCCTCCAACAAGCCTCACAGAGCAGGTATGTACATGTTTGTGTCTCACGAGTCAAAATCAATCTGCCTAATCATTCCCCAACTATGTATGATGACGTCAACTTTCAGTCTAACTGGATGCAGCTCTATACCAGTATTTTACCTATACCATCTGCCTACCTGACCTCCACAAATTAGTAACTTGTTAAAAAGATATCCCTTTCCAAGAATATAGTCAGATTTCCTAGTTGCTCACTACCCGTAACGAATTTCAATGAAGTACAAATGACTCTCGAGACCAACAGATTAACGTATTTTCAAGGGACGAAGGAATTAGGTAAACACCCTGATTCAAACAATAAAACGCCCATAACTTTTGAACAACTGTTAAACACACGTCAATGATATAATAATCTTCTTTTTTCGTCGGGGTTAAGGAATTGTAAGGTAATTACAATATGCTCTCGAATCTAGAATCAAGAATGTAGAAAACTTTATCATGGTTACAGCAAATACCAACACGTGCCATATTTTGAGTGTTTGCATAAATCACCTTGTGATTTTGCCGCATTTTAGTCAATTACAACAATAAAGCCGATAATTACAATAAATCACATTATCTCCAGACTGATAACATTTCGGCTCGTGACAGAAACTCTTATATTGCTAATCATCATTACAAATGCAGACTTTAACATCAGATTGTTTTATGACACTAAAGCCGAGGCCCCTAAGTCCAAAGTAATAAATTTATTTACAGTTATATGACATATTCACCTGAATAAAATAAAATTAATGGGTTAGGTTAGTGCACGTTTTGAGTTATTTATTGTCTTCGTGAACCATCTTTTACCCCAAGCGGTGTAAAATACTCAGAGGCCAAGAAAATAAAATTGAAACTAAACATGTGGAATAATCCTTGTTTATAGATGTGGCTCGTCGTTAGCAGTGCTAATTAGAGGTCACATTTAATATATAACTAGGGAAAGCTGTAGTAAAATCACTCTTAGTAAATTAAACATGAAGTTTTATAGGAAACTGCTATATTGAACGTTGCTATTGCATTAAGCTTTTTAAATAAAACAAGAGTGGAAATAAAACAATCAAAGAACTCAAATTACAAAAAACAATATTGATATAAAAACACCAATCGTCATCAAATTACATCATTTACAAAAAATATTTTAAAACTACAGCAAGATACATTAAAATCGAAATATTTAATGCATTCGCACTGCTTTTTTCAGCATAGGGAACCATGTACCCAAATCTCTTGGCCTGATGCACTATCTCAATGACTGAGTCGAAGGTCTCTTCACCGGTTGGCCTGATCTGGTCTGGAGGCAAGAGATGGCCGTAGGTTCCTCTATCACGAAGCTCATAGCAGTATGCTAGAGGAATGTTCAGGCGCTGCTTCACCCAGTCTAAGCTGGTTCCGGTTGCAAAATCTGTAGTATAAAATAGTTGAATAATTTTAAGGATAGTTATGAGAAAGGTAACTGGATAGGGTGAGATAGTATTTACAAAGAAAAGGGGAATTATAAAACCTTCGAATAAAAAAAAAAACTTAGCGACTGATGATGAGATACTGTTTTAATAACTTGAGCGGTATGAATTTGAGTGAGCGAAAAATTAACTGAACTAACGACGAATATTGATTAATAATAAAATCCAAAACGAGCTTACAAAAAGTGGGTTGCGAATAATCCATTACAGATATTAAAATTCTAGCCGGGCGACTAAATTACTAAGTGAGCGACTAGAAATGCGTGCGCGGAGTTCGGGTGCATTCGTGTTTTTAACGAATTAGTCCAAGAGCGAGCGAAGCGTGCTCGGGAACTAAGGGCATCCAAACACGAATAGGTTAGGTTGTTAGTGTGCGAGCAAAGCAAACGAACATAGCTCCCGTCATCTCCTTCATGTTAGATTACTCTAGACCATGCAGACAAAAAAAGAAGCCTCGAGCAGCGGGGCTCTGACGACAAACTTTATTTTCAAGTCAAATATTATGAAGCTTTTTATTTAGTATTTTAAGTAACTCAAATTAATGTTTGTAAGTTGCTGTTCTGTTGATTTCTCGTCACTCGCAGTCAGCCGCTCATTTAGTAATACTATAACGTAAATTAATTATTTTTGTCACTTAAAACTTTAATTTGCAGTCACTCGTTTAAATACTACCCCAAAGAAAATATGAATGGGTCATGTCAGGGATGATAAAATGAAAAACGAATTATGATAGAGGACAGTTAAAAATATGATGGTGATATAAAATCGCCCCCTAGTAATGTGAAACCAGAGCAATTAAGAAGAGTAAATGTTAAGGCAGGTGATGACAAATGACAATGATTATCATATTAAAGCTACTTTGATGATGTTAAAAAAATCTCAGAGGGAGCCTTCAGCGCACTGATTTGCAGAAAAAACAAGAAATTGCACTGTAGAGCAAAAGCCTTGTCTCAAACTAATATAGAGGAGGTACGAGTATTAATAAAAATCATGCTCAAAATGGGGTTGGCGATTTCAAATTTATATAAACCTGAAGCCCAGGTCTCCTTTTTTGCGTCAGCGAGTTCCAAGATAAGCTTAGAAAGTAAATGTAATACATTGAAAATATTTGTTGACTGCTACTTACAAATGGCTTCAGCAATATTTCCGATGGTGTACGGTGTGCCATGTTTGAAGGCTAAAGCTCCGAGGGCGCGCCTTCCAATCATCATCTGTAATTTTATTATGAATGATTTTTTTTTGAGTGATTTTTTACAGTTGTAATTGAAAAAGACTTCCTGTTAATTATTTAATATTTCCACCAAGAAGATTGTTTTAACTTGGCCTAGAATCACGTTATCAAAAAAGTAAGGGAATATCCCTATATTTATGAACACCTGATTCTGTGTTCTATTGTCAAGTCCCATCCTTCATCATCGTCTTATTATAATTAAATCATCAGTCATCTCAATAGTCATCTCTTTCTAGTCCGGGATTTCATGATACATGTATATAATATTTTTTTTCACAAACTTATCATTAACAATGTAATGGAGATTACGTCACGATAATTATTCAGGAAATTTAGGGGAGGTATTATCCACTCTATGTTACTTCCTCTGCTCAAGTATAGTTAAATAAATTCTATCATTTAAGTTACCTGGTCACACCTATCCACACCTATCCATAAATTAAAAACACTACAACAAAATCTAAATATTTTAAAGTACTACTTACAGCATCATAATAATTCGCCAAAGGCTCCGTGGTATTTCCAAAAGGTAGAAGGAGAATTTGACCAGAGGAGTGGAAGGAGAGATACAAGTCTATCCTATCAGCCATGTTCGCAATGTAGGCAGATAAACTTCTGGCTTCGATCTCCGAGAAGGGACCAGGTCCAGCATAGGTGTTGGTTGCAGGGTTTAAATTAGCACTCTCTTCTGTAGACGAGAAGTATAAGCAAGGTTTAAAAATGGTAGATTAAGAAATGATACAATTTAGAAATATGCGGCATTTAATGGTCATTAGACCAATGTTTGGAAACAGTATCAATGCCGCCAGAATATTATGTTATTTCTAAAAGTATTATATTGTATGTACTGCTCAAATCAACCATTATTTTCCCAAAAATAATATTTGTGCAATTGTCTATACAATAATTTACAATTATAAATGTAATCAGTTAGTATTGTTTACTCTTGATTACCTAAATTGTTAAAAAATAAGAAACAAATATTCATATATTATTTTTACTTTACATCAAAATAATTACACAAAAAAAAGAGAAAAATTAAAATAAACAATATTTATCTCATAAAACACATACACAAAATTTAACCTCTTGCTTTCTAGATGGCGTTGGCGTCCAATTAGAAGTCGTTATGGTTTTATAACCGCGGAAACTAAAAGTAAGCTGAGAAAAATTTCGCCATTAGCCTAAACTATCTATTGGACAAAGGCTTCTCCAATCTCTATTTCTGAAAGGCTTATAGAAAGTAAGATAGCTTTAAAATATCTATGAAAATGAAAAAAATCTTTTACGTGTATGACTTTGGAAAAAAAGTAAAATAAATAGAAAAAAAATAGTTGTTTGTTTGGTCTCTACAACAGGAATTAAATTAAAAGTTAGTGCCAATAATGTTTGAGCGGGTGGCGATATATGTAACTAAAAATGTACTGCATTTGAACTACCTACTGTTGAAAATATCCAATACAACTAGAGCCACCATGAGCTGCATGGCGTTGGGCGCCTTTAAAGTTATCTTTTATACATTTTAGAACAAGATGCTTTTGGAAGGGCTATGGTGACATTTTTAGACATCTTTCTGATGAAATGTTGGTGATAGATTCAGTTTTTTATGATTGTTATCTTCTTCACCTTCTTTTGTCGTGACCTTATCAAATTTGCTTGGGGTCAGCCTTACTTCTTCTCCACTGTGCACGGACTGACTTTTTATGACATTTATCAGAGTATTATATTTTAAACCAATAATCTGTAACCTTCCCTGTGTCCCTCTGTGAATAAAAACATGAGAGGGATTAAAAAAAGATGAGGTCTTTTTGAAGATACTTACGCAGCCAATTGTCGTTCCAGTTTCTGTTTAGATCTACTCCAAACTCGGTACCAAATGGGCGTCTGTTCTTACGCCATAGTCTGAACTGCAAAATAAAGAATTTTAATTAATATTTAAGCTAGATAGGGCTAGGTAGCACAGAAGTTTGAATTTTGGCACAAAATATAGGTAGTCTACTAGAAAAAAAATTTGGTTATCGTTTAATATTACACTTATCAGTACGCTAATCTACCGTAAAATATTATTAATATAGAAAAAATATACATAACTAGATATAACATGCAATTGCCGCTGAGAATCGGGTAAAGATGCAAATTTCATATGCACTTGCATATAATCTGGTCTCTAATGAAGATGATGACCATGATCATTCCCTTATTGTGTATTTTTTTGAGACATTTAAAATTATTAAAAAAAATCTTACTCCATCAGGCAAATGAGTCCAGACGTAACCATCAGGGTTTGTCACGGGGAAGTAGTACCAGTCAAAATCACGAGTATAAGACTTGATTTCTTCATCATTGCTGTACAATAACTCATTAATAATATAGTTGGTAGTTGCGGGCGCAATCCATTCTCTTGAGTGAATACCACTTTCAATGAACACCACTCTTCGATCAGGACCATGAGAGATCTTTATACCCTTGATAACTCGACCTTCGTAAGATGTTCCACCTTCGATGATGGATACTTCAGGGAATGTTGCAGCAAGGTCATCAAGCCAGGCATATATGTCATCTAAGTCGTAGTAATCATCCCATTCCATGCTTTTGACATTGTTTCTAGTGTATTTCTTCTTCTTTTCGTTATCTATTAACCTGAAAATTAATGAATTTCGGCATAATTCTATTGAGTTCGATAACAGTTTCAATGATGACACAGATTAACTGTCTGGCCTTCGCTTCTTAAAATGGGTCTTTATTTTCAACTAATTTATAACTACTATAGTTTTAGTAAATTTGTGAATTAAATGGATTTTAGCGTTTGTAAAAGTTCCATTCTTTTTATTATATCTGGAGATCGAACCATCCAAGGTCGGGTAAGATTCTGTATTATATTCAAATAATACTTAATAATTTATTCTCTAATTCGCGCAATCAAAAGGGCCTTCTGATTGCGCGATGCAATTTAAATTGTTTCCATAGGTGATATCGCAAATATATTTTCTACGCAAAAATCTAATGCAAATAGATTGAATTTCATCACATCGCGTCATTCAGAACGTACTTGCAGTTTTTCTTAGTAAAAAATGCATATTGCTGTGATATAAATCGAATCGCGTCGAGGTTTTAAGAAAGGTCGCTTGGACACCTTATTTCCTGGCATTTGTATAAATATCGATGTCAAATAAAAAAAAACTACTTACGTTTGAATATTCGGAACCGTAACAACAAATTCAATTCCATACGCTCCCATAAAACTTTCCAGATCATTCTTTAGTTCAGGCCTGGACAAAATATTGATGTAATCAGCAGTCGGTACTGGGTCATTCCAGAAGTCATACTCGGTACCAGAATTTTGCAAATCTTCAAGTAATTTTATTTCTTCTATACTTTTTGGCAGCACTTTGTATAACGTAAAGTTATCAAATCTATTCAGTTCGCTTGACACACATAAAATTAAAATTGATAAAATAGAAAATATTTCTAACGACATTTTTGTATGTCTAACTGGTTCACAGTACCATGACCAAATAATGTAGATATGCTTGAAAAATAAAAGTGTATATGTTGTAAAGTCATATCACGGCCCTAAATTTTTATGAGTGTTTCGTATTATTAGATAAATCGATTGATGGTACTATGTCATTGTTATTGTTAACATAATAACGAGGGATTTACTTGGTCTTAGTCTTTAGGTTTAACTGTAGCATTAGTTTCTAGTAATAGGTTAGTTAAAAGAAGAGATGCCACGAATAGTTGTAATAGCGAATACCGTTTAATCACCATTCCATATGGCGAATACTCGCCATTATTACTTGACAGAAAAAGGAATATAAAAAAAAAAATTGTGAACATAAAAATACAACCGACTTCCAAATAAAACATTGCGACTTGAAAAATAACTTCAATTTTGGAATGACATTCATCGTCATTTGGCTATCAGAGCATTGTGTAATTAAAAAACTTAAGCTTAATATCAAGATCAAAAGTATAGTTTGTTTTACTTAGGCATAGCAATAACGGTCATTGCCCTTTTCCTTATATCATCATCGTCTTTCTGCCCTTACTCCATATGTCTTGAGGTCGGTATAAAAAGTTGTTTTTAACCGACTTCCCAAAAAGGAGGAGGTTTCTCAATTCGACCGTAAATATATATTTTTTTATGTTTGTTTGCGGATAACTTCGTAGTTTATGAATCGATTTTGATGACTTTTTTTGTTGGAAAGGAGATATCCCAAGGGTGGCACCATGATCTGATGATGGGATCCTAGATAAATCGAGGGAACTCCCCAAATATTATAGGCATACATATAGTGATTTTGGTATTTTCATCTATAATGTAATCACTTGCACTCAGATAGTATCATTTGGTGAAATGGAACTGATGAAGAAGACCATAATGGCCACTGGAACTTCGAAATAAAACAACGTATCCTAGTCTGGTTTGGGCTTATTGGAATCGTGCTTTGGCTATAAATGATTTTCATGTTAATTGGAGGTACCTACCAAAACTCAAATGTTGTCGAATAACGGTAAACATTTGGTAAAAAATACACCGACTTCGGAAAATAATGTTTTTATTCGCTTTGCAGTGTTTTGTTTTGGATGTCGGTTTGATTTTTTGTTATTTTTTTTTTCTTTATTTCACTCCTCTCAACCGGTACGTTGCGCTTGACTCACTCCATATTCTCTCATATCATTCTTCACACCAGCCAAAAATTTTTTTGTTGTTTCATGTTCATATCTTTATGGCAAGGTTATCGGAGCTGCGTTTTATTGCGGTCAATTTGGTAATGATAGTTTTATCATAGTTTGATTAATATTTATTTATTGATATTTAAGTGTTTTGCTATGTTGTATTAAAAAAAATGTCAAACATTGACTTGTTTACGGGACGGATCAATTGCGCTTTAGTCCTATTACCTTATCTTTTCATTGATTAAGATATCGTGCAATAATGCTGCATAATTTATCATGACTGTGTGTTTTGTTCAACTTTTTATCACCCTCTTGCCCTGGTTGCATTTTATTTGTAGTCGGTGCAATATGTTTTCTTCTTCCATAGATCTTTACTTACAATAATCTCAACTGTCACCTCTCTTGTAATCATATCATCTTTCATACAATCAATCCAGCGATTCTGTTTTTCTCTACCCGTATGACCATCCACATTCATGCTCAAAACTTGCCTTTTGACATGTCTCTTACTCCTCCTCATCATAATACTCGCTGATGGTATCGTCACCACTCACCCTCGCTTGGTAATCACTCACCCTTGCTCGGTCATCACTGCCACTTTCAGACTTCCTATTTTTATACTCATTTCTCTTTGCATTCGCGTAACACCACACATCACTCTCAGCAGTTTTAACATAACTGCTTGGAATCGCTTTTTATTAATCCCTCTTATGGCCTTACATTGCTTTGTTTCAATACTTTGCTGAGTGGGTAAGTTCTTTGAAGAACGTCATTTCTGTCTAAACACGTAAACTTCCATTCTTTACCACCCAACAAAACCCATTGGCTCCGTTGGGTTGTAAGTTTTCAAAAAAATTTACTAAGGACTGGGGTTAACTCGTTGATTTATTCCTGTCTACTATAGACCTATGCATAGACATTCCTTGAAACTGACATGGCATCAAATAAAAAGAACGATATATCTTCCAAAAGAATAATAATATAATCTAAAAAAAATATTTACAAAATATTAATGAACTTTGCTTCCCTAACTATTGCTAGAAGAGAATCGAAGGTTTCTTGAGCTGTAGGGGTTATCTGGTTCACAGGTAAGGTATATCCCCAAGCACCGGTATCTCGTAGAAGATAGGTGGCAGCTACTGGAGGGTTATAGCGGTACTTTGCCCAGTCTGCCACGGAGCCTGTTGCACCATCTGGAAATAACATGTGTATTTTTACGTAATAGTCAACAGACTCAGATTTTGATCCTGTATATCTGACTGACTTGTTCGACAGTTCATTAAATATACATGGTCAAAATTCAAACTAATAATAAATGCGAAATTAATTCTATCTATCTGTTTGTGAGTTATGCTTTTACGCCAAAACCACCGAACCAATTTTGATAAGTTTTAGTATAAACATAGAGATAGATTGGACCATGAAAAAGCACAGGATACTTTACGTCCCAAGAATATGTTACCGGACGACTTTTACGCCGGCAAAGCCGCAGGCAGAAGCTAGTAAATGATTAGGTATGTTAAACTCCGCAGATATTATGGAAATCGATATCTTACTCGTATGTAATGACGATACAAAAGTCTGAACAATTAATTAATTAATTTAAAAAAACAACAGAGAGTTACTTGAAATCAAAAATATTATTTGTATGTTTTATTGTCATTAAATATTGATTGATACCCATCGCTTCTGTGGAGATATTCAAATTATTGTTTTATTGACCCTCCGGAGTTGTCTTATATGAAATTTGGATTTTTGCCTATTGTTAATGTTTCCGTCATTCTCTACATGCTTCCTATAATATCAAAGTAATGGACGGTAACATTTACTGAAATGAAAATAAGTCCTTTATTTGTAAAAATTCTTTATATAATTGTTTAATTTGCGTAAGAGTTTCCAAGATAACAAAATACGCAAAGAAAATATTACTCGAGTGAAGTTCTTAAAAATCTTGTTTTTCTTAATATATCTGTTTGTAAATAAATCATTAGTATCTTCAAGAATTTAAGTGAAGCGAGATCTTTGTAGATACAATATTTGTAAGAAGTACAGTCGGTAGAATTATCTTAAGCCATACGGCTAGTATTGTTATTAATGCGAAAGTAAGTCAATCTGTATCTTTGTTACCCCGAAACCGTTGATCCAAATTTGACACATTTTGGCAGAGTGACAGATTGGACCCTCGTGAAGGTCGTAAGATTGTTTTAAGCCCGGGTGTACGTTTCCTTGGTATAATTACCGACTTTCAATAGTACGTCTTATATTACATAACGATCGGTTAGTGGTAAAGACGTTAAAAGGTAAAAGGCAGAGTTAAATCTGTATTTCATTGGATTCTCAAATAGGTCGTAGACAAAAATAGTGAAGTATAAAAAGAAGATGTTCTTACCGTGCACATTTCTTGAAGTGCCAACTCTATAGTATGTTTCGTGACGAACAGATAAAGAACCCATGGCTCTTCTTCCGATTGTAAGCTGAAAATCAATGAAATATTTTAATTAAATCATCATATACCTAACATTTGAAAATTTTACCATCTAACGGATGGACAAAGTTATATATTTAAACTGTTTTGATTAGCTAATTAAAGCCGAGCAAAGTTAGTGAATTTAAGATTCTACCAAACAGATATGGCTTACAGAATATTCTTGTATTGGTTGCTGAATATTTTTTCGATGGTGGGATATTAGGAATCAAATTATTGTTGCGTTTAGAAAACTACATGTACCTACTTTATTATATGTCGTTTATGAAATTTGTGGAAAGATAGTAACGTGAAATTTGTAATTCAATAATCCCTAAGTGTACTTGAATGAAAATGAACTCACCATATCATCATAATTGAATAACGGAACAGTAGAAAACGCAAAAGGGATGAGTAGACGCTGCCCAAAAGATCGGAAGGATAAGAATCCAGCTAGTGTGTGATTGGTAGCAATTGCTTCAATGTAGTTGGACAGGAATCTGGTTTCCAGTTCAGAAAACGGTCCAAGACCTATGTAGTTATTAGCTGACGGAGTATGACTGCCACCGGTTACTGAAAAATTTATGTTACATAATTAAAATGTGGTGATGGATGAAAAGAGATTGTATGTAGCAGAGATAAAAATGTTGAGATGGATGTGCAGAGTGACGAGAATGAATAAAGTGACAAATGAGTATATTAGAGGAAGTTTGAAAGTGGCGCCAGTGACAAAAAAGTTGAAAGGAAACCGTTTGTCTTGGTATGGTCATTTGATGAGGAGGAATGACACGCATGTTACTAAAAGAGTAATGAATATAAATGTGGGTTGGTGTAGAGGGAGGGGACGGCAAAAGAAAAGATAGATGAACTCTGTGAGTCGAGTGATATTAAACAAAAGGGAGTCAGTTTTAGCGACGGGAGACATGACGGTATGGGAGAAGATAACGTATTGCGCCGACCCCAAGTAAGATGGGATAAGAGCAGGAAGATGATCAATCAATCTGCCTAGCCTTTTCCCAACTTTATTGGGGTCGGCTTCCAGTCTTACCGGATTCAGCTGAGCACTAGTGTTTTACGTGGAGCGACTGCCTATCTGACCTCCACAACCCAGTAACTGGGTAACACGGTACCCCTTGGCAAGACTGGTGTCAGATCTCAGGCTCAAGAGCAGGAAGATGATGATGAATTAAAAACTTAAAATAAGAATGCTCATTCAGTCAGTGAAAGAAAACTTGAAAACAATCGTTTGTCTCGGTATGGGGCATTACTGCGCATGGAAACGGGGACCAAACTAAAAATATGATTGGATTGTGTAAGGAATGGATATATTTATGGATGGATATGTGTGTGTGTATGGAGTTTCTTGCCCGTTATTCTCCATAACAAGCTGCTTTTCCGAATGGACGGTAGAATCAATTATTATTAACTTTAAATTTATATTTTTGATGTACAAAAGTACCGCTTAATGCCGTGTTAAAATAAAGAATTTTTGTCTTTTGTCTTTTGAATGATATAAAAAAAAGTGCGACCGTGTTACAAACCTCCCCATTGTGAGTTCCAATTCTTAGACAGATCAACACCAATAGTTGTAGACGAAGTAGGTCTTCTGTTCTTTACCCAAAGTCTAACCTAAAAGAAATATTTACAAAATTAATATATTAATAAAGAGCCAAATTAAATTCATATTTAATGATGACAAAAAAACAATAAGATATATTTTGTTTGAAATTCAGATTTCACAAATATTAATATCCATCACATCAAGGGACATTGCCTTGCTGTGTTGAAGTAAAAGTAATAAGGAAACTCCATTTTAGTTCGTAATTGTACATCAAGATAATACATTAAAATACATAGTAAAAATAAAATTTTATGCACAAAGGCGAGTTTAACTACAAATGCAGTTTTCTTTCAGCAAACCTTTGAGTGATAGGGATCATATTAGAGGGCAGTAATCTAGTCTACAATTTAAAAGTAAGATAAAATTATTTAAATACCTATTTTCATAAATACAAAATATATACAATGTGTTCGGATAGCCAAAAGGGCTTCCGGAAAAATAAGTCCATTGACATGGCAATTTATGATTTTTTACAACTCGTTAGCAACAGCGTAGATAAAAGAAAACCGGCTCTGGCTCTATACATGGACATGTCGAAAGCCTTTGACCGTGTAGACCATAGAATATTAATTAAAAAACTTGACGCATACGGGATTAGAGGTAACATATCAAATTTAATTAAATCATATCAAACAACATTTAAATCTAGCCCGAGAACAGTGATGTATGGAGTTCCACAAGGTAGCATACTTGGACCTCTCCTATTTATTATATATATGAATGACTTCCCAAAAGCATCGACCTATCCCATGACAATGTTCGCAGATGACAGCACTCTACTTTTCAACAGTGACCAATTAGATACATTAGAATCAGACATTAACTCTAACATAAAATCAGTTATAAATTGGCTAGAGAATAATAATTTGGTAATAAATTTAGACAAGACAGTAATAATGAAATTTCAACAAACAGTAAATAAGAATTTAAATTTAGACATAAGATATAATGATAAAAGGATTGATGAGAGGAATGTGACAAAATTTTTGGGATTGAATATTGAAAGCACATTAAAATGGATTACCCAGATTGACAAAGTATGTAGTAAAGTAAACCAATTTTCTCACGCGCTGCGTATGCTAAGTAAAACGGCCAATCGAAACACTGTACTAACTGCATATCATGGTCTAGTAGCCTCAACACTAAGATATAGTATTATGTTTTGGGGAAATGCCTCGGGTAAAGATGTGGTGTTTAAGTGTCAGAAAAGGTGTATTAGAGCGATCTGTAACCTGCAAACCACTGACAGCTGTAAACAATATTTTAAAAGTATGAAAATTTTAACAGTGCCCTCAATGTACATATACCAGACATCTATGTTCGTCAAAAATAATATGCATAAATTTGACCGAGTAGGTAGTCAGCGTCGAGCAGACCGGCTACAAACTGTTGGTTCTAAAACTGCTTTACACAAGAACAGTATTTTCGTAATGGCTCCAAAATTATACAATAAATTGCCAAAGTGTATCAGAAGTGAGGAAAATGTCAGCCATTTTAAAAAGAAGTTGTTCCTATTTCTAGTTGAAAAGACGTATTACTCGATTGAAGACTTTTTAAATGACAAATTATGACTAAATTTAATTTTCTTTGACATTTTTAATAATTAATAATGAAATTCAATTACTTTATTTTATGCGGCTCATGACATTTTTCAAGTGCTCCATTTATTTTATCCTAGACTTTATTAATTATGATAGTAAAATAACCAGTTTACTAATATTATATTTATATTTGTATGCCGATTATTGGCCGAACATACAGATCAGCCAAAATGTATAAATAACACCTTTTTGTACTTATGTTCACAAATAAAGATTGATTTGATTTGATTTGGACTTGTAAAACTTACCTAATAAAACTTTAAAGCCGTAAAATACACTTAATTTTATCAATATTAACAACTCACATGAGTGTATTAATCCCCACATTTCCTAAAATTCTGCAAAAATTACAAGGCAAAAATGTGCAGGGGTTCTTTTTGGGCAAAAATAAAACTTAAAATAATTGGCTTAGAGCTGTGATTCTTTTGTTAGTGTGTACACCAACTCAAAAACAAGCGAAAATTTATGTTATACTAAAATGTTTGCAGATTTTTAGGAAACGCAATAAAAACTTGTGAAATTATGTTTCAAATTTGTCTTTTATGGCTCAATACAAAAATATCTAATCTTTTGAGAATTAGATGAATATTTTTTTTATTATCTAAGCTATGGCACCTAGATCCGAAGTAATAGTTGCTAGACTATGTGGATATCGTAATAAGTAAGTTAGGTACTAAAATTGCTATATCTTTGAGGGCGTGGTGATTTTACCCATAAGTGGGTTGTTTATATCGATGTAATTAACTGTATTTTACGTTTTAAAGTTTTATTACTACGAGTACGGACACATTGTATAATAAGATTACTTACAGAATCCTGACTATACTGAAAACCATCGGGATTTGTTAGCGGGAAGATGTACCAAACGAAGTCTTGAGCAGCAGTCCTGATTTCGGCATCATTGCTGAAGATCAGCTGATTTGCGAAGTACGTCAGTACGGTCGGAGAGAGCCAGTCAGCACCTATTTCACCGGCTTGCAAAACAAAAGCTCGTGTACCTGAACCACGGCTTATTCGGATTCCTGTGATGTTTCTGCCTGAAATTAAACAATGATGTTTAACGACAGAGTCTGAAACTGTCACGCTGGCAGATTCCACCAAGTGCAAAGTTTCGGGCAACTCTTTACTTACATTTTGATCTCAAGCTAAACCGTGTTTTAACTAACTGGTTTGTACAAGTTTATCATTTCATGAACATTTAAAATTACTGGTAGATATTAATTGATAAAAATCAAAACGACAACAAGATGTTGACAAAACTAAAATATATGATTAGATATACAATTAAAATAATAGGCAAGCTGAAGTGGCAATGGACCGGCCATATTAGACGTAGATCCAATAACCGTTGGGGTAGACGTGTTCTTGACTGGAGACTACGAATGGATAATTGTAAGGTGGGATGCCCTCAGGCTAAGTGGAGCGACGATCTTCGATGGGTGGCAGTAGCAGTTGAATAAGAGCTGCCGAAATACAAGACAAATGGCAAGCGAATCGAGAGACATATTTCCAGCGATGAACTGCTTAACGCTGATGAATATGATAACAACTAACTAAAGTATATGGAATTCACTAAGTGAGCAAAATTATGGCCAGGTTATTTTCACAGAGATGGAATTGGCCATACAGGTGAAACGTTGTAGAATAATTTATGTCATACCTTCATGAGTCTGTCCCACGGTGATAACAGAAACTATACTGCTGTGTTCCCTGCCCAAATAATCAAACCATCCGTAGATATCGTCAATGGTTTGATAGTTGGTCCAATACAGTTCATTACTGTTGGTATCACGTCTTTTTCTGCTATGGAGCTGGGCGTCAAATGCTCTAAAACATATTTTTTCTAGTTGAATGTGTAAAATTTAAAATCGTAACTTCGCTTTCCCTCCCTATAAAATTAGATTAAAAACAATTCAAAAAGAATTGACAACAATCAAGAATTTCAGGCAAATTCAGGCCAACATTTGGCGCCACTTATACAAGAGGTTTCACTTTGGAAACGTAACTTATGACGTCGACCTGACGTTGACGTTAATTTAACTAATGTTGGAAAACATAAGCGCTTTGACATGTGCCTGGACCTGACGACTCAGTGCTGCAACCTACGGCATTTTAGTAAACCTTCATCTAAAACGGTTTTCTTATCGATTACAAATAAATTGGACCAATTTATCAGGTCGATAGGGTTAGTTTTTGATTGCTTGTTTTTCTGAAAGCAATGGTTAAGACAGTATAGAATTAAAAATATCTATAATAAGACATTTACTTTGACTTTTTAGGACATTGCCTTAGCAACAAAAAAACATTAGAAGCAAAATAATCTTATGAGATAAACGTACAAGAATTTTTAAATTGATATTATTTTACATATGACAGATTGCGCTCAGATTTAGAAGTTGGTAATTTCATCAGTCAATTTACTTATAAAACTTTCACTTATTTTCGTTTGGCCAAACAAAGGCAAAACTTGTGATCATTTAGATCAAAGGTTTGAATTGAAAGCAACTGTGAACATACGACATCCAAAATAGTGAACCCTTTCGTCAACTATTAAAGCACAAAATCATCACAAAAATCTACGAGATATAGAACAAAAACTGTATATCCAGACTACTATCGAAATAAGAAGGATACAATTGAAGGGAAAATAATATTACTCACTCTTGAATATTCTTCAACATAAGTTCAGAATAAATATTGCGTTTCTTCAACGAGTGTTCAAATTCTTCTTTCACATCTGGCGGAGAAACTACACTGACACTTTCCCCAACTTGACTAGGAGGCTTCCAGAAGTCTACCTTCTCACTCTTCTCCATCAACTCATTTAAAAACTTCAAATCTTCTTCTTTCTCCGGATGCACTTTATATAACGCCCAGTCATCATACCTGACTTTTTCTGCAGTTACTATTATTGCTAAAACACTAAATAATATTAGTTTAAGAATCATTTTTAATTATTTCCTATTTAAATACCGCGTGAACTGAAAGAATTTCATTTGGAAATCGTTTGTTATCAGCATTATGCTTAATTCTTTAATCTCTTCACTCATAATCATCTTATTATGTTGCCATAAGATTCATTTTTGTTTGTTTCGTACGATAAATTATTGAAATCGATAAATATGCCTAAATATCTTATCGAAGTGTGTCGTTTTATCGTATTTGAAATGTTGAAATTACATGTTAATCTGATTAACGTCGATAAATATAATTGATTAGCACGATTCTTAAGATTATTACATTTTCTGTTTAGTTTAAGAGAATGAATAATAGATGTCATGGTCGGAATTACTCGTACTTCTATTTTCAAGACTTTCAATATGTATAACACTAGCTGACCCTCGCGGCTTCGCTCCCCTTAAAATTATAGCCTACTTTACTCGGGAATAATATAGCTTTCCATAGGTAAAAGAATTTTTTAAATTGTTCCAGTAGTTTCGGAGCCTATTCGGTACAAACAAACAAACAAAAAAATCTTTCCGCTTTATGATATTGGTGTAGATATCACCCTTGTAATTGATGGGTGTACCAATAGAACACCAGTGTTATGTACAATGTGTCCAGACTTGTAATAATAAAACTTTAAGTCCTTAAAATAAAGTTATTTTTTTCGATAAAAACACCCCACATAAGGGATGAAATCAACTCACCTTCAAAGACTTAATAATTACTTAGCAATTTTAGTACCTGACTTACTTATTACAACATCCACATCTTCAAAAAAACATAAATATGGACCATAATTTTATTAATTAATAGTTTTTAAAAATCCGCTGCACATTTTTGCCTTATAGTTTTAGCAGAATTTTAGGTAATGCAATAAAGTATTTCGGGGATTAAACCAACTGATTAAATTAAGTGTATTTTACGTCCGCCATGTATTTGGCGGTTCCGAACAGCTACTGAAAAATCCCAGATGAAAAGCCTAATAATACATTGCGTGTATCGTGAATCGAACGCAGTGCCTCGTGCTCGCTTTAGATCACTATACAAAACAAAGCAGACAGTTCAAGATAATAGTAAGAAACAAAAGGAAAGATCCTATCTCAGCGGCTTCATCAGTCTTTAGAAGTCCACTGCTGGACATAGGCCCCTTCAATCGCACATCATTTAACTCAATCCACCAATATACTATCTGGATTTACATACGTTAAACTCAACAAGATGATCAGGCAGAGAACCAATGATCATTGGGGTAGACGTGTTCTTGATTGGAGACCGCGAACTGGTAAACGTAAGGTAGGACGCCCTCAGGCTAGGTGGAGTGATGATCTTCGGGTGTCTGGTAGCAGCTGGATGAAAAATGCCGAAAACTTAAGCAAATGGCGTGCAATTGGAGAGGTCTATGTCCAGCAGTGGACTGCGGAATCTGCGTTCATCTAACAATCTTCTATTGCTCTGTCCTTCTCATACTTCTGATTTTGTTCATTCTTCCTTTCATTTTCAATCCATTCTTCTCTGGAATGCGCTTCCTCTCGTTATCAGGACGCCTGCCAGTCAATATGCATTTAAGCGGAAGTTGCCGCATTATTTTCTAAACGAATAGCAGAGTCGTCTCAATATGCGCCTTTCTATTAATTTATATTACTTCTTTATTCTTTCTTCTTTATTTTTTTTCTTTTTTTTACTTCCTCTTGACATCAAAAAAGCTGAGAGTAAATTTTCTTTCAAGCGTAGAATCCGGAACTATTATCTGTCATGTCATACATAACTCGGTCTTCGTCATAGTTATTATATTTAAATTTCAGTTTCATGTTGTATTTAGTATTTATTATAATATTTATTAGTCTATTGTTATAGCAATTATTTATGTATTTTATTAGTTAGGTAGTTTATTAACCCGACTTCAATTGTTGTTCATAATTTTTATTTTGTACACCTACCACTGTTGTGTCCTTTTTTACCCAAAGGTTGACTGGTAGAGAATGCCTTGCTGCATTAAGTCCGCCTATGTATCACCAATGTACATGAAGTTTAAATAAATAAATAAATAAATAAATATATATATTATTTTATATTTAGTATTTATTATAGAACATTTTTAAGTATATTTATTTTAACTATATGCTTTTGTAAAAATTTTGCGTTTAAAATATTATTATTTCATTTTTTATGCACCTGTCATGCTATCTCTTCACCGCCCTGGTTGACTGGTAGAGAATGCCTCAGGCATTAAGTCCGCCTATGTTCTTTTATGTTGCATGAAGTTTTAATAAATAAATAAATAGATACAGGCTGAAGATGATGAAGATGAAACGTACAACTTTATGTGCTACGTGTGAAAATTAACCAGGATCGCAGATGAACCAAAAACATTAAAAAAATAATATTATAACGAGGCAGTCTAGTTAGTTGGTATATAATATGAATTATGTATATCCATTTTAACAACTCATAATGAAAAACACCGGAATTTAAATCAAATAATTATAGTAAAATCCAATCCAATATAATGCCGGCAAACATTAACCTATGCATGAGTTAACAATAAATTCAAAGTTTGGATTTGTTCATTAAACAATTTCGTTTTGTTCGTATTATTGGTAGCTGGTATGAAAACCCACATTTTAGTGTTCGAATTGATTAGATCTAGGGTTATTTAGTTCATAATCATCAACTATTTTATGGTGATGCTAAGGGCACAGTATAAATATTTACAAACAGTACGGAAACTACATACAAACGCACTACTGACAGCATTGCGAAAACTGCTTAGAGGTCTCGTCGATGCGCTAAGCTTATACTGTGCTAAGGGTCTGCTTCGAATACGCTTACAGTACAGTAATATTATACTTAAGCTTTAGTGAGGATTACAAGAAAAGAGAGAAAAGATAAAAACTGCCCTTCTGACCACTTCTGACACTTGCATCGAAACCCAAATTCAAATTATTAATATGTGAAAATGTAGGTACAATATAATTAGGTCTAATCCTAATGTCATGATCGCTATGTTTAACCTAATAGGCAAACAAATTTTTGATACATACATATATTTCAATTTTTTTATGCATTGTATTATTTAAATTATTATTCAAATTAAACAAGATGCTATTAATCCCATTAAATCGAATTGAGCATAAATAAATCGGCAAACAAATAGGCTGAGCAGACTATAAGTGGTGGGGCTGTGGCCTAGAAAACGATACCTAGTCACAAAATTACAAGTTAATCATAGACATGATGATGTAATTTTTCCAATTCATATTATGTACTTTCCATGTTTACCTTGGATATCGCTGACAACGGTGGAGGAAAACATCGTGAGGAAACCGGAACTTACAGTAAATATAACTTTGATATCGCCAACCTGCACTGAGCAAGCGTGGTGATTAACGCTTCTTCTCTTTATGAGAAGATGTCTTGCCTTGCCCTTCAGTGGTATTATTATTATGGACATGATAGTCAAAAATAAAGAGCAGTGGAGAGCAGTTGTAGCCCAGTGGTATCGGCTTCGACTTACAAGTTGTGGGTCGTGGTCGTTCGAACCCAGACAGGCGCTTTACTTTGTGTAAATTATTTCATAACCACTGCTCTCCAAACGGTGAACGACATCGTGAGGAAACCGGCATGTCTTAGAACTAAAAGTGCGAACACATGTGACATCCACCAACCCGCACTGAGCCCGCGTGGTGGATTACGGCGAATTCCCTCTAACAGGGAGGAGGCCTGTGTCCCAACAGTGGGAACATTAATATACTGATGATGATGACCCATGAATAAAATGAATACAATTTCGAAACGCATTTAGTTCAAATTCATAACTTCAGTCTATCCAACGCACAAAGTCAACACGTAATTGCCATAATATGGCTTCCTATCTCCTCCTAATCATCTCATAATAAACTCCAAACTAAATTACCAGACAAACTACAAGACGCACATTTATTTACTCCAAAATTAACACTTTCATAAAATAATGCGACATAAAGTTGCAGACGAGCGACTGCGACATGGCGTGGTCATCGCTAATTGTGATTAATAGTCGCTCCGCTGTCGACGTCATTTGTCTTCGAGCGTCGTACCGGGCAGTTTACTTTCTACTGTGCAAGTTTGTGACGGGCATGTAGACGGGCGACTAAAGGACATTTTGTAAATATAATTTTAAAATTTTTGGATTTTTGTAGATGAATCTTGAATATTATGAGGATGTCAGAGCTTGTTTAGAGATAGATTTTGTTCATAGTAGTAAACAACTTTTTATATTATTCTTACTGTTGCTTGAAGACAACAGTTGCCTTCATCATTATTTAGTGATGTTTATATGTTGTTTTTCTAGTAACTAATAATACAGTATGGGAGATTAATCCCTTGAGTGCCTTAAACCTGGATCCACGCAAGTCACAATGGATTTTTAAGTTGTCAGTTGCAGGATCACCACGCAACAGTAAGGAAATTCCCTTGTCCTTCGGCCATACTGGGTATTTGTCACAATCATCATTGTTTGAATAGCATTCTCTTTTTTCAAAAATATTAATGATTAAATTCACTTGTCATACTAAAGTTTCTGATAATCCTTTTCAGCAGACGCCAAATATTTCAAGCACTTAGGATCCGTAACAATCAATCCATTCATAAATCATCAAAAAAAAAAACTGTCTAGCCTTTTCCCAAATACATTGCGATCGACTACTGGTACTAGATTCCAGTACCATAGAGCGACTAACTATCTTCTCTCTTCAACCCAGTAACTAGCGATATTATATATGTTACCCTATATATCCCTTGGCAAGGTTAGTGTCAGATTCCCGGCTTCAAACTACCTGTAATGACTTTTAAAAATGTACAATTGATAGTATTAGAAGTATTTTATAATAAATAAGTATATTTAATCAAGAATAAAATACCTGTAATGTTAAGTTATATGGTAACCAACCTTGGAAGTGTTACTTAAGGTTGCGCTAGTCAACGGCACGAACTATTTTGTGCGCGGGGTTAAAATGCATGCTATCTCATCCGACAACACGTGCGAAAGAGATAGATGCTGTGATGAGCAGAAAGAAGTTTGTTCGCGTACGAATTAGTACTTTTGCAAGTTTTTAGTGAAATGGATAATGATTCAGGACCAAAACGAGCGCGCGAAGTTTTATAAATAGACCTTTGGGCGTCTACATATCATGAAAACTGGCCAAGTGAGATTCGGACTCGCGCACGAAGGGTTCCGTACTTGCTAAATTGCGGTTTACGATTTATGACGTATTAAAAAAAAACTACTAAAACTATTTTACATGGTAATGTACATCACATTTTTTTTTTTAGTTTTATCATTCTCTTATTTTAGAAGTTACACACATTGTACCACTTTGGAAGTCTCTCGCGCAAACTGTTTAGTTAAAAAAAAAAATATTAGAAACCTCATTACCATTTTTGAAGACTCATAGATGATGAGCTGTATGATGGCTGTTTTGCCCTACAGGTACACACGTATGGGTTTGATGAAAAAAAAAATTTGAGTTTCAGTTCTAAGTATGGGGAACCCCCAAAATTTATTGTTTTTTTTTCTATTTTTGTGTGTAAATCTTACCAAGTTTTAACAGCATAGTTCTTATAGTTTCGGGAAAAAGTGGCTGTGACATACCGACAGACAGACAGACATGACGAATCCATAAGGGTTCCGTTTTTGCCATTTGGCTACGGAACCCTAAAAAAGACTAAATGCATGTGTTCAAAACAAAATAATTTGCATTGTTGAACTACTAATCTATCCCTGTATGATGGCTGTTTTGCAATTTGCGTTCTTCTTATGGTATTTATTTCCACCCAAAGATGTGTTAAAATTAGTGTTGAATATGGAACTTTCGACGCTCATAAGTTTCAAATACATTTTTGTTTCCATACAGAGCTAGATAATGATGAGACGGATTGATATCATTTTTTATTTTGAATGTACTTACATTGTCAAACAGTGGAGTAATCACCAGACAATGTTTGTATGGAAGAATGATCGATTAGTGTAACCTTAACGTCGAAGATTGACTCGTGCGGCTCTTAGGTATTACTCGTATTTAGCTACATACTTCTCCATAGAATCCTAAACAAAACTGTTGAATACAAATAATTCATAATATTAAGATGAAGGTGTTGAAACCCGATCGCTCGTCTACCCACCCAACCGCAATGAAGTTAAATCCACCGCTTAAACCGCGTAATTATTGCACGCTCGATCCGTCGGTTGAAACTAAAGTAATGTGTTTTGTACACGAAGCAAATGAACTAAAACCCGTTTTAGAAGCGAATTAAACATCACTATGTAATGCTGTGGTTACTGTTGTAATCATTTCGAGTCTGTAACGCCTACGGTGGTGGATTGTGGGTAGATTGTATTAAGTTGTTGTGAAATGTGAGTTAAATCATGCTGAGATTTTAAAGGGAATGATAACACGTGTTTTTGAAGGTGTGTTCTCGGTTTTGATGTATAAATTGGCTGCTTTATCTTCTGAATTAGGGACCTAACAAAACTGACATGAAAGACCCGGTCGTGTGATCATGAGATTTTTTAAATTGTTATTTCAGCACCGGCCACATTTTATGAATAGTTTTTTTTTTGTTATTATATAGTATTTTTTCAAAATAGCGTCTTTGTGTATGTGATCCTCGTTCTTGCCTGGATATTTGCAAAGACAAAAAATGCCTTTTATTATCAATAAAACATAGCTTCTCTGAAAATTTGCCCGATAACCTTATACTAATTCCTATGATATGAAAAATTACTGCAGTAAGGCTTTCGATGATCAAATATAGCTTTGATTTTCTAAATTTGACGAAGAGAAACGATAATGACATGTTCATCTACCAGTGCACAGGGCGGTGACCATAAGCTCTTAGAGTAAGGTTATTTTGATATCGCGTAAGTGACAGATGTATACAAGTCATATTAATCTGTCCCTTACACACACTCAAAGTAACCTTACTCTAAGAGCTTATGGTCATCCCCCAGATACCGAGGTGCTATCACTTTTAGATGTCAAAGTGTTATGTATTCAGTTCCATTTATCACTTAAATCCTTACTTAATATTATAAATGTGAATGTAAGTTTGTTTGTTACGCTTTCACGCAAAAACTACTGAACCGATCATCGTAAAACTTTGTACATTTATTCTTGGAAGTATTAGAAGTAACATAGGATACCTTTTATTAAAAATAATAATATTTTTTAATGGCTTCACTGCGAGCGAAGCTAGTTCTGTTATAAAACCAATACTGTAGTCTTTTATACAAAGTTTTTAATTGTTAAGTTCCACACTTAATTAAATTCTAAATAACTTTGTTTAGAAATATTATTTCCACGAAAAACAAAACTTTATTTACAAGATTTATAACAGAGAGCCTCAGGGCTCAAAAGTTTTTATAGTTCTCAATATTTATGAGAATTTCTGAACCGTTTTACGTGAATAATTAATTCAATGAAAGCTTTTGTTGACCTCAATATCGCGACTTCAATAAATTGATTTTTAAAACAGTCTGAGATAAAAATGCAATTCATTCAAACGAAAGATTTACATTTAAAAATGTTTGAGCTGTAACTAATTATACCAAAATCTATGTTTAAATTATGGTGAATCTGTTTTAAGATATTAATTTTCTGGGTAACATGCTCGTTTACGTTTCATTTGTCATCATTATTTTGTGTGACAACATCTCTAATGTTACTTTAACCAATTATCAAGGTTTGATATTCTAAGCAGACATGTTTAATAATTAGCATGAGATCCTGGGTTCAATTCTTGAGTCGCGAAACATGTTATCGGTTTTTTCTATCTGGAATAACTTAGTAGCAGTCTGGAATCTGGACTTGTGCACGTTTGATGGCAATAGACTCTCCGCCTTATATGGAAAATAAACATAATTGGCTTAATATGGATGAATAATTAGATGTAGCTCTGCTTAACCCTTGGGAGAACACTGTCGTTACATTACGTATGTATTTTTTGTGGCACCGTCCCATGTTTTTTTAACCGACTTACCAGAAAGGAGGAGGTTCTATGTTCGACTTCTTGTATGTTTTTGTTTTTTTTTTTGTTTGTTCACCGATATCTCCGTCAATTGTGGACCGATTTTGAAAATTATTTTTTTGTTTGAAAGAAAATGTTTCGAAATTGGTCTCATTTTAATTTAGTGAAGATCTGATGAAGATCTTCGAAGATATACGACAGAACTCTTCAATAAATAAGGGCAAACCTTTCGGGATTGCTGCAATCGCATGTCTGTTTATTGATTAAATACCATTTCATAATATAGCATCACGCCAGTATGCTCTTAAGGGGTACGCAGATCTCTCTTTTTACCGGTTTTGTTCAAGTTTCTTGATATTGGGGTTATCTATTTTATCGATAGGGTAACTTACTAAACAACTTGCCTATTAGGTAGGTACAACTAAAAAGAGAAATATTTTTTTTTACTAATGTATAGGTACTACCGACTTCCAAATAAGAAAACTAAAAAGTTAAAAATAACTTTATTTTTGAAAGTCGGTGTCCATAACGCAGTAAAACGGTACCTACGAAAGACACCGACTTTCAAAAATCAAGTTATTTTTCACTTTGTAGTTTTCTTATTTGGAAGTCGGTAGTTTTTTTTGTAAAAAAGTTTTTATTTATTAATATTATGGATAGGCTCGAGCTTCATCTGTTGGTAAGCGATGATGTGGTGACGATGCAGCATGCTTGCCTAGAAGAAACATATTCACACTTGACTTAAAGTCTACCAGGATGTAGCTATCAGGCAATACAGACTCCGGCAGGGAATTCCACTTCTAAGCTGTAAGAATAATAAAAGTATTTCCAAAACATTTGATGCATATGGGTGGAATGTCCACTATGTACCGATGACGCATCGCCGTACGTCTAGTAGTCCGATGACGGGCTAGGAGGAATTAGTTCATACAATTCCATCACACTCACCGGCATGTAACTTGGCAAGGTTTTGACGTAGATTTGGTAAGATTGCGCATAGTGCGTGAACTAACCAACCGCCATATAGAGGGAACGAAAAGTGGACGCGATGCGATTGGTCAGTCGATCCTTGTGTCAACTGACCAACCAATCGCGCGCTCGGAACAGTGCTATTCATTCCCCGCGTCCCGCTTCGTAACCAAAGAGACCTGAAAAACAGTTTGCGCGCATCTAATGACTTTTACCAAGTTACTTACCGACAACTATACTTTAATTAATTTTCAAAGAATGTTCTTCTAAGTCATCTTTCATAACTTCGTAATGTTCATTATCTAGTCTACACGAAAACTTTACACAATTATTATCAAAACCAACTAGCTCTAATTGCAAATTCTAGTAACTTGCAGCTAACTCCTTAAATAGTCTGCCTCCATATAAATTATTTAGACGCATATTTATTACCATCACACGCCAGGTCCTGAACACGCAAAACAATGACGGAGACTTGAAGTGTAAATTACATAGTACATTTATCAGAGACGTCTCTGCCTGCCACAATAATGCGGTTGACTTCATCTTCTAATAATTCTCTTTGTCTTGTTCGGTCGGCATTTGCCGTTTTTTCTTTTGGTTCAAGTTGTGAACTTTTGGTTGTATTGATGTTCGTTGGTGGACTGAGTTCTTAATAATTCACATATTTGTGAAACATCCTCCTGTTTTTTTGTTTAACAAATCATCCGTTCGTTATATTATTGAAGTAAAAACATCTTTAGCCGTGTACAGCGATTTTGGCTCTTAGAAAAAATATGGGTTCGCATTTACGACGTGCTAATGCGTTTTAAGTATTGACTTTCCGCAGTCCCCATGTCTGCAATAAATAATGACAATTTGATATTGCTAATAAGAATCCTTAATTTATTTCAGTACTAACCTTAATGTGTTTTGAATACTATTCTTAATGTGTTTTGTTGTTGCTTTGATACATCATCTTTATTACGATTTGCTATTAATGTTTCAAAAGTCGTCGTCGATCGGACATGGTTGGTCCAATAGTGTTTTACGCAAAAGTAATAAGCAGCCTTTGTTCGACTGCATTCCGAAGTCTCCAATCAACCTTCTATATTTAACCTACTGACTTAACCGCTCCCGCTTCTTTGTTTCACCAAACTCCATCAGCCGTACATCACGACATGTCGTTAGGGGCAGGAGGTGGCCCAATAAATCAGGGAACGTCGTCTGTGCCATCCGCTTGCACTCACTAATGTGAGCCCATGTAATGAATGAGATCAGATCTCTGATTGTCGGTTTTTAGATTTTATAGACTTTGTTATATTTGCAGGCGTTATGCCTGCTATGGTTGGATTGGCAGCTAGTTAAATGATATTGGATGGCTTTGTTGGTCCAGTTGTTCCAAATGCTACTACTAAGTATGATGGCCTGGGTTCGATACCTGGGTCGGGCAGTGTTATTGGGTTTTTTCATTTGGAATTTCTCATGAGCAATTTGGAGTCTGGATTAATTTGTGCCTGGTTGATGGCAATAGGCTTGCTCCCTGTTACATAGGACTAAAACATAACTGACTGTGAAATCCGGTCGTACCATAGGTGGATCTCTGGCCAACCCTTCGGGGAATACAGGCGTCATCATCATCATTTCAGCCGAGAGACGTCCACTGCTGGACATAGGCCTGCCACAGGCGTTGCCACATTGACCAATCCAGTGCGTCTCGCATCCAGCGCAGAAGTAGTGGGAGGCCTTCCAAGGCATCGTCTTCCGGTTCGCGGTCGCCATTCCAGAATTTTTCAGCCCCAACGGCCATCCGCTCTGCGAGCAATATGCCCTGCCCACTGTCACTTAAGTTTGGCAATTCTGCGGGCTATGTCGGTTACTTTGGTTCTCCTGCGGATATCCTTATTTTTGATGCGATCATGCAATAAAACTCCGAGCATAGCCCTCTCCATTGCCCTTTGGGTGACTTTAAGCTTCCTCATAAGGCCCATTGTGAGCGACCACGTCTCGGTCCCATAGGTGATCACTGACAACACACACTGGTCGTAGCCTCTTTTCTTAAGACACTACGGTAAAGTGGACGAGAAGATACCGCGCACCTTTCCGAACGCCACCCAGTTGAATCGGATCGACGGTTGACCTCTTTCTCGAAGTTAGACCTACCCAACTGAACCGTTTTTCCCAGGTAGACATATTCATCTACAACTTTGAGTGCAGAGTCTCCGATCTTGATAGGTGTGGGTATTACATGGGCATTCACCATGACCTTGGTTTTGTCCATGTTCATTTTAAGACCCTCTCTCGGAAGCTCTACTGAGGTTATCGAGCATTTAACTGAGGCCCTCCATGGTCTCGGCCATGATCACTATGTCGTCGGTAAACCTGCTCTATTTCTCTTCGAGTTCGGTGATCTTCTCGTCGGTCCAAAAAATCATATCAAAGGAACGTACTCACGGGATATAAATATCATTTGTCCTCTATACATAATTTTTCTTTAATCTATCACTGTCCATATACATACACATGTATATACATGTTCTATCTGTGTTCATTCAAACCGGTACATCGGTTTAGGCGTGAAAAGATAAGAAACAGATATACAAAAACCAAGACAGAGCTACTTTCGCATTTTAATAAGTATGTTTTTTTTTTTGTTAACTTCTTCGTTTCAATCAAATAAAATCAAAAAAGATTACCAGTACGCCAAAATTGCATTCAACGAAAGATTTTAAATTTTATTGCCACCGGCTCTCAGCACAAACACACAATAACCCAATTCTCCAGCTGGCTACTACAATTAGAGCAGGTCAACAAACAACGACCACTAGTATGAGATCCCGTTGCAAAAATCTGAAGGTATATTTTTTTTTATTAATACTTGAATTCTATGAATGATATTTGATAGTAGAATAGTTTACAGCATTTTTGCCTGGCAATATCTGGCAGCAATTAGATTTTATTTTAAACTTTACCTTACTCTAGGAACTTACTTAGACTTGACAACTTTTTGTTTTCCTATATTTTTCACCACTTTTTCAATAGACTTGTTCACTTGAAAAACATTTATATTTGTGGTTTACTATCAAACATAAATTTCAGTTTATTTCATTAAGATAATTACGGCTAGATATTTCCAATTACCCTGCAGCAATCTGTTTTAATATCAGTATAATTCGTGAAAATTTTGTTTAATCAAAAAAAATATACCTATCTTGACATTTTTGCAGTGAGATCTTAGCCTACACGTTTCATAGTCACTGCTACACAAAAACGCAAAACTGCCAATTTGCAAGCGAAAAAGTCGCCAATAAATTTCTATAATCCCAAACTCGACACACAGAGTATCAACGCGTGAAACTAATAAATACATTATTTCAAACAAATACAAAGTATTGGGATCCCAATTAGAGCTTTTGGCCGTACGCCAGATGATGGCCGGTACAGAGTACAATGCATATATAGCAATTGATCGAATTAAGCGGGAGTTAGATAGATGTCCTGCGGTTGCTACATAAAACCTTAATGCGTTTGATACAATGAAAAGTGTGCTGCTGCTTTTCATTATGCAACTGCTCTGAATAACGATGCATTTTTATTTTGTCGACAATTAAACGCAGTCGCTGCAATAAGCAAGACAAATAGTAAATTTTCGCTCAAAATCCGAGTACGTATATTTAAATTTTCTGACACTGTAAGATTGTTTTCTGAAATTAATACTAAGCTTTAAATTAACAACTGAAATTATTAACGTCTAATATGCGTCATATTTCTCGTCACAATAATTCCCTATCTAATTAAAAATCACACAAATAACACAGAGAGCATAATCTCTATTCATGCTGCAAAAAGCAAACATGTGAAACAAGCTTTTAGTGCTAACAATATTTCGGACTGGCTACACTTAACAGATAAGTACAGAAGGCGCAATGGATCCGATTTCTGCTGTTTGCGCGACGTCTCACCACAGACCATAGCGCGTCATGTACTGTTGCCTGTTCACGTGATTATAACTACTTCAGCGCTGTGCTGTCTACGTCAATGCGCAGTGTCTGAATACACGGTCAGGCAAGGTATTTAACAGAGTCTGTTTGTAATCGAAACGCTAAGAAGGAGAAGGGCTCTAGACAAATAACATTAATTAGTGACAGAGTAAAAATTCCAAAATTTGTGAGATTGCCTTCGCTACCAAAATTTTATGATGTGCAAAATTCTAACCATTTGGGCCTTATTTGTAAAAACTTTCGAACCATATAATTAAGATATAGATTGTTTAGTAAATTATAATTTGAATATCGAATCTGCTTGTCAGTGTTTAACTTAATTATATCGATATTTTACGAGTATTACAAATATGGCTGTCTATTTAGGACCTCATAGCTCCATTTAACAAGCGAAAACAGGCGCACACACACACATATATGTATACGTATGACGATCTCAAACAAATGACAGTCCCGAGCGCGCTTGCACTCACTGTACATGAACCGTTTCTATACGCATACCCGTGCATTTTCGCTTGTTGTATGGAGAGGGCCTTCTGTTTCTATATGTTATTTGTGAACCCGTCTGACCTAGATTCGTTCCTAGGAAAAAAATACATGACTGCGTTTCGTTTGTGTACATTCGTGTCGTGAGAACAATATCGGCAGTGTACTGATGAAAAGTTCCGTGTCAGAAATTGGACATTTTTGCTGCAGCTAAGTTCATTTTCTATTTTCATTTGTTATCTTTCAAGTGTTACTTTCGAAAGAGATCGAAAAGGGAATTATTTATTGAGTCTATGGCATGAAGCGGTTGTTTCTAAGAAGTTTATTTGTTTTATTGTTTGCTTATCAGTAAAATTAAGGTTTTTAAAAAAATATGTAGGATATCTTGATTTTGCCGTATCTTAAAATTCTTAGTTTTGTTCACTTTTAATTTATGGCTAATTAATGCGGTCGATGAGGCGGTTCACGCTTACCAAAAATTCGGCAACGAATTTACATAACTTGAATATTTTCAGTTAGAAATATATTTCGCCTTGGAGTAAGAAAAATTAATTTTCCAAAACAGCTGACAGCTTCTTACTGCCAGATAACCATCAAATCTCAAAACAATTTTTCCCTTTTCACAATTAGACTTAGCAATATTGCCACAGATGGTGCAAAATTCATGACCTCGAAGTGGTTTCTGTTTACTCAAACTGTGGTCTAAGTTCTTGGCAGCATTCCAAGCCAGGATTAATTAATTGGGACACCGGGACACTTCCGTGCCGTCTTAGTGCCATTTAAGGAGTTTAATTTTTAAGTGCATTAAACTAGATCCGACTCCGTTCTTGGTCTTGCAGTTGTTTTCGAAAGAACTTCGTAAGTGATATTGTTGATTGATTTTGCTTGGGATACGTACTTTTTTTTAAGACTGAAATCGCCACATCGTCTTGAGGAAGGGTGATAGTAAACGCTCGTGCATTTTTGCATGAGAATATGCCGTTGGACTGCAGTGGGTTTGACCACTTACTCACCAGATGGTAATGATGATTGTGGTCGTAGATGGAGTACGCTTGCCTAGAAGTTACAACTTTACTATTGATTTAAAGACCTCCAGGTAATAGATATCAGGAAACACAGACTCCAGCAGAGAACTCAATTTATTAGCTGAACGCACAATTAAAGCCAAAACCTTGAATCCAGGACTTCATATTGGTGGTTCTGTCTCTTTGAGTTTTTCAGTTGTCGTAGCGACGGTATTTTCTTAAGGATTTTGGCGCAGCTATTATGGTATAAGTTTCTATCCTAAGATTCACTGACTCGGTTCTTAAGGCTCCCCTAGTCGATGGCATGAACTATTTTGTGCGCGAGGTTAAAATGCATGCTATCTCATCCGACAATACGTGCGCGAAATTTTATAAACAGACCTCTGGGAGTCTAGATATCATGAAAAAATGATCAGATGCCTATTTTCAAAATAAGATTATTTGCATTGTTGAACTACTAATCTATATCTATATGGCAGTTGTTTTGCAATTTTCCTTCTTCGTATGGTATTTATTTACGCCCAAAGATACATTAATTAGTGTTGAAATATGAAACTTTCGACGCTCGTAACTTTCAAATATTTTTTTTTCCTTTTTTGTTTCCATACAGGACTAGATAATGATAAGACAAATTGTTTTATTTTTATTTTGCACGTACATCGTTAAACAGTGGCGTGGCGACTTCTGACGCACTTGATTGGCTATAAAACTCGTTTTGTTATGACGTAGGCTGAAACAGAGTCGTTTGATTGGTGGATCCCGCGCCACGCCACGACACGTAAGTATTGTTCCGTCTTAAGGATTTTGACGCGGCTATTATGCTAATACTCTCTATCCTAAGAGTCACCGACTCGGCTCTTAAGAGGAAGATAAGCTATTGCCACGCATGCTCTTTCTCTCTCTATCTCTCTAGTCAAAACACCTCGATGCCAATTCGACTCTTAAATGCAAGTATTAGCGATCTTGTAATCGTGTTGTCTCGTGATGGCTTGAATTATATTTGGCTGAATAGATCCATGCCTTGACAAAATATTTGCCTTTAAACTAGTTCATAGATCAGCTAACAGCCCTAAGTTTATAGCCTAAGGCCTAGTTCCGTCACTGATCATTATAAATTAGTACAGACTTTATGGGTGCAATTAGAAAACCTATTAATGGCACCTATAAAGTCTTTGCAGCGGCTGCATTAGTCCGTTATGAAAAAAGGATAGTGTTATTTCATCCAGTATACCTGCGTCACATTCACTCACACAGGAACAATAATGGCTTTAAAAATTCTGAGTTCGGTCACTGATTGTTTTAAGAACAAGACTTTTACTTACCTAGAAGTAATAGTGTTTTCCATAGTAGCCCACACCCTTGCTTAGTATCAGATGGTATAGTTTTCAAACACGAGCTTTTCTAAACTTATATCATCATTATTATTATGTCAGCAAAAAGACGTCTTATTCTGAACATAGGCCTCCCCCGAGTGTCACCACATCCTATTCTATTAAACGAGCAATATTTATAATGTATCCAATGCTGGATATAGACCTCCCCCAAGCGTAAATAATAATAATATTTGCATATCTATATTTATAAATAAAATTGGAGTGTCTGTTTGTAATATTGAAATAATACGGTACATACACCAAAACAACATTTTTTACAATTTTTGTCTGTCTGTCTGTTTGTTTGTTCCGGCTAATCTCTGAAATGGCTGGACCAATTTTGACGGGACTTTTATTGGCAGGTAGCTGATGTAATAAGGAGTAACTTAGGCTACGTTTATTTTAGAAAAAAATCTTTTATTTTAGAAATTTGGTAGGCGGAACGAAGTTCGCCGGGTCAGCTAATTTATAATAAAATAAATAAATAAAAAGCCTTTAATGCTGTTTTTTTTCTTACAATTAATTATGACATGCCTACTTACTAAAACTAAATTGGTTTAATCTATTCTTCCTTGCATTTGCGTGATCGGCAACTGGATGTTTGTGTGAAACAGCTTGTCTATCGACAAAGGCCTCCTCTAAAGATTTCCACGTATGCCTGTCTCTTGTTAAACGGGTCCACATCGGACCGGCTATTTTATTCATCATCAGTCATCTTCCCATCCTTTGGTTTGTCTGCCTCTATTTCTTTTGCTATCTCTTGGATACTATTCTGTTACTAACTTAGTCCATTTCTCTATACTTTCTCTCAACCGAGAAAGTATAGAGAAATTGCATATTTATACAAATAATATAAATATTTGTAATCACGTTCTCGAAAACGGCTCTAGATTTCGATAAAATTTGCAAAACAGCGGTTTTCGGGGGTGAAAAATCGATTTAGCTAGGTTTAATATCTGAAAAAAATCGTTTTCTCGTTAATATCTCTATTTTCTCCCGAGCACAACTCGTTCGCCCGGGTACTAAAAATTATCCTTACTCATATTATAAATGTGAATGTAAGTTTGTTTGTTACACTTTCACGCAAAAACTACTGAACCGAGCATCATGAAACTTTGTACATATATTCTTGGAGTTATTAGAAGTAACATAGGAAACTATTTACAATTTTTTTCTTTTTGTGGCTTCACTGCGAGCGAAGCCGCGGGTAAAAGCTAGTATATTATAAAGGTGTTAAATATTTTGTTTTTAATTGATCATGTTTGTAAAAAATAATCTCTGGAAATACTGATCTGAAATGTTTTTTGTCTCTTATAGAAAGCTTATAATCTCTCAGACTGCAGTCTGCCGAAAAAAACTGCAGTCTGAGAGATTCTCAATGGAAGCAAAAGCCGCGGGTAAAAGATGGTCAATAATAAAAGTAGAAAAGATTTATCTTCAACACGAGCTCAGAATGATGCTCAAAAGGCACGTGGCCGTTACTCCATTATAGAAAAATTCTGATTAAAATTCCAACTTCGAAAACTAACTTCACCAATTAATATTTCCTGTAACTGTTGGCAAACAATTTTAATTGAGACGCCGAAGTTAGAAATAATTTCCATTTCTTCTTCTTCTCATTAGCGAACGGTGCAACATTCGGTTTTTTTTTTATTAAGTCAACTTAGTTTATTAGCTTGTTTACATTATAGACCTGTTTGTTACATAACTTTTAATTTTGAAGAGGAAATATTTGAAGTTATCGTAGTTAAAAAGCATCTTTCTGTAATCTTAGGGTATAAAGTAAAATAAATAAAATAAAATTGCAAGGAGCACGAAAACCAGCTGCAGCAACTACAGACGCCATTGCTAATAAGTATATTTTTGGTCATAAAATGGTCTAATAAGCACAAATCTTGACTGCAGTGAGAATTTTCAGAGACCGTTTCGTTTGTATGGACATTTTTGACAATGTCTGCTCTAACATTGCCCTCCGTGGCGTCTCGGTGTATATTTTTTTATTACTCCTCAGTTAATAGCTTCTACTTGAATTTTGCCTCTACTTCTTCTTAGATTGTCAATGGTAAAATATATCTGGAGTAGGTCCAGAACTAAGCTGCAAGTTTAGCCGTCAGTGTCATCCATTAGATTCTGTAGCACGCAGGCAGTGCAGTGCATGGAATATTTGGAGTTGTTTATAAATCTACACCTGAGCCACGGGCCTTTAGCCTCTGCTTTTTTTAGGCGAGTTAGTGAATTAGTTATGATTTTTAATGTTATGTTCTATGTTCGACTACAGGTTTGCTTTTTTTTTTTGTATTTTCACCGATATCACCGTCAATCGGGGACGGATTTTGAAAATTGTTTTTTTGTTTGAAAGATTATGTTTCGAAATTGATTCCATTTTAATTTGGTGAAGATCTGATGAAAGATTTCGAAGATATTCGATAGAACTCTTCAATAATTAAAGACAAATCTCTCGGGATTGCTGCAATCGCATGTCTGTTTATTGATTATACCATTTCATAACATAACATCACGCCAGTACGCTCTTAAGGGGTACGCAGATCTCTCATTTCACTGGTTATGTTCAAGTTTCATGATATTTGGGTTATCTATTCTGGCGTTAAGGTAATTTTCTAAACAACTTCCCTATTAGGTAGGTACAACTAAACAGTGAAAAAAAAATACTACCGACTTCCAAATAAGAAAACTACAAAGTTCAAAATAACTTTATTTATGGAAGTCGGTGTCCTTAGCGAAAAATAAAATGGTACCTACGAAAAATAAGCCATTTTTTGTGTGCTTTGTGCTTAATCATATTAAACCACTATACTTTACCTATAGCTCATAATATAGATAAAAATATTTGGCTAGTCGTTGTGACCCATTTAGCATGGATGAACGTGCCTATGTTTTTTTTTCCGATGGAAGAACCTATTGGTCCTCACGGCGCGGCGTAAGTTATCATAATAATTACTATCTTGATGGTGTCTACAATTTGACTCAAGATAAAGCAGTTGAGCAAAACACTCTTATCTTTAAATAAATTCCTGTTCTTAATCCAAATACAAAATCCAAGTAACTGGGGTAAATAAAACGATGAACTTAATACACTACTGGCCCGGTCCCACTATACAAAGACGTCTGGAGTGCCAGTAGGACCACTCAGGCTTTGGCAAGGATCCCGTTGTATCTTTAAATTTTCTGCTTAATCCACAGCATTCTCGAGTGATTATTAAAGTTAACGAGATTCCGCAGCTCTGTTCTGGCTTTGTTTCACACTAGTGTGATTATTTTGTGGAAATGAAATATAATTATGATGAGAATTATAGCGGAGTATTTGTTTAACTTGTATCAATCAATCTGCCTAGCCTTTTCCCGGATTCAGCTGAGCACTAGTGTTTTACGTGGAGCGACTGCCTATCTGACCTCCACAACCCAGGCAAGACCCCCCTTTGACAAGTTTGGTATCAGATCTCAAGCTTCTGACTACCCGTAACGACTGTCAAAGATCTTCAAATGACAGCCGAGACCAACGGCTTAACGTGCTTTCCGAGGCACGGAGGAAACTCGGTATGTTGAAAATGGTCACACATCCACGGACCTACCTCATTAAGCATTGCTTAACCTTGAAGATCGACCCGTGCGGCTGTTATTATTTAGCCTCGAGTTTAACTTGTATATGACTTGCATATTCTGAAGTCGAAAAATATTTAAAACCTTTCTTTGAAAGCGAGTACTGCAGTAGGTGTACTTGTTCAACTATATCTTGGCCACAGACATAAATCTAACTAGATAACGCAAGTCCCTCCATCTGTATGAAAACCAAGTGTATCACTTTTACACAAACAAAAACAAATTTACTTGCCAATGAAAGAAAACATTTCCAATGCCTCGGCTAACTTTTTCTATACATTATTTAAAGCTTAATATGGCATAATTAGGCAGTTTTCTAGATTTCGGTGGACTTCCGGTGCCAATAATGCTTAATGATCATCTCAAATTACGATCATTGATCGTAATTTTACTCCATTTTTTGGCACGCGAGGTACAGTCAAGGGTCAAAAGTGCAGTCATACTCTCCCAAAACTCAAATGGCTAGTTTTTGTAGAAGAAGTAAAATTATCCACAACTCATTTAATATTTTGTATAGAAATCAAAGTATAGATTATACCTACTAGCCGCGAAAAGTTGAAATTCTGCTGCCTACAAAAAAAAATGCTTTTTCTGTTTTGGTAGAGTAGAGACTGCACTTTTGACCCTTATAGTACATACAATCGCGTCTTCCAGTTAGATTTGTCTGTGATCTTGGCTTTTTCTGTGATATAAAGATAAAATGTAAGTACCTATAGCAAGAACTTCACAAGCTTGAAGACAGCTCATAACATGAAATGTATCATTGTCATTTCAGATAAAAGCATCCACTACTGACTATAGGTCTCTCCGGAGCATCGCCATATCAACTAGCTCTTTACTTCATTGATCGAGAAGACCCTCACTAGTTCATTGGTCCACCTTGTAGGAGGTATTTCAATGTTACATCTTCCGGCACACGATCGCCACTCTAGAAGCTTTCGGTCACTGCCCCGGTGTCCAGCCCATTGTCACTTATGGTTGGCAATATTACTTTAAAGTTGATTTTAAACGTTATTTCAGCAGTGCAGTCACCAATGTTTATATTTGCGAGAGCAATATTTTGTAAAAAAAGACATAATAAGGTATTAAAGTGAAAATCCCTATTAAAATTTTGTTTCGACTGACCCCCGGATTCCTAATCACCCCACTTTACGGTACTTCGGACTATGTCGGTTTTTAATTGCTCAGATAATCTCTTCATTTTATATATAATATATCGTATCCCTAATTAAATTAGCTATAGTAAAATAACTATAATAAAATCTTTCAATTGTTTTCAAAACACAGACCATTGTAACCGCGTCTTTACAGCCACATTTAAAGCAGGCAAGTGAAATGAGGCGTGCATAAAATTAACAAAGCAAAACGTACTGGGACTTTGTAAGTTATTGTTATTGCTCGTTCATTTATTATTTTATTTTTTCGAACAATGTTGATAGGTTTGTGGGAGGAAAACCGGTCTGAATTTGATGGCTTCATTAGTATGGATATAATTAACTTACTAAATCCTTCCTACGTAAATCCTACTAATGTGATAACTGTGAAAGTCTGCGCGTATTCATTTTTAGTTGTATTTGAATCAAATACGTCATCAATATTTCTTAATCAATATTTTTTTTTATTGCCATTATATTTAGTATGTATGTATTTATGTATATATTACATAGCATATGTATTTATCTGTTTCTATTATAATATAGTATTTAAAAAAAAAAAATTGTCACACCGATGACAACCCCACTTCATGTCCAGACAATTACTGTCCATACCAGGTTGCTGGAAGAGATCGCGGATTGCGATAAGGCCGCCCATTGTATATGTATTAATTTTAAGTTTCTTTTTATTATTATATTTTAAGCTGTACAATAAAGCATATAATAAATAAATAAATACGCCTCAATTTTCGAACGGATTTTTTTTAAACTTGGCACACGAGTAGACTGTGACAGGTATTCCAGATGCTCATGCTCAATTCAACTCAAACTGGAAATGGACTGTTGTGATTGGTTGGCTTGTTTTTTTTTACATTAACGTGCTCAAGTCCAAGATACTAGATGCCTCAAACGTAACGTAACGTATGGGGCGCCTGGGCTCTTGCTCTATAGTGTACACATAATTATGTCAAGCTGAAGAATCAAATGCCAAACTTGAGAGTTGTGATTGATTGGCAGTTGATTGGTAAGTGTGACCAATTTTGAGTTTGAGTCCACGATGAGCATCTGAACTACGGGCCTTTGATACGAATTATATATTTTTCCCGATAACTTAGCTGAAGAGAACTTAACAAGAACTTAGATAGGTACCTACGAGCTAAGTTCCTGTGGCATAATTTTCGACTTCCACGCGGGTTTAAGCTTGTTAGGCTTAACTACTTGCAAAATCTATTAGATGATAAATGTTAATCTTGTGTGGACAGGAGGAGCTCGTAGCTTATTCATTAGTCGCACAGTCAGCAACGCTTGCTGAGTGAATACGATCGTGAACAACCATTACATATGGAGACTCCTTCGTACCTCGGCAAACAAGTTAAGCCGCTGTCATTTGAAGATCTTTGACCATCGTTACGGTAGTAAGAAGCTGTTAAATCTAACACGAGTCTTGCAAAGGGGTTTGTAGATGCAAATGCACATTGTTTCTGTGTGCTCAGGCGATACTGAACGCACCCGAGCTTACGCACACAGATAGAATGTGCATCTATACACACGACTAAAGCACTTGTCCTAACACCGTCGGCAAAGCGATTAGCGATTTAGCTATCATATATTATTTTCTCGCTGAAGAAACGAACAAAATATACAGATCCCGTATCAATAAAAGAGACACATATATTAAAAGTTGATTGCTGGCTGTTCACACTGCCGGCGACTACTCTCTAACACAAATTTGTCAAAGCGACAAGAGCTATCAAAGATAATTCTCGCTCTGTGATTCTCGCTCGGCGGTCAGAACTCACGCCGGGAGAACAACTAACCAACGCGTGCAGGATTGACCGCCCAAACGAGTGATGCCATTAATCGCCCGTCGCACAAAAACGCTCGCTCATAGCTGAGCTGTAAAACTATTGGAACAAAACACTCAGTTCTCGCTGCTCGCCAGCTCGTATCTAGGTTCTAGTTCTACTCGCTGCTCGCTATAGACTATTTTCTCGCTGAAAAAACGTACAAAAGCTAAAAGATCCTATGTCAATAAAAGAGATTCATATAAATTGTAATAGTTGATAGGTTGCTGTTCACACAGCCGTCGAGTACTCTCTCACGAAAAGTTTGTCGCAGTGACAAGAGCTATGAAAGTTATACTTGCTCAACGATATTCGCGTGCTTGCTTTACAGTTAGAATTCACGCCGAGAGACCAAATAGCGGTCACTATTATATTAAAGCGCGGCCGCCCCAAGCGAGGGGTGCGAGTAATAGCCCGTCATACAAGAACACTCGCTCATAGCCGAGCAACAAAACTATCGGAACTACACACTCGCTTCTCGCTGCTCGCCTAATAGTTTTAAGTTTCTAGCTTTACTCGCTACTGGCTGATCATCGGCGGTGGGACAAGTGCCTAAGACCAACCCGCAGCGCCGTCATGAGATAGGACAACCGAACCCAGATACTGGGTTTTGGAGGTCAGATAGCCAGTCATTCCATGTAGCGGAAGCCGATCCCAACAAATTTGGAAAAGGCTAGGCCGATTGATTGTAAGTGAGTACACAGTGTGAAGTTGGTCTTATCTTAAAACTAGCCAAGTGCGTGTCGGACTTCACACATTTAGGGTTCCGTACCAATTTATCAATATATTAATATATTGGTATATTTTGTAAAATATCTGTAATAATAAACATTATCACCAAATTTTAAGTGCGTAGGTCAAAGGAAAGTAAAAAAATTCTTCGGAGCAAAATGTGTGACAGACGACGGACAGACAGACGGACAGAAAAGTAACAACATTAGGGTTCCGTTTGGACCCTCGGGCACGGAATCCTAAAAATGACTTTACACTAGCTTTTGCCTACGATTTCGCCCGCTTGAAAAGTGTTTTCTTAACCCAAGGGAACATTATAACGGGATGTCTATGTGCTATTCCAGACTATAATCTATCTCTGTGCTAAATATCATCGGGATCCGTTCAGCTGTTTTGGCGGAATGGAATTATAAATATCCATCCAATTTTTTGCATTCATTATAATATTAAGTAAATAAGTAGGTATAGAATAAGACTAACTTAGGTTTTGAGGACAATAGCAGCAAAAAGGTACCTACGCAATGATAAGTACCTATACAAGTAAATGAAATTGAAAATCAAAAGGATTTATCATTATTATGTAATTAAATGTAACATTGAATCATTGAAACTGGTAATATTGAATCACTACGTGCCTTAATTATGTCGAACCAAATCAATGGAGACAAAGCAACAAATATATTTGCTCAATCTAAACTTCTAAAGCAAAGGCAGTGTAATTAGTCGAATCATTAATAATAATAGAAATCGTATCCAAATTGAGATATAAGCAACAGTCCAATAAATAACAGTAAGCAATTAATTCCAACACAAAAGGAAATGCAACGCCCTTCAATTAACCCATCACGTCTAAAACTAAACTCTAACTAGATGCAACAGAGCTCAAACTTGTTCATCAATAATACAAATCAACCCACGCTATATTAAGTTGTATAGACCGCTGTCCAATGTTACCTGAGCGATAATTTCTGGACTCTTCGTTTGAGTTACAGAGAAGAAGAGAGGTCACGATGAAATGGTGGATAGTACCAAAATAAATGACACTAGATCACGTGATCTGATGATTTGTCGTGACCGCTAAACGATTACACGGATCATTACTCATATTACCACCTTCTGATAACATCATTTTGGGGTTAACATCAGAGGATTCGCTACCGAATTTTATTTTTATTCCTTTTATGGTAAAAGGATCGCGTGTTGCGTGCGTCTTCTTTTGATAGCAATCGCTGATTAGGCAATTTTTTACGTAATGTTTTTTAGAAAGGGATATGATCAGAATTTCTTTTATGATCATATTTTATGAAATCGTATTTCACAATAATTTTTAATATATGCGCCATGTGAATTATAATTTAATATATATGGCTTAAAAGCCACTTAAAAATAATATTTTTTAGTAAGTTTTTGCTTGCCAAACGTGTATGCAAAATTTCATCTGAATCGGTTGGGGCCAATGATATTCTAGTAAACAGATACGTTATACACTCACAAAACAACCAAAAAAAGTGTTCCGCACAGCAGTGGCAGCACAGATACTCACTTTTCATTCATCTGACATTTCACTACAAGTCGAAAGGGATGGCTTGATAAAACTAACAAGAAAAAAAGAGACAGCTAGTACTTGTCACTTGCGTGTGAATGTAAACAAACATTATACTGGCCACCAATGTATTTACCATCTCTTTCTTTTTCTAACCTCCAAATATCAGAATATTAGAAAATATCAGAAAAAAATTGAAATAAATTTGTAAATTGAGGTGTATTGCGTACTTACGTAAGGTATGAGATCCCTTCTGTTTTATGTACTTTGGTGTCATTATTGGTACATTTTCTAAATACACACGAGGGCATTTTTTTAACTTTTTTTTGTTTCAACGTAGTGTATCGCTCTTCGCCATGCGACACATAGAATGAAGACTATACGTCCCAATTAGGACGTATTCGAGTCTTCACAATGCGCGCGTTCATAATATATCTGTTTACTATAATATCATTGATTGGGCCTAACTGTTTTTTAATATATTCGCAAAATTTTAGCCACACATACTAATTAACTAACTTACAAAGCAAGATAAATAAAAGCTTGTACCTACACCTAGCAACGATAAATAAAATTAAGATAGAAACTTACTTAATTATAATGGTAACATTTCATTTGACATTAAAAAACCATTCAATCAAAAACAATTCAATCAAACCGCACTATTACAAAAAGAAAAACATTGAACACTATTACAATTTTGTCCAAAATGGAGTGCGGTCTCGTAGAACCATGTAATGCCCGTAACTTAGACGCAGAGTAATTCGCTCTGGGGGTCAACAGGCTAACTAAACCATCCAAAGTCTCGCGGCAAGTCGGCATAATTTTTCGTGGAGGCAGGGCAAAGCCGGCGAAACCTTCGTCTCTTAGTTCAAACGTCACTACGTAACTGCAAATAGAAAATAAATAAAAATATAATCAGTTGAAAGCAAATAGAAAGAAAATACGTTAATTTGGCATAAACTCAAAGTCAAATAATATATCAGTACAAAGGAAGACACAAAATTTGTTTGTAAAAAAAATATAAAGTAAAAGTGTACGTCACGGCTGCGCCAATTCGTTCAGTTCAGCATTAATGCGATAAAAGTAATGCCTGACGCTGATTTTCAAGTACACCTGAGGTTTTGAGGTGTTACAGACGTTGCAAAATATCAGTCTTTTCAACCGACTTCAAAAAAGACGAGGTTCTCAATTTGACTGTATGTTTTTGTATGTTTGATACCGCGATTACTCCGCCAATTACGAACCGATTTTGATGTTTTTTTATTTTTATTTGATAGCTGGTGATTCTCATGTGGTCCCATTTACATCTGAATTTATATTTGATTAAGATCTGAAGAGTATTTTTAAGTTATCCTTAATAATGCGTATTTTCATGGTAATATTAGGTACCAAATATATAAGAGAAAAATAAAAAATATTTCAGCAAAAAAAATAAACTGATTTCCTAAACAAAACACTTCAAAGCGAAAAATTATTTTCTTTTCGGAATTCGGTGTCAAAAACGAATAAAATAGGTACCATAGACAATGACTTCTGAAAAGAAAACTCGGCCTTATGACACCCATATTTTGGCAGTTATGTTTAAATTCTTTTCAGGATGAGTTTTTCAAGTGTGGATGTGGATGGCCAAATCTGAAACTATGCGGAATAGCGAAAAACACTAAAAGGAGTCACAAATTTTGATGAAAACTTAAACTGCATCATAAGATTAAAAAAAAAAAACAATATTCCTAGCCAGGAACCTAACTCGTTGATTTTTGGAAAAATAAGTACTGGCTAGGAAAAATTGATTTTTCAAAAATTCACCCGGAAAAGAAGAGGGCGAGTCTATTGCAATCAACCGGGCACAAATGCAAACCCCGGGCTACTACTTAGAAGTTCCAGATGGAAAACTCAATAACAGTTGGCCCTACCCAAGAATCCAACCCTTCAGCTCAACAGAAGCGTTTGCAACCACTTGATCAACGAGGCAGTCCATTCAAAGTTTGACATTCGAAAGCTTTAAATAAAACACAATTTAATCAAACTGTACTATAATAAAAAGAAGAACGTTAACCGCTATCACAATGATGTCCAAAATCAAGTACAGTCCTGAATTGACTGCTGTAGACTTCAGGAATTTTTTTGATGAAGATCTATGCTCTGTGTGGGTCAACAGGACAAGTAAACCATCCATAACTTCCTCGCAAGTCGGCATAATTTTTTTTGGAGACAGGGCGAAGCCTTCGAAGCCATTGTCTCTGAGTTCAAACGTCACTACGTAACTGCAAACAATTTTTTTTTTAAAGTTTTTATGTAGTTTGTGAAATATCAGTCTGGTTTTGTATCTTTTCAAGAAGAAGAAGAGCAGTGGTGGCGCAGTGGTAACGGCCCCGACTTACGTGTCGTAGGTAGAGGGTTCGAACCCATGTAAGTACTTTACTTTGTGTAAATCATTTCATCACCACTTCTCTAAAAACGGTGAAGGAAAACATCGCGAGGAAACCAACAAGTCCTAGAACCAAAAATTCGAAGACATGTGACATCCACCAACCCCTCTCAAAGATATCTCTCTCTATATTTTTTATTTCTATTAATCAAAGTTATCACCCATGCATCTTTGCCAACGCAGTGGTATTCTAATGATTTTGTTTTCTTGAAGAAATCAGCTGGACGGGAAGCAACAATTTCTTCAAAGGCATTTTGTACTGCCTCTCGGGTATTTAATTTTTTTTTCCCGCTAAGAAGTTATAAAAATTCTAGAAAAATGTAGCCGCAAGGTCTGGTGAGTATGCCGATGATGATGATGGACAGCTTCCAACCCCAGCTCTTGTAACTTTGAAACCGTCAGCTGTGCAGTATGATGTCTCGCGTTATCGTGCAGGAGCAGCGGAGACGAGCGATTGACTAAAGCTGGTTGGAAACGTGCGAGCTTGTCCATCATTGTTGTCAGTTCTACACAATGCACATCTGCAGTAATACTCATCCCATTTGGTAAGGAGCTGTGATGAATCACAGCGGCTCTAGACCACCAAACAGTGAGCATCACTTTTCTGGGGGTGAGTTTTTGTGTAGGGCATTTTTTAGGTGCTGAACGACGATCCATTCAAAATTGTCAAACTGAAACCACTTTTCGTCGAAAGTAACAATGCGGTTCAAAATTCCTTCGTTAGTGTGCCTGTTGAGCAGTGCATGGCACGTTTCGGCGCGTACTTCGCGCCGGCTGTCATTGAGTTCGTGGAGCACCCATTTATCAAGCTTTTTTTTCTTGCCAATTTGACGCAAACAGAGCAAAATTTTTTTGATGCTAACGTCGAAAGCTGCTGCTAAATCTTGCATTGCAGGTTCTACGATTGTCTTTAATTCGTCATTGTCAAACAGAGTTTTCGGACGACCACGGGTTTTGTTTTTCAGGTCGAAATTTCCGGATCGGAAGCTCCGTAACCGTCGTTGATGTTGCGTGTTACCTGTGCCGCGTTGCTGCCACGACGGTTCTTATATTCCGTAATTATTCGAATATTTGACGTATCCATGATGACGAAAAAGATTCAAATGCGATGAAAATAAAACGCCAATCAATAAACAAATGACTAATTTTGAAAAATAATTCCACGTTTTTTAAATAATTCTAAATTGTCATAAGAATTATTAGCCAACCAAAAAGAAACCAAATAATGTTTTGATTTGAAATGGCCAGTACTGCAGAACGGCAATTTCATAGGTAAAGATCTAAATATAGAGTAAACAGAACAAGTTAAAAAAACCGGTATTATTGTTTTCGGCGTTTTTTGCAATAGGTCCATGTGTGTACGTAAATATACATTATGACAATACCAAAAGGTTAAACAGACATGAGTTTTTCAAACCGGATAATCTCAAAAACAGTCACCTAACCATTGACGCTTTTTTTTTCCTTCTTGGTTCAGTGATACACATGGCGGAAGAAATTGGCAGTAAGGCCCCTACATATCGGATACTCCTGGAGTTTCATCCCAAACAAATGCCTTATAAGACCAAGTCTCCTGCATAAGTCCCTGTCTTCATATGCAGTCTGAAGAATGTGCTCCCATGCAGTATTCGCATTCCGCACATGCGTGATGGATCGCTTATTACCCAGCGTCTACAAGGTTGAATAATTGTAGATGGGCAGATACAAAACCAGACGTAATGTTGCATATTTTGTAGGTATTTATAACACGCTTGATAAATACCTAATTAACTAATTAAAGTATTCGAAGTTGCCATAATTCAGAAGATCCTGCTGCCCTAGTGCTAATTCTACAGACGAAGACCTTTGCGTACGTTTCACTATGGAACGGGCTGCTAAAATACAACCCGTTTCACAATCAATGTTGGTACTTACGGAACATGAAACGTCTTTTTGACCCAGCAGCCGCTGACTCCTGAAGTCATATAACCTGTTGAAAAATAAATTGATTTGGTATAACTTACTCGTATTATTATTATGACTAGCTTATGCTAGCGGCTTCGCGTGAAATTCGAAAATTATCCTGACGAAACATATTTCCGGGGTTTTCTGTGTGCTGTTCCAGGCTGTAATCTATCTCTGTGAAATTTTTTATCCAGATCCATCCAGCCGTTTGAGCGTGAAGAAGTAACAAACATACAAACACACTTACAAACTTATGCCATTACTAGCTTCTGCCATCGGCTTCGCCCGCGTGAATGTCGAAAATTATCCCAAGGAAACATAGTCCCGGGATAAAAAGCATCATATGTGCTATTCCAGACTATAATCTATCTCTCGCCAAATTTTATCCAGATCCGTCCAGCCGTTTGAGCGTGAAGAAGTAACAAACGTACTAACACACACACACACTCACTTACAAACTTTCGCCTTTATTATATTAGTGTGAAGTGTGATAATATTAGTAGGATTCTTAAAATGCATCTTGCCATAATAATCTTTATGACTTTATTAATAAATATTGGTACGAAAAATGCCCCGATAAAATTTTTGAGTATTAACATGTATACGAAAAGTCTAAAGTGATTAAACAAAAAATGGATACTACTAATGAGATAACCAGTTGATGATAGAGAAGTATGCATGAAGAAGATAATTATTTTGCACCGACCCCAAAATGGTATAAATGCTGGAGCTTCTAAAAACTAATTCGGTATGTAAAGTAAAAACTAACCCATGCCGATCAAATCAAATCAAATAATTTATTTTTTTGTAATTGATACATAGATTATTATTATGTCCTTTATTTAACTTATTTCTTATTTAATACATTTTTTAATATTTTTTATTAAAGATACAAAAACAAAACAAAAATCCATTTAAAAATATAAAAAATAGAGGCCCACCGGTATCGGGAATAGGGTCCAAGCTACCGGCGGTCAGGGCTCCAAAGAGAGGAACCTTCTAAACAATACGAGCCGTGTCCAGCAGTACTGCTTTCTGGATCAGGCCCTTGACACTCACAAACACGCCAGCTAAACCAAATTAGTTTTAAGTGTAGCAACTTATTGCTTATTTTATAAGTTTTATTTTTATTGTTAAGATTTAAGTTTTGTTCTCTTTTTTATTTCACTGCATTAAGAGCCTTGAAAGATCTCAGTGCTTACTAGTTTGTTGTCTAATGGGTCACAGCAATTAGGAATAATACCCCACTGTAATGCAGAACCAACTTGCACAGGTTATTGTGACTGATACTGGCGGCCTTATTATTTTGTGATTTTACTTAAGACCTCTACTTGAGATAAATAAAGAAATTGAGTGTTGTTGAAATAAATAAATAAATTTATTTGTAAGATAATATGAGTATTTATATTTCTTTGCCAAACTGTAAATACATTCTTAACGTTCTTACCAACTGTGTCATAGGCTGTTCCAATTGTGTACTTGGTTCTATATCTCCGCACTATTTGTGCACCGGCTTGCTGGCACATTTGTTTCTGTAAATGTCATTTTTTTTTTTAATACCTTTCATCGTTATTTGTATCACTACAACTGTTTACAGGTTCGACGATTGCGCGTACATATTGTGTTCATGATTTTATTTACAGCCTGTTCTGTCCCACTGAAAAGGCCTTCTTTGTTCCTTCCTCCTCCCTGTTTAGGGAAATTGTGGAACTATTCTGTCGATAGGCATCAAGCTCGTTCCGGCGTTTTCGCCCATCTTCGCATGAGTCCGTGATTCAAAACAAATTAAATAGTTTATTTAAAATGAACCTTAGAGGTATTTTTTTACTACTTAAAGATTCATCTTTAAGTAGTAAAAAATGAGAACTCAATGGAGAAGAATTTATATGAAACTCCACGGACACTCTTTGATGTCACCATCATCAAGATTAAATCAATTATCAATAATTGGCGACTGTGATGTTTTGCCAGTCATTTTAATTTAAGTATATTTTATTTAAATTTCCCTAGAAAAAAATTTAAAAATGTAATGGGTGGGACATTGCGCGCAGATTGGATGACGTCGAATGTTCTGGAGTGGCGACCACGTACCAGAAGACTAAGCGTTAGTAGGCCTTTCACAAATTGAGTCGATGACCCGGTGAATCCACTGAATGCGTAAATCACAGAACCACCCGATATAGCGATGCTGTAAAGTTTAAATACTTAAACTTGTATTTTTTTTGTGGATCTTGATGATCACCATATGTTACAAAGAATAAAGCAGTATATAGTTAATGTTAGTGTTGTTTTATTTATAGCAAAATACGTAAGACAATTAGTATCTATTGATCTGACATATATTTTTCCAACAGTGAAATATATCCATGGTAACCAAACCATAAAGTTAGTTAACCATACTTCACAGATGCTTTTGGCCTATGCTTAGCAATGGCCATTATTCGACTAAAATTATAATGATGATGATTGAGCACACGGAACCCGGACAGCCCAGAGTCTGAGAGCCCCTTAATCCTTAACCTAGTAATAATAAAATAAATCTTCTCTATTTATAGCCTAAGATCTAATTGCAGGGTTTTTTATTAAGCTTAATTTTCATGAATGATACTTGATAGTAGAAAAGATAGCTGCACGGTTGCTTGGAAATATCTAGCCACAATAACCATTTTCTTTTTACTGTGAAATAAAAATAAAAATTGACATTTAACAGTTAACCTTAAACATACTAAATTGAAAATATGATTAACTAGCTTTTACCCGCGGCTTCGCTCGCAGTGAAGCCATTTTTTTATTTTTATGTAATGTTTCCTATGTTACCTTCAAAAATATATGTACAAAGTTTCCTCTTTTGTATTTTTTTTTATAAGCTGTAAGTAATCCATGTACTGAAATAAATAAGTTTGACAAGTTTGACAAGTGAACAATATTCCTTATAAAAGAAATTTCTAGTGTAGGGCAAAGTTAAACAAATCAATTAATAAAAAAGAACAAAAAAAGAACTGTTTGCGGCCAGATGCAGCCAGGCAACCCTGCAGCAGTATTTTTTTTTATTGTGTAAGGCACGCGTTTGACTACTATATCGCCTGATGTTAAGCGATGATGTGGTCAACAGTGAATCAAGCTTACCTAGAAGTACCCCTATCTACTATCCTACCTAGGCTGTAGCTATCAGGAAACAAAGACTCCGTCGGAGAATTCTACTCCTTAGCTGTACGCACAATGAAAGTATTCGCGCACGTAGGGTTCTGTACCATTATCGCAAAAAAAACGGCCTTTATTGTATGGGATTCTCACTTAAATATTTGTTTTATTCTGTTTTAGTATTTGTTGTTATAGCAGCAACAGAAATACATCATCTGTGAAAATTGCAACTGTCTAGCTACCACGGTTCATGAGATACTCATACAGCCTGGTGACAGACAGACAGACGGACAGTGGAGTCTTAGTAATAGGGTCCCGTTTCTACCCTTTGGGAAAGAAACCTTAAAAACCATTACATTGCAACGTTTTTCTTCGATTTTCAATCAACTGCATCATAAAATTATTTTTTAATTTTATAGCACACTTTTAATTTTTAATTTAGTGTCGCGTATGGGTTCATTGACTTAATGTAGTAAGATAGTGTCATTGTCTATGGATGCGCGATGCGCAGTCATGCACAATGAGAATCTAAATTGCCCGCCATACCACATACTTTTTCCGTTTCCACTTTCGTTTTATTTCAACTGAATAAGTGAAGACAAAATAGTGTATGCAATGGCATATGTTTTAATAACCCCTATTGTGTGACCATTGCATAAACTACTATAATTAACTAAGACTACAAGCATATACGTTTAAAACAAAAACTACTAAGTAACCATAAAATATACAATTCTAAAATTTGGCATCGAAAAACACCTCCACATTTTTCTCCACTGGTAATGTGCCCAAAAGACTGGCAGCAATGCCATGTCCGTATGGCGAATCCTCTGACCAAGTTAAAAAAATTGTGAGCCCTAAGAGCCCACGGACCAAGAGTTTCAACCCCTTACGGCTCGAAAACATTACTACCGATGAGGTTATTATTTGATATATTATAATTGTATGTTATGTATATTTATGTGGGTAGCAAACTCACCACTTCATCAAAGTTTTCTTGATGTGCCTTGCTGTTAGTATATGGTATGATCATATACTGACCATAGGAGTGGAAAGCGAGGTAATATTCTAGGTGTTCGCTCTTTGAAGACACGAAGTTTCTCATAGCAATGCTTTCTTTTTCAGAAAAGGCAGACGGTCCACAATAAGTATCTGATTGCTGCTTATTACTGACGCCGATGGCTAAATAAATATACATTATTATTTCCTAGATTTTAATAGTTTTCTTATTTTTGTATATTCTTAAACTTAACACAAAACTTTACAAAAACATTTAAAAATATAATAAACAGTGGCCCACCGGTATCGTAAATAGGGTCCAGAGAGAGGAACCTCCTAATTATACGAACCGTGTTCAAAAGTACTGCTTTCTAAATCAAGCCCTTGATCAAACCGCCTAACGAGAGCTTCCTATGCTATGCTATGGCTCGTGGCTATTAAGCCATTGGCTGGCACGATTATCGGTACAATGATTGTAAAGTCCACATCCCATATAATCTTTCTTAGTTTTCAAGAGGTTCCCGTCATGCGGGACGGTCCTGTCAACAATCGTTGCATGCCTCTGGATTCGGTCCAGCACCACAATATCAGGCTTATTGGCTACAATAGTCCTGTCAATGATGATGGACCGATCCCAGTACAATGTAATATTGCCAATTTTGAGAACTGGGTCGGGCTCATACCTGTTACGGAACCTCCGATCCCACAAGAGAGTAGGTATTTCAGAGCAAGTTGTTGATGGATAATCCTGACTACAAGTTTGTGCCTATGCAAATACTTTTCAAAAGCTAGACGAGAACAACTTGCGATGATGTGGTGGATTGATGTGACAAGCCCGACAGATGTCAAACGACCCATCCTTCACAATGATTCTCCGGTAGTTATTCGTCATGATTACTTCATGATAACATTATTATTATTTAGCCAGATTGGCCAGAGAAGGCGAAACATCGGGAAGATTAGAAGGCTATACCTTTACATACCAGTGAGGCAATATAGGTGACAAAAAAAATGTTGCTTATTCACTTAATATTTCAAGCAAAAAGGGTCCAGTAGTGGGGTATTGAGTAAAGACTAGATTTGGTATCTAGAATAGTCAATTGATAATAAAGATTAAGAATTATTCAAAAACTGGCACATTTTTCTTATCAGACTACTGAAGTTGAATCTGTACTTGTGTTTGCATGAGGGCAACTTTACAAAACTGCGTATATCTCAGAAACTACATGCCAAGAACAGGACCCTTTTCGCTTGGACACCCACAAACACTTGTTTAAAAAAACACAAACAAAAATATAAAAAATAGTAGGCCACCGGTATCGAGAACAGGGTTCAAGCTTCAGATAGAGGAATATTATTATTAACAGTTCTGTCTCACTGCAGTGCAAAGAAGTTCCTATGTTCCATTCATTCTTCCCGGTTTAGACGTGTCGACCAATCCTGTCGACACGTGTCAAGCTCATCCCACCATCTTCGCCTGGGTCTGCCGCGATATCGCCGAAAATTTTTCAGAACCCACACTGAGGTTGATCTATCCCATGAACTATTCGACATGCGGCAGACGTTTTCAGCCAAATCCCAGTTTAGATTAACTGCTTTTTGGGTGACTTCGGCGATTTGTGTTTTGAAAAATAAACTGGGATGAATAAATTTATTTCCATCTATATCAGTTAAAAGCTAGTTTTTTAAGTCTCTTATTCAATTCAATCAATTTTGTTTAGCCTTTCCCTTTCTATGTTGGGGTCAGCATTCAATCTGACCGAATGCAGCTGAATTTTACATGGAATGACTGCCTATCTGACCTTCAAAATCCAGAAATTGGATAGCAAGATGCTCTTTGGCATAACTATCAGTAACGACTATCATTGATCTACAGATGACAGTCGGTACCAACGGCTTAATGTACTTGCCGAGGCATGGAGAGGTCACGGCACCTACCCAATGGATGGGCACCCGTAGACGGCCAGACCTCAGCAAGCATAGCTTAACTAGAAGAAGAATCACTTTCTGATTTTATTATTACAGAGAAAAACTCACTTCCAAAACCAAAGTCGAAATTTCGGTTCAAATCTACTCCATATACGTTACGATTTTTTCTCCACTGTCGATCCTGAAACATTAAGTAAATTAGGTAGGTATTGTTATAAGAGGAAAAACAATGAAAACTTTTATGGTTTTACATAAAAAATATCTATGTGATTGTTTTTTAAACGTACTTAAGGGGAATATTATTTCGTTTCGTTATAAATGAAATACTTTTCATACGGAAGAAGCCGCGGGCCAAAGCTAGTATAAAATGGCATTAAAGTGTGACAGTAAAAAAATACAGAACAGATTGGTGTAAAAAGAACACGGGTAGACCATGACCTGTGTTAGGACATATGTTACCTTTTATTCTTCATGGAGGCGAAGCCTGAGTAACAACTAGTGCATTAATATTTAAGAAACGGTCACCCATTCTTTGACCTCTGCTTACAGTAGTATGGCTGTATTCATATCCATCAGGGTTCAGAACTGGCACGAAGTACCATTCGTACGTTAATGCCACATTCCTGAGTTGCTCATTTTTTGAAGTCGATGAGTGTATAATCTCGTTAATGAGATATGTCACGACAGCAGGAGAGATCCACTCTCTGGCGTGAATGCCGCCTTCTATGAACACCTTGGACCTGAAGTGTAAAATGAAATCCAGTCATTTACTCAAATTAGGCTGAGAGCCAACACTATTTGAACGCCAAAGTTCCACATAAAGACAGTTCCCCAAAACGCCCGCCCGTCACCACTTCCTGGTGATTTATCTGGAAAGAAGAAGAAATATAATAAGGATAGTATTAAAACGAGAGAAAACAAATTCAAATTAAAGGTGTTGATAATACTGAATTTGGCTTACTGAAACTGTTGGCGACAAACAGTGGGCGAATAAAAATGTTTAAAACAGGGACTTCAAAATAAAAGATTTTTCGACGGAGCCCAGATGCGTGGGGCTCCTTTATATTTCTGCAGGGTCTAAAGTAACCTAACATGAAGGAGATAGGGATGGGAATGACGGGTGCTCGGCTCCCGTCATCTTTACCGAACCTAACCAATCCGTGTCGGGGTTCTCTACGCTCCCGAGCTCGCTTCCCTCGCTCTTGGACTAATTCGTTGAAAACACGAAAACACCAGAACTCCCGCGCTACACAGCGATGTCGCCTCGATGGTTGTTCAGCTATTTTCAAAAGAATAATATGCTAAAATAGACAAAATAGAATCCCAAATACAATTAAAGTGTGTAACAATATTACCAACACAGCTCACAAAAACCTCCTAAAAGTTAATAATTTTCCAAATAATAATAATAAATAAATAAATAATAAAAATTCTTTATTTATCTCGACATCAAAATACAGTGACTATCAAAAATCATAATACGTAACCTTGTTTGGAGAAGGGTGTCTGAGATAGGTAAGGCCCTGCGTTACAGATCACCCATTTTACATAAAGGAATAATTAACCATGAAATAGTTTGTGTGTGGTATACTCTATACAAAATGGTAAATTTAAGTTTAAAGAAGAATACAATTCATCATCATCATCACCATTTCAGCCGAAATATGTCCACTGCTGGACATAGGCCTCCCCAAGGCGTCGCCACATTGACTGATCCCGTGCGTCTCGCACCGACTTCCAAAAGCGAAAAATAACTTTCTTTTCCGAAGTCGATGTCTTTTGTTACCATTGTTTTTCGTTATCCGAAAAAGAAATTTATTTTTCGCTTTAAAGTATTTTGTTTTGGAAGTCTCATATATAAATAACCATCGAATTCATGAACGTTAGGTAGGGTACGCTGCAGCCAGCATTCAGTTAGGATAATAACGTTCCAATCAACATTTGACCTGGCAAGTAAAGTTTGAAAGCCAAAATAGTCAATATAAGCAGTATTAATTGTAACACGCCCATGTTACAATTAATACTCCGTATATTTTGAGTTAATATTTTCAGGGATTATGTAGGTTTTTTTAACAAAGAGTTGCAGTCGTCTATGTCACAAGTCGCAGATTGAGCTACTGTAAAAGAATCCAAATCAATATTAAGTATTACGTTAAAGTCATCAATTATTAAAAAAAAATTGGGTACAATTTAATTTATCTATATATTTTAGCAGCCATCGGCTGGCACTATATCCAACGCATTAGATCTTAACAAAAAATATTATAACCATAACTAGCACAAATAATGGGTGTGGAATTATGTGTATATTTGTGTGTGTAAGTGAATAAAATGAGGTATAATGTGAATGTATATAATTACAGACATTTTTTTTAAAGTTATTATAATTATAATATTATTATTGTATTGACTAGTCATAGGTAGGTTTTTAACATATAAACGAAATATTAAGCATTAACGTTAGCAGTGGCACATATTTAATAAAAAAAACTGCAGCAAATAAAAAGTGACTTTACATACTCTGACTTAAGCTTCTCTATATCATCCTCTGAATTTATACGTATGCGGTTGTCTCCTTTGTTATTCGAATAAAGATATTTGCGTGGGGCTGCCCAACAATACGCCAAGTTATAGGTCTTAACGAAATCTCGCGCTAAGAGAAATAGACACTGTAGATTCTTTGCGCGTTTTCTAGGTTTTCAATTCTATTGTCTATAGTAAAAATTATTGTAAATTTACTCTCTTTTCCTTTTCAATCTATTCCAGCTGATTTTTTAGGTTATTATAATCTTCAAATAGATGTTCTATTGGTTGTATAATTCCAATATTTTGTTTCTTAATATCGCTTATCGTTTTTTGTAGAGCGTCAAGCTTAATATTTTGTTCCCGTTTAAACTCGGCAATAATGGATCTTATTTCCGACATAAAATTCGTATTGTCAGAATATGGTGTCTGCATAAGTGATCGCGTACGAATTGTTGCGCCCATAGCCAAAGTGTCATTGGTGACGTTAGTAGATAATTATGGTTGTCTGGAAGAGATCACGGAATGCGATAAGGCCGCCCGATATATATTTTTTTAGTTTTAAGTTTCTTTCGTACCTGTATTTTCTGGTGAACAATAAAGTATATATAAATAAATAAATATGTCTGACGCACAGTTTTTTTGTAATATTAGTAATCTTGGGTGTTGTAGGTGGTGGACGTTTAAGAGGCATGCTTACACGGTCAAATATTATTGTCATTTAATAATAAATCCAATATTATCTTGAAAAATTGTTGAATTCAATTAATCAGTTTTATGTGAAAATACCGCCACAAAAAGAATTTACTTGTAGTGGGATCCGAACTTGCGCACTAGAACTCTGCGAGCTACGACGTTCTTGTAAATTCTATTATAACGACTAGAAACGCAGTCGAAATTACGGTTCTGTATGTTCTCCTTATTTAAAAAGTTCGTTGGAAAGGCGGTTAACAATGATGCGCCATCATGCTGGTTGGTAACCAGGTAAGAGTGCCCGATGGACATTCCCGGAGGGGCTCGGGCGTCCCCGCAGTCTCGACTAGACCCAAATGATGGCGTCCTGTCTGCGCGTGTCTGATGGTTGCCAGCGTGGAACCTCATCACACTTCCTTCTCCTCACCTTCCTTCACTCACAGCAAAAATGCCAAAGAACAAAAAGAGAAAAGTTGAACAGCGGCAGCACTCACTCTCACATAAGGTGCACCTCAGCAACATCCGAGGTCTGCAGTCGAACCTTGTCGTAGTCCATCACTACCTTGAGACTGAGAAACCAGCCAACCAACTTTTGTTCCTTACGAAGACGCAGATCGGATGTCCGTCGGACGACATCTGCTTTGAATGCCCGTGACGACATCTGCTTTGAATGCCCAATTTATGAGAACTTGGAAGATCTTCTTCTTCCGGTAATCTTTTTTTCACACAACCGATTTTTAAACATATTTAGCCCGGTAGAAATCGATACAAAAAATAGCTTTAATCGCAAAGCATTATGTAGTGCTTCTGCATGTTTAGTAAGAGTATGTTGTATGGGCCAGTTAGGGTAGAATTAACCCAAATTTGCAACTTCGAAAAACGTATGCTTTTTCACATTTTGCTGTCATAAACTATGTTTTTTGGGACAAACAAGATTCCGTACTTTTTAAAAGTTCATTAAATTTGCAACAATTTAAGACCAACCGCAGTTTTTTAAACCATATAGGGACCAAGCTAGCTCATAGCTTCTCAAAATCATAGCCTGTAAATGTCGAAATCTACTGCCAAGTATCGTATTTTAGGTTCTATGATATACCGGTTTTCCAACGATTGTTTTCCCTACCATTTACTTACCTTCTTTTAGAACCTTTCAAAATAATTCTAACAGCCATGATTTCCCTTTTTTCTACTGTCCTTCCGATGCTCTGAACTGACATTTCTAAACGGTTGGCCTCTGCTAAGTCCCCCAGCCATCCATATATGTCATCTAATCGGTAAAAGTTGTACCAATTGAAGGTATCCATGTTTCTTCTGATGTATGTTTTGACAGTCTGCATGTCGAAGGCTCTGGAAAAATATAAGGTACGTAGATAGTTATGCAATCAATGAGGCGGCTTAGCTGATGGTAAGTGAATATGAATATCTGCAATACTAGGGGTACCACAGGTGCGTTGCCTGCCCGATATTTTTTTCGGTCTGCGGTTAATTAACTCGAATTGTAAGGTCGCGTATTCGAAAATAATTTAACCAATATCACTATTTTAGTTCATCATCATCATTTCAGCCGAAAGGCGTGGTGAAGGAGGAAGGGACCTGGACAAAGGCCTCCCCCAAGTGTCAAAAATTCACAAATTATATTATGATTTACAAAAATGTAACTTATTCTAATAAAGTAGATTTCTTTGTATCAGGAAGACCATGCGTTGGAAGGCCTCCCTCTAGGTGGACCGATGACCTGGTTAAGGTTGGGATCGGTCAATGTGGCGACGTCTGGGGGAGGCCAGCAGTAGACGTCTTTCGACTGAAATGATGATGATGATCACATCATTAAATATTTGTTTTTTGGTTGACATAATGAAGACGATCTCATTTTTAGTTGCACCATCGGGGCTCTGCCAGGTCCATTTTCTGTGGTCACGCTTTCTCAAGAAGGAGTTCATCATATTATTATAGAGTATTTCTAAATAGAGTATATCTTTCTCCATAAAATCTATCTAGTCAGTAGGTGCCCCGGTGGTTCCGACATCCAACCCCAAATTGCCCCACCTGCAGCTCATCCTCGTCTCGTTTGCCCAGTTTAGCGTTGAAGTCCCCCATGACAACAGTGAAGTGACAGCTTTTTTAAGTGCCCATAAAGAATATGCCTATGTCTGTTTTCACTTTTATAGGCAACCCAAATAATGTGACATAATGGCTTACAAAAGCACACCGATTTCGCACTGCACAAATAGTGCATCCAGTTTAAATAGGCTTAAATCGAGTAAAATCAATGTATTTAATCTGCTTTACTTTATTCCAACTACATTATGGTCAGCTTCCAGTTTAACTGGATGCAGCTCACCAGTAATTCTATCTCACATTCACAACCGAGAAACTGGGTAGATAAGACCATTTGCCATATTTTCGAGCAACTGACTGCTCGTTAGGTACGACTGTCGAAGATCCGTAAATGGCAGCAGCTTATTGAGGCAAGGACAAACCTCGGTATGTATCGGATGATCACCCATCCACTGACCGACCTTTACAATCGTTATTTACCTTAAAGATCGAAACGTGCGGTTATTAGCCACGAGCGAGCCGATAAAATCAATGGATTATTCCTAGTAGATTATACCTTTTCTATTGATATGTTGTCTAGACGCCTTACAAATGATTTAAATAATAAAACATCTGGTAGGTACCTAAGAACAATACTATCTTAAATCATTTATTATAGTATCTTGAAGTTCAGTCATAAAACATAATTTTAATCATGTATTAGATAATAATTATCAATTTATTACCTACCCTTTCACTCGTGATTAAATACATTAGATTAGAATGGATAACATTTTTGTGTTCACCAAAAATCTAAAGTTACATCTATATATGCATTTCTAAAATATTGATCTTAAACCCGTTTAATTGTTTTACTATAATTAAACTACTCGGCCAACAAAATATGTTACATCAAACAAATTCCAAATTAACACCAAGATATAACACTTTTTTATTGTAGTGCGCTGCAAATATTCTATTGTAACAATAACTATTTTATTCTTCCCCGAAAAATACTGATCGTGCACCAAATATTCCTGCTCGGGAGCTTAGGGCACCCCGACACGGACAGGTTAGGTTCGAACGAGATGACGTGAGCTGAAGTGAGCGAGCAAAGCGAGCGAACTCAGCTCCCGTCATCTCGTTCGTGTTAGGTTACTTTAGACCCTGCGGACGGAAATAGGAGCCCCGCACAGCGGGGCTCCGTCGACTATGTTGCCAAAGTACTATACATTTTGCAGTGCATTATCTGAAGTAAAACTAAAAAAATAAATGCTTGTTTTTAAAATTAGGTGTATTACTATTTTTACAAATTTGCAACAGTTGTTAAATAGATGCTCGTTAAGACATATTTTAATGAACATATTTGGTGGAACACAGGCAAAATTAGGTAAATGAAATGGGAATAAATTGAAGTATTTTTAAATACCATCCGATTAGAATAATTGAGAAACATAGATTTATAATGCCTCGATGGTACAGTGTTTGCAAGCGCTACTGCTGAGCGTGAGGTCCTAGGCTCTATGCCCGGATTGGACAAAATGTAATAGGGTTTTCCCATGTGGAATTTCTAGCAGGCTGGGGTCTGGTTTTGTGCCCGGTTGATAGCAATATGCTCGCCCTTTATTAAATGGGACTTACTCATAACTGACGAAATGCGAACGTTACTACCTTTACCTAACTCTTCCGGGAATATAAGCATTTTGTAATATTATCTATGTAATAGAATTATAAACCCCATAATTAGTAAATTCAGAGCAGAATGAGGAGAAGATGGCGCGTATCGTGTAAAGATGCATCACGAATTAGAAAACCTGATCAATAGGCAAACGATTTTCAGGTTCATAAAGTCGCAAAGGCTCATATGGGCGGGTAACCTGGAAATAATGTATCGCCCATTCTTTCCAGGTGACCTGCCCATCTGAGCCTTTAGAGAAGTTACCAGAGCCATTACAGTCATGTCCAAGTGAACTTCGATTTAAAAAGACCCAAAAGAAGACCCAGGGCGTGCTGGATAGATTGTGTCGAGGAAAATTTGAAGACGATAGGAAGGAAACATCTTGGCGAAAGGAGGCCAGTGACAGAACGAAATGAATGAAGATCCTTGAGGAGGCCAAGACCCACTTAAAGTTACAACACCAAAAAAAAAATGGAGCAGAGTAAAAACTACACCGACAATTAGTAAAATCTCCAGATTTACCATTCATTTTTCGAGGGTTAAGTTTGTCATAACTTTCATTTATAAGGAAGGTTGACTCCCCAAACGGGAACCATGGTGGACCGCAATATCACGACTCGATATCTCGTGAAAAATAGATCCAACAGCTTATTCAAAAACGCCACCCAAAAAAAAACTTAATGAGCAAGCCATTACTAACAAATGGAGTTAGTTTGGTCAAACAAGGTTAAAATCCACTTATCAGAAATAGCCAAATAATATAAAAATAACAATACAAAGCTTTTACTGTTCCTCTGCAAGAAAATGGCCTCTCCTTGTGTAGATAAGGCAAGAGAATTGATCACTACGTGTACTCATGATGGTTTGGCGATGTTGAACTTATATTTACTATAAAGGCCAGGTTGCCTCACGATGTTTTCTTTCACCGTTGTCCAAGATAAACTAAGAAAGTCAAAATAAATTTGAAAAACCGGCCAAGTGCGAGTCGGACTTGCGCACGTGCGGTTCCGTAACATTATCGCAAAAACGGCAAAAAGATCACGTTTATTGTATGGGAGCTCTACTTGCCCCACTTGAATATTTATTTTATCCTGTTTTTAGTATTTCTTGTTATAGCGCCAAAATGAATACATCAGCTGTCAAAATTTTAACTGTCTAGCTATCACGGTTCATGAAATAAAGCCTGGTGATAGGCAGACAGGCAGATGGACCGCGGAGTCTTAGTAATAGGGTCTCGTTTTACCCTTTGGGTACGGAACCCTAAAAAAGTACTTTAAAAAGTATTTTCATTTAAAAGTAAGATAAAAAGAGAAGGCTTACTTCTGTACATCATCAAGGAGTGTTGTCACATACAATCCCAGCCTTTCAGCTTCAGCCAAGAAAACTGGCTTAGCCGCAGGACCAACCACAAAGTCCACGGGCTTGTACATAAGCCCAGGTTCTCTCCAAAAATTAACATCCTTGATATTAGTCAGATTTTTAAAATAATCCATATGATTTTGGTCCACTGGTATCCCTCTAAACAAAGTATGGTTATAATACTTCTTACAAACACAATAATTTATACACAACATAAAAACGATCAAAAATATTATATTTGTCTTCATTGTTGAGGATAACATTTATTGATTTCTAAATCTGTCCATTTTTTGAAATATTTTTCCACAACCTCTGAGATTTCACATTTTCACTTACATAACATGACAGTTTACGTCATTCAAAACTTAAGGCGCGTTTACATTAAGTCGGCCACCGTATACAACGATCGCTTTCAGTTGAAACGGATCGGTAATTCGAATTGGGCTATTTACATGAAATCGGGTGATTTAAATTAGATACCGAAAACGGCAACCGTATTCGTTTTAGTTGTCGGTTTACCGTATTCGGCGACCGCATTCAGCTGAACTGTGTACACTCGTGTTGAAAGCATTATCATGGATATGTCGCATCATGGCTGGCCGATAGATGCAAACCATCGGGAAGTCAGGATGTATTTATTCCCTTAGGTTAAGACATCGTGTGTGGGCAAGTTTCGGTGGGTACCGTCGTGCAAATGAAATAACATAAATTATTCGATACACTAGGTTTATTTAATTAGTTCACAGTTACAATCTTGCTCACTAATATTACTTATCGATACTGATTCTACAACGTCCTCGCTCCAGGGCGGTCAGTACTCAACCCTCATATTCCGTGTCCCCACCACGCAGGTCGTTAGAGAAAGCGCGCCACAGCGTAGTTGTTCTTGATTTGCCGACAGGTGGCGTGCTCGTGTTTTTTTTTGACGTCCGTACTATTGACTAAACCCGACACGGCCATCCTGCGATACAGGCGTCCTCGTCTGTTCCTCATCGTCAGGTTTTAACAGTGTATCGAATCATGTGGAAATCCTCAATGGATGTCCTCAGCCCTTGGGGAAAGCTGAGGGGTCTGTCAGGCTCTTACTGACTAAAACCACATGGTGTTCTCTAGGCCGTAATTCCTATTGAGAGGCGAGCGTGGAACACAGCACGTTTCCTTCTCGGGCCTCTCTCAGGTGACAGACTCCCCAAATCTACCACCCGCAGGCATTATCTTCTTGTCCTTGCTACATGCCATCTCATGTCCTGTTGCGCTACAAGTTCTGAGTCCACTCCGTTCTACCAGTCTCCCATCATACAAGGGAAGTTTTCTGAAACACACAAAATCTCCACACAGTATTCGCTCGTCCAATCCTGACTCATACTCTAGGTGAGTGAGGAAACATTTTGCATAGTTACATATCGAAAGGATCACTGGTCCAGGTATTTCTTTACAACAGAAAACCCCTACAATTACAATCAAGCTGGTCTGAATCGTCACCCACTAAAGCAGGTGAGACTCCTACAGCGCAGTTACAGTCAAGCTGGTCTGAATCGTCACCCACTAAAGCAGGTGAGACACCTACAGCGCAGTTACAGTCAAGCTGGTCTGAATCGTCACCCAGTAAAGCAGGTGAGACTCCTACAGCGCAGTTACAGTCAAGCTGGTCTGAATCGTCACCCACTAAAGCAGGTGAGACTCCTACAGCGCAGTTACAGTCAAGCTGGTCTGAATCGTCACCCACTAAAGCAGGTGAGACTCATACAGCGCAGTTACAGTCAGTCTGGTCTGAATCGTCACCCACTAAAGCAGGTGAGGCTCCTACAGCGCAGTTACAGTCAAGCTGGTCTGAATCGTCACCCACTAAAGCAGGTGAGCCTCCTACAGCGCAGTTACAATCAAGCTGGTCTGAATCGTCACCCACTAAAGCAGGTGAGACTCCTACAGCGCATCACAGATCAACACCCACAACAGCAGGAGTGATCTTGACATCCCATTTACAAAAATGATCATCTTCCACAAAAGTAGAAAAGACCACATACTAATTGATCATTCCAAAGATTCTATTATAGCTTCGGAATTATCTACACTTAAGGTGCGAGAGCTAATGGAAAATGTTTCTTCTGACTCCGAGGGCGTATTATTAATTACAGGTACAAAAGACATACTGAACTCATCATCTGTCGTCACGGTCCATTCATCATCATCATCACCATCATTTTCGCAAATTTCCAAATAACCTTCTTGCCCTTTAGGTACTTACTTAAATTTTACTACCCTTAAATTTTTATTAGCAATTTAATAAATTCTGTCAATCAAAATTAGAATACCAAAATTATTAAAATTTTCGTAATGAGGGCTTGACGATTCGAAAGTCATCAACATTAACATGGTGACCTCACCTCTGGCGTGACTATGTGAGTTTACCTTCTTTCAACGTCATAACTGAAAATGAACCTTCTGCAAGGTCTCTAACATAAACATGAACATTCACACCAGACATAGTGTCACACAGACTTACAGGTGCCATACAGGCCTTCAGTTGACACACAGGCTCACAGTTGCCACACAACGCTCGGCTACTCCTAACCAAAGTAGATCATTGGGTTCTTGAAAATAGGGAAATTTTAGAACTCTACTCTTTAACTTAATCATTACCTTGGGCCATGTACCACAAATCGATCCAAACCAACTTTAAAAATTCTGCTGCTGCAAAAACTGTCAAGGTTAAAGAAACCCTCGAGCAAAATCTTCAACGCCACGGCCCTCTAGCCGACCAGCAATTGTATTGCTCTCACAACGGTCTCTAGACCCCGACCTCCACCAGAATCCACTGGTACGGTCAATCATAATACATTCGATAAACTGAATTACTTTAAGCTTGCTCATCATCATCAAAATTCCTTTAACATCAACATCGACTGGTACATGACCCGCTGGCATCTTACCTAACCTACCGCGTGCATACTTGTAAGTCCTAAGCGTTCCTATTTAAAGCTTTCATTGTATAACTATCACTGTCCTGTCATAATCACCTATCGCGGACTTAATAAAGGGCCCATTTAGTTCTCACACTAGAGTTTCCCACACAACACTATTGATTAGAAAAAGATCCGACGATCAACAACTAAATAAAGTAATTGTAACATTTCCGTTAATCTTTACCATAATTCAAAGGCAATGCATACTCAACGAAACCTCTTCGTAGACCCATCGCCACATGTTACTCATGAGGGGCGGTCCAGAATTTGTCGCATGAGTAGACATGTTAATCAGATTTGGTTTCACTACGACTGTCATCAACTATGATGTCTAATTCTCAAGGAACTTGGTGATCGGGGATCCTTCCCAAAAGATTCGCACTTTTTACTCAAAGATTTACATACCGACTGCTAACAAAAGGGAAAAAACTAACCCTGATAATATTAGGGAGCTTCACGAATTAATTCGGATCAAAATCTTTAAAATCAAATATCAACAGTAACCATTTACTATCGATCACTACCTCAGTTTTTATGTAAGGAAAACGATTGCGAGATCTACTGCTTTCCTAATGTTACTTTGAAAGGAAGCAAGTGAATTCAGATCTGAAGACGGTGGTCGTAAATCGTGATGCAACATAAGATTTGTTCTGAATACACGTAAATGACCAGTACCGTTACAAACTCGATACAATTGCGATGGCCCTACGACATTACTAACTGGCTTTGTCACTGAAAATCTCCTTCTTATGGGATATCTCATCCTAAAGTTCGTATTGAACCAAATCTTGAAACTATACTGCCAATAGGAAACTCATTACCTAACTACTTGCTTTTTACAAGTGTGTCTTAATTACCTAGTGATAGTGCTAGATATAACCACTACCAATTCAGTGATCAAACATGAACACTTAAAACTCGAAATAGCATCTCTTCAGTAGAGAACCTTCCACCTCACTATCGAAATAACATGGAAGCGACTCACCGAGTATTCCATTTCAAACTTGCGCGCTCCCAACCTCAAACTGCTAGTCTGCCGTTCCTCCTAACCTCTCAGATGTTGACAGGTCAGCCTTCGCATACAGCATCTGAACTGCTAGCAGCAGCAGAGGCTCCACTGCGACACAATATGGTATCCGAAACATGAAAACACTACGAGAGTACTTATTTACACGGTTATCTTAACCATACACAGCTTTGATGGAAATTAACCGGTGTAGTAACCTAAACCGGCACGGCAAAATGGGTTATTATGAACACGGAATGTGAATGCAGAGACCCTGTCCAAAACATGAACCACACATTACAATGTCCCAAGTGCTCAGGTAGGTATTCTAACTTCCAAACAATGATAGTCAGCCAAGGCCAGTCAAGGGCTACCGCCAGTGATAGTACAATAACCCTTCAACAACACCCGATTTGACCATCGATAACTAACATGAAATTATAACCTAACACGGGCCACCCCGTCGATCCATTGACCGCCACAAAACCAGAATTTTGAATAATGGACACTCTTGGCCATAGTCAATAACAAAATGAAAACGACTCACCAGATTGGCTTAAAGATCCATGTGTATGGATCTTTCCACACGTCCACACGCTCCTCCTTGACCTGTCCAGCTTCTTGGTTGTTGCTAGCTTCCTTGCTGCTCCGCTCTAGACTGGTTTTATTTTATTCAAGACTGAGGGTAGTCGCAGAAACGAACCACTACTGTTTTTTTTCTCAACTGACACCGCATTTTTTTGCAAGAATGTAACCGCCATTTTCACTAGCATTGTTTTTACGTGAGATCTCATTAGCACGAACGAATCCCAAATCTGATGTCGCATCATGGCTGGCCGATAGATGCAAACCATCGGGAAGTCTGGATGTATTCCCTTAGTTTAAGACATCGTGTATGGGCAAGTGTCGGTGGGTACAGTCGTGCAAATGAAATAACATAAATTATTCGATACACTGGGTTTATTTAAATAGTTCACAGTTACAATCTTGCTCACTAATATTACTGATCGATACTGATTCTACAACGTCCTCGCTCCAGGGCGGTCAGTAATCAACCCTCATATTCCGTGTCCCCACCACGCAGGTCGTTAGAGAAAGCGCGCCACAGCGTAGTTGTTCTTGATTTGCCGACAGGTGGCGTGCTCGTGATTTGTTTTGACGTCCGTACTATTGACTAAACCCGACAGATATATCATATTATTGTGTTACGATAACAATGCAAAACGCACTACGAAAAAAAAAAGAAAACACAATACCTGACGCTTGCGCCGTCCGCGCTCTTCAACTGAACAATGAGTGGCGCGTTCCAACAAGTCAGCCGTGTTCAGTAAACGAAAACAGTCTGCGGCCGAATACGGCTAACCGAAAACCTGGTTATACTAGTCGGTGACTGAATACGGGCTGCAACCGAATCGGTAATACGACCTAATGTAAAATAAGCCATTAAAAGACAGCAATAATAATTAGTAGTTTTCACTTAAAAGGATGCATCAGTTTTTTGACATCTAGGTAAAACTATGGTCTGTTACTAGCTTCTACCCGTTACTTCATCTACAGTCCTACCAACTTATCTGTGAAATGGCGAAAATTGGAACTACGGCCGTCATGTTGAAATGTCATTCGATTGTCAGTGTCTAATACATTCGGGTTCTCTGGTTGGTTTGTCGTGATATTGCTGAATTTATAAAGTTAAAATGCTGAAAGCTATTAAAAGTGATGCTCGAAACATTAGTATAAAGGTTAAAACCTTTTTTGAAGAAGAAGCTCCGGCGGGGTCTCCGATTATTCCATTTAATCAAATATACAAACGAATTTCGGCAGTGTCAGGTTAGTGTTGTTAACTTTCTTGTTATAAATTACCCGATACTTAACTAATTATTTAAGTCCACGAAAGATTCGTTTCTATTCTTGCTGCAGGTTAGCGTAACGGTAACGTACATCTATTAGGTAACCTGCTAACTGAGTGAGCAAACTAAGCTACCAGATTTCAAATTTCTACTAACATTTATTTTATTATCTTATATTTCAGATGTGAGTCAAGGACTAATTTCAATAATAGTTAAGGAAGGGCACGCAGCAGAAGAAACTGGTACAAAAATTCGGACACCAGGCAAGGAGAGAAAACATAAAAGTGGATTTGTGCATGTTGATGATTTTGGCATGGGAGTTATGCGGAGGAAAGTACATGAAAAAGGGGTCTCTACTGTTAAAAAGCTTCAAGAGGTCTTAAAGACAGAAATAAATTACACAGGACAGCGAGAGAGTCTGCGAAAACTGCTTCACAAGGTGGGATTTCGTTTTAAAAATCTCAATCCAATCAGAAGGTTCTTATGGAGCGTAATGAAATATCAGCTTGGAGAGCTAAGTACTTGCATGCAGTGGATAAAAATAATAAATCTCCCCAGCCCCGGCCCATAATTTATTTAGATGAGACCTATATTCACTCTTCGCATACATTATGTAAATGTTGGCAAGGAGAGGGTGAAGACGGAGTATTGGAGCCTGTATCGAAAGGACAAAGATATATTATTGTTCATGCGGGAGGAGATACTGGATTTGTTACAAATGCACTACTTGTGTTTAAATCAAACTCAAAAAGTGGTGATTATCATGACGAGATGAACAGTACCAACTTTAAAAAGTGGGTTATTGAAAAACTTGTGCCTAATTTACGAGAGCCATCCATAATAGTGATGGATAATGCTCCTTATTACCGCAGTTGTGTGAATAAAGTCCCAAATACGATTTTTTTTTAAAAAAGATATGCGATTATGGTTGATCCAAAATAAAATTGACTACGGAGAGAATTTGACTAAACCTCAGCTTTTAGAAATAATTAAGAGAAACAAGCCTGAACCTGTACATGAGATTGAAAAAATTTTAGAAGACAATAGAAACAAATGCTTATATTAACACCTTATCACTGTGATCTCAATCCCATTGAACTCATATGGAGCACAATGAAAAGAAAAGTTGCAGATGTAAATATTGAGCACAAAAATGCTGAAATTTCCCGCCTAGTTAGAGAAGCTTTTGACGCTATTACAGTTCATGAGTGGGCACAGCATTGTAAACATGTTCACAGGTTAGAAGGAGAATACCTAAAACATGATTTGTATTTAGATAAACCTTTTATTATAGAAGTGGTAAGTGACACTGAAACCGAAAGCGATAGTGATAATGATGATAGTGGTACGGAAATAAGCGGAGTTTGGCCTCACAACCAGGATAATGTTGTGTATGCAGATTCATCTAAAGATCACAATTACTGTAAACCTGGTTTTCAATAAATCATTGTAAAGCAATTTGTTATTTTTTTATTACACTACCACTAGGTACCACTGCTAATTATAATTATTCAAATCTGGTGTTAGGGATTAGGTACGGTCATAACTAAATGCTAGACATCCAGGTACCTCTTGCAGGGTAGGTACCTACTTAACTTCGCATTAAATGAAAGTTGTTGTTGAAGATTTTATCTGCTGAATTTCCACTTCATTGGATTACTTTTTAGAGAAAGCCATTGTTTATTGCTGCGAGACTAAACTGTTAGCGTACCTACGTAACTGTAAATGATCAAATTCTTTTTATTTATTTTATTATTTTTATAAAGTTATCATTGTTTTTAATTTGTAAAAACTGTAATTCTTATTGAACGATTATGTCTAATATGAAATTTCCTACTTGAAAACTTACTCAATTTTGGGCACCTTATATTAATGAGCAACACTGAATCGACGGTGCCGTCCTCTTTCAGTTCACAGATAAGTTGGTAGGACTGTACATGAACTTTAGATTGGATTTTTTTATGTTTTTGCCATATTTCATCCAAATCCGTTTAGCCGTTTTTTTCGTTGATTGAGTAACAACAATCCGAGCATAGATACCTTCCCTTTTATAATTATTATTCCGTTTTGTTTCAGTAAAAGAGAAGCAGTATGACAAGTGCCACCAACCGTGCACTGAACCTGATATTATGCGAAGTTACTGTAGCAAGCGGGGCGAATTCCGGTGCGGGTCAAAGAATCTGGGCTGGAGACATCTGGTACAGAGGCTGGCTGTTCGTATTGCCATCAGTATAGGCCAGCATATGAATGTTCTATGTTAAATTCCTTTAGGCCGCTTGTACTCGCTAAAAAAATTCACTGGGCCTATACAAGAAGTCGTGTTGTACGCGACCAATTCATCATGTACACAAAGCAAATCAGATGGGTTTGCAGGGCACACCAACATAAATATTGTGTGCGTAAAATCAACTAATGTATTACTTCGCCTATTTATTACTGTGTGCTTCACACTATATGAAGCAAAGATTATGAAGCATACATTTCACTATGTAATTAACTGGTTCCGTGGCATAGGTGTATAAGCACTCGCCTGGTAAATCAAATGTCTTAAGATCGAGTTTCGCCGCCACCAACTTTTTGCATTATTATAAAATTTTTGTGTTGAACTTTCATTTTTGTTATTTATTTTTATAATTTAGTAAGAATATTCGAGAAAAAAAATTAGGAAGTAAAAATAAAACTATTTGTAATAAGAAATCAACTGATAATATTATTAATAGCCGATTGATGCGCCTTCACTATCTATTACTTGTTGCAATCGTGTCCTCATGCTAGCAACCATGTGCCAATATAAATCAGATCCACAAAACGAATCCCATGTCGAGGTAACGACATCATCTAATTTCGATTTTTGATTTCTTTCGATTAAAACATTTTTCATCGCTAAATAAAACTATATTATTGCACCAATCGAAACCCAAATATTCTGTTGCGAAGCGTAGCCGGTTTCACCTGTGAATATCTGTCAGTGAAATTTTCTTGGCTGGCCTACGATATTTCACACAAGCAGCACACAAGTGGTTGCATACAGTTTGTAATGTCACGCCATGTTTAGTCGCCGAGGAACGATTAGTGAGGAAGGGCTCAGCTATGTACCTATCAACTATATCACGGTGCTGCGCATTGGCATCTGTGTATACGAATCCAGCCTTTGGTCCTGGCAGGCGAGGATCAATGCTTCCCGAATCTGCATACCAATGGACCCACAATTGACAGTTCTTCTCTGTGAACAATAATAAAATATTATTACAAAAATCAAAAATCAATTACATGTGATTATTTAAACATATTATACTTCTAAACATAATAAAAACATTTTGTTACTCACCAATGGCGATATCATTAAAAGCCTTGCAATTTCACTAATTGAAACGTTTTGCTCATGCAAAACAATTATCTCAGCTCTTAAAGGAGTTGTTACGTGATTCATAATGATTCACAAATAAAAGCAGTTCTCATTACACGCAGGGTATAATGTCTAAAAACGTAACGAAAGCCCGATAGTCAATAGCATTATGACTATGAACTTAAACTACTAACCTAAATATGATTTATCATTTTTAGAGGGTAGACAATTAATATATTCCAATCAAATATAAAGGAGACTTGCTAATAGTTGAGCAATGAATTGAAAAAACAAATGCTAAATATTTTACTAAAACATGCAAAAACATTAGCCGTCGGCAGTCGGACCAGTGCAGCAGTGCGTAAGATGTTATATACCGCACGCTCGACTGTTATACTACGCACGATTGTTATATTAGCTAAATTTATGCTTCATATTCCCCGCAACATTAAAGTGACAAGAAATTGCACGTGTGTGCGTGGACAACGGATTATTGTGAAGCAAACATTAATAAATAGGCGAAATAATACATCCGTTGATTCTACGCACACGAAACATCTATGTTGGTTTGCCCTGCAAACCTATCTGATTTGCTTTGTGTTCACGCCACTTTTTTTTTTGGGTTGTGATTTCATCCAATGACTTCTCCCGCTCTGGTTGAAGCGGAAGGCAGAATCTTCAGTTGCTTGTACCAGGGCCGCGGTAACTCTCTTTCAAATTTATCCGCGACTCCTTGTGTATACGCCTAGAATATTGTCGGACTTAGGCACGAATCTTGTCTAGCGCGAATTTTATTCAGCACCAAAGTTTGTGCGTAGAAACGAAGCACATTCTTGCTTAGGCCTGGTGATTTTTCGCAGCGTGTATAAGCGGCCTTAGTCGCTTTATTTGTAAGACTTTAGGGCTCCGTAGCCTATGGTATTACGGTTCTTGATGTTTGCCCAATAATCGAGTAGTCTCGGAAAGTCTTGGTTCAAATATAGCCCAAATAAATGCCAAACTTAATTGGCAGTGGTAGACCACATTGCTCACGGACAAAGTGATTCTCAGAAGGCCCGCGTGAGTCCGCTGGATGTAAGAAGCACAGGGAAAATGAAAAAAATAAAATTTACTTATTCAAACAAAACGAAACAAAACTTTTAATTTAAAAGTAAAACAAAATAAACGGTACAAAATAAAATTTAAGTGCCCTCAAGTCTTGGGCCTTATTACTGAAGAGGTTCAGTTTGACCCGTTTTGGTTTGGCTGTCATCACTGTTGTAAGACCAGCTATTGTCTCATCACATGTGGGCTTAATCTGGGCCGGTGGCAGTGCGTGCCCGAAAGTCCCGTTGTCACGAAGAAGAAACGTGAAGACATATCTGGTAAAAAAAGAAATCAATTAAAAATGTGCCTTACAGATCTCTGTTAGTGTTTGTTGTTGTCTGTTCTTCTTTGTGTGTAGCCTACCCGTTGGCCTATGAAGGCCAACGGGTAGGCTACACACAAAGACTACAACAAGAGTGAACAAGCATCTTCTAGGATCACTCATTCCATTGTAGACCTTACCCATTGCTTATCATCAAGCGTGATTGAGGTTATACTTTACTGTACACCAAAAAAATTACACATCTCTTTTACAAGAAAACTTATTTCTACGGGTACAAAGGCGGTCAACCTTTGGATGGACCTAAAAAACTTAGAATAAAACAGGGGTTGGTCTGTGGTGTATTGCTACATTAAAATACATATATACAAAATTATATTCAATACTACGGTGACGGTGCCGTATGGTGACGGACGTAAAGAATTTCACCATCCCATATCTTCCCGTGAGTGTCATAAAAGGCGACTAAAGGACATACTAGAGAATGAGTAGCAGCGTTTTCTATGCACTTTAACAACAAACTGTGATCGGCAGCCCGCCTGCCAAGCGTGACAATTATGGCAAATCCCCCCAAAACAAAATGAATACCACACTGAAAAAACGGCCCTGAGTGCCAGCAGCCTGTCTACCCTCGGCTACCGTAGCGGTCGAGGTGATGGCGTGGCAAAGGGTGCAAAAAATCCCCGGAGTGGACCCGGCTACACCAATAAACACCGACTACTGGACCTGGGAACATATAACACGCAAACACTCAGGCCCAACGAGAAGCCGAACTCAAGGCATAATTGAGTGGGTTACGATGGAGTTTATAAGGTAATCTGAAGTCCGAAGAGAGGGGGAGTAACATACTCCATTTCCGAGAGGAAGACCGGCAGTCCCAGGGTGGTGTCGGGTTTATCGTCCACAAGGCCCTTGTGAACAACGTGGTGAAGATCGAGAGTGTATGTGAGAGTGTGACGCGAAACTGGGTAAACGAGACGAGGATGAGCTGCAAGTGGGGCAATTTGGAGTTGGACGTTGGAACCACCGGGGTCACCTACTGGCCAATTTATGGAGAAGGAGAGCCTCTATATGATGATCTCCTTCTTCAAAAAGCGTGAACACAGGAAGTGGACCTTGGCAGAGCCCCGATGGTGCAACAAAAAAATATTGACTTCATCATGTCAATAAGAAGCAAATGTTCAATTATGTCTCTGTGATCAATTCGGTAAAAACCGGGCGCGGTCACCGCAAGGTAAGGAGGCACATTGAACATTAATGTTAAGCTTGAAAGGTCTCGACTGTTGAAGTCCACGCTCCGTCCAGTACAGATTTAGGTCCAAAATCCCAAGTCCTGTCAGCTCAAACTCCAGAATCGTTTCGAGTGAAGAGAAGTTTATAGGCTCATATCTCTTAGTCTCGTTGTAAAACTCATGAAGAGATTTTTCAACGAGATTGGGGAGGAGTAGGGAATCTAGGGGACCACAATTGATCCCAATGGGTCGAAGTGTCCGAGCTATATCTCGGCCTCTTCACAAGATAAGAAGACACATAAGCTTATATATAAACATGTTTACATAATATTACAATTATTGAAAAGAGTTGAATAATGATGGAAGAAATTAGATCGAAATTGAAAAATATTAGAGATAAAGTAAATGGTTTCTATCTAGGTTCTTAAAAGAATCTTGTGACTTACGGCAACGCATTCCACAATCGTACAGCCTGGACCGTAAACGATTTGTTGTAAAACTTAGTGGAATGAGCAGGCATCGAAAGTCTCAAATTTGAAATGAACCGTTCAGAAAAAGTATAATTACCTCACACCAAATTTTTTCTTTGCCCAACAAGCACTGTTGCCAGAAGTGCGTAGGCCTGATAAAATAAACAATAATTAATTTTATATAATCGATAGAAAAAAATGTATTTGATAGCAAATATTGGAATGCAATCTTTGTGTCACTAACAATAGAGATAATTTTAAACTCACCCATAGTGTCAAAACTGGTGCCAACATTGTATTTCACGCCAGAAAGTTTATACATTGCTATTATTGCCTGTTTACCGTAATTCTCCTGAAAATCAAAATCTTTTGCGAATGATCAGACAATGCAATTTTTGTATTTTTTTTCCAAAAAGGTACAACAACAAAGTGAAAAATAACTTCGTTTTTTGACACCGAATTCCGAAATTGAAGATCACTCGGTTCATTTTTGGGACAAGCTCTCCGCACTATTCCCAAACAACTTCAACTCCTGATAACTAGAATCTACAGTGGCGACCACCAGAAAAGCGCCGAGGCAATAAAGCTCGACCAAGTCCCGGAGCATACTCCCCAAATCAGAAAAAAATAAAGGAGAAGTAGGAAAACAGAAACATAATTTCCACTTCCCTCCATTTCAAGCAGGAGACAGAACAAACAAGGCCAATAGGCACAAATGGTCGTTTCTCATTAAAATTGTCATAATTATTAATGAGTCCTATTAAAGCCTATTAATGGGTCCTAACTCGTATAAGTTTGACCGTACGTAAACGATCTCACCTAATGTCATCCGGAACTTCACTCACCATCTCACCGTAATTGCCCAAATGTTTTATCCTATCACCATAAGGTATGATAATTTTCTGGCCGTAAGCGTGAAAAGAAAAGTAAAATCGCAGGTTTTTCTTCCTTGCCGCAATAAAATCTGCAAGGGCTTTGGTTTCTGGCTCAGAAAAAGGATGACTTCCATGATAATAGTCGTCGTCAGGGTTATCACTTGTATCGTATTCTGAAAATAAAATTATTCATAAAAAAATCTTTTTTACAACATATATTTTTGTATTCTTTACAGCAAACTCTTTCATTTGATACCCATATGATGGTAGTGCACAAAAAATAACTAGTACGCCATCTTGGTCTGTCCGCCATATTGGATTTAGAATGACGTCACTTATCTTACCATGCATTGTCATCTAAACTTAACGTGTATACAAAATTTCATCTTAATTGGTGGCGGATAACTGCTTTAAAATTCAGTTGCAAGATTTGACCCAAACACATACATTGCGAGTTAAATAAAAGCTTTCCACAACTATGTTGGCCCAGCATCCAGTCTAGCAGAAGGTTCAGTAGAAAACCAGCGTCAGAAAATTATGTACTAGTCGCCTAGCATTTTGCTGAACTAGACCAATTTGGCGCAGCCGTGAGGCACACATTCTCTCATGTTTTTGAATTTTTTATCTTTTTTTTTCGTTTATGTTTCTTTGTCCAAATTATTATGTGCTTATGGTTTGTGCATAAATGTATTTACTTCCTAGCCGAATACAGCTGAATACACATTAGGGATATTCAAAACCTAGAAAGTAGGTGACACAAAACTCTTTGGCAAAAACTAGTTTTCGAACTTTTGGTTTTCTGACTAAATGGTGTATCAAAATTAGCACATAAAAATCTTATCTACGGTAGGAACTGTAATCTTCGACCGTAGGACTAGGGTCGTAGGCAGTCTGAAAGTAATTGTTTGGAATGCAAAAAGTGATGGAACTATAATTGTACCAGACGTTATTATCTACTGTGTGTTAAACAATTGTTTTTTTCTATTGGCTCTGCTACTTAGCACTTAATAAATCCTCTAAAATACTTACTTGCAAAATTGTTGTCAAAATTTCTATTTATGTCGACGCCTATTCCTGCGTTTGTTACCCTCCGAGTTTTTCTCCACAGACGATCCTAGAACACAAACATGTTATTATTTTGTAAGAGCATTACAAACCAAAACAAGATTATTAAAACTTGTAATCAATAAAAGTAGGTATAATGATTCAGGCAGTTGGCCATGTGATAGACCGACCAAATAAAGTCTGCAGTAGGCCCATTGCATGAGTGCACAAGAGTCAAACCGCCAGACCATCAGGCCGCCAGAGAGGAACGACGTCGCATCGCGAGGCACATTATGGCAGCCCGAAGCTCGCTGCAACATGATGACCACGACTCCTCTTCCAAGAGCGTACCGACGAAGATGAAGAAGATAATGGATCATGCTGCGCCCAGCAGGAATTCAATGCGCCCAGGGGTATTAGTATACCCACTGGTGGGTACCCGCATTGTCGAGGCGGGGGGGCTCAGTTGCCGTGGCTTGATCACCCACGGTGAAGCAAAGAGAAACCCGAGGAGGGGCCGCTCGTCAGGGCTTTTGCTGATAAACCAACGACGTAGCAGGCAACAAGTAGGTTGCTTGGCAACAGAGGCGACATCGTAACTGAGGCGGGCCGCGATGTCGTATGGGATTCATACATCGCGTCTGAGGGAGGAGACCGCGGCGGGAGAGGAGAGCCGGCATTGCGGTGCCCGCTCTCTCTACCTTCAGCGGCCTGGACAGGGTCACCACCGTCTGATGGCGGAAGCGGTGGGCCCGCAGGGGAGTTGGAGTGTCGGTATAGCGTTGACCTATTTCACTGTCCCCTGTGGCCGAAAAATTGGTAGGTGGCGGGGCCACTTACCTGACCCGTCACAGGGGGACCAAGGGTGCCATACACGAGGTCGTCTGGCGCCCATGTACTTGTTTGGTCACAGGGGGACCAAGGGTGCCATACACGAGGTCGTCTGGCGCCCATGTACTTGTTTGGTCCCTGGGGAGGTCACGGCGTACAATGTGCCCTGGTGCGCCGGTGATTGGAGGTACTCCACAGAGGATGGTCCGGTGACGGACAGCCGAGGCAGGTTCGCGGTGAGTGTTAACGCGTGCCTAAACTAACCATGGAGTTTTAGTGGGTTGGAGTCCCACATAACTGCACTATCTCCGGGGCGTTACTATGACGTATTAGAACCATTATGATTCCGGTGTGAACGCAGCATGCAAAATGAATAGCACTATCCTTTTTCACAACGAAAACATGGTGATCACTTGGTAGAAAAAAAAAAAATTCGAGAGGAAGAGTGGCCCAATATTATGGTTTTATTATTTACTAACTTAAACGAGTAACCATTAGAAAGAAGTAAAATTGTATAAATTTATATTTATGATTGTAAAAGGGTACCTTAGCTTTGGCATTAGGTACTGATCCGATTACGAAAACTGTTTCAAGTATTGAATAATACAGTATCGCTTATTGTCATAAGCTTTTTTTTAAATCCCGGCAAAGAGCATGGTTCCCGTTTAAAAGGTCACGGGATCGAAGCGGTAGAAAAAGTTAGTTGCCTAAAGGAACACAATAAATATTTTTTCTGCATTGGAAGGCCTTCCACCAGGGCCGCAGAAGACTTATTTATGATTTTTTTGTCTTTTTTATTATAATTCACAAGACTGAGCAAAAAAAGGTCCAACAGAAAATGTCTGATTGACATCTTCTCTATGTGAATCTTACATATTCACATAATAGAAAAAACATTTAAAATTTAAGAAATCTATAAAAAGTAAAATTAGACCAACATCAAAATTCAATTGAAAACAATTAAAAAATCAAACAAAATGAAATCAAATCACAAATAAAATTAAATGATTCACAATGAAACTAAAATTAAATTAGATTAAAATATAAATGAAATCAAAATACAATTGTAATAAATCAAAATAAAATTAAATCAAATGAAAAATAAAATCAAATAAAACAATCAAATTACAATTTAAATTTGGTTGATTTGTAATTTTAATTTTATCATAATACAGTCAGTATAAAATTAATTCAAAATTAAATTAAATAAAAAATGAATTAAAATCAAGGCTGCGGGAATCCGGTGTATCCAAGATGCACGGGACCGGTCGATGTGACAATTGGGGTACGCCCATGTACAGCAGTATTTCGGCTGAAATGAGGATGATTATTAAATTTTATTTAGAACTCACCTTTGAGTGACTATAAGCATAACCATCAGGATTGACAATAGGTATAAGATACCAGTCATATTTGCTCGCCAATTGATGCATACCCCAATGTTTGGTATTATTTTGAACTATAAGTTCATTTACGAGATATGTCACAAATTCTACTCCAATCCACTCGTTCCCGTGTATTCCACCTTCAACTATCACGTGTTGAGTATTGCCCGGTGATTTTAAACTGATTGCATATATGTCTCGTCCTTCAGAAGATTTGCCAATAGAGCTTAAGTGGACATTTTTATATCTAAAAGACATGTCAAGCAGCCAAGCGTAGATATCATCTAAAGTATGATATGTGTTCCAAGAGTAACTGCCCGTTTGATGTCGCAAATATTGTTTGACATATTGGCCCCGAAAAAAACTGAAAATATGGCAAGACAAGATTAAATTAATAAAAGAAAAAAAGAAGTGTTCTTTAAAATTATTAAAAATGGATGTTTATGACATAGCCACATATTATGACCTGTTTGCCCCATCAGGTGAGATAGTGGTCAAGCGCGAGCCTATCTATAAAAAAAAAGATATGCCAAACCCCCTTGTTCGCTTTTCGTGGCCAGCCACCTGCACCTTTCGGGATCTAAACGTGGCGTACGACAGAGCTGTCCAGGAGATAAATACTGGTCGGATGAAATTTAAGGTAATCGATGCGGAAAGAAAGCTACATATGAGCTAGAAACATTAAAACAAAATAATAATTAACTAGAGATCCATATGTCTATCTTGAATCAACTAATGGTGCAGTTAACAGTAGATACGTTTTTTCTTAAGCTTTTTATGCTATTAAAGGCGAGCCTAGTACAAAATCCTATTATGTAAATTAGTTTTGTAACCTATGCCCCATCTCTTGTCCTACTCCTTGTGCAAAAACACTTGCATCTGCTCTGTAGACGTGGCTGAATTCTGCACAGTATGTAAATTAAAAATTAAACATAGAAAAAATAGAATTAATTTGAAGGTATAGTTTGGGTTTCCACTTGTGCTTAAATATTGTCTGAGGTAACAAAAACATTAGCAGAATTGAACTTTAGTTCATGATGACCATAAGCTTTCAAAATAACCTTACCCTAAGCCCTTATGGTCACCCACAGGTAAGTGTAATTAGTCTTGTGAAATTCACCTTGAATAAACATTTGTATAACTTAAAGGCTCAAGAGTTATTTTCAATTTTCCTTTAATGTACGTTTTTAGAACAGTAGATAAACAGACACCTTAGCCAAATTGCAAACGTTTCGTATCGAATTTCTTTCTAAAATCGTTAACACCTTCTATTTGTCTAACGTGACTTAACGTTGTGATGTGTCATTCCCATACATTGATTCGTTTTCTACTAGTGTTATTGATTGTAGTAACTTGGCCACAGATGCAGAACAGTAGATAATATAATAGAATAGACCGGAATGGATATGTAATGATGAGAATGACGAATTGAATATTTATAGCATATTACTAACATATAGGTACTTTTGAATTGTCAAACATAATATGAATCTGGTTGCATATTCGCAAGCGTCAATAGGTCACTATGGAGAAGAAAGTGCAAGAAACTACACGGACACTCTTTTCCATCAGTTTTAATTAAAATAATTAATGTTGAAAAATGCATATGTGAGAAAGATGTAAAAAGACATGCACTTAAAAGCTTATTTTTACATCGTTTTACTTTGATCCTTACTTGAAAATTTAACCGAATAGTCTTTGTTTTTTATCAATTACTAGATTCTGCCTGCGGCTTCGCTCGCGTAAGAAGTGTTTTATCATTCCAAGAGTTTAGTTTAAGCATAATTTATGTACAGCTATGTCAGTTTCTGTGACAATGAACACGTTTTCTTTCTTACTTCTTTTGCCGAGATGAAAAGTGTCCTAATAATAAATCCTATTCCAGGTTCCGGTCTATCCATATGCCAAATTTCATCCGGTCATCCGCTAAGACGTGAAAAGGTAACTTACAAAATTACTTTTGCATTTATAATATGACTAGCTTCTGCCAGCAGCTTCGTCCGCGTGAACGTCGAAAATTATCCCGAGGGAACATGTTCCCGGCATAAAAATATCCTATGTGCTATTTTTCATCCAGATCCGTCTAGGCGTTTGAGCGTGAAGAAGTACACACAAACTTTCGCCTTTATAATATCAGTGTGATTAGGAAATACGACTTACCTCCCAACATCTTGCAACGTTATTTCAACTTTCAAATTGAAGTGCTCTGCTCTTTCATTAAAGAGCTCATTGTGAGTGGGACTAACTATAAACTGTACATCGTCGTACAATTTGCAAGGCTTTTTCCAAAACATCATATTAATATATCTTTGTGTATCCAAGTTCTGCAGAAATTTCAACTGGTCTGCATCTACGGGAGTGGCAGAATACAGAGTGTAGTTGTCATAACTCTTACTCTGGCAGACTCTTACGTTGTATAAGAGGATTATTATCACTGCCAAAGTTTTTGCAGTCATTGTTATTATTTACTTCTACGATAATTTCCATTTGTTTGATTTGATCACTGAATTAATTCGCGAAATTCTGACGTTTCTTATTCTTCTAAGGGTGACATTTATTCAAGCTTGACCTTTCTGGTAAGGTTTTATGCATTTTTTTAGCAAGGGTTCAAGACCTGTGTAAATGTGACACGAATTATTTCGAATGGAATATCGTTCGACCAAATAATGACATGGACATTGGATAAGGTTCAGTATGTTAAAATGTTCTCTGTGGATAAGGTTGCAGGAATCCACTGAAAGCGAGATGTACAGTACCGGTCTATGCAGCGACACTTGGGGGAGGCCGATGTTGCACGTCTTTCGGGTGAAATAATGATGGTAATGAAATATCGTTAGTTTTATCCGACTTTCCAAAAAGGATTAACAGGATTTTCTCTGTTTGACTGCATGTTTGTTTTTTATTTAGTATGTTCACCGAAATCTCCGTCAATTGTGGACCGATATTAAAATCCTTTTTTAAAGAGTGTGTTTCCGAATTGGTCCCATTTAAATTTGGTCAAGATCTGACGAACAACTTCAGAGATATGCAACAGAAATCTTCAATAAAACCGGCCAAGTACGAGTCGGACTCGCGCACGAAGGGTTCAGTACTCGGTAAATTGCGGTTCACGATTTATGACGTATTAAAAAAACCAGTTTTCGGTGGCAGTTTACATGGTAATGTACATCATATATCTTTTTTTAGTTTTATCATTCTCTTATTTTAGAAGTTACAGGGGGGGGGGGGGCACTATGGGAAAGCCCCATACAAGGCCGTCTCAAAACCGTTTCACGTGAAAGTCGTTGTTATGGAGTAAAACTAATTAATTAATTTAGTCTTATAAATAAGCTTTCTTTTCTATATTTTTTTAATTATTTTTGCTAACCATAATGTATATAAAAAGGCATCAAAGCTAACTCATGTTCAATGATGTGATTTTGGCACAATACATTACTACAATTCAACGCCACATTACTCGAAAGTTTTTGATATAAATGTATAAGTATTATACATTTTTGAAATGCTTATAATCTCCTCATAACGTTTCTTAAATAATAGTATGTATAATAAATAAATAAATTAAAATTAACCAATATAGTTTAAGATGGTATAATTTTCGGGTTACTTTTTTTTTAACGAGGCTGTTACCCGTTGCCACTGTTTGCCGATGTCGAGATATTTGTTGTATTACGATCTTTATACATTAGTTTACACAAGGAGAAAAAAAAAAGTTGGGCATACTTGCGCCTTTTCTGACACGGTGCCAAAACATATCGCGAGATAAATAAATTATTTTTTTCCAATATCTTTTTACTTCTCACATATCATCTGTTATCTATTAAGGTCAAATTGATTAAATGGTCATTACAGTGATGAGTATTATTAATAGTTATTTGTGGTTTTGATATAGTTTTGACCACCTTATTTGATAAAATATGGTCACTTTATCTATTAGGGTCAAAATAAAAACAGGTTGGTTATGGGAAGAGTGCAAATATTAGTTTCTTATCTTTTTGCACATAGCACTATTTCATTGGCCTATAAAAGAAAGGCGAACCCTGAAACATCCACAGTTTTTCGTCAGAAATTCAGTTGCCTTAAAAAAGCATACCTATTTTCAAATATTCACAGAAGTTATCTGATTTGAAAATAATGGGTGAATTTGTTTGTAGTAAACGAGAGTTGTGCAATTTGTTGATAAATGGGAATAATATAGAAGACTACTTGCAAGAAAATTTCAATTTGTCACCAGAGGATATGGCTACTGTGGTCTCCTACATTCAAAGAAACTTGGTATCTAAATGTAACGAACGCTGGAGAAATGCATCCCGGAAAAAAGAACGCTTTGAAAGTAAGAACGTCGACTGGTTAAATGGTGAATTTCGTGTTCCACTGGAGTATCGAGTCCCAGTTAATGACCCTAATACGTCTGGAAGCAGTGCAGGTGGCAGACCATCGAAACCATACGAAGCATCTTCAGAAAAAACAAAGAAACGAAAAAACATGGAATTAATACAAGAGTACGGATTGGACTGTGTGTTCAATGCATATGCTCAGGAGTTGCGGTCTATGGGTGAGACGGAGGAGGCCACAATTGTTAATATTATACGAACTGCGTCAAAAAATGATAAGAAGAAGTTTCTTAAATTCATAACTGAGAACCCTGAAGACGTTACACCTTTTACAAAGGAAGAAGCACTACGGATATTTATTGACTTAGACCTTAACAAAGAACAGTATGGGAAACTTCGAATTTGTTTGGCGGACAAAAACTGCTCAGTGTTTCCTTCTTATCCAACTTTAGCCGAAGCGAAGAAGATGTGTTACCCACCAGATTCGAGCATAACCATTACTAACATAAGTGCAAAAGTCAATCTGCAGGACTTATTGGATCATACTGTGGCACGTATATTACTAATTGGTTCAGTTTACAAAAACGGTTTAAGACAGTTGAAACTATTCTGCAAATGGGGTTGTGACGGGTCATCAGGGCAAAGTGAATGCAAGCAAGTTTTGCCCGAAGAAAGCGATTTCATATCAGATGCGAACCTTTTTATTGCTTCACTTGTACCCATTAAACTCATAGATGAGACAACTTATATTGTTTGGAAAAATGAAACTTGCTCATCCGTAAGATATTGCAAACCTATATTGATAGAATTTGCCAAAGAAACTCCTGAAAAAACCGCGTCTGTTGTGGCTGATATCAAAAATCAAATTAAAAACCTGTCTCCTTCCGTGATAAATAAGAATGGTGAAGTAATTGAAATTACTCATAACCTTTTTTTAACCATGATTGATGGTAAAGTAGCACAAGTTTTAACTGAAACTCATACGAGCGCTTCTTGTACAATTTGTGGTGCTACTCCTCGGCAAATGAATAACTTAGAGGCAGTTAGGACACGAGATGTGAATGAAAGTTCATTTCAATATAAACTGTCAACACTACACGCTTGGATTAGAAGTATGGAGATGATTTTACACATTTCCTATAACTTGTCTTTCCAAAAGTGGTCAGCCACTACACCAGAAAATAAAAAAAAACAAAGACGAAAAGAAAAAACTGGTACAAAAGCGGTTTAGGGAGGAAATGGGACTGCATATCGATAAACCTCGACAAGGCACTGGAAATAGTAATGACGGAAACACAGCTCGGAGATTTTTTCAGAATTACTCTTGCTCTGCAGACATTACATGTGTAGACGTAGAACTTATAAAACGGATGTACATTATACTACAAATTATGTCATCTGGAATGGCTATTGATTCAAAAAAGTTAGGTGAATACGCATATAGTACCGCCTAACTGTACGTAAATATTTATAATTGGTATTATATGCCTTTCTCCGTACATAAAATACTTATGCACGGAGAAAAAAACATTGAGTACTATGCTATTTTACCTATCGGACAATTGTCCGAAGACGCTCAAGAATCTCGCAACAAGGATTACAAAAAGTTTAGACTTCATCATTCTAGAAACTGTTCAAGAGCGGCTACCAATATAGACGTGTTCCATACATTATTGTTCACTTCTGATCCATATATATCAAGTTTGAGAAATACCTCAGAAACAATATCGAAAGAACTTTTCGATGAAGCCAAGACCCTTCTTGCTGTCAACGAAAATCTGTAGGAGCTTGTTGAATTTTGTACATTATTTTTTTCCCGTTAGACGCTGTTTATACAATGATATTAAATTCTATGTTATGTAAGTAAATTACAAAAAAAAAGTATTTTTTCTTATAAATGCATGTACTTTTTTAAGTTTTATTTTTTAAATAAAAGAATAAACATAATTTTCAAAATTATTATTTTTTCTATTAAACCTTATACTTTCAAGTATATGTGTGCAAAATTACAGATCATTTAGTTTTGAAATAACTGAGATACGGAGTTTTGAGACGAAACATACGCGATTTTTCCATAGTGGGGGGGCCCACATTTCACCACTTTGGAAGTGTCTCTCGCGCAAACTATTCAATTTAGAAAAAAATTATATTAGAAACCTCAATATCATTTTTTAAAGACCTATCCATAGATACTCCACATGTATGGGATTGATGAAAAAAAAAATTGAGTTTCAGTTCTAAGTATGGGGAACCTCCAAAATTTATTGTGTTACATTATCCCTGTATGCACTGCGCAAGTGCACCCAAGGTCAATCCCCGGTTGGTGCGGGACTAATGCAACTTATGGAGAAAAAATGCATTGAGCTATGGGTTTGGTAGGTTTAGTGGATCGATTGCCTACCTAAAACTGTAGGAGGACTACTGGGCCCCGCCTGACGAATGTGTAGTTCACTACACGGCTAAAATGGCAGGGGGTGACTGGCACACTCAATTAATGGGATCCCATAAAGGGTCACTTCCACTTATTATCTTCTTAATTCATTTTGTTTCTTAAAATCTAAATTTTTAAATATAAAATAAATTAAAAAACAAAAATATATAAAAAAAGGCCCACCTATATCGGGAACATGGTCTATGCTACCGGCGGTCAGGGCTCTAGAGAGAGGAACCTCCTTACAATACGAGCTGTGTCCAGCAGTACTGCTTTCTGGGTCAGGCCCTTGAACCAGCCGCCTAACGAGAGCCTTCTAAGGTGTTGGTCGAGAAACTACAGAGACCCAAGTCCAGGAGGAGCGAAGGGCCGAGAAAGCCCCCTCTTCTTCCTTAGAGGCTAATGCTGAGGCCGAGACAACCTCTTTGAGGAAAGCCCTCGAAGAGCACAGCCGAAACCTGGCCGAGAACAGCCTACGGATGGACAGGCTGAAAGAGGCGCTACAAGCCAGCCAAAACCAAATGGTTTCCTATGCTAGCGTAGCGGCAAGTCGGCCCCCCATCCAGGCTCAGAAGCCAACCACACTTCACTCCATAGTAGTGACGGCCAGGAATGAAAAAGAGACGGGAGAGCAAGTCCTGGACCGGGTAAGAAAGGCAGTGAACGCCAGGGAAGGGGGGATAGCCGTAGAAAAGGTACGGAAGGCTAAAGATAGGAAGATTATCCTGGGGTGTCGTACAGAAGACGATCGAAATAGGCTTAGGGAAAAACTTAGGCAGGCGCCCGAGCTGGAGGCGCAAGACGTTAAAAATAAAAACCCGCAAGTAATAATACGTGAAGTAATGCAGTACAACACGAACGAAGAGATTCTAAAGGCCCTTCTAAACCAAAATGCCCACATCTTCAGAGGCCTGAAAGATGAGCAGGGCAAAATGGAAATCCTTTACCGGAAGCGTACCAGGAACCCGCACAAATGTCATGTAGTGATGAGAGTCGCCGTTGAGGTCTGGCGGCGCATGATTGGGGCAGGGTCGGTGCATGTGGACCTTCAGCGGGTTACGGTTGCAGACCAGTCCCCGCTCGTCCAATGCTCGCTCTGCCTCGGTTATGGGCACAGCCGACGTCTTTGCACAGATACTGTGCCAAAGTGCGGCCACTGCGGCGGACCTCACATGAGGACGGATTGCGCGGACTTGAGCGCTGGCCTACCGCCGACGTGTTGTAACTGCACACGAGCTAATTTTGAGGGAGCGGGTCATCACGCTTTCAGCTCGGACTGCATGGTTAGGAAAAGGTGGGATGAAATAGCCCGGTCCGCCATAGCATATTGCTAAGGGCGCCCCGGAGACTCCTGTCCAGCAAAAAGCAAGAACATACCGAGTGGTCCAAGCGAACCTTCAACGTAAGAAACTGGCTACCACCGAACTCTTTCTAGAGGCCAGTGAAAGAAAGATCTCGTGGGCACTGATTCAGGAGCCGTATGTGGGGGGAGCACGAAGTATGAAGAGCTACCGTGGAGCGAGAATCTACCAATGCGAGGTTGATGGAAGTGGGAGGGTTAAGGCGGTGGCTTGTGGTGGGGATCCGAACCAAAGCCTGGGAAATCGCAGTAGTCTCCTATTACTTCGAGCCAGACCAACCCATAGGGCCATACCTGGACCAGGTGACCCGGATCAAAACGGAAGTGGCCACCGGTAGATTGTTGATAGGTGGCGACGCGAACGCAAAAAGTGCTTGGTGGGGCAGCATCACAGAGGACCCAAGGGGCGACGAAATGTCTGCCACCCTTGAGGAGTTAGAGCTTCAGGTACTCAACACTGGTGACATCCCCACCTTTGATACCGTCAGAGGTGGTAAGGTGTATCAAAGCCATGTGGATGTCACGGCCTGTTCGCTCGACCTTTTTGACCTGGTGGACGGCTGGCGGGTCGACACAGGAGCAACATCCTCGGACCACAACACGATATTTTTTAATGTCAATTTAAAAAATGAGAAAGGGATACATATCCAAAGAACAACAAGAAGGTATAACACTAGGAAAGCTGACTGGGATAAATTTAAAGTTAAATTAGAGGCACTTAAAATTGAAAGAAATATTAATTTGGAAAGACTAAGTGAAACAAATAGTAAAAGAGAGTTAGAAAATTTAATAGTAGAGTATAGTAAAATAATCTCAGAGTCATGCGAAGAATCGATTCCCAAGATAAATAATAAAATTAAACTAACCTGTCCGTGGTGGTCCGAGGAGCTCGCTGTGAAGAAGAAGGAGGTTGCTAGGAAGAAACACCGCATCCGCAATGCCGCGCCGGTCCGGCGAGCGATGGTCGTCGACGAGTACCTGAAAGCCAAGGAAGAATATGAGATGCAGGCAAAGAATGCCCAAGTCGCCAGCTGGAAGGAGTTCTGCCGGAAACAGGATCGGGAAGGGGTCTGGGAGGGTATCTACAGGATTATCGGTAGGACCGCCAAAAGGCAGGAGGAACTGACCCTATGCTGCGATGGTGCATTCCTTAATCCGAGTGAATCGGCCGCCCTACTTGCAGATACGTTCTACCCCAAAGACAGAGTAGACCAGGACAACGCTGACCACAGGCGAATTAGAGAAGCGGCCAGCAAAGTTAATGAATGGGTCTATGATGAATGTCATGACCCATCATTTACGACGCTGGAGCTGAAGACCGCCATGGCAGGTTTCAATCCCAAAAAGGCACCAGGAGGGGATGGACTGACGTCTGATATCTGCAGTCAAGCGATCCACCAGGACCCGGAATTGTTCCTTGCCCTTTACAACAAGTGCCTCGAACTGGCACACTTTCCAGAAATCTGGAAAGAGGCTACAGTCGTGGTTCTTAGGAAGCCGGGCAAGGACAACTATCTGACCCCAAAGGCATACCGACCAATCGGTCTATTGCCTGTTCTGGGGAAGGTCCTGGAGAGGATGGTCGTAGCGCGTCTAAAGTGGCAGCTTGTACCGCGATTTAGTACCCGCCAGTTTGGCTTTATGCCCCAGAGGAGCACCGAGGACGCCCTCTATACGCTAATGGAGCACGTACAGGACAAGTTGAGGCTGAAGAAGCTAATTGTCCTGGTGTCATTGGATATAGAGGGGGCCTTCGACAGCGCTTGGTGGCCAGCTATAAAGGTCAGGCTGGCTGAGGAAAAGTGCCCGGTCAACATCAGGCGGCTGATAGACAGCTATCTTGACAGTAGGAAGGTTAGGGTTCGTTACGCCGGGGAGGAATGCACGAGAGAGACTGACAAGGGCTGCGTTCAAGGGTCAATCGGTGGTCCAATCCTGTGGAACCTCCTCCTCGACCCGCTATTGCAGGAATTAGAGCGGCGCGGGATCTTCGTGCAGGCGTTCGCGGATGACATCGTCTTGGTCGTGGATGGGGACACGGCGACTGAAGTCTCCGGATCTGCCAATGCAGTCCTCGCCGATGTTCAGGATTGGGGTGTCCGAAATAAGCTGAGGTTTGCACCGCACAAAACCTGTGCGATGACCATAACCAATAAGCTTAAGTACGACACTCCAAGACTGAGCATGGCCGGGGTCGACATCGGCATGGTCAGGAAAATGAAGTTGCTGGGTCTAACCATAGACGATAAGCTCACGTTCAATGAGCATGCCGCGAACGTCTGCAAGAGGGCAGCTGACATTTACAAACAGCTATCCCGCGCTGCTAAAGTTAGCTGGGGATTAAGTGCAGAAATTATACACATCATCTACACAGCCACAATCGAACCCATAGTTACGTACGCGGCCGCTGCCTGGGCACCCGCCACGAAAAAGGTTGGGATACGGAAGAAGCTAGGCTCTGTCCAGCGAGGATTCGCCCAGAAGCTTTGTAAGTCTTACCGTACAGTCTCTTTGAACTCGGCACTGGTACTGTCCGGAATACTACCTCTAGACCTGCGCATACAAGAGGCAGCCGCCCTGTATGAAGCAAAGAGAGGGTCATCCCGGTTTGTGCCAGGAGACAGGGATATTGAAAGTATGGTAAGATTTGCAAAAGCCCCTCATCCAGCTACACAAATGCCCCTGGAGTTCGTGTGCCTGACAGACCAGGAGCTATTGGATAGCAACAATGTGCAGACGGTGCGAATATTCACCGACGGCAGCAAGGTTGAGGGGAAGGTCGGAGCCGCATTATCCATTTGGGATAATGAGGGCGAAGTCCGGAAACTCAAGCTTAGCCTCGCCGCGTACTGCACAGTCTACCAGGCGGAACTCCTGGCCATTTGCAAGGCGACGGACGTGATCCTCACGCGGCAAGAGACGAGCTATGGTTTGTACAGCGACTCAATGTCAGCATTGCAGACGCTTGCAAACCATGGCTCTCTCCATCCCCTGGCGGTTCGCGCGCGCGCCAATTTGGTTCAAGCCCTGGGCCAGAGCAAAGCTGTGTCTTTGTTCTGGGTCAAGGCCCACGCGGGCCTGCCGGGGAATGAGCGAGCGGACGAGCTGGCAAAGGAGGCAGCATTGTCGTTACGGAGGAAGCCGGACTACGATCAGTGTCCGGTTTCATTTATCAAGCGACAGATCCGTTTGGAATCGCTTGATGAATGGAATCGGAGATATGTGTCGGGCGAGACTGCTTCTGTGACGAAAATGTTTCTTCCGGATGCAATAGCGGCCTTCCGTATTGTTCAACAGGTGCGGCCTACAGGCGTTCTCACGCAGGTTTTGACGGGGCACGGTGGGTTCTCTGAATACTTGAATCGCTTCAAGTGTAAGGAGAGCCCATCGTGCGCCTGCGATCCAGGCGTGGCAGAAAGTGTCCAGCACATAATTGTAGATTGCCCGTTATTTATCAGGGAACGCTACCAACTTGAATGTGAGCTGGACATGAGACTGAAGAGCGAGAGTATCTGTGGGTTCATGACAAAGCAAAATAGGGAAAGGTTCTTAGCATACTGCCATAATGTAGCTACAGTGGTTATACACCGGAATAAAACATGATGCGCACTGTGCTTCATGAATTTGTAACTATATTCAAATGTAAGCACAGACTGCAGCACAGTAATGTATAGCCAGTAGTGTGTTAAGTTAGTACCTAATTAGTTGTGTAAGATATTATGTGATAAATTATTTACTGTGATAACTGCACTTTTTTATGTTTTTATTATCCCTAATGCTTTAATATTTTGATCTGTGATAAACAGCACCAACTGAATAAACTGTGTGATAAACAGCACCTCTGTATATTTGTAAGATGATCAGCACTTTGTATATTTTATTTGTAAAAACCTGTGATAAATAATTAAATTATGCCCTTAGATTAGACTATATAAAGTGGGCATCCCACCCACGGAATGAAAGATGATGAATGTAAGAAAGAACTAGTATGCGGAATGAAAGTACGAGAGGCATAAAAGAAGGAATGGAATGTCAGAGGTAAAGCACAGAATAGGCGCCAAATTTTGTGGCGGGGATTAGTGTTAAGTTAAAAAAAAAAAAAAAAAAAAAAAAAAAAAGGTGTTGGTCGAGGCTCGTGGCTATTAAGCCATTGGCTGACATGACTATCAGTAAAATGATCGCTGTGTCCACATCCCACATGTCGACAACCTCGCGAGCCAAGTCAAGATTTGCTTATCTTTCTCGGCTTTCACGAGGTTTCCGTCATGCGACACGGTAATGTCAACAATCATTGTACGCCTTTCGATTCGGACCACCACCACTATATCAGGGTTATTAGCGATAATAGTCCTGTCAGTGATGATGGACCGATCCCAGTACAATGTGTTATTGCCATTCTCGAGAACTGGGTCGGGCACATACTTATAGTGCGGTACCTCCGATGCAACAAGAGTGTATTTCAGAGCAATTTGCTGATGGACAATCCTCGCTCCAAGGTTGTGCCTATGCAAGTACTCTTCGTTAGCTATAACAACCAGAGATTAGGGCGCACGGTTGTTGCAGTGGTTGAGCGATTGACTACTGCGCCGCGTGTCGCGGGTTCGATTCCCGCACGGAATAAATACTTGTATGACTTACCGATAGTTGTTCCGGCTTTGGGTGAGGTGAGTTTATATGTTTGTAAACGCACCCACGATACAGGAAGAAATTCCTAGTGTGGGGGAAAGTTTAAAAAAAAATGTGTCATATCGATTCACCCAGGCGCATAGAGAAACTTATACCTGGCAATCGTGCCATCCTTCACAATAAATCTCCGGTATGATAATTTCTTCCATAATTGCACAAACACCATTGGTTTCCCCAAAGAGTTCACCGAAACGCAGCCAGGCTACGGACGCTGACTGGTCTACATCGGACCCATGTTGGGGCCGGAAAAAGCGTCCGTGAAGCTCCTTACTCTGTCATACCTCCATGCGGTCGTTAGTGTCAAGCACTACAGGCTTGGGCCAGTTCTCATTCGCCAAGGAAAGCGGGGTGAGTCCCTTCTCCACTGCATCTCGATGCATACCCACGTCGGTGTATAGAAAATATTCCCTGAGATTGCATATCTCGCGGTTGTGGAGGTTTTGGGCATTTAAAAAGCCTCGGCCTCCACACTTCCGCGCGATATACAATCTTATGACTGACGATCGTGGGTGATGCTTTCGACATGCAGTCAGCAGTGTACGAATCCTATTATTATCTTTATTATTATTTGATGTGTATTATTGTTGATTTGAAAAAGTTAAGTATACACTTGTTAAAAGAAATTCCGATGCTGGTTACATTGAAGAATTACCTTAAACCAACATCAGTTTACTTCATTGGTCTCAAGTTCTACTACTCTGGATGCGTTTCAGGATTAAAGATTAGACTTTTATTTTTAAATAAAAAATACTAATAATAACACTAACACTAGATTATAAGCTTTTTGTAATACTAATCCAATGTGGATAACTGGGGGGTGACCATAAGCTCTTAGAGTAAGGTTATTTTGAGATCGCGTAAGTGACAGATGTATACAAGTCATATACATCTGTCACTTAAACACACTCAAAATAACCTTACTCTAAGAGCTTACGGTCACCCCCCTGTTATCCGAATGAAATGAATTTGAATTTCTATTTACTTTTATTTACGTCAGCAGGCTCGCTACCATGTAATAATAGAACTTAACAAAACATAACTATCGAAGTGTGGGTGTGCTTATGCCATCGAGGAATACAGGCGCGATGATATATAACAGAATGAAATAGAAAGGAATGGTGTGGAATGGAATGGAAGGGAAGGTAAGGGAAAGGAATAGAACAGAATATAACAGAACAGAACAGAATGGAATAGAATAGAGTAGAGTAGAAGTAGGCAATTATAGGAGACTAGAATAGGATAGGATACGATAAGATACGATAGGATACGATAGGATACGATAGGATACGATAGCATACGATAGGATACGATAGGATACGATAAGATACGATAGGATACGATAGGATACGATAGGATACGATAGCATACGATAGGATACGATACTATACGATATGATACGATTGGATACGATAGAATACGATAGGATACGATATGATACGAAAGGGTACGATAGAGTACGATAGGAAACGATACAATACGATATGATATGATTGGATACGATAGAATACGATAGAATACGATAGGATACGATATGATACGATAGGATACGATAAAGCACGATATGATACGATAGAATACGATAGGATACGACAAGATACGAGCAGGGCAGAGCAGAGCAGAGCAGATCAGAAACAAATAGAACAGAATAGAGTAATTTAGAATAGAAAAGAATAGGATAGGATACAGTAGAATTGGATAGGTTTGGATAGAATAGAATAGAACAGAATACAATTTATTTGCATAAGAACATGGTAAAGAAGATGGTACATCAGGCGTACTTATTACGAATCCTACTCCTACAAGTATTAAACGCCAAGTAAACTTCTTTGACCCACTTGAAGCAAGATTACTTCTTATTTCTAAAATGTTCCCTTTTATAGCAAAACTTCGGAATCCTTTTAAGTATCTGTCACTTGGCGTTGGGACAGCTGATTAAGAAGTTAAATAAAAATGTTAACCGCAGACATGTAATAAGAAAAGTTCGTCCTGACGTTTTAACTTGGCTGTTTTAACTGATAATTTCTTTTTGTAGGTGTTGATTGGTTTAGCCTGGATTACTTCATCTTGAAGTTGAATAATTTATTATTTTCATGTTTAATTTATAAACTTAGTATTAGCTGTAGTTGTTACTGAGTAGTCTAGATTTGCGCCCAGATGATGATAAAAAGTATCCTATGTGTTAATCCAGGTTATACACTATCTGTGTGCAAAATTTTATCCAAATCTATTAAGCCGTTTGGTGATTGAAACTCAAACATGCAAATTTTTACTTTTATATTATTTCTTAAATTATATAGCAAAAATCCTTTCATCAGGGTTAACTACTGTAGGTAAATGTTATAGTATCAGTATTATATCCCATCTTTTACGTAAATCCTTCCTCCCTTCCAATCCATTAGCACTATCCCGTTAATATAATCTCACTCCCGGAGACTCCAGTATCATAATTAAATTAACTAAGAGAGTGTATCAAGACCAGATGCAGTTGCAAGCAGTTGGACTCATTAAAATTTGTATCTTAATGAAAATAGGGACACCAACTGTCGGCGATAACTTTCGGAATAATGTGCCGAGTTGCTTTTATTTACCGCTTCATTGTCTGTGTGATGAGGTCTAGGCAGTTATGTAAATAAGAAAAATTCTTAAAAAATTCGGGATGGGGGATTCCATCGCACAGATGGAATCGTATAATCAAATTTTAGCCTTGCCGTTTCCAACACCGAACAACGAGACGAATATCATCCGTAAATGGTTGACATCCCAACCATTTTAGGCATACATTCATTCTGCGTACAACAAAGGAGTGGAATTTCCTGCTGGAGTCAGTGTATCCCGATACCTACAGGGTGTCCCAGAAATCGACGTCAAGCCGTAAATGGGTGATAGACCAAGTTATAACAGTTCTCAGAAAAATACGAAAAAAAATCTATCTCATGTTTTAAAAAAATTATGTTCACTTTAAAAATTTACTAAAAAAATCAATCCCTGTAATGGTTCTTTAACTCCAATTGCTACAAATCCCATAATTTATCTAATTTTTTTATTATTATGTAATCTTGAATAATGCTTGTGTAGATTTTTGCCTAAAATTCAAAGCCAACTCCTCCTACTTGGAAGAAAATTAAACTTTTTCAAAACCAAATTATTCAAATTTACTATTTCGCCCAACTTTAACTGACTGTACTGAAAAAAAATATGTACTACGCTAGTTTGGCAAGTAACATGAAAAATTGGCGCATTTAATAAGGATTCAAAAATGGTGTAACACTTGCTAGATTACGTTTTCAATAATTGGTCAAATTTTTTTTGTAAATAGCCTCGGTTTTTACACAAAATGTCCATACTTCCTTAAAATGACTTTAGCTTACCTAAAGCTTTGCTAAAATCCGTTTCTAGTTCGATAGAGACGGAGAGAGTCATTTTACGAAGTGTGAGCGAGACAGAGAGTGACACTGAACGTTTACAGGGAAATGTGGTTCCAGCAAGATGGTTGCCCAGCGCATTATGCCCGTTTAGTAAGAGAACATCTTGATGAAGAATACCCGCTCAGGTGGATAGGGCGCGGTGGGACAATCTTGTGGCCACCCCGTTCACCTGATTTAAATCCCCTAGATTTTTTTTACTGGGGAGCGGTAAAAGAGAAAGTGTACTCAAAAACAATAGAGAATTTAGCCGAGCTGCGGGAAAGAATAACGGAAGCCGTTGTCTTTGTAAATAGGGGAAGATTTGCCCGGAAAATAACCAGATCTTTTTTAAGAAGATGTCGTGCTTGCATTGCCGTCGAAGGAAGGCAGTTTGAACATTTATTGTAATAAAAAAAAAAAAAATCTGATAATATGTTTTTTTTTTCTAAGATGAGAAAACTGGTCCTGACTTAAAGTAAAAAGGTTGAGTCACTATCATAACTTTGCTCTTAAATTACGTAACGTCTCTATCGAACTAGAAACGGAGTTTAGCAAAGCTTTAGGTAAGCTAAAGTCATTTTAAGGAAGTATGGACATTTTGTGTAAAAACCGAGGCTATTTACAAAAAAAAAATTGACCAATTATTGAAAACGTAATCTAGCAAGTGTTACACCATTTTTGAATCCTTATTAAATGCGCCAATTTTTCATGTTACTTGCCAAACTAGCGTAGTACATTTTTTTTTCAGTACAGTCAGTTAAAGTTGGGCGAAATAGTAAATTTGAATAATTTGGTTTTGAAAAAGTTTAATTTTCTTCCAAGTAGGAGGAGTTGGCTTTGAATTTTAGGCAAAAATCTACACAAGCATTATTCAAGATTACATAATAATAAAAAAATTAGATAAATTATGGGATTTGTAGCAATTGGAGTTAAAGAACCATTACAGGGATTGACTTTTTTTAGTACATTTTTAAAGTGAACATAATTTTTTAAAAACATGAGATAGATTTTTTTTCGTATTTTTCTGAGAACTGTTATAACTTGGTCTATCACCCATTTACGGCTTGAAGTCGATTTCTGGGACACCCTGTATAATCTGGGGGTAGTTGGTCAAGGGTGAATAGATTGCTTCTAGGCAAGTTTGTCTTTCTTTCGACCACATCATCGCTTACCATCAGTTTACATAGTGACCGAACCGAGTCTATTTACCAATAAAACCATAAAACCGGCCAAGTGCGTGTCAGACTTCGCACATTACGTAATAATAAACATTTTCGTGTCTCCATATTCTTTTTTTTTTTTTTTTTTTTTTTTATTTGTTATAGGCTCGCGTTTGACCACTATCTCGCCTGATGTTAAGTGATGATGTGGTCGAAGGTGAAGCACGCTTGCCTAGAAGTAACCTATTCACTCTTGACTTGAAGACCCCTAGGTTGTAGCTATCGGGAAACAAAGACGCCGGCAGGGAATTCCACTCCTTAGCTGTACGCACAATGAAAGTATTTTCGAAACGCTTTGTGCGTATGGGTGGGATATCAACCATGTAACGATGGCGCATTGCCGTACGTCTTGTAGTCCGATGATGGAAAGGGCTAGGCGGAATCAAATTGTGCAGTTCCATCGCACACTCCCCGAAATGTAACCGATAGAAAACCGACAGGCTGGCAACTCGTCGTCGGTGTTCAAGGCTCTGGAGCTTTGAGTCGACCAGCGCATCATTGCCGATAAGTCTCCTGGCCCGTCTGTCAATCGACTCAAGTGCGTCAAGTTGGTACCTGGCAGATCCGTCCCAGAGGTGAGAGCAGTACTCCATGCATGACCGAACTTGCGCTTTATACAAGTTGAGTAGCTGTTCAGGCGTGAAGTACCATCTCACCTTCGCAAGGATCCCTAACTTTTTTGCAGCTAATTGAGCCTTTGCCTCAATGAAAGGACCAAAATTGAGGGTCGATGTCAACGTAACACCAAGAAGGTCGAGATGGTCCGTTATCGGCACGGTTACACCACGGAAGGATGGAGCCGGGTGGAATTGGCTCTTTTTTGCGGAAAAAAGACACGCCTGGGTCTTAGCAGCATTGAAACTGACTAGATTGGCATTGCCCCATTCGGAGACTGCCTCCAAAGACAGGTTCAAGCGCTCAACCATGGCCTCCCGAAGAGACCGGACTTGAGGCCCAGTAGCCCGTGCGCCAGACACGTATCTCTCAGCAACAGTGCTGTCGTCTGCATACCCAAAGGTTCCGGGTTTTAGCAGATCATTAATGTGCAGCAAGAACAATGTTGCCGAGAGCACTGACCCCTGAGGGACTCCGGCGTTAATACCTAACTGACCGGACGAGCAGCCATCGATAACCACTCGGATGGACCGATCCCTCAGGAAGTCTGTAATGCAGTCACACAGACCACTAGGCAGACCGAAGGAAGGAAGCTTACCAATAAGGCTCTCGTGCCAGACCCTGTCAAAGGCCTTCGATATGTCAAGGGAGACAGCAAGCGCCTCCCCGTGGTTCTCGATGGCCTCACTCCAGATGTGAATGGCATACGCTAGAAGATCCCCAGTTGACCGGTTTCGGCGGAAGCCGTATTGGCGGTCACTAAGAAGGTCGTTGTCTTCTAGGTATGCCAGGAGCTTATTATTCAGTACACGTTCCATACTCTTACAGAGGATGGACGTTACTGATATGGGTCTGTAGTTGGCCGGGTCAGCTCGACTACCCTTCTTGGGCACGGGCTGAACGTTAGCTTGCTTCCAAGCCTTCGGCACTTTTCCAGTCACCATCGAAAGGCGATATAGGCGTGTCAAGATTGGAGACAATTCAGGCGCACAAGTTTTAAGTACAATTGCCGGGATCCCGTCCGGGCCACTAGCCTTGTTCACGTCAAGGTTACGCAGCACCCTACAGACCTCCCTCTGATGGATGCGAATATCCGACATACTCGTCTCACATCGAACAGCAGAAGGAGGGGGCCGCGTGCCATCAGTATTCAGACGCGAAGATTCCGCAAAGAGGGAGGCAAACAAGTTTGCCTTGTCCTCAGCGGAGTGGGCCAGCGACCCGTCAGGTCTCAGCAGTGGTGGTAGTGAGGGGCGACAGAAGTTTGATTCAACCGATTTAGCCAGGGACCAAAACGCCTTGCTACCTGCGGGGTGTGAAGCAAGTTTGTCCCCGATTCTGCTAATATGGTCAAACCGTGCCCTTCGCATCGCCTTTTTGCAGGACTTGGCAGCCCTGTTGAAAGCTCTCTTCTTCTGACTCACGTCATTTGCCTTGCGCACACGAGCGTCGACCCATGCTAGGTACGCCTTGTGTTTAACCGCGTTTGCGCGGTCACACTCGGCGCCAAACCATGGACGGCCAACGCTGGACACCGTTACGTCAGAGAACGGAATGTAGTACTCCATCCCCCGACGCAACACATCTGTCACTGCGTCAGCGCATGACGATGGGTCCACCGAAGAGAAGCAAGTGGGCCGCCAAGGATAGCATGCGAAGAAAGAACGCATACCATCCCAATCTGCTGACTTGTACCGCCAAACCCGCCGGGTGCCTCTTGGGCTGGGATCGGGCGGGGAGTAGACGGATACAGACTTCACCAGACAGTGGTCGGAACTACCCAAAGGTGATGAAATCGACACTGAGTATCGGTCTGGATCAGTTGTCAGCAGAAGGTCCAGGCAATTGGCTGTATGTGAATCAACATCCGGCACCCTAGTAGCCCCTTGGACCAGCTGGGTGAGATTTAGCGCAATCGAAAGATTTCGCATCTCTCGTCCAGCATGGTCAGTGCACTGGTATGGGAAGAGCCACTCCTGGTGGTGGGCATTAAAGTCCCCCAGTAACACTAGTTGGGCGGAGGGATACCGTAGCTGAGCCACATCTGCCGCCTCACTCAGGTACTGTGCGAGCCTGGTCGTCTCCAGATCACCGCTATGCGATCGGTAGACACAGGCATAGATGATCTTATCCAGACCTGTGTCCACCAGGGCCCATAGCACTGAATAGCTTGAGTCTTCAAGGTCACGGAGACGCCGATAGCAGATATCGTCCCGGGCGTACATGCATACACCAGAGCGTGGCTTGAACATGTGCTCCAGGGTATACCCCGGGTAAGATAGGTACGCCACGTCTGACGGGCATCCAATCTGCGTCTCCGTAAGGAACAAAAGTGCTGGTTTCTCAGTCTCAAGGTGGTGATGGACTGCGACAAGGTTAGAGTGCAGACCTCGGATGTTGCTGAGGTGCACCTTATGTGAGAGTGAGTGCTGCCGCTGTTCAGCTTTTTTTCTCTTGTTCCTTTGCATTATTGCTGTGAGTGAAGAGGAGGGAGAGGAGAAGGAAGTGAGATGAGGTTCCACGCTTGCAACCTACAGACACGCGCCGATAGGACGCCATCATTGGGGGACTGGTCTGGAGACTGCGGGGACGCCCGAGCCCCCCCAGGAATGTCCATCGGGCACTCTCGTCTGGTCGCCAACCAGCACGATGGCGCATTCCGGGATTTTTCGACAGTTGGCGGGGCAGCCTTTCATGTGGGGCTGGCACACTACTTGGGCCCCCAACTACCTGCGGTCGGCCAGCGGCGCACCGTGCCTCGGATCCCGCTACCCTCCGCGACCAGTCTTCCGATACGTCCATAACAGCGCGAGTCAGGCCGGCCTGCCTGCTGTGGAACAACTACCTCGACCCAACTCCTCTAGTGGCTGCACCGAGCATCATACCGGAACACGACTAGGCCGCTTGGCGGTACGTCTTTGCCCGGTGGGTGGTCGCAAGCCTTCGGCCGAAGCCTACCACCAGTTTGTCACCTGATTTGCACCACCCGGGGACCACGTGTAGGGAATCGAAAGGGGTACATTCCTACGGACGCGGGTGACCCAGCCCCCAAAATTCTTGCAATAGTCTTGCACCAGCCGGGGATTGTTCTTGGGTGCTCTTGCGTAGTGACTAGTGCATGCAGGGATAATCACCGATTGGTGATAAATTGCATCCTACATGTCTAACAAGGCCTCTGCGTGTTGGTTTCGACCGCTGGTATGCCTTTCAATGGTTCGGAACCCTAGGTGTACCGAGAATCTCGAAAAAAAAACATTGTCACCAAATTTCAAGTTCATGGGAAATTAAAAAAATCACTAGAACAAAATTTTGTGACAGACGACGGACTGACGGACACGTGAATGACAGCAATAGGATGCTGTTCAGTCCTTTGGGTACGAAATCATAATAAAAATCTTTTTTACAAAAAATGTACTACCGACTTCCAAATAAGAAAACTACAAAGTGAAAAATAACTTTATTTTTGGAAGTCAGTAGTATATTTTTTGTAAAAACGTTTTTTTATTTTTCACTTTTTAGTTGTACTTATTAGACAAGTTGCTTAGTAAGTTACCTTAACGCCAGAATAGATGACTCAAATGTTATAAAACTTGAACATAACCGGTGAAATCTGCGAACCCCTTAAGAGCGTACTGGCGTGATGTTATGTTATGAAATGGTATAATCAATAAACAGATATGCGATTGCAGCAATCCCGAGAGATTCGCCGTTATTTATTGGAGAGTTCTGTCGTATATCTTTGAAGTCCTTCATGAGATCTTCACCAAATTAAAATGGGACCAATTTCGAAACATACTCTTTCAAAAAAAAAAACACACAAAAAAAAATACAATATTCAAAATCGGTCCACAATTGACGGAGATATCGGTGAAAAAAAACAAAAAAAAAATTAAACGTGAACTCGAACATAGAACCTCCTCCTTTTTGGTAAGTCGGTTAAAAAATGAAAAACATCTGGGTGAGATGGAACTGAGAAGGCGGTTTTATTTGTCTCATCAAATTATCTTACTGTTAAGCCAATTTATACGAAATTGGTCAAATCTTCTTGCTCCATACATCTCTGGTAGGACGAGCGGCGACCGCAAGATCCATTACGTCATTTCTAATCAATCTTAGATAAGCCCCATGGCACATCTTGATAAAATTGCTAAGTTTAAAAAAATCGGTGTTAAAATTTGAATTGGCCGAAAGTACAAAGAAATGTACCATTTCCGGAGAAAAAAATAAATTGCGTCATATGATACCGAGAGGATACTTGTGGCGTCAAATAGCACGATGTTGGTAGTTAAAGAAAAATCTTGTCTGCCAGTTCCTGTATGGTCGAAAGTCTCGGCAGTCTATTTCAAAGGTAACGGCTATTCGTATCCTAATCTACGTCATTTGATACAAAAATGAAATTAATCGCAAATGTTAGGTATTAATCCTATATTGAATTATCTACTAGTCTGCCGAAGACATTCTGGCCGAAACTCCTCGGCCCATACTTAAATAAAAATTGGTACTTACAGTTGAGAAAAACAGTTTTATTAGAAAAATATGTGATATATACGCAGGACAGCACGTATAAAATGCGGGGAAAACTCTATCTGTATATCTTTAAATAAATAAATTCTATTCTCTATAAATTATAACTAGCACCACGTGCGGGTGAGGAGGTTGGCATTGAGGATGCTTGCTGTTGATGTCCCCCCTTGCACCTCTTATATTAACACAAGTAGGGTTTATCAAATATAGTAACAAATCGAACTGCAAAAGTAACAAAATAAAAAAGGTCTAGAGATAATACAGAAATATTTGGAAGGACCGTGCCCGACGCCAATGTAATTTTAAAACGTCTAAACTTATATACATCTTCATACATCTATAATTCGTAGCGTTCGTTCGTAGTGTCGTTAGAAAACCTGTACTTATAGTGAGTTTATTATAAGATTGTGTTCCATTGGTGTAATTGCTGCAAGGCTTTCCAGTGCGAGGATAAACTAATAAATAAACTAAATTAACTAAACTTATAGTTGCCATCATCCCAATTATAGCCTTCTTTCTAGCAATATAAATCATCTTTCACAAAATCTATCCAGCTTCTCTATGGTCTTACTAACGTACTACGGCTCAGCCCACGTAGAATTGGTACTTAAATATCTTTACTAATTATAGCTCCTGTAATATATTGATGTATAAGCTATATTACTATAAAGTTTCATCAAAACCCCTTCAGTAGTTTTGCGTGAAAGTGTAGCAAACATTTATCCATACTCACAAACTTTCACATCTGTATATATAAAAAAAAGAATCCCTATTTCCCTTGGTCACGTCATTACTTGAAAACAGCTTTACCGTTTCATTCATCTTTTTTTTAAATTTTCTCATACTTTGTAGAAGGTTCATACGGAAAAAAAAATAAGAAAACATAAAAATTTGGTAGTGTACCTAAACTACCAAATTTTGGTGGTGTAGGTGGTAGGGTAGGTATGTAGGTAGGTTAGATTAGATGGGTAGGCAGAATAGGTAGAAAAAGGTAGGTAGGTACCTTACCTATAAGGTAGGGTATGGTAGGGGTGAGTCGATAGGGTAGGGTAGGTAGGTTAAGCAGTTGACGGGAGCGAAGCCGCGGGCACAGCTAGTTTATAATACAAAGTAGGTAATAAGACATCAAATCCTGTATATTTGGATTTTTGTACATGGATCTCTCGTTCATTGAATGGATGAGGATAAAATTTGGTGACCTCGACATGGGATACTTTTTTGTAGTACGTTCCCGTGTGATAATTGCCGAATTTCACGCGGGCGAAACCGCAAAGAGAAGCTAGTGTAACAATATGCCACAAGAAAAGCTAAACAATTCCTCAAGATAAACGGGCAATATTCCCCTTCATTATAAGATCAGTCTAATTATTATTAAAATATACAAAAAGCCCAATCCCCCTTAAGTGGTGGGGAGAGTGTCCCAATTGCTTAGGATTTATTGTTAGCCCATAAATCTGCTTGCCCTTTTCTGCTCCATTAAATATCATGGAAAATATCTAATAAGGCGGCATAATTTTGTAAGGTTCTGCTATCTGTTGTGTTTTCTTCTATTTTTCTTTGAGATTATATACTTGGTATAGCTTGGTAAGAAAAAAATACCTAATGAAAAAAAAAATGAGTCGCACAAGATATACAAAAAAAAAAACTGAGTGCAGTTGGAGGATACATATTCGCAAGCTAGCTAACCCCCTGATCCTCTGACTGCAAAGCATGATATTTTCTTGTTTACAGCTTTTTAGTTCGGTTCTAAAGCAGTCGGGTTTTTGATTTTTAAATTAACTTTTTTTAGTATTTTTTTTTTCGATTTACTTTTAAACACGACACTCGCACTCTCGCTTTTTTTTAACTTCACTAATCTAAGAACACTTGGGTAGTCAAGACGTATAAATATATCAATGTATTAATTATATAAAGCCGGCTAGCGGTTGGAAAGATATGAGGACATTAAAAATATTACCTACATAAAAACTTACATATCCTTGCAGTCGGGTAATAAAAGACTTTTGAAAAGACCTGTCACAGGCCAAAAAAGCACTTATCTATATAAAAAATAAACTAAATCGCAGCGCTGCTGGTAGATAGCATCGGATTGATGCTAAGCTACGCTTTCTTTCGGGGCAAGCACTTGTTGCAACTTTGGTGTAAAATCAAGTAATTTCCATCTATCTATAATGAAGATTTCGGAGGAAATTAAAGAAACCATAATAATATTACCTAATAAGGAAGAAATTCAAGTGACGGACGCTGAATAGTGTGTTGATTCATCAGCTACGCATTACATCTGTTAAATTATTACAACACTAGCTTCTGCCAGCAGTTTTGCCCGCGTGAAAGTCGAAAATTATCCCGAGGGTACATATTCCTAGGATAAAAAGTATCCTATGCTATTCCTGACTATAATCTGTCTCTGTGTCGAATTCATCCAGATTCTTTCACCATTCAGCCGTTCCGGCGTGATTGAGTAACAAACATACGCACATCCATCCAAGGTTTCGCATTTATAATATTAGTAAGATTAGTGTGATGAGGGTAAACCCCTGCACCCTGATTGCGTAACTTCAAAAAACATTTCATTGTTCATAATTATATTTACAAAAAGTCCGTCTGCTGTCATGCTGTCGAGTACAGCGTTAGCACGCAATGAATACTGTAGAATTGACAAAATTAAAGAGTTTGCGATCGATTCCATGAATTAATATGTTATACAATAAGGCTGTATATATAGAGATGGGAGACATGGAAGATCGAAGTGTAAACGAAAGTTGGAAGGAGATGGCTGGGTGTATTAGGTGTGCGGGGAAGGATATTTTGGGAGAGACGAAAGGTAGGGGCACAATAGATAGGGATACATGGTGGTGGTCAACAGAAATACAGAATGTGTTAAAGGAAAAGAAGAAAAAATTTAAGGAATGGCAAAGGGTAGAACAAGATAATCCTAGTTTGAAAGTTGCAAAAAAGGGTGAGTATGATACTGCAAAGAAAAAAGCTAAGAAAGCTGTGGCTATAGCGAGAGCAAAAGCTCAGGACAAGCTATACGACGCGCTGGATAGTCCAGCAGGCCAAAAGGATCTGTACCGGGTTGCTAGAGCTAGGGAGAAAAGGGCGAGAGATGTCTGCCAGATAAGATGTATAAAAGATGAGGCTGGAATGATTCTTTCTGATGATGAAAAAATTAAGGATAGGTGGAAGGAATACTTTGAGAAACTGATGAATGAGGAAAATAACTGGAGTGGTATGTTAGAAAATAAACCAGTATGGAGTAAGTAAGAATAGAAGTAAATGGAATGAAGAATGGCAAAGCGGTTGGTCCGGACGGAATACCAGTTGAAGTGTGGAAGACATTGCGCGTAGATGGATGGACGTGGTTAGCTTTATTCTTCAATAAGTTGTTACGGGAAGAAGCCATACCTGATGAATGGTGCAATAGTTCGCTAGTGCCCATCTTTAAAAACAAAGGGGATGTGCTGGAGTGCAGCAACTATAGAGGAATAAAGCTAATGTCACATAGTATGAAAGCATGGGAGAAAGTGATTGAAAGGCGGCTGAGAGAAGAGAGTGAAATATCGCAGAACCAATTCGGTTTTATGCCTGGTCGGGGTACAACGGATGCCATTTTCGCAATCCGCCAGTTGTGCGAGAAATATAGAAGTGCACATAAAAACTTGCACATGGTATTCATTGACCTCGAAAAGGCATACGACCGGGTGCCCCGTGAGGTTTTGTGGTGGGCCCTTAAGAAGAAAGGTGTGCCTGGGAAGTATGTACAGTTGGTCCGAGCGATGTACAGTCGATGCAGTACCCAAGTCCGATCTACAGTGGGAACTACTGGCAGCTTCAGTGTGGCAGTCGGCTTGCACCAAGGGTCGGCTCTCAGTCCTTACCTCTTCCTGATGATAATGGACGCGCTGACGTCGGACATACAGGAAGAGGCACCCTGGTGTATGCTGTTTGCCGATGACATTGTGCTGGTTGCCGAGAGTGGCCTAGAGGTCCAGAGTAGATTGGAGATGTGGTGGCACAGACTGGAGAGTGTTGGCTTGAAATTGAGCAGATCTAAAACCGAATATTTGTTCTGCGATTTTGGCGGTCTCTCCAGTTCCGTGCCTCTAGCCCTCGCTGGAACACAAATACCGATGTGCTCCGACTTCCGGTACCTAGGGTCGCTTATCCAAGGGGATGGCGAAATATACCGAGACGTAACGCACCGGATCAACTCGGGATGGATGAAATGGCGACAGGTCACTGGAACAACTTGCGACCCACGGATGCCCCTAAAGTTAAAGGGGAAAATCTACAAGTCCGTGATTAGACCTGTCGTACTGTATGGATCAGAATGTTGGGCTGTGAAAAAGATGGATGAAAAGAGATTGCATGTAGCAGAGATGAGAATGTTGAGATGGATGTGTGGAGTGACGAGAATGGATAAAGTGAGAAATGAGTATATTAGAGGAAGTTTGAAAGTGGCGCCAGTGACAGAAAAGTTGAAAGGAAACCGTTTGTCCTGGTATGGTCATATGATGAGGAGGGATGAAACGCATGTTACTAAAAGAGTTATGAATATAAATGTGGATGGATGGAGAGGGAGGGGACGGCCAAAGAAAAGATGGATGGACTGTGTGAGGAGTGATATGAAAGAAAAGGGAGTCAGTGATAGCGTGACGGGGGACAGGATGGTATGGAAGAAGAAAACGTGTTGCGCCGACCCCAAGTAACATGGGACAAGGGCAGGAAGAAGAAGAAGAAGACAATAAGGCTGTATACCTCGCTCGAAAAAATGGCGTAACGAATCCAAATTAGAAGGATGCTTGGTTAGGACATGACTTTATCAAAACCAAATCATTTACAAACAAAATAATAATAACCTTTCATAAAATCCATCATACGCCAAATGAACCAAGAACTATTAATAAACTCAAAATAACAACATCTCATGCTAATCACTATACATTAGTTAACTAGTAAGGGCGTGTACACACGGGTAATCAACTAAAACAATAGACATATTTCACTGGCGATGGCGTTGCGTTGTATGAGATGTGATCTATTCGCGTAATGCGTCATGTCTGACACTCCCCTAAACAGAAACAACCCGAGTGACAGTGTGCTGGCATGTTCCTGGTATATCATTGTTTGATTTGGTACACTACTGTCTAAACTAAACAATATTAAAAACTACTGTATAGGTACTCTATTCGCTGGGAGAAAAATAAAAGATAAACAAACCATAATAATGGTTTTTACAGTGTCTCCTTTGCTGTCACAAAAATCTAAAATATCATGATATGTTTATTTCATAGAACAACCAAATAAACACATATTATATCAAAATTTAAAAAATTATATCCTTAACTGTATTTTATAACAGTATCAATATGTATAATGTTTATCAAATAAAAAAGTTAATTAAAAAATCAAGAAACCCGACTGCTTAAGAAGCGAATTGATATTTTGAATAATTTTTTTTGTTGTAACTTTTAGCTAACATTTTTTAGAGTTAGGTACCTTTAAACATATATTTTTGAAATCACTTCTTAAAACCCTTTGATTTGATACCCCACACGATGGGTTTTGAAGAAAAATAAAAATTGGGCCTCCACAATATGGCGCCCAAAATTTTTATATTTTCCAATTTCTAATGTAAACAGTGACACTCGCAAGGTTAAGACGAATCGATAGACGTAAGAATTATCAAAATCAGCCAACGCGTTTGGTCTCTAGAACGCCAAATAGAAATAAACATACATAGATATATACAAACATAAATAGACTGATAAACATATTAACCTCCTTCGGAAATTGGGTACAAAAGGTATTATTAAAACTAAAACCAATTGCCGACATTTAAAAGCATCTCGAAAACCTTGAGTTTGGAACTATTATGTAAACAAATTAAAGAGTGCTACAAAAGTAAACATTTATTGTATATTTAAAATTAGTCGGATTATAACCGTTTGACGTTTGTTTGTTTTTCTCCTCAGCGAATAGGGTATAAATACTATAACGAGGTTGTATAGACTGCGTTCCTTTTATTAAGTGTGGCTTTTATTAAGTTACTGGCTGAATATACTTTTAAGAGTAATTGATTGTCAACAATTGTCAAGAAGCCTCGAAGCGCTAGGTGCGTGATAAATTATTTATAATATAATGACGGAATGAATCCAAAACATATTGCAAATATCGTGTCTTTTTTACTAGATAGCCTTACGGGTTATCACAATACTACACGTAGTTAATCAATGTATTATAATAAGATACTTTATCGAACATTGTATAATAAACACAAGACATACGAATATAAAACCTAGTATACATTCAATGAAAGGCACTATCGCGAAAACCAATTTTTTGCAAGGGAACCTATAGATGAGCTGACAGAAAGAAGATTATTATATTTAAGAGTTGAAAAGTATCTCTTCAAACAAAAAGAACGAGAAAATACGTAAAGTCAAAAAAATATTTCAAAAATAACTTAATCATTTTGTTTCTTCGTTTTGACACTGATTATTGAACCGATTGAATTGATTTTTCACTTCTCTAGTGTTTTCCTTAGGAAGTCGGTTGAATTTTCTTGTATAAAAGTTTTGTATTTTTCACTTCTTAGTTGTCATCCCTAATGGGCAAGTTCTATAGTAACAGACATGCGATGGCAGCAATCCCGAGAGATTTGCCATCATGTATTGAAGAGTTCAGTTGTATATCTCTAAAGTTCTTCATCAAATCTTAACCAAATGTCGGGAAAGACCCTTGCAAACACAAAATTTTCAAAACCAACCAACCAATTTTTTAAATTAAGTTTCTTTATTTTATGATTAAATAAAACCTCAACTAAAACGTAACAAGACGGCAACAAACCTGATCCGAAATGCCTAGTCATACTAACATAATTTTAGTTAGCAACGTAATGACTTGATGTGACAACCCTAAGGATTGGCTCATGAATTTCAGCTGAAAATGGCTTTACTTTTTTGTGATGAAGCATATTTAGTAATTAAATAGGTATGCAAAAAGATATTAAATACCTTCGTAAAGGAATAAAAAAAACACTGTTAAGTGAAAAATAACTCTCTTTTCCGAAGTCGGTGTCTTTGGTACCTATTGTTTTCCGTGTTTCGACACAGATTTTGGAACAGAAAGTTATTTTTCGCTTTGCAGTGTTTATTTTGGAAGTCGGTTTGTTTTTTTGTTAAAAAGTTTTTTATTAATTGGAGTTTTTTATTAGTTGTACCTCCAATTGCCATAAAAACCATATATGTATATCCAAAGTACATCTCATGACAGTTCCAATAAGCCCAAACACGATTGGGACACATTGTTTTATTTCGTTTTGCTGTACTGAATTATTCTTACTCTATTTCTTTTATTTAATAGGTTCAATCCCAATGTCTGAGTGTAGATAACGTAGTGTATGAAACTGCACATAACTTGGTATTAAAATATTCGTGTGATACTTTTAAAAACCTCGCCATGTTTTAATACCCCTTATTATGTTCCACAGTTTCATAAACTACTATTATTCTCCTGACTTACCAGCTCAGGCAAATTACGATAAACCAAAACCTACTTAGACGAAATTAAAATTGTATCTTGTGTGTTATTGCATTTATTATTTAAATAATTTTTATCATTAGATACCCCTTGGGGTCATACAGACGTGAGTTTATATTTTAGTTTTGTTGTAGTCTTTTGAGTTAAATGTCCATGTCACGTTGCAGAAGTTTGCCACATTATTACATATACGAGTATTCAATTCAATGATATTGGAATTCTATGGTACGTTTTCGTGTTTTATACTAATTATCTTTTCTTTGATTAATTTTAGAAAAAAAGGGTTTTTTTGGTGGTAAGACGCATTCCAGATTTTTTTGGGATTAAATACACAAACGCTTTAGCAAGCGTTTGTGTATTTAGAACCCAAAATATGAATATACTTTTTTATTTTTTTTTATATATGTTTTATTTTTATATATTGTATCGAATATTATATCGAATTTCATTGAGTCATTTAGTCTCATGGTCAGTTTTTATGTGCCTCTTCAATAAACCGGAGTGGAAGATTTTATTTGCATTCTTTAAATAGGAAGTTTTGAGCTGTTCCTCATGTACCTGAGCGGTAAGTCAATGAAGACACGTTTAATCCTATTATTAATCTGAGATCCCACCGCAAAAATCTTCAGGTACATAATTTGTTTTTAATGAGACTAGATTTTTATAAATGACTTATCTCTGCCAGCGGCTCCGCCCGCGAGTATGTCAAATATTTTCCCAAAGGAACATTTTCTCGGGATAAAACGTATCCCATGTGCTATTCCAGACTATAATCTATCTCATAAAGATGCTTGATAGTTAGATTAATGTATGGTTGCCTAGCCGCAACAGGCAATCTATCAATCAATAGATTGCGGCTAACTGAGAGCTGGTAATATTATTTTACCTATTTTTAACCGACTTACCCAAAAGGAGGAGGTTCTATGTTCGACTTCTTGTGTGTTTTTTTTTATGTATGTTCATCGATATCTCCGTCAATTGTGGACCGATTTTGAAAATTCTTTTTTCTTTGTATGAAAGAGTATGTTTCAAAATTGGTCCCATTTTAATTTGGTGAAGACTTGAATAAGAACTTCGAAGATATACAACAGAACTCTTCAATAAATAACGGGAAATGCTCTCGGGATTGCTGCAATCGCATGTCTGTTTATTGTTTATACCATTTCATAACATAACATCACGCCAGTACGCTCTTGAGGGGTACGCAGATCTCTCATTTCACCCTTTATGTTCAAGTTTCATGGTATTTGGCTAATCTATACTGGCGTTAAGGTAACTTATCAAACAACTTGCCTATTAGGTAGGTACAACTAAAAAGTGAAAAATAAAAAAAACTTTTTTACAAAATAATACTACCGACTTCCAAATAAGAAAACTACAAAGTGAAAAATAACTTTATTTTTGGAAGTCGTCGTCCATAACGCAAAAAAATGGTACCTACGAAAGACACCGACTTCCAAAAATAAAGTTATTTTTCACATTGTAGTTTTCTTATTTGGAAGTCGGTAGTAGGTATTTTTTTGTAAGAAAGTTTTTTATATACATCCCTTTCTTTCAAATGACGTTAGTATCACTTGAAAAACTTATATTTCGACGCTGGAAAGCGATTTTGTAGTATCTTGAAAAAAATGCTAAATTGCTTGTAAATTTTGTTTTTGCATAATTGAAAACAGAAAAAAATACTGCGTTAAAACGGTCTAAGCAACGTTTTCCTACAACATTTTTTTATGATGCGACATTGACATTTTCTAAACTTTTTAACAAAACATATTTCAAAATGCTGTATGTGCTACTAATTTACAATGTTTTATTGATACAGCAAAAATGCTATCAATACTTTTTTGCCAGTTACAACTACTTACTAAAATACATCAATATTGCTGCTTGAAATTGAAATACCTATTGGTGTAACTATTATAAAATGCATGTTAGACATACTCTAGAATGCTAACACTATTGGCATCTGATAAATTTTATTATAAGAAGCACGTGCTCCAATAATGGTCTCAAATATTCAGCTACTTTACGAGTTATGAATTTTAGAAATGGTTTTTTGGCTCTGGTAAAAAGTTAAATTTTTCGATATACTACAAGTTTGCCCTCTTTTATTGATATCTGGAGTTAAACTATATTAATACTAATAATATTATGAAGTTCAAGAGTTTGTTGCAACATTTTTCATTTATGCTCCGCTCCTATTGGTTTTAGCGTGATGTTATATAGCCTATACTAACCTTCCTCGTTAAATGGACTATCCAACACAAAAATATTTTTTCTATTCCAACCCGTAGTTCCTGAGATTAGCGTGTTCAAACAAACAAACAAACTCTTCAGTTTTATAAAATTATAAAAGTATAGATTTGAGCGCACTTAGGATGAAAGAAAACATCACACCAGATCAATTCGACTTTTTCCCTTACCTCACATAGTTAATTAAAATCTTCATTTATTTTGATTGGACGCAACCTGTCTTCGTTCATACTTCTGTGTTTTCAGACCTACATTTATCATTCCTCAGCATCACATATCTAATTATCTTAACAACAACTAAAAGCTTAGTTGTCAAATAAATAGAGCATATTTTACTGTAACACCGTGGTTTCCGGACAGGTATTCGAGGCCAACGCGTTCGGTTGGCGCGAAAAAATTCGTATCACATTGTGGACGCGTCCTCATGCAAAAAACCTTGATTAATTCCCAATAACCAAATGGCGCGTGAGTTTTTCTGAAAAACCACTGCTACTGACATGTTAATAAATCTTCGATAATACCCAAAGATAAATAAATAAAATTGTATACCTCATTAGGATTTTCGTACTAAAATGCTAAAAAAGAAATTCTTATGATGCGACTTGGTCTGTCTGAACGCTCCCGTTGATCTAGTGATCGCAAGTGCTGGGTCCTGGGTTCGATGCCCGAGTCGGGCAAAATTCTATTGGGTTTTTTACCCGACTACCGGAGTATGTATGTATATCCATTACTATAGCACGCTCTACAGGCCAAACGGCTTGACGGATTTTGACATATGAGGTGTCGTTGGATTCGTCTCAATTGTGGGAGTGACATAGGCTATATATTTTTTTTTAAATAGCGCCCCCAGACATGGGGGTTGATACAATTTTCTTTTTCGTTATCCTAAAGATATGGGTATCAAATGAAAGCTACTTAATAGGCAATTCTAAATATATTTATAGTGCAACATTTTTATGTTCCTATTTTGGCACAAATTCAAGATAAGCATAACTTTGATAGCTAGTTAATAATCTTGTACCACATAAGTAACTCGTTCATTACTAAAATTAAAAAGTCTGAAATGAAACCAAATTAATATAAAAACAAAAAACCCAACTGCTAAAAAATAATTAACTGAGAAGAGAAAAATAAGTACCAGATGGGCTATTCGGTCAAAACTTCGTTTTGGCCGACCAAACTTCGTTTGTCACCGCTGGCAGTATCTCATAATATTTAATGTATAAATTATATCTAGTTTTTATTTTTTTCTCTTTTCAGTTAATTATTTTTCAGCCGTCGGATTTTTGTTTTTATATTAATTTCTTTTATTCCATTTGGAATTCCTTAGTAGCAGTCTACAGTCTGGATTTGTGCACGGTTGATGCCAATAGGGTCGCCCCTTACTATATAGAATTTAAACATAACTATAGCAAAATATGTTTGTATTGTTACCAAGGTAAAAGACATAGCAAAAATCATAATGACCCAAAAATGGGCTGGGCATGTACAAAAGTCACCAGGGAACAAATGGTCCAGAATTGTCACTAATTGGTACCCTATTCACAAGAAAAGACGGAAAGAAAGGGTATTCAAAAGATAGAGTGATGACATAGTTGCCACGGTGGGAAATACCTGGAGCAGACTAGTAAGAGAAGGAAACGGAGGAGGCTTTCACCGCCAGAGCGGTCCTTACAACAAAACGCGTTAACGCAGTTTAATAACATATACTAAAAAACTAGAATAAGTACAATACTAACACTACAAATAATGTTTAGAATTAATGTAAACTTTGTGTAAGGAATAAATAAAGCTTTATTGTTATTATTATAGCGAAATATGAGCGCACTATAAACTCTCTGCCCTCTCTGAAATACAGGCGTGATATTATAATGTAGGTAAAGAAAAGAAAGAAAGAAAAAAACATTTATTGCCAACTGTAGCAGAACATGAACAAACACAATTTGGCTCTGAGGCACAATATTGTTCAGTATGGCAAAAGGAGCGGGCTCAGCATATGCTGAGCAGTGTAAAGCATGGCTATTACGCTGGTCAACGCTGATTTACAGCCCGCCCCCTTTCTCACAACACTTTCACTACATTATTGTGATCAATAATAAATAGATAATTTACCCACCCTAAATATGAAATTATACCCACATAAATCACACTGTCTATCACAGCGAGGTATTTCAGGAACTACTTGTAAAGACAGGTTTCGGGGTACTTTTAGGTTTTAGTGTATAAAATAATTATTTAATCGTAATAAAATACGGTGATACTAATTATTTGAAGACGAAAAAAATTCTTTACCCAACAGATTATTTTAAAATGATGGGTGATTTTCGCAAAAGCGGTTGTAGAGTCTCCAATAAATCTGGTTTAACGCCCAATAATAAAAGCTGGTTCGCACAATTAAATAACAGATTTTTTGAACGACCCAATTTTAATGACTGAAAGAAAAATGTACGGTTCAATGGCTTTTAAATTCAGCGTGAAATCGTTCTTGATGAAAATACTGAATGTTTTATTTTAAGTGTTGTTAACGAGTTAAACCAGTGGCTGAGACCTCACCTCTCGTGCTTGAGGTCGTAGGTTCAAAGCCGGACAAGTACCAATGTAATTTTTTAAATTCATAATTACGTACTTTCTTAGTTAACTTGGACACCGCTAACAACGGTGAAGGAAAACATTGTGAGGAAACCTGGACTGGGCAACCTTAATGTTGGTGCCTTCTATGTTTGAGAAGGAGCCTTTGCCCTACAGTGGGACTGTTACAAACTGGTGGATTTATTTTTATTAAATAGTTATAGGGAGAGCCTATACAAAGTGTAATTAACCAACGATTTTCAAAATGTTAATTTTTTCAATGTTTTTATTGTTAAGTAACAAACATACACATTCACAAGGCTCTGTGTATTTTATCGTCTAAGGTTATTTTATTGGAAATGTGATGCTGCAACGAGCGCCAAAAGTACCTATTTAATTATTTGTTTTATTAAGTACTTTTAACCAACTTCAAAAAAGTATGAGATTCTTAATTCGTTGGAATCATTTTCTTCTTTGTTATTTGTTTTCCCCGATTACTCAAAAACGCCTGGAACGATTTGGTGATTTCTTCTTTTGTTTGAAAGATTATACTTTCCAGGTGGTTACATGGTCATAAGATCAGAATGAGATCCCTTGAAAATCGAGGGAACTCCTCAAATATTATAGCCATACATACACCGATTTTGGTATTTTCATCGACAATGCAATGTCATTTGATAAAGTTGAACAGATAAAGAAGACCACAGATGGCCACTAGAACTCCTTAACCGGCTATGATGAAGCAAATACTTAAAAATGGAACTATCGAACTGTCCTAACTTCCGAAATTGAAGTAATTTTACATATTGTAGTGTTTTTATTTGGAAGTCGGTTGTATATATTTTCTAAGTTTTTTTGTTAAATCAACCTTTACCGTCTCACAGCTTAGGTTTCCCCATAGCCCATTGAACACCAATATTGCCAAACAAAAATAAAACTTAATAACAAAACTACAAAGTGAAAAATAACTTTATTTTTGGAAGTCGGTGTCCATAACGCAAAAATATGGTACCTACGAAAGACACCGACTTCCAAAAATAAAGTTATTTTTCACTTTGTAGTTTTGTTATTTGGAAGTCGGTGGTTTTTTTTTGTTAAAAAGTTTTTTTTTTTCACTTTTTAGTTGTACTTACCTAATAAGCAAGTTGTCTAGTAAGTTACCTTAACGCCAGAATAGATAACCCGAATATCATGAAACTTGAACATTACCGGTGAAATGAGAGATCTGCATACCCCTTAAAAGCGTACTGGCGTGACGTTATGTTATGAAATGGTATAAACAATAAACAGACATGCGATTGCAGCAATCCTGAGAGATTTGCCGTTATTTATTGATGAGTTCTGTCGTATACCTTCGAAGTTCTTAATCAGATCTTCACCAAAAAAAAAACAAACATGAAGTCGAACATAGAACCTCCTCCTTTTTGGTAAGTCGGTTAAAAATTACCTACTTAGCTTCCAACAGACAAAACTCAGAACAAAAACCATATTCTTTCCGCATAGTGGTGATCTAATTCCTAAAGCAGTTTATGAACTAAGCCGGGATGGAGGCAACTTTCGGCCACACTAACAATGCGGACGGGCAAACTTCAATCTGACTAAAATTCTGGCATCCTTGCGGTCTTTCCGAATAGTTTCACTTGAAACAATTCCTTATTAATCCTTAACTATGCTGCAAGGTCGCTTGTTAGCTTCTTTGTGACGGTGCGGTGCTCGTAATTGTGGCAAGATTTTGGTATTTTTTGGGAGGTTTTAGTTTTTTTTTTTAATTCTTTGTTTCTGGCAGTTGCAATTACATGGTGTGGCTGAATAAAACTTTAAAGTATATATTAGATCATCTGACATCTGTTTGTGTGTTTGTCTGTGAGCCTGTGTTCTTATTGAATAAATATTTTGTGCTTCTTTTTGTAATTAAGGTTTAAGATTTTGATAATATCAACTTTCAAACAAAAAAAAAAAATCTAAATCGGTTCATCCGTTTAGGAGCTGTGATGCCACAGACAGACACGCACAATACACAAACACACAGGTACATACGTCAAACTAATAACATACCTCTGTTCACGTCGGGTTTTGACAATAAGTAGTTAGTATAACATAAAAGTCCTCAGGTTTAAAAGCAAATTTTCTAACTTAAGATCTTTGCCAAAATCCCTCATTATTTTTAAAAATTTGCTTACTGCAACCAACTTGCACAAAAAATAAGATATAATATTCACACCTGCAGGCCATCCTCTGCCTAACTACACCAAACTACTACATAAATTTTACCAAAACTCAACTAATTAACCAAAACTGTAAACATTAGCACACAAAACATTAAAATACAACAAAAATAAAGAGGAAATAACAAAGTTTCACATAATTACCTCAGTGCAACAGTTTAGTGGCCCCAAGACGATGCAAGAATTTCGGTGAAAAAATCATAACCCTCCTTTTTGGCTTCACCGTAGTCGGTTACAAAAACTTTTGCTCAGGGGCTGTTAAACGCATGTGTACAGTGATTTGTGTGTAGAAAATGCAACTTAGGGTAGTATTTTTGAAATTCCGGTATATCTTATGTCTAAATTAGGGAAAACAGGAATGAAGAAACAGGATGTTGAGTTATTTTAGCTAAATAAGGCCCAGTTTTTGATCCGTAGTTAACTCACCAAATGGTTAATTATGCTAACCAATAGTTTAGATTTTCGGTAAAACGCGTTTGTTTATCAATTTTAAGTCTAACTAATGTTCGAATGATTAAGTCTGTAACTTATTTGACTTTGTTGTTTGTATGCGTCGCGCCTGGCCCAAATAAACATTTTTTTTTATTTCTTTTTTTTAAATAGACGGGGCACAAGTCGAGAATAGCAGAGGTCAGGAAAACTAGCACCAGTCTTTCCCGGTGGAGGCCAGATAGGAAATTGCTTCATGTAAAAAAAAAACTGGTACTCAGCTGCATTCCAGTAAACTGGTAGTCGACCCCAACATAGTATTAAAAGACTGCAGAATATTGAAGTAGGTATCTAAAGATTAAGTACAAATAACTTTCTTTTCTGAAGTTGGTGACAAAAACGAAAAAAAAAGGTACCAAAGAGACCGACTTTCGAAAAGAAAGTTATTTTTCGCTTTTAAATGTTATGTTTTTTTGTTCAAATGCTTTTTATTTTAATTTATTTTAGTTTTGGTAACTTAAATTAACATGAAAAACATTTATAGCCAGAGTGCTCCCCTCAACAACAACAAACCTAAACACGACTGGGATACATTTTTTATTTCGTAGTTCCGGTGCCTACCTTCCGACTTATTCACCAGATCAGTTCTATGGTGCCATTTTTTGCTTCATCACAGTCATTAAACTTTTCGAGATATCTTATACCCAAAACATACATATCATTGAGAAGTTTCAGTGGCCATCTGTGGTCTGCCTCTTCAGTTCCACTTCACCAAAAGATGTTTCCTGAATGCAAATGCTTGTCATGTTGATAATGAATTTTCAAAATATCGATTTTCTTTATTTAGATTAACAGTAATTGTTAAGATGATAAAAATTATGCTTGTAAGTATTCCATATTATTTTTTACTGTAGTTGCGGTACCTACTATAATAAATTGCTGAATGGTCTACCAGCTACCCTCATTCCGTAAATTTCGCATAGGAAAAGCTTCATTACCACGTGAATTCAAAAACGCAATCATTGCCCACATTATAAGGTCTTTCTTCCCATTCCTGAAAATCAAAACGACACAAATCCTTCACCATTTCACACAATAAACACCCCTTGGGCTTTTAACGTTAAGGTGATAATGGCTCAAAATCGAATCGTCATTTTTTATGTTTCAGTACCAAGGTGGAATAATGACAGTAATAAATCATATGGATCGTTAGGCACGTTCCCCTAGTGTTGGGTTCGATTCCCGGCCGAAATGGTATCATCTGTCAATGGGTTTGGGTGACTTGACACGACTGCCTAATGGAGTAGCCGTGTTAAGTAACAATGGAAACAATTATGTGTAGATATGCTTTATTTCTTTCGATTATGAAATATGGGGGTGTAATAATCAATGTGTTATCAAATAACGAACAGTTAAATGTACAAACTTCTACACACATATGCAAAAAAAAATCGACCCCTCTAATACTAATTTTCCATAGTTTATTTTGTTTTGAACATCTTATAAGGCCCCTGTCTTTAGAGAGTGCGCGTGCACTTTAGTTAGGTTATAAATAAAATACTACAAAACATGTACCTAATTAAAAAAAAAAAAAACAAAAAAAATGGTAAATATATATTGTTATTTTTTATTAATTTTAATGTGTTCTATATTTTTTACCAATCTCAATTATTTTAATGATTTTAAACTACATTTGAGAAACTAATTTATACTTTTTAAATTTTATCAGGTACTTACTAATTTAATTGTATAATTTATAACTTATACAATTTATCTTACATTAATACTAGAAATGTATTATTATTGGGCGGCAATGTTATCACAAGTGCTATGTACGCCGTACTTGTCATTTGCATTAGTCCTAAAGTTGTCTTTATTGTCTGTCGATGCTTAATGCATGTGATATGGCTGTACTATTTTAAATAAATAAATGAACATGCTTACCTATCTATTAATTACTAACTACAATACTTTTCTCAATTTACTTTTAAGCTACACTGACCTTCAAAACTTAGTACCACACTTTTAGTTACACTAAGTAAAATAAACCCTGAAGTAACCCCTGTAAGAAAATCTACTTTATCATCGTCTCTCACAACACAAATAGAAACTGAATTTAACTAACACTTCTTTAAAAACCCCGCACTCTGTCACACACATCCATTCGACCATTCGATCGCCACAAAAATAATAGCAAAAACATAAAAATGACAGATGCACGACATTTAACTTGCACATAACACCTATTCTGAAACAGGAAGTCGATCGACTTCCCCCCGAGTTGCGAAGAAAGAAACAAGACTAACAAACATACATAATTGATGGGGGAACGACGTCCCATTTCATCAGTTGTCCTCAAACGATGACATTTGAGATGAGTTTTAAAATAGTTTTGTTTTTAGAGGACGATTTGTCGTGAGTCGTGATGCGATTAGTCGTGTCGTGATGCTATGGCATGAAATGCTTATAGTCTAAGATCCCACCGCTTAAATCTGCAGGATCGATATTGCCAGGCAACCCTGAAGTATCGATTCTATTATTCATGAAAATTAAATAACGCAAAAAAAAACAGATACCTGCTCTACTGCGGTAGGATCTCGTTTTATATTACAAGGGTTTCAGCAGAAAATATAGAGATTAAAAAAAAAAACAAAGCGTTGCAAACTTTTAGGTTTAGCAAATTTACGATAGTTAAATCGAACTTTTTGGATTCGATCTTTATGGTAGGTAATTTAATTTATTTTATTTTACTGTTTTGTTTTTTTATTTTTTATTATCAATAGGCTCGCGTTTGACCACTATCTCACCTGATGGTAAACAATGATATTGTGGTCGTCGATGAAGCACGCTTGCCTAGAAGTAACCTATTCACTATCGACTTAAAGACCTCTAGATTGTAGCTATCGGGAAACACAGACTCCGGCAGGGAATTCCACTCCTTAGCTGTACGCATAATGAAAGTGTCCCCAAAACGTTTTATGCGTATGGGTGGGATGTCCACCATGTACCGATATTTTTTGCACTTAGATTTCCCTTTTTTGCTTAAACTTACAATTTTGCAATCTGATCAGTATTACCAGAAATTTTCTTACTGATTATAAACATACAAACAATATTACGTCTTACAGTTGAGATCTTCAAAGTACAAAATCAAGTAATCGTACAATCTAAAAGTCTTTTTACTAAAAAACGTTTTCAGCTCGGCCACACGCCCGTTTTGAAAGCTTAACAGTCCAGGGTGTTATTATAGCAATAGTTTCACTAATGTATGTTTATTTGTCATACAAAACAGTTACACCTCGTCAGGTTTCAGTTATTTTTATTTAATCATCCATTTAAAGTTTGTCTTTATATGGTGATAGAATAATATTTGTGGATGTGATGACTGACGTGAGCTCTCTATTTGTACTTCATCATTTTACAGAGCGGGCGTTTTTTTACCCGACAGTCAATGAAAGTTTTAAAAATAAGAAGATTGAAGAGTAAATAAGAGTAATGTTTTTCGCGCATATCTTGTATGTTATAATTAAGACGTCGTTACAACAACAACCAACCGGTATTGGCAACCCATGTATTCTTAGATAAGTGACGTTAAAAAAAAGAAACATGGCGGATCTTGGGTGCCATATTGTGGGGTTACAATTTTTTTTTCCTTCGATCCCAGCAAGTGGGTTATCAAAATAGAATTTTTAGAAGTGATTACAAAGTATAAACCTTATATGTTTAAAAGTCATTCGAAAAAAATATTACTAAAAAGTTGTAAATAAAAGAGTGAGTAAAATAAAACCCAATTGCTTATAGTTTTGGTCAGCCAGGTCGCGCATATGTATACTCCGATTGCACAGCATATTTTTCTTCTTGTTTACATGTTTTTAGTTCGTTTAAGCCGTCGGTTTTTATTTTTATTTTATTAACTTTATTAAACTCTTTTTAAGTTGTCACGAAGGCGTTCCAGAAGCTGCGCAATATTTTCTCGTCTCTCATACCGAAGTATCACAAGACGAGAATCTTTGTCCAGTGCTTATTTCTAGTTTTGATGTAAGGCACTTAAACGTGATTGCTTATAATTGGCCCCATCAGAAAACTTGAAGCTAACCAAATACAACTGAGAGAATTTGCTTGGAGTGGCCTGGCGTGATCGAACTAAAAATAAATAAATTTAAGAAAATAAAGAGATCTGCAAGAGAACCAAGGTAACCAACACAGTTCGAAGAATAACCAAATTTAAGGGGCAGGAAGGCAATACACATTGCTCGGAAAACAGAAGCCTATGTTTTCGAGTGGCGACCGATGACCGCTGGAAGACTCAGCATAGGAAAGCCTCCTACAAGGTGGACTGATGACCCAGTACGGGTTGCGAGTCTGAGTCAAGTCAAGAGTCTGCTGGTAGCGAGGTTAGAACCAGTCGATGTAGGAACGCTTAGAAGTTATGTTCAGCAGTGAACGATTGCCGAACTCCGAAACTCAAAATGATTTAAGTAAGTGTAGAAATGAGCATCAAAAGCAGAATGAAAACTACATATAACAATTTAGAGAAAATTTCACAAGTTTTAATGGTTTTGCCAAATTGAGGTAACCCTGCTTTCCCTTTGTCTTATAAGGGAAAGAGTATAAAATATATCTACAAACATAACTTTTCATACAAATCTAGACTAAAATGAAAGCAGTCTGTCACAAGAAGCGGCGTATTTTGTGAAACAATCGTGAAGTGAAGTCTGTAGTCGGCAAGTGTCGAGAACTGCGCGATGAGTATCTTGCTAAATGTGGATGAAGTTATCAAGAAGGTAGATATCATGGAAAAAGCTAAATTATTTGTAAATTTTACTTTTTAACATATAAACCACAAGTAAAGTGAAAGAAGAGATAATAGGTAAGTAATAACAGACACACAGATTGATATTCAATGTTAAATAACGACTAGCGAGCTCAGTCCGTGAATGGGTGAATGATATAAATGAAAAGAGAGTCAGAGAGAGAATGATACCGTGACGGTTGATAGGATGGAATCGAAGAAGAAAACATGCTGCACAGACGCCAAATAAAATGGGAAAAGGACAAGAAGATAACGATGACCCACAATTGAAATGAAAGTAATACAAAAACATTGATTGTATTCATTTGTTCGCTATAAAAACTGTTCAATCTTTGTCTTTTGATTAGTGAGAGAGATTAGCAGTGATAGGAATAGGTAGTGCCTATTAGCCTAAACTTCGAAGAACAGAGACAAGAAGCGGAGACTTCCTTAGGACTAAATTATTTCCGGGACATCATTCTCAAAATTTCGAGACAACACTTAAATACATTTAAAAAAATGTGTTATTTGGAACAAGTAATTCTTTTTTTTTTAAATTGATATAAACTAGTGCTTGACTGCGATCCTACCTGATGGTAAGCAGTGATTTATCTAAAGTTTGCGATTAGACATAATTTATAACTCCATAATAGCCACTTATCCTATATCAGCATATCCTACATTAGTCTATATGTCCCTCTCCTAGAGAGGAGGCCTGAGTCCCAGCAGTGGGAACATTATAAGGCTGATGCAATGCAATGCAAGGATATATCAGCCTAGTGACACACACTGCGTGTGTTTGTATTGTTGTGATCAGAGAGCTCTTCTTAAAATGTGAATGATATAGATGACTTCCGTATTTTTTTCACGTCTTTATCCCGGAGGAATAGGCAGAGACCACAGACTATATCTAATACCTATGCAATTACTAATATTATAAATGTGATAGTTTGTATGGATGTCCATTACTCAATCCCACTGAAAATGCTGAATTTGGCAGTGAAATAGGCTAAGGTGTGCATTAGCACATAGGCTACTTCCTATTAAAAAAAAAGTATAGTTCTCATGGGATACAAAAAAGTAGTACACGCGGGAAAAGCCGCGGGCATTAACTAGTTTAAAAAAAAACACGTGAGGGTTTCATTTCATTCCTTTCACACCACCGATATTGTCTGGCGATTTTTAGGAGATTTCCATGCAAAAAAAAAGAAAGAAAAAATTCTCAAAAATCGCCGGTCGATATCGCTTTGTGTTAAATAAATAATTAATGGGCTCTAAAGGAAAAATAAAACACATAGAATATTGTTGTAATAAACATATGTATATTTATATTATTTTTTAAATATGACGTAATTGGAAACCATGAAACAAAATGTACAGAAGGAAAAATTTTAGATACAAATTTATGTTTATCTATCTGTCATATTTATTTTACTGACTTTGAGGGATGTAATTTTTACTCAAATCAAAGTATAAATTAACCTTTGAAGTATATCATTTAGGACAATCAGTTTTAATAGTGAACTACTAACGGTTCCGTTTTGATAAAGAACTTGATGAACAAATACTATAAAAAATAAAAAAAAACGATTTTAATTTAATCATCGTGATTCGATTCGTCAAGTTCAGTATCAGAACCAAAATTTTCTTTGTCAGATGAATTTATGATATATCTAGTCGCAAACTTTAGGTAAATATAGACGAATTACTTATTCAAATAACACATTTTTTAAAATGTATTTAAGTGTTGTATCGAAATTCCGGGACAGATGTATCGGAAAAAAATTAGTCCTAAGGAAGTCTCCGTTTCTTGTCTCTGTTCTTCGAAGTTTAGGCAAATAGGCACTACCTATTCCTATTACTGGAGATTAGATAAGATCGACCATTGCAAACTTAGAAGACTAACCATGCCTTATTAAAAAGAGACGACAGAAACTTAAATAGTACAAGATACACAGGACTCAGGACCGTTGGAGGAAGTGACGCTTTGGGGAGGGAGATCTATGACCAACTGAGCAGTAGACATCTTTCAGCAAAAACTATGTTGATGATTAAATTCGCATTTTATACACATAATCCACTGCAAGATCGTAATTTTTCAGTCAACTACGCATCCAAAAATAATCTTGGTTCCATACAACATAAATCCACAAAATACAAAAGCACAGTATTAATATCCAAGAGAAATTAATTACAAAATGAAAATAATGTCCTATGTCTTATCTAAGATGTTTTGTTCACAAATTGTAAGCAAACTCGGTACGCTGACAAATAATTTACGTTACAAAGTTTGTCGTGTAATTTGTATTGTAACTTTTGTGTATTGTTCAGACTTATGAATTACGGAGTAAGTACAGTGGATGGGTTTTTCAAGAATTAATTAGTTGTTGAACGTTGACCTTGGCAAAGTAGAGTCTTATTTTGTTCTTGTATCTCAAAGTCATGGCTGAAAGGCAGAGACACCTCTGCACCTATAGCACAGATTTTTCTAGTTATGTGTAAGTTCTAATGCAATAAGGTGAGAGTATATTTGATACTGAAAATCCGACCCAAGGCCCTATGCTCAATGGTGGTGCTTGCAAATACCAGTACAACATATTATAACAGATTACGATTTAGGAATACTTATTTTTAATCCATGGTGCTTGGAAACTATTTTTTTTCCAGCTGTTAATATCCTTTTAGAGCTATAGAGGTAACCCTGCGTTCGGTCTCCTGCTGAAATGGAGGAAAGTAAAAATCACATTTTTTTTACAATTTTTATTGATTATTTTGGATCCAGGGTTTAAGTCAACTTAATCGTTTCTCTGAAACTCATCGAATTTCATGGCCTCGGCGGATTTTGCCTCGCCATAGTTGCAATGCTCGAGAATAGTGTAGTGAAATTGTCCCTAACTAGTAAAACCGAGAATTTGACAGAATATTGTACAATCTTCGAACTATATAAAGACATGTTACATAAAATCAGGTCATGTATTGAATCAGATACCCTCGTAACATCAAATTAGGCGTATCGATTATCATGATTGAATATGGCAGTCGCAATAGGAATAACCACTTAGGCATTCACAGTGGAGCGTCTAGACTCAATTATATTAACCGTATCGAATCCAGGCTGGAATGTATGCCTGGCACGAAATTCTTGGTAATGCTGCTCGAGATTACGATTTCTATATCTATATATAGTTGTATGTTATATATTCGATGACGTGTTGATAATAAATTGATACACCTACATAGTTTCTAGATAATAATCAACCTGTGTCACACCTCTACATGAACTTTCAAAAACGAATAGGTTGATAAACTTGGTAATTTTGGTGAAAATATTCGTTATAGTATTTTTGCCATAAGATGAGTTCCCTGAGAGTTCATTTTTTTCCGTGGCACGCATACTACTTTAGACTAAAAAAATAAACTGGTAAAAAAAAAATTGAAAATTAATGATAAAAAAAATACTGCCTTTCATAATTTACAAAGTAAATTATCGTGATTATAATTAACTGATAATAAATTAAGTACATAAAATAAAAAAGTATAAATTTGAAAAATGTGTAATGCGTTGAACGGAACTTCTGCCTATAGAGATTGACACCACCTACTCGACACTAATCGATTAAAAATAGATGAATCGGAGCGGCCATCTTGCAATCGCGACCGCGTCGCGTCAGTACGAGTGCGTCTGCCTTGTATGCTGTTTGTGTTTGCGTTACGTCTGCTCTGCGTGTTTGTTTGTTTTGTGACTGTTTTGTTGAGTTATTTTGTTGTTACTGTTTTGTTGAGTTTTTTTTTTGTTAATTTTTTCGTTTTGTTGTTTTTGTTTGGTAAAACAATGCCGAAAAAAACAAAAAAGACTGTTCTAAATTCCCAAAGTCGGGAGTTAGTGATTCGTTTGAGGGACTACTTCGTACGAGAGCGTACTAACGGAGGCCCGTTAATACCGATTGATAAAGTCATAGATCGAGTTGCGGCAGCATTGGACATAGGAAAAGCTACCGTTAGCCGTATCACTAAGGAGAAATTTGGTGAAACTGGAACTGAAGACAAGAAGTTGTCCACTCCTAAGAAGCGTAAGCGCAAAGCTCCAATAACTGAAATAGACAGTTTTGATACGGATGCAATCCGAAATCACATTTATGGATACTACGAGAGAAATGAGTTCCCGACGTTATTAAAGTTAACAAAATCATTAAAAGAAGCTGAGCTATTTACTGGAGGTATTACGTCACTATGGCATGTGTTGCACAAAGTGGGATTTGGATGGAAAAAAGTTAATAAAAGAAAAATAATAATGGAGAGAGGAGACATTGTGCTCGCACGGATAGCATTTTTAGAAGCTGCGAAACAGATCCAAATTTGGGACAATGTTATATTCCTCGATGAGACTTGGCTGAATGCTAACCACACTGTCGGTAAAATGTGGACAGATGACACTGCTCATTCCTCCACAAAAGTACCAGAAGGAAAAGGCGAGAGGCTAATTATATGTCACGCTGGGAACGCAAAAGGGTTTATACCTAATGCCCTTCTAGCATTTAAATCCAAAAAAACAGGAGACTACCACGAAGAGATGAACGCCGATAAATTTGAGGAATGGTTCGAAAACAATTTATTAAATAATATAACAGAACCAAGCATTATAATAATGGATAATGCGAAATACCATTCCCGGCAACTTAATAAACCGCCTAGTTCGCAAAATAATAAAATTACCCTAGTAGAATGGTTGAAAAAAAATAACGTGGATGCCGATATGTCGATGTTGAAGGAGAAATTGGTCAAATTAGTAAAATTAAACAAGCCACCGATGCCCACCTACAAGCTTGATGAGATGGCAAAGGAACGTGGGCATCGAGTTTTAAGATTACCACCATATCACTGTCAGTATAACGCGATAGAATTGATTTGGGCTCAAATAAAAGGTATGTAATTACTTATTAAATGCTAAATACAGTGCGACCAAGATCATAATGAGATCGCAAAAATGACGCTTAGTAAGATTTTCGACTGCATTAGTTCCGTTTGTGGTCACGTTAATTACCATCGAGGTCGCACTGTGATAACAATTTTGAAATAAAAATGTGCTTATTTTAGAAATCAGAGTGTAATTTTTTTGGTGTTAAGTCAGTTTATCAGAAGCGCGGTAGCCTAGGTGACACATAATTTTTGTAATATTCACTTATCAGTATGTTTTTATTATTTGCAGGTTATGCAGCCAAAAACAATATGTCTCCACCATTCACGGCAAACAAAATGCTGAAATTACTGGAGGAAGCATGCCAACATGTAACGGCAGAAAATTGGAAAAACGTAGTAGAAAAAACTGAAAAAACTATAAAAGAGAACTGGAATAAATATATCCGGATCGACCGAATTAGGGACCAACAGTTTATCATCGCGGTTGGAGAAGATTCCGATTCTGATATGGATACAAGTTCAAATCAAGAATCTAGTTCTGACAGTGAAGAATAAATAAATTATTAATATTTTAAATAAACTGCGTTTTATTTACCACTAGCTGTCCCCCGCGGTTTATCAGGTTTTAGCTTTGCTCCCGTGATGTTATGTAGCCTATGTCTTATTCTGATGTATAAGCTACATATATTACTGTACAGTTTTATCAAAATCCGTTCAGTAGTTTTTGCGTGAAAGAGTAACAAACATACACATACAAACTTTTACATTCATTATAATATTAGGATATTAGTAGGAAAAAAAAACGAAAATTGGTAATTCGATTTCACTTTCTTTGCCAACTGATTCGATATTATAAAAAAATCGATTAAATTTCGTTAGGTCACATCACTGTAATTGTCAGACAAGAACTGTCAGGGAACTCATCATACGACGAAAACACTATAGTTAATGAGAATTTTGAATTAATGAAAAATAGTTAATGTGTTTGCCAGTTGAAAAGGACCTTAACGTTCAGTAATCTAGTTTCCGTCCCTTCAAGTTTTTTTCGCTTAATGAAAGCTCGAAATGTATTCGGTCCAGAGCTTGATTGGTAGAATCTTTGCTAGGTACTTTATTGTAAACCACAATCTTCTTCCTTTAAACTTTTGTCGAGCTTGTTTACTGTCATTTGAAGCAATGACGGTTTAGGACGTTGCTCACTGCTGACTATTTAATTAAAATAACCGTGACAAGTGCATTGTTAATAATCAATAGGTATACAATGTCGACAAACAATAATGATCAATCAAAATAAAGGTTACCATGTTACAAAACTAGAACATTATTTTATCTGTGACGAAATCAAATTAAGTAACTAAAATCGCGTATTTTAACGTGTAATTAACTTTTGATATTAATTCTAATTGTTTTTTTACTAATTCCTTGTTCCATTTCTTTGTATTAACAAGTAAATATATAGTGAAGCAATTTGTCTTCTTTGAGTCTATTTCCATTAATTTCCGTGACGCCATGATATAGAACTGACGTTGATTGTAACATTTTTGTACAAAACATCTATGAGATTCATTGTACGTAACTATTTTTTTTAAAAATTCTAAAATACTTGGACCAACATTGTTCACGAACTCATGGTAGACTTAAATTGTTTTATACTTAATTTTCGGTATAAACATGCCATTAATGAAGAAGAAATGATATAATTATTTCTTGTAAACAACGTCAATGTCACAGTTTTTTTCACATTTTAAATTTGTAAAGAAATATTGTTTCAGAAACCAAAATGCCATCACATGGATCTGTGAATCAAGAAGTCAGTTGTTTTGAAGGTCTGAATCATAAACCAATCACAGTAATTGAAAATCTGGATGAACCAGAAAAGGCTGGACCAAGAAAATATGAATATGTGTACAAAAACATATTTGTGTTCGGATACTTGCATGCTGCAGCCCTTTATGGATTATATTTATGTTTTACAGAAGCGAAATGGCTAACGATTATATTGGGTAAGCAAAAAAATATAAGAAAGAAAAGAAAAAGAAAGAAAGAAAAAGTATTTAATTGTCACAAAACGACATACAATATAAATATATGCTTATGCTAAACCCTTAACCGTAGAAAAAACTAAAAATAGTAAATACTTAAATAGTGAGAAGTGCCAAAGTATAACAATTCATAAGCATAATCGGCCTACAATGTTTTCTGTGCTGCGTCATAGGTCTACGCTCTGGATGAGAAAGGGTGTGTGGGCCCAGTGCGGTTTGTAGATGCTACATGTTTTTGAATTTTCAGTTTTAAGATAGCAGCTAGCACGAGCTTTTCCATCACCGTTTTGAGAAAAGCTGAAGTATATGACCCAAAAAATTTTAGTCTAATGGAAAAACTTTATTTTGATAACATAGTTTTAAACAACATGGTTTCGTCTATTGTTATTACCATAATTGGGTGAAAAACAGATATGGTAATGGGAAGCCAAATCATGTTACTGATCGGCAAATTGTTCAACGAAATGAAATGTCTGTAGTTTACCTCGCAACAGATTGTTATGTTTCTTCAAGATACTATCATCAATGACAACAAACCTTACAAATAATATTTACTTACCTTGCCAGCTTACCTATCGTACGTCGCAGCAACAATCGGAGTCACAGCCGGAGCTCACCGCCTCTGGTCCCACAAGGCTTACAAAGCCAAACTGCCCTTACAAATCCTCCTCATGGTCTTCCTCTCAATCGCCAACCAGAGAGCCACCCACTGGGTCAGAGACCATAGGGTTCACCATAAATACAGTGACACTGATGCTGATCCCCATAATGCTAGCAGAGGATTATTCTACTCTCACTTGGGATGGCTCTTCGTGAAGAAGCATCCTGAAGTCAAGAAACGGGGAAAGCTGATGGATTTGTCTGATTTGTACAGAAATCCTGTTGTGAGGTTTCAACATACGTAAGTTGTTTGTGATAAGAAAACTTTTGGTTAGAATTTGGAATATCTTCTAGGGTTACCATCTGTAACCGTTTCTCCATACTGTTTGTAATTTAACTGAATTTTAATGAATCAAATCAGTTATTGCCAACCTCTTTCCCATATTATGTTATGGACTAAATAAGAATAACCGCACTGGACTTTTCACACAGTATTTCTAATGTCTAAAGATACACCTTGTCAGGAAACTTTATAAGAATTTAATCTTTTTGCCAGTAAACTTTATTAAATTTGTTATAGTCATTATTGTTTTTACATTTCAGGTATGCCAAACAGCTCGTTCCCACAATATGTTTTGTGATACCAACTTTAATACCCATCTTCCTTTGGGGCGAAACCTTCAACACTGCGTGGAACCTGGTCATAATGCGATACGTCTTTAACTTCCACATTTTCTTCTTAGTCAACAGCGCTGCCCACATCTTTGGCAACAAGCCTTATGACAAAAACATTTTATCCAGTGAAAGTAAGATTGTTTCTTTAGCAACATTTGGTGAAGGTTTTCATAACTACCATCATGTATTTCCTTGGGATTACAGAAGTTCAGAATTGGGGAATACTTGGTTTAACTATACAAAGTTGTTTATTGATTTGGCTGCAGCCATTGGGTGGGCTTATGACTTAAAGATTGTACCAGAAGATATTGTTAAGAAGAGAGCGCTGAGGACCGGTGATGGGTCTCATCATTCTATTGGAGTCGAAGAGAAATGTTTATTTTAGTGAGTGATTAAATTAAAATGTTTATTTCAATTACAAAGGACATTTCGATAGATATTATTGGAGATCACCTTTTAAGCAAGGAATTGCTTTTATTAGGAGACTCCGCACTTTCACTTAACATTATTGTATGCAATAATAATGTAGACAATGTAAACATGCAAGACTAAACAAACTTTTTTACAAAAAAATACTACCGACTTCCAATTATGAATACTACAAAGTGAAAAATAACTTTATTTTTGGAAGTCGGTGTCTTTCGTAGGTACCATTTTTTTGCGTTGCCTGTCCTAATTAATATCCTGTCTTTAAAAATACGAAAGTGTGTATGTTTATTTATTAGCTACTCTTTCACGCCTAGACGACTGAACAAATCTGAATGAGACTTTGGGACTTTCGTGATAGAATTTATTTATTTATTGAAAGAAAGATTTCTTTCCATCACCGCAAAATCTCAAAACTAATAACTAACAAAGATTACTTATATTATATATTGTTGTCGTAAGCGTATTTTTGTTAATTAGCCATGCTTAGTATGATTTGTAATTTATTTTTACTAATGCTAGATACCTTCTTGTGTATTAAATTTTGCGTTATTATCAGTTGTTTTAATTATCTAGATTTAGTTTATTTATATGAAAGGTCTTAATTTTCTCTAATAATTTATGTGCTCGAGCAAAATCCAAAACACAATTTATGCTCCCAGAGTTACTGCCAGTAGTTGTTAGGAGAAAAGGGGAGAGTGAAGTATTTAAAAATGACACTAAATAAGGGTGCATCTGTCACCACAATGATAAAGTAATAGTATTGGTACGAAGTCATCCATCGTGGTGAGTACAAAATGTCAACGAATATCTTGGGAACGAGAGATATTACATCATTATTTCGGTTAAATAACACCAAAGCAATAAGGAAAAATTAAAGCGAAAAGGTGGCCTTAGCCCTGCAGTGGAATAGTACAAACTCACAAACTCATATGACGAAATCCTAATCGAATTTAAATACCAAATAAACTTCTTCCGCCACCAACGTAAAAAACCATAACATATTTTTCATATTAAATGTTCCAGATGTCATTAACAACTAAAAACTCATTATTTCACCATTAAATAATGTCGCCATCGCCATAACGGGATACGATCGTTCCCACTTTAGACCATCGTATATCATAATATGAATATCAAAATAAAACTATGGGAACAAAATCCGGTTACAATACTCTTTGATGGTCACTGTAGTAATTATAACAAATAACCTTCCTTTTATACTAGAATATAAATAGATTATGTCAGTCTCCATAAAATATTCTAAGGTTCTGTAGCACATTTTTCTGAACTGATAGATTTACTTGTAATAAGTAAAGACTTGTTTCAAGAAGAATTTCAAAGAAGATTTGCATGCTAAATATTGTATTCGGTTTTTTCATAATACCTAAAACTGTATTTATTTTATGAGATGTCAAAGACGCCTTGGATAAAATATATTAAATATATATATATATTTATTCCTATATCCAGAAAAAAAAATGATCGAACATTTTTATACCAATAAACCTGTAGAAAAAGCCATACTTGAGGAATACTTGATATTGAGGAATTACTTTAACTCGAAATGAGATTTCCTTCGGTAACAGCAGATGTTATTTTATCATTGGCCAGGACTAGATAAGTAATTAGGTATCCACTATAAAATATAAAAAAGGTAAATTAAATACTCCAAAAAAGTCTCGTTTCTAATGCTTAAGTAATAAATGTTTAGACTCGTACGAGCTTTTTAATAATATTATAATTATAAAATTTTCAATATCTTTAATCAAATTCGGTAAATCCGATTATCGATATGATTGTAAATGTAATAAATTTGGTAACTAATTTTCAGCCACTGAAGTGACGTCATTCCATTAGCTATGGTGATGGTCGAAATGCTAAAATCTAAAGGATTTATCACGTGATATTTTTCTAGCATTTGGCAATCCCATACATTTCATACATTTTCCAATCGCTATCGCAACGCTTTTGCTGCTGTATTGTCACTTATCTTGAACCTTATCTGTGCCTAAAGGCGTAAAACCCATTTTATATCATCACGAGCACGATGATTTTTTTTATTTTTCTTTATTTGTTCACAGAACCCTAACCACCACAAAATCTATTCCAGCATAAAATTTTAAAGCCCCAATAAACGAGTGTGCCAGTTATTTATTAGTGTTATAATACGTTTAGACATTAACTGTGTTAATAAGCTATTTTTAACTAACAAGACAACCACTAAAACCAGACCTTCCGACTATCCTATTTACCATTGGATATATAATCTTTACACTCTGGTCGACCAGTATAAGCGAGGTCTAGAAAGCTGCAGCTAATGTTTGCAGTGAAAGTTCAAAGTATATTGGTTTTTCACCAAATTGGTTTCAAGTAATGTTTAGTTTCGACTCATTAACGACTTTGAAATGATTGATGAATGTGAAGAAGGGTTGTCTGGGGTGTTCTGATTCTTATTTTAGAATTTAGTTTGCTTCAGTTAAGTTTGCTTGCAATTTTGTATGTTTGATATTTTTAGCTATAGCTGCTACCTTAGCTTCACGTCTCTTTATATGAGTCAAAATAGTTTCCTTCTTCCTTTCTTTAATTACATCTGGGGCACCCAGGAGCTATGCACAAAGTGCCATTACATTGGCGATAACGATTGTTGGAATGCCCAAAATGTCTGGGATTTTGATATCGCATGTGAATCACAATATATTTTTCCCTTTTTTCGACAGTTGATATCGCTCATAGAATATCTCTTTGTCTAAGGGTTCTAGGATAAGTATTAAATCCACCTTGGTACCTTATTTTGTGCATAAACTTTAATGAAAAAATTAGTCAGTTAGGTCCGTTGCCATTATGGTGGCAAGATTTGCATATCAGTATATTTTTCTCTCATTTCTTTTCTTCTTCTCATACGTTTTCACATTCTTTAAAAACTCTTTTTGTAAATGATATTGCTAACCTTTCAGCATTCATAAATTCCTGTGACGTAACATCTCCTTAACAGTTTAATTTTACGCAACGTTTGAGAGGAAAACAATAAAAAGGGGATCATTACCAAAAATTATCATATAAATTGAATATGTTCCGTTTACAGAAAAATGTGTGGAGATGCCTTTTTTAATATTTTCTATGATCTGTCCTGTGCAAAGTTAGATTTTATATATCTTATATATAAAATTCTCGTGTCACAATGTTAGTTACCGTACTCCTCCGAAACGGCTTTACTGATTTTTACCAAATTTTATATGCATATTCAGTAGGTCTGAGAATCGGCTACTATCTATTTTTCATACCCCTTGGGTAGGGTAGGTAGGGTAGGGTAGGTAGGGTAGGGTAGGTAGGGTAGGGTAGGTAGGGTAAGGTAGGTAGGGTAGGGTAGGTAGGGTAGGGTAGGTAGGGTAGGGTAGGTAGGGTAGGGTAAGTAGGGTAGGGTAGGTATGGTAGGGTAGGTATGGTAGGGTAGGTAGGGTAGGGTAGGTAGGGTAGGGTAGGTAGAGTAGGGTAGGTAGGGTAGGATAAGTAGGGTAGGGTAGGTAGGGTAGGTAGGGTAAGTAGGGTAGGTAGGGTAGGTAGGGTAGGTAGGGTAGGTAGGGTAGGTAGGGTAGGGTAGGTAGGGTAGGTCAGGTAGTGTAGGTAGGTAAATAGCCAATTGACGGGAGCGAAGCCCCGGGGGTCAGCTAGTATATATATATATTTAAAATAAAGCTTATTTTTTTAAATGGTTTACTAGATGACTAGATGTTTTTCTTCTTATTAGACCCTTCAGAGTGATGTTCAATTTTATAATTTCGAACCCTAAGTATTAAACAGGTTCCTTTTTTCCATTCACATACAGTCTCACTGTTGAGTTTAGTACTCCCCGTGGATATGTGCGTCCCATACCATAGTTTTTTCCAACACAAAAAAATTACAACTTTTTTCCTCTTATATGTGCGTCCCATACCATAGTTTTTTCCAACACAAAAAAATTACAACTTTTTTTCTCTGCATCTGCTCCACGCCTCCCTCTGTTATATCCGACTGCACACGTTATGATTTGTGTGTGAGACGTGTCATCTAATTTCAATGGCGTGTCACATTGAGATGACTCGATTATTATTGTTTACTGGTATTATATTTATATTATTATTGGGCCTAGGAATAGTTAGTCCTCCCGATATATTTACTATGACAGTAAGAATTAAAAACAATTTTTCTTTTCATTCTTATTCATATACAGACATACTACTGGGAATAGTTTCCCTATAGTCTTCTTTACCATTATCATTGTCTTTGGATACTCCATTCTTACAAAAATAATATATATTTTTATGTGTTCTACTCCTTGCCTTTCCCTGTTGTACCCGTTATGATTTGTGTGTGATACGTGTCATGTGATTTCAGTGACGCGTCACATTGAGATGACTCGTTGATTATTGTTTACCTTTCTGTCTTTGACGGCAGGCAGGATATTTTTAATAACAGCAGAAGGGTTGGTATGTTATATGTCTACGTCAAGGGGTAGTTTCATAGATGGTGGGGTAATTAGAAATGAGGTAGTATTATTTCGTTTGTTTTTGTTATTGTAGCTAATCTGAGGATTGTTTACTATACTTTAAATGGAAATAAATTGAAGCCTATTGTCACAAATTAACGGCCCTTAGGAACATAAAGAGACAAACTTAACCATATGAGCCATATGCTACTCAATATGCGGAGTCTAAATTGCTTACCGCTTTCTGGATTGATCTTTTGACATAAATACTGATAAGGTTATGGTACTAAAACAACCTCTGTGATTACCAACATCTCGCTCTGGATGACTCACCTGGTGGATGATTTTAGTTGCCGTAAAAACAGGCACGAGTTTAAAAAAAATAATAATAATAGCAATTCATAAAGTTCATTTTACCATATTTTTTTACTAGTAATTTTGTTTCTACTCAAAAATCACTTTCATAATATTAATATCAGCTTATTGTAAACTATTAAAAACTTAATAATTTAACTATTAAACTTTGCCGAATCCATAACACGGCATAGTAGCCCACCCAATTATAACACACAAAAGAAAATACAAACAGCCTTCATTAACATTTTTAATTTTCTACATCATAGCAACAAATAAACCTACAACAGCCAGCATAAAGCTAAAAGCGACTCTTCCACCAGAACTGGTATTATCTATCTCTATTCTGTAGTATCCCAATCCTCGGGTCACTTTCTCCATTTCCACCAGACCAGCCATGATCTCCTGGTTGTTGGGGATGATACGTTCAGTGGGTAGAAGGAACCCATGTTCACCAACATCGCGAAGTTCGAAGAGGTAGACTATGGGAATCTCTGCAACTCCTTTTACCCAGTCAAAACTGGAGCCGCTTACTTCGTCTGGGAAAACGAAAATTAAAATTAATAACGTCACTACAATATAGTAAGATGAGAAGATAGTATTTTTGCGTTTAAATAGTATTGTATCAGATATAAAACTCAGTTAAAAGAAATGTGTGATGCAAAAATAAGAATTTAAGATTTTGACTTCTTTTCAAATGGTCCTGCAGGCAAATGAGGTGTGATGCGACAATTTTTTTTTTTACATTAACATTAATTGTTTCACGTATCCAATTATAATCAAAGATCAATCTTTACAAAAAACTGTTTCATCAAAAATTATTATATACTTATTACGTGATACATACACACAGATTCAAAATCGTTTTTTTTTTTGATAAATCAATAAGGTACTCACACAAAATATCAGCTGATGTCCCAACAGTGTAGACAGTATTATGTTCAGCTTGGAGTTTATCCATTCCTCTGATGGCAATCTCGTACTGAAATAGTTCAAGTTACCTACATATTCAGTTAATACTAGCTAATATTGTAGCAATCAGGTGCCTTCATTCAAGGCTCGGAACCGGTTTAAAAAATACCGGTTAACACCGGTTTATTTCGGTTTTCCTCCGAACTTTTCTTAAGATCGTGAACGTTTTAAGAACTTTATTTTAACCAAAATTAACCGGTTTATTCGGCGAACGGCACGTCGGTAAACGCGTTGCAACTTGTATGGATGCCGCGCATAGCTGTGCGTCCGTATTAACCGGTTTTTATTGCTCTAAACCGTTTAATCCGAAAAAACCTTTATATAAATACTGTTCCAAATATCGGTTTAAAAAAACCGGTATATGCGAACGAAACCTAATGTAAAAGGTTTTACGTCAAGTACATAATAACGGTTTGAAAATTTAACCGGTATCCGAGCCTTGCCTTCATTAGTAATACAAAATAGTACTGCACTAAAACATCATGATATTGCTACATTTTAAGAATTATGGTTGAAATGAAATTATTGATTTGTAAAGTATTTTTTTTACTATCTCTATACAAAATTGACATAATTAGGACTCTAAATAATGTGACATTCTCTAAGCCATAACGTAATTTGTCAAAAGTACAAAATGTTTAGGATCAAACATGATTTGTTAGCGCATTTAAATCCCTTGGAATGTTTTGACAAACGTTACCACCGATAGAACGTCACAAAGTCAAAGACAAAGTCAAAGTATAATTTTAGGTCATAGTCAAATTACTTTGCCTAGACTATATTTAGTATATTTGCTTACCATATCAGTATAGTTTGGAGCTTCCAACACATCAGCTCCACTTAAATGGCTGTAAGGTACTAGTACCATTTGAGAGTACGAATGGAAAGCGTAATAGTAGACCATATTGCCTTGCTCCTTGATGGTCGTGACGTAATTGGCGATGGCTCGAGATTCAGGTTCCGAAAATTCTATGTGTCCCGCAAAAGTTTCAGCGCAAGGGTTTTGTGAAGCTCCTACCGCTAGAAAATAAAGTGATAATATTTTCAAATGCAAGACTATGCAGGCCAGAGATCTGACTGTTTTTACACCATTATTGATATGGCCCCTTGGGATAAAAATGTTCCCATTTAAAACATCCAAATAGTTTTAGATTCTGGTTTCTGAGATATCAAAATCTAAAAACATTGCCAAAAGGTTTTTTATATAAGCATCTAAGAGATGAAAGTGAATTAGTATTAATATAAAAATCGTATCATTCATAAAAAATGGTTTGTATTCGTAAATTATTTCTTACTAAACAAAAGAAAAGTTAATTCAAGCAATTCGGTGCTAGTGCACTCCTGGACACATTTTAGTCCAAATGTACCTTATCTAATCCAAATAATTGTGTTATTGCTTAATTGTGTCAATATTAAGGACGTAATCAAACATTTATCAGAAAGCGGCTTATCATATTTATGTCTACAATATATATTATTTGCATTGGTTAGGAAGAATATGTCGGGTTTAGTCAATAGTACGGACGTCAAAACAAATCACAAGCAAGCCACCTGTCGGCAAATCAAGAAAAACTGCGCTGTGGCGCGCTTTCTCTAACGACTTGCATGGTGGGGACAGCAGAGTATAGGAGTTGAGTACTGACCGCCTTAGAGCTAAGATGTCGTAGAATCAGTATCGGTCCGTAATTTTAGTAAGCAAGATTGTAACTGTGATTTTTTGAAATAAAACCCAGTGTATCGAATAATTTGTGTTATTTCATTTTCACGACTGTACCCACCGACCAGCCCACACACGATGACTTAACCTAAGGGAATACATTCTGACTTCCCGATGGTTTGTATCTATCGGCCAGCCATGATGCGACAAATATTAGAAGCATTTTTATAGAAATAGTTTTAAAAAAATGCAGTATGTTTGTGATTTGCACATACATGTAAATTAGCTTGCATGCCTTGTGCCATAAAACCTTATGAATGGTGAATATCACAACGGCGTGCAACCCACTTGCACACTCATGCAAGTTACAGGCATGCGTATTTTCGCCTTTATGCTACGATAATACTGATATAAAGAAATTAGCTAGATTATTATAGCCAAACCCTAAGTAGACGTTAATAAGACTTCATAATATCTGTCGTTCAAAATTCTTCTTCTATTCTCAAAACAGTTGTGATGGACTTTCAAAACCATAATATATATTATAGTCTTGATATTAAACTTGATGATATGACATGATTGATAAAAATACTGACCATACATATAAGGCTGAGATGTCGCTTCTAAAACAAATCATTACCATATCTTAACCACATTCAACAGCTGAGAGTCAATATTCCACAAAAATTTGACTCTTTAACGTGGTTTAATGTACTGATCGAGTTTAGTTTCAATGTTAAAACTGGCCCTTAGTAACTTGGATTAATATGAAACGTCTAGATATAGCATGGTGAATTTAGTGTTATCAATCAATTCAAAAATAAAATTCCCTGAGATGACAAACTAAAATGTATTAAAAATATAACCCTTTCCTTGAAGTCGGCTAAAAACAATCGATACTTACACATCCAAACAAATCCGAAGTTTCTGTTCAAATCGATTCCGTTACTGATATCATCACCCTGGGGGCAAGTTGTGAAGTTCAATCTACTTCTGTTCTTCCTCCACATTCTGTTCTGTAACCAAAAAGTAAAAACCTTTATCAGATGTTCTCGATTAGATCAGATGCCAGATATGCACATTTTCCTCTGAACTTTGGGAGTACAAAGTACAAAACATTTATTTACATAGATAATCGGACTTGAAAAACCCATGTCTAGATTTTATCAACTAGGCATGCTAAATAGACACTTGGGTGCTAAGTAAAATTCATGGTTATATTAAATAATACTCACATTGGTAAACGTGTACAGGTATCCATCAGGGTTGACAACAGGGAAGATATGCCATACAATATTGTCAGCCATAAATCTAACATCAGGATCAGTACTGGTTAAGAACTCATTGATTATGTAAGTTACTGTAGCAGGTGAGATCCATTCTCTTGCGTGGATACCACCCTCGATCATACCGATGACAGGGTTGGCTTGCTTTTTGAAGTCAATTTTGACACCCCTGATTGGTCTGCCTTCGACTGACTCGCCGATAGTTACAAGGGTTACCACGTCAGGGTAATCTTCGCCTATTTTGTCGAGCCAAGCAAATATTTCATCTAAGGACTGGTAGAAAGTCCAATCATAGCTGCCACTTCGAGTAACGGGCCGTCTAAGTTGGGCATCAATTTTTCTGTAAGATTTTGAAAATATTTTAATAAATAAAGTAATGTTTATTACGTTGATTTTGATACAAATGCCATGATATCTATAAATAAAAACTTACTCTTGCACATCTTCAATTACAACTTTAGCTGGAATTTCCACACTTTTGAAATAATTCTCGAATTCCGCTTGTTTTGCAGGTGCCACCATGATCCTCACATCACTGTTAATTGCTACTATATCACTCCAAAATTCATATTGGTTTTCTTTTCTCAAATCCGTAAGTATTTGTACTTCATAATCGGAGCCAGGTACTATTTTGTACACTTTATAGTTCTTATAACTTACATAATCTGCATGAATTGCAGTTGCTACAGCTATTAGTAAAAATATATTTTTGAGTATCATTGCGTACAACTTCTTCGTACGTTTCGAATGAAATGAATTCCATGGATAAATTTCCATGATTATCTTTGGTATTATAATTGATAGTATCATTATCTTTAGCTAAGCATTTATTTTATTGATAATGTCATGTTTTATTATTTTATAGTAGTGTTTTGAAATTAGTCCGGGCCAATAAATATTTATAGTTAGACAAATAAATTATTTAATGATAAACTTATTGCACCTATGTGTGCTTACAACGCACTTTTTCTTATTTTAAGTTTTACTGCACAAACAGTACAGATGCTTTACGTTCACACAAATATAGTAACGTCATTGATGTTTAAATACATTAACGGTTAATAAAGACATTTACCATCAATCATTTGATCCACAAAAGTCTACTGTTTAACAAGGTGACAATTCGATCAAATTTTTATTTTTTTTTATACACATTAGGATTGCTGTGATACATACAATCTGTCCAGTTTTGTAGTAATAAAACTTTAAGGTAGTTAAATATAGCTAATTTTATCGATAAATACAGGGTGTATATATCACACGGAGTCCAATCCCCACACTTTCAAAGATAGAACATTTTAATATCTGACTTACTTATTACGATATATCCACCGTAACTTTGGGTGTAGATCTCACAGAGGCGTACATTTATTGATATTTTTGTATTAATCCATAATAATACATTTTTACATAATTTCACAAGATTTTATTGCATTTCATAAAATTCTGCAAAATTTTAGGGATAAATATATATCTTTTACGTTCTTTTTGTACAGTTTTTTTACCAAGCAATACTATAATTACAGTGATACACAAAACATATATATCAATTGAGTATTATAAATTTATAATTTCGATGATTTATAAGAAAACCTACTTTGGAACGATTGTCAAACCACACAATATGTAGTTGACACAATAGGTGACTGGTAGACAATGTCTAAGGCATTAATGCCACTGTTGTTTCTTTGTGCATGATGTTTTAAATAAATAACAAACAAATAAGTAATAGTAACGATTGTCAAACCACACAATATGTAGTTGACACAATAGTTGACTGGTAGACAATGTCTAAGGCATTAATGCCACTGTTTTTTCTTTGTGCATGATGTTTTAAATAAATAACAAACATAAAATAGTTACACTTTGGCCTTTCTTATTTAAACAATGCAATGAAAACACCAAGTAACATAATTGAAGTCAAAAAGAACACACGATTGGCTCCCGATGTCCGATATCTAAAATATCCCAATCTCGACGCACTCTCGCCCATTTCAACGAGTGCATCCATGGTTTCCAAAGCAGTGGGGACAATCTGTCCTGGTGGCAGGAGGAATCCGAACTCTCCTAGGTCTCGAAGCTCTATGAGATATGTCAGGGGGACTTCGACTGCTGACTTAACCCAGTCAAAGCTAGTACCACTCATAGGATCTAGAATAAAACATATATATTGTGAAAGATGAAAAAATATATCAGTGCGTCGTTGGTCTAGTCGTCGCTAACGCTACCGATGAGGTTTTGGGTTGGAATCCTGGGTCGGGCAAAGCCGAAATATATAAGTTAATTTTTCATTTTGTTCTGTCATTTCTCAGTTACAGACAGGAATATAGGTTTATGCCCGGTTGATGGCCATGGCTCGCTCCTCTTAGGGGACTAAAACATAACGAAAATCTGATTTTAATTTCGTACACTAAACACCCAACAGCCCCAATAGCATTAACTGACAGCTGCCAGTGACCTTATTTTTTTAAGTTGGTAGCGCAGAGAATAGTGTTGTAGGTAAGGCTCAATCATAAATGATTCATCGAATCGATGTGACATGACTCCTCAATTTAATTTTACTAATTGGTGTACTTGAATGTTTTATGAATATAAAAGTAATATATAAACATTTATCAGTTTAAGTACACATAGTACATAAACTATTATTGTAATAAGTAAAAAATCAACAATAAAATAAATAAGATAAGATTTATTTATTTATTTTATTTGGATGAAGTCTGACATAAATGAGTTGAAATTAAATAAGAGCCGCTAGTTTCTAAACAAATGTATTTTTTGCCGTGAAATAGTTCCATTTTCGATCTAATTCGATTTTCGACTATTTTTCAAATTTCGACTTTCATTCACTCAGGATACAATACAATTTTTATGTACCTACTCCCCAAATTTCAGTTTAGTCTACGAAATAAATTATCAGAATATAGAGAAATGTGCGTATTCTCTAGGTGCATCTCTTCCTTCGGGGAAAGCAAGAGTGAGTATACTGTGTGACACCCCGCCAAGACAAGCCAAGCGAAGCGCAAAGGCACTATTTTCCTTCTCTCGAAGCGCTTCGTCGTTTTTTTGAACCCTCATAACTTGGGTTTGGAAAAATACACAAACAAAACAGATAAACAAAATTCTCGAAATATGATGTCATTAGTTTACTTATTAAACATATAAAGTTTCAATTGCTTAACTTTTATAGTTTAGATTTTATTGATATCAAAAAACCCCGATTTCGTCACTGACACACTCGCTTACAGATGATCATCAAAATTCTTAGGGTACTTCCTGAAGTCCTAGAACGCTCAAATTTGGCATGTAAGTTATTATTAGTACTAAAACTTGGAACAGTTGCCTCCCAACCCCTTAAACTAGGCTATGGAAGTTTGTATGAGACTTCCGCAAATTTTGATGCTACAGGTCTGAAATTTTACTTTGGTACTCATTGTTATAAATAATAAAATACATATTTCAGAATTTTAGTTACTCATCCCATCCTTTAAATATTGGGGATGGAAAGTTAACAAAATAAAAAAAAATATTGTCATACATGAAAATGTTTTTGGTAAGATATAACATTTCTGATATGGTAGATCATTCAACTTTCAACCTTATCATGCTTTTGCTGGTTACCCGATTAATCGGGGTCGACCCAAGACCTACGTGTTTGACTCTCATTCATCTGTCTCAGCCGTCATTTCAGAGTTCACTTCTCTCTGTAGCCAAATCATATCCTCAGTATTTTTATCAGCGTTTTTTTTTTCATAGTCATCTTCATTCACATAAACTTGGCACGTGTTTCATACTTATTAGATAAGATAAAGGCTACTTACACATAATATTAGCTGATAATCCAACTCGGTACTGTGTTCCATATCGTTTTTGCAAAGCATCAGCACCTCTTGCTGCAACTTCGAACTAAAGCAAAAATGTCAATTATTAGACAATCATGGAGTTTAGGGATAAATTTCTAATACCTACTCAACAAGATAATATGATTTAATATGAAATTAACAACACGACAAAATGACAAAAGTTTGTTGTGACAGACTTCATCAGAAAAATTGTATTCTAGTCCATTCTGAACGACAACCAATTCATCCTCTCGCAGGCCTCTTTTAAGTTGCGTCCCAAAACTCGGTTTTCCGCCACTTGATTTGCAAAGTATTGCAATCCTGCCAAACCAAGTTCCTCTATTGTAAAAAGTTAAAAATATATGGGATTGACATGCGGTATCGAAACGTGTTGCCTGGGCCATTCCGAAAATGTTGGCATTTTGGCTATTTGATCCCTGATAAAATATCACTTTATTTAGAGCTCTAGTGGCTTTAGACAAGTGACATTTGATATAAGCGATGGCGATGGTCGACATGCCAAAATGTAAAGGATTTTTCGTGACATTTCGATAGCATTTGATATTCACACACATTTTTGACATTTTTCCAATCGCTATCGCCTCGCTTTCGATGATAGAATGCTACTTGTGTAGAGCCTTTGGCAGCAGCATCTACATAATATTTTGCAGCAGATGAATTGTTGACTTATATTATGTTGAACGAACTGTTAAACATTTAATATTTCTAATAATATAGGGGTTAGGATATGTATTGTAAATCAGGCTGATGATTACAACCCCATCTATTGGAGGCTTATGTCCAGCCGTGGACGATGAAATGATGAATGATTATTATAACTCCACGTTCAAGCGAGTGTTTTGCACACGGTAGGATTAGACGATATATTCAATGCTTAACATATATCCATACTAATATTATAAATTCGAAAGTAACTCTGTCTGTCTGTCTGTTACCTTTTCACGCCTAAACCAAAGGAGATAGATGGCATGCTGAGGAAGGACATAGACTACTTTATGCCAGTAGGTAGGTAGGTAGCGTAGGGTAGGGTAGGTAGGATAGTGGAGATAGGGTAGGCAGATATGTAGGGTAGGGTAGAGTAGGTTTGGGTAGGGTAGGTAGGTAGGTAGGGTAGGATAGGTAGGTAGGGTAGGATAGGTAGGTAGGGTAGGATAGGTAGGTAGGGTAGGATAGGTAGGTAGGGTAGGATAGGTAGGTAGGGTAGGATAGGTAGGTAGGGTAGGATAGGTAGGTAGGGTAGGATAGGTAGGTAGGGTAGGATAGGTAGGTAGGGTAGGATAGGTAGGTAGGGTAGGATAGGTAGGTAGGGTAGGATAGGTAGGTAGGGTAGGATAGGTAGGTAGGTAGGCTAGGATAGGTAGGTAGCCAGTTGACGGGAGCGAAGCCGCATGGTACAGCTAGTAAATATTATAATCTGGAAAAGGATGAAAAAACACTTACCATGTCAGGATAATTTCCAGAAAGGAGCGCACCTTCAGTACCCAACACATGACTATAAGGTACGATGATCAATTGAGTGTAGGAATGGAAAGCGATGTAAAAGATGATCTCTCCTTGCTCATTGAGGGACTGCACGTATTGGGCTATGGCTCGTGATTCAGGTTCTGAGAAAGCTTGAGGTCCAGCATAAGTGTTAGTGCAGGAGTCGTCTGATGCTCCGACAGCTGAAAATAGTAAATTACAGTAGTTACTTGCGTTTCCAGAGTCTATAGATGATGCAACCAGACCTCGCCGACCTGAGCCAGAGTTACGATTCAATGTGAATTAACTGGGTCATAGGTAATTTTGAAATTAAATTGACATAACTACTTCAATTAAATTTGGAAAACTATGAAAAAAAAATGCAGTGTTAGCGACTTAACTTTAAGTTTTATATTCTCTAATACCAATTTATTTTACCATCGTATGGGCGAAAATAAAAAAAGACTTAATTCAAAAAATCTAAATACCCGACTGGTTAGGATGCGAACTAAAAAGATGTAAATAAGAAAAAAACGAAATCTGGTTTGGTCAGCTAGCTCGCGAATATGTATCCTCCGACTGCGTAGCATGATTTTCTTCTTGATTATGTCTTTTTAGTTCGCTTCTTAAGCAGTCGGGTATATTGATTTTATGAATTAAGTTTTTTTTATAACTTTTTAACTTTAAATACATTTTTTCTTTGAATTAGGTACATTTAAAAATATTATTGTTGTATATTTTTGAAATCACCTCTTAAAACCTTCTAATTTTACACCCCACACGATGGCTTTGGAAGAACATAAAAAATTGGGTCCTGACGATATGGCGCCCAAAAACCGCCATTTTTATATTTTCCAATTTTAATGTAACCAGTGACACTCGCAAGGTTAAGGCAAATCGATTGACATAAGAATCATCAAAATCGGCCAACGCGTTTGGTCTCTAAAATGCCACATAGGAAAAAACACTTCTCTCTCGACTGCCCAAGGAGGAGTTTACTTTCAAACTCCTCCTTCGGCAGTCGGGTAAAAAAAACGAGCCAATCAACTTTAAAATAAAAATGATGTTACTTTGATACCCTATTGTTTTTCTTTGCAATAATTTGAAAGTATACCCGAATTTGCAATTATTTTTTAATGAGTTCTCACTGTACAATTTAAAACATTTTTCTGCAACGAGTAAACGTATTTTTGCGCTGACGTTGATGCAAAAAATTGCTGATATGTCAGGGATTCAAATTTTAAAAATAAAATTGTAGTGCATTCCGTTTTCACGGAGTTCGCTTTAAAAATCTAAAAAAAAAGTTATCATCAAAGTTGCCCCAGACCTCCCCGTTCTACCGGTTCATAATATTTTACCATTTTTCTCAAGTCAGCGATAATCAGAAGTATCCCAAATGTGATCACGTGACAATTTGAACTTTACGGCTATCGTTACTGCCGAAAGAATGTCATTTCATCTATAGCAAAGGCGTAACCCAGAAGTTTATTTTACTTGACCAGGCTATGTTATGTGTGAGCAGTGGTGGCCCTAATATAACGGCCACGACTTACAATTTGTAGGTCGTCGGTTCGAACCCAGGCAGGCGCGCTACTTTGTGTAAATTATTACATCACCACTACTCAATTATTGCTGCACGCTAACGGTGAAGAAAAACATCGTGAGGAAACCGGCATGTCCAACCAAAAATTCGAAGACATGTGACATCCACCAATTTGCACTGGGCCCGCGTGGTAGATAGCGAGAGGAGGCCACATTTAATGTTCCCACAGTTGCGACACATCCCAGCAGTGTGAAAGTTGCAGGAGTTTTCGACTTACTCATCCATTCAAAACCAAAGTTTCTATTGAGATCCACACCATGACTCATATCATCGTCTACTCCTTCATTACAAGCCTTTATACTTTCAGGACTACGATTCTTTCTCCACATACGATTCTGTAAAAGTAATGTTTTGCCCTGGTTACACACAAATGTATTATTATTAAATAATTATATTTATAAAATATTTTTCTAATCGGCTTTTTTTTCATTCAATAACATGAAAATCAGGCTTTTATATACGAGCATTGATAGCAAATCGACTAGATATTTATCATAGTAAGCATAGATACTTACATTACTAAACGTATAAACATAACCATCTGGATTGACCACAGGAAAGATATGCCATTCAAAATTTTCTGCCAAAGCTCTAATTTCAGTGTTATTACTGGTCAAGAACTCCTTGATAATCCAAGTGACAGTGGCTGCAGAAATCCATTCCCGAGCATGAAGTGTACCTTCCAATATTCCAAACAAAGGAATTCTTCCTGGGTGATGATTGATAACGATGCCCTTGATATCTCTGTCTTCTACAGATTTACCCATGACGACTGTGTGTGCTACCGAAGGATGATTTTCTTCCAATTCATCTAGCCAATTGTAGATAGCTTCAAGATTATGGTATTCTGACCAGGAGTAGGATAGATAGGACTGGGAAGATCGTATGAGATCTGGATTAAGTTGATCATCGATTGCTCTGCAAATATGAAGAAAATTTGTCTTAGTATGAATAATGTTATGTATAACTAAAGATAGCTCTCAAAACTCCAATTATCATCAGCCTTTTAATATTCCCATTGTTGGGACACAGGCCTCCTCTCTGTAGCAGAGATTGGGAAGAAGAAGTTGTGTAACTAAGTCCCTAACAACACGTCCAACACGTCAAGAGATTATTACCTAGTGTTTTGACTTGCCATTTAATCCAGCGAATACGTATCAAATTATAATCGTAGTGGATATGCAGTTCTTTTTCTAGTTACCTTTGTATATCTTTGATTACAATTGTTGCTTCAACGTGTCCAGCTTCCAAGTGCTTAACGAATTGTTGACGTTTTTCTGGTGATACCATTACTTTAGCTTCTTCGCTAACTTTGAACCCATCGTCCCAGAATTCTCCAAGATTCTTCGCTTGTAATTCTTCTAATATTTTCACATCACTGTCACTTTTGGGCACTATTTTATATAACATGTAGCCATCGTAACTTTTCTTTACAGCAGCACTAACAATAGTTAAAATTGTAAAAATAAATATAGCAATTTTAAAATTCATTTTAGATGTAATACAGACATCAAGTCCGAATGCCACAAATTTAAAGATAGTATTATAAAATCATTGATTATAACCAAATTATCTGATAAGATTTAGATTATCATAAGAAATTTCCGAAATATATTGTGCCATGTAGTGACTGGCATTTTTTTAGCGACCTTAATTATTTTTATAATCTTTACAATTATTTTATAAAAGATTCAGGCCTCGTCTTTCAGGGTTCATTTAATTTTCCGCATAATATTTTTTCGATCATTTTAGTTCGCTTTGTATGCAGTCGAGTTTTTGTAATTTTGACTTTGACACGTTACGGGTTTTAGTTATATTCCGTTAATGTGACGTTTTATAATGTCCATCAAGCTGACTGAAAAATTATCGCACATTCCTCATTGGAGATTATAATAATTATCAAGAATGATTAGCAGCGCGAAAAAAAAATTGGCAGTCTCTCCAGTTCCGTGCCTATTATAGCTCTCGCTGGAACACCCACACCGATCTGCTTCAACTTTCAGTACTTAGGGCTGCTTTTGTAAGGAGATGGCAAGGTAGACCGAGACGTAACGCATCGGATCAATTCGAGATGGTTGAAATGGCGACAGGTCACTTGAATAAATTGCGATCCGTGGGTCGCAAGTTAAATGGGAAAATTTACAAGTCCGTGATTAGACTTGTCGTACTGTTTGAATCAGAAAGTTAGGCTGTGAAAAAGATGGATGATAAAAGATTGCATGTAGCAGAGATGAGAATGTTCAGATGGATGTGCGGAGTGACGGCAATGGATAAAATGAGAAATTAGTATATAAGAGGAAATTTGAAAGCGGCGCCACTGACAGAAAAGTTAAAAGGAAACTGTTGGTCCTGGTATGGTCATGTGATGAGGAGAAATTAATGGCATGTTACTAAAAAAGTTATGAATATAAATGTGGATGGATGGAGAGGGAGGCGACGGCCACAGAAAAGATGAATGGACTGTGTGAGAAGTTATATCAAAGAAAAGGGAGTCAGTGATTGCGTGACGGGGGACAGGAGGTATGGAAGACAAAAACGTATTGCGCCGACCCCAAGTAACATAAGATAAGGGCAGGAAAGTTATAATTAGCTGCGCAACAAAATTTGGCCGGCGATATAAGAACTGATTTTAATTATGTATTTTACAGCAATGCTTAAACTGTAATTAGATGTTTTGCATCAGCTCTAGTTTAAGACACAGACCAAAAGAAATATAAGTATAAACAACTGAAACCCGACTACTTACAAAAAAAATCACTCTCTGAACTTTGAAACAAAATAATATTCTTAGAGGATAGCCGTAGGTCGTATCATCATCAGCCTATTAATGTTCCCACTGCTGGGACACAGGCCTCCTCTCTGTGAGAGGGAACGGGCCGTAATCCACCACGCGGGCCCAGTGCGGGTTGGTGGATGTCACATGTCTTCGAATTTTCGGTTCTAGGACATGCCGGTTTCCTCACGCTGTTTTCCTTCACCGTTTTGAGAGCAGTGGTGATGCAATAATTTACACAAAGTAAAGCGCCTGCCTGGGCTCGAACCCACGACCTACAATTTGTAAGTCGCGGCCGATACCACTTGGCCACCACTGCTCACTAGGTCGTATGTCACCTAGCAATAACAATTTCTTACTATTTACTGCTAGAATATATATTGTTATGTAAAAACCCGCAGGTGGCAGGTGACCCTTGAGTCCCATGCTATTTCGAAAGCGCATATCCATCCCATACTTTTTGGATTTTACGACATTCGTTATCACTGACAGAATGTCACTTTGTCTGGGGCCCCAATAATAATTTCATTTGAGGCAAAAGCAGTCCTAACTAGAATACCAAATAAAAACTCCGAACAAAAGGAAAATGACCACTAGCAACGCAAACAGGTACATTATAGAATTTCGAATTTAATTTTATAAACTATGAAATCGTATAAACAAAATAAAATACAAGATTGTTCGACAACAGTCCGGACTAAGTTTTGCAAAGTTATGTTTACTTTCAGTTTGATCTTTATGCCTTTGTGTTAAGGATCTGTTTTGTTTGACTGGGGTTGTAGTATTGTTAGCCATGGTTCTCCTTTACTTGGTGTAACTGTCTTTCGGTACAATTGCTTGTGGTACATCTGTAGTTGTTTGTAGGAACTTATGCACAATGAGAATTACTTTGGCATATTTATTCGTTTGTTTATTTTATATTTCAGAAGTTAAGCTATCGCTTTGAGGTTTGCGAAACAGCAAAAATATGGTAGATTTTCAGTTGAATGTCGTTCGACGCCAGTTTTTGGTTAATTTAGGTGAATCATTGATTTTACTGTCTAGTATAATTTTTTGCTTGATTTGGTATTCATTATGCTACTGATGCATAGTTAGGTATAGGTACATTATTTTTATTTAATTTGTTAGTGAATGATAAATCTTCCTCTTTTACTTCATCAGATTTCAAAATTCCAGCTGTATCTGATTGTCTGGCTGACTGTAACTGTTTTTGTGAAAAATTTTCGAATATCAAAAGTCGACTGGATGGTGTTTGTCCTCAAAACAGTCGTAGAACTTACAGCAACGTGGATTATAACTGCAGCAAAGAATTTTCCCCAATCCCAATCCCCATTGTACAAAGCGCCTTACGCACTTGCCGCAGCTCGCTCCCTGGGTGGGTCAGAGCGGCACAATTATATTTATCACCGCGTACCGCCGTGTCCTCGGTCCACGCATAAATCAGCGCACGTACTATGTCGATGTGACGTGTCGTCGATCGCTGATCGCAGCGACTAACTTGCAATGGGAACGGTCCTGTACATTTGCTATTAAGCTTTTGTAATATCGTATATTACTCATGTGTCATTTCATTTATTGCTTGTTTGAAAGGCATAAACATATTATGTATTGTTAGCAATGATATCTCTAATGTAGATTTTGTTTTACAAGTTTTGTAATATGTTTCACAATTATTATGATACGAATTTGTATTTATTTTCTTTGCTGTCATAGTCTTTAATCTAAAATATTTGACCAGTTATTTGAATTTTCTATATACGTCTAAACTGATATGACCCCTGCATGTGGCCAAATGGCGGACCACGGTCCGGATACTGACGGTCGACCAATTTTGTGTGGACTTTAGGTAAACAGTAGAATATAACTGACTTGTGTTACTTGAGCAACTTTGTTATTTAATAATTTATTCTGCACTATTGTTTACTGGCGTCCATCCGACAACGGAAGAGCGCGGAGCGCGAGATCGTTAGTCGAATGAATACAGTTGGAAAATAAAGTTCAGAGTAGGCTTACCGATGAGCATGTCCAAGAGTTAAGGACCAACTTTAGTTCAAACTTTGGATGGCTTGACCCAAATATTTTTAAAATCAAAACCACAAATGAAAGTAGTTGGTTAGATGATCTAAAGTTTTGTCTACGTCATAATGATAATTTTATTTATTTAAGGATCACCAACGAGTGTTACAAAACCATAAAACTTACACAAGATACAAAAATTGGTACACATCAACATTATCCTGTAATACACACTCAATTATAGGCAACTACATATTTTACATAGCCGAGCATACACAGCTTAATATAATATTGATTAAAAATATGAAAAGTATTTAATTAAAATTAATTGACATGTGATACGAATACGAAATAAAAAAAAAAAAACAAAATATTAAAATAGTACCTGAATGTCAAATAATAATAAGAATAATAATAATAAGCGGAACCCAAGAATTATAGACCAATTACATGTTTACCAATGGTCTATAAGATTCTTACATCCATCCTGAGAGTAAAAATTGATAAACACATTGAAGATAATTCAATAATGTCTTCCTCTCAGAATGGATGTAGGAATGGGTCCCGCGGCACTAAGGAGCTACTCCTCATTGACATGGCCATAAGCCAGCAGGTTCGTCGATCCCGCAAGGATCTGTCGACATGCGAGTCATGTATGGGGCAATGGAAGACAGTCCTTTGATATCCGGGATGTCGACCGATTCAGGGGGATGATGAGCCTGTATGGATTAAGCGGGGGTTATTTCAGGGTGACAGTTTGAGTCCACTTTGGTTCTGCTTAGCCCTGAATCCTCTAAGTACACTCCTGGAGGATTCAGGTCTAGGCTATCGGTTGAGAAGAGGTGGTCAGGTCATATTTCACCTCCTTTTCATGGATGATCTGAAACTCTTTACCCCCAACAAACTCCAACTGACGGAGCTACTGAAGGTTACTGAAACCTTTAGTAACTCCATCAGGATGGGGTTTGGTGTGGATAAATATGCAGTCATGCATGTAAAGCAAGGGGAGATTATGGAATCCGAGGGAATTCAACTCTCTGATTCCATACACCTTAGATCTCACCTTACATCTCTCCTCAACTGAAACTTACAAGTATTTGGGTATGTCGGAAGCGTTGGGCATCAACAGTACTAACATGAAGCAACTGCTGAAGGAGCGTTTCTTTGGCCACCTGAAAAAGGTATTAAATAGCCTTTTGTCAGGCGGAAATAAGGTGCGCGCCTTCAACAGTTGGGTCATGCCGGTTTTGATGTACTCTTTCGGCATACTCAAATGGACTCAGACCGAGCTCGACGCCCTCGACAGGAGAGTCCGGACACTGCTGACCGCAAACCGGATGCATCACCCACGATCATCGGTGATGAGACTGTACATTCCGCGGAAATGTGGGGGTCGAGGCTTTTTAAACGCCAAGACTCTTCACAACCGCGAAGTGTACAGCCTCAGAGAATACTTTTTAAAAGCTGAAGTGGATATGCACCGGGACGTGGTCGCAGTGGACAAGGGACTCACCCCGTTGTCCATGGCTAAAGAGAACTGGCGCAAGCCTGTAATACTAACTACTGATGAACGCAAAGAGGTATGGCAAGGCAAGGAGCACGGGCGCTTCTATCGGGCTCTCCATGGGCCTGATGTAGATTTCCCAGCGTCTGTATCCTGGCTACGTTTCGGAGAAACTGAAGGTTTTGTCTGTGCAATTATGGACGAAGTTATCCTGACGAATAACTATCGGAGACATATATCGAGGGACGGGACGGTTGACATGTGTCGGGCATGCCACCGTCCGGGTGAATCCATCAGACATATTGTCTCTGGTTGTTCTCGTCTGGCTAACGGCGAGCACTTACACAGGCATAACCAAGTGGCCAGGATTATTCACCAGCAACTTGCTTTGAAGTACAATCTAGTGGATTCTGACGTACCGTATTACAAGTATGTGCCCGACCCAGTTCTCGAAAACAGCCATGTCACGTTGTACTGGGATCGGTCTATCATCACTCATAGGACTATTGTTGCCAATAAGCCGGATATAGTGGTGATAGAACGATTAGCGCGCCGCACAATGATAATCGATGTCACCATCCCGCATGACGAGAACCTCGTGAAAGCTGAGAAAGAGAAACAAATCAAGTATCTCGACTTAGCACACGAGGTTGTCGACATGTGGAATGTGGACTCGGCGATCATTGTGCCGATTGTTGTTACGGCCAACGGCCTGATGGCCAAGAGCCTCGACGACCATCTGTCGAGGCTGTCATTACACGGTTGGATCAAGGGCCTGATACAGAAGGCAGTACTCCTCGAAACGGCTCGCATTGTGAGGAGGTTCCTGTCTCTGGAGTACTAACCACCGGTAGCTTGGACCCTGCTCCCGACACCGGTGGAGCACCATTATTTTTTTTATTTTAAATGTTTTTTTTTATGATTTGTTTTTATAAAGAAATATTTAAAAATGTAAATAGTAGATGTGTAAAAAATTGAATAAAAGAAATAAGAATAACAGGAATGTCAATAATTAAAATTAGTTAAATTAAACATGTCAACATTTTCATCAAATTATAATGGAATTCAAATATAATTGGAATAAAAAACTGAGATTATACTTAAAATGTCCTAGATAAAATAAAATAATATATATAGTCAATTGGGTTAAGGGCAAAAAAATAATAAAAAAATAATAATTTAATGTTGATTACATTAAATTATTATTTTTTTGCCCTTAACCCAATTGACTTCATAATATAACATCTCTTCTTTTTCTATACTATTCTATTTGTATTTATCTAAGTAACCTAAATCCAATTTGCCCACAAGAATAGGCAGAAACTATAGAACGCCACCTGCTACGATTCTGACAAAATCTGCGGTAACAATGCAGAAGCAGTTGGTATTGTTTTTAACATCCATACTAGATACTACATTATATTACTATATCCATACTAATATTATTAATGCGAAAGTAACTCTGTCTGTCTGTCTGTTACCTTTTCACGCTTAAATCGTTGAAACGATTAAGATGAAATTTGGTAAGGAGATAGTTTGAGACTTTGGAAAGGACATTTTCGCCCGGATATCATTCTTTCATTCACGCACACGAAAATAATAATGCATGATATAAAAAATAGGCTATTTGTATTTGTAGTACTAATACGACGCAGCCAAAGTCGCGGGCAAAAGGTACTTATTAATAAATTAATCAATTAACATCAGATTAGGCTCTTCATCAGATTAGGCTCTTCAGTAGCCTATTACCAAATTGAATCTACAATAATCGTAGCGCCTAATAATATAACTCAATGGGTCAGCAAATTGAATTCAAGTGCGCACCTGAATGTGATCCCGGTAATTACTCACTACATTAGTTCTAGGATATCCTCGTCTATTCATATTACATGTGTTATGAATAGATATGAGCAGAAACAGCTAAGGGATTAAGTACAGTCAACGGCACAAAACACATCATTTGAATAACGAAAATCGCTCTTATTGCTTCGTCATTTACATAGAAACTTTAAAACTGTTTTGACAACCAGTTAGATGAAAAAACGACACTATGAAAGGTTTTGTCAGTGACAATTGGTTCCTGCTCTTATAATTTCAGCCAAAAGACGGCCACTGCTGGACGGCCTCTCCCAAGCTTCTCAACAATGACTGGTCCCATGCGTCTAGCATCCAGCGGACTCCCGACACCTTCATACTTTATATGAATCTAAACTTACCTAATATACAATAATTTTCAATAGCAGCTCTCCTTCCAACATTTATGATTCTCCCTTAAAGGGCTGGGCAGGAACAAAATAATTTATGATCAGCCCAGTACCGCTTAATCAGTGTTTGGTTCATTGTTAACTCGCTCAGCGCGGAATAATGGCGCTATTGTCTCTTAGAATCGCGATAACTTTGTGGTTCAAGTTATAGACTTGTGCATTTTTTTAGACATAACTCGCCATCTCATTCCCAATCACTGCAACTCCCGAAAGCAAATTATCAGTAGCAACTAGCGTCGAGACTGACGAGAACCGGCGAAACGATTCTACTGTCTTGGATTTCACACTTGAATTAATAGGCAAAAAACTGTGAAGGACTAAGTGAAATACTTGTCCTGTTACTACTGATACTGCCCTGCCCTTCCTTGTTACTTCAACATCTCCTCAAATTTTCCATCATTTGATGGTTATCTTATAGATTATTGGGGCCGAGAAGGACCATATTTACAACAGTGTTTCAATGACTTTCTTTCATTGTTGTATATTCTGTCAAAGTAACCTTATTAAAGTGACCTTATTTTGTAAAATGTTTATGAAGCCGTATCCCGTCATGATTATTAATATAGTTATTATTGTTACATTTTTTTGCAGGATGACTTCGGATGGATGGAGATATAGGCTAGGGCAAGAGAAAAGTTAGATGGATTGTTTGAGAAATTTTATGTATGAATAAGAATAGGGAGTGTATGATAGCGTTAAATTACGTCTGCAAGGCATTTGGGCTCTTGTCAAAGTGATATTCTATCAGCGACAACGCTAGGTAGATAGATTTATTTCACTATAAATGTAATTATATTCCCTTGTCTCTTCTTGACACTGACGGTTGGCGGCTAACGTACTTACTCGTTGAAGTGTCATCATCATCATTTCAGCCGAAAGACGTCTACTTCTGGACATAATCCTCCCCCAAGTTTTGCCATACTGATCGGTCTTGTGCGTTTCGCATCCACTGGACTCCCGCAACCTTGACCAGGTCGTCGCTCCACATAGAGGGATGCCTTCCAACGCTGCGTCTTCTGCGTCCACTTTGTACGCGGTCGCCACTGTAGAACTTTTCGGCCCCAACGGCCATCCGTTCTGCGTGAAGTGTACCCAGCCAAAAACCCGCTCAAACTTGTATGATTGTACCACACAAGTTTCTCTATCAAGGTTCCCTGTATCGAGCTTGTTTCAGTTGCATACACTGCTCTCAAATTGATTTTATACTGATAATGATGCGGTGTGCGATTCGATACTACCGACATGTTTAAGGCTTAATTAATTTATTTAAGAAATATTACCGTCCTTTCTTTATACTGTTATCATTATTTATTAGAGCATTCGTATATGGAGCGGTTGGTGGTAACGGTATCACCAATTTGGAATTTAATCGGTTAGTTGCGAATTTGATGAGGTTCAAACGAAGATACAGTGACAATATAAAAAAGTATGCATTGTAACCCTAGAAGGATAAATACACAGATTTTATAGGTAACGTTCTTCACAACGAGCAGCTGCGTAGAACTCACAACCGTGTATGCCCTGATAAAGAAAAAGGGCAACCTAACATTATTTTAAATATAAAATTGAGGTATATACATATTCGGAATCAGGAAAAAGGGAGCAACTGGCTGGTTAAAAAAAACTGTCTTCATTATTAACATTCACGAAGCAAAAGAAATAAGTAATGTTCAAAGGATCATATATAAAAGCCATTTCAAATATATCTGCTTAGTTAGTACAAAGTCAGCAGCCAACCGTCTCTTCAAAAAGTAATCAAAGCTTATAGCTATGCCTTACTTTGATACATAAATTAAATATTCAAAAGTCAACGGACTCAAAACCACAGTTATACCTACTTTCCCCATTATAAACGCAAATGTAAAGTTAATTGACACCGAAATAGCTGGCAAGTGCTTCATTTTACATTTTCCCCTGAATAGCCTTTGAAAAAGGCATGAAAAGGTCTTCAGAGAGTCCAAAACTCTGTAATTACAAACCTGGCCGAAATAATACAGCTAAAAATGATAACATAAAAAATGATAGCACACGAAAATGAAGGAAAAAGTATTATTATAGAAGAGAAGGTATTTCTATGTGAAAAATACTTTCTTTCTTCCATTTACATTCATTATAATCTTAATCTTGAGTCCTTTCAAGCTTGGCTCGGTCATAGTTTTTATATCCGTATATAATTAAAAATCCTATCCAGTTGAGCCCGTAGCAATACCCCTACTACATATTTAAGGAACCGAAAAAAAATTCAAAAGTCATTTGGAAGGTAGTTCTTATTACCTTTTTGACGCTGTTACCTGTCACCACAGAGTACATAATAATCAGACAAGAAGAAACTTTAGACGCTATTAATTACGCTATTATTAAAGCACCAAGGTTCGACTATCTCAGCAATAGTCAGAATTGTCAGGCGGTCAATTTGTCGGAGTTAACACTGTCACGCTTGTTTGGAAAATTTTGACGCTTTCTTAAGAAGTAGCCGTATATCGAGGCATCTAGGTGATCTCTGTGTGTCTGTCCCCACTGAGCTAGTCGGGTCTTGACTGCACATGGGCATTCTGTGATCTCGCTTTTTCAAACTTCTTAAAATCATCGTAACATTCTATGCTATCTCTATGGAAAAATTATCTTCGGCCATAACTGGCAAGGGGAATTTCATGTAACTCTTAATAACACATGTGTCAGAAAAAATCCAGTAAAATTAAACTTCAGTCAGTTGAAACTATCTAGATGTCACACGTGCAAACAAACGGAGGATTCTATTCAAAGTTTCATTCTATCAGCTAGTTAGATCGATTGCTAAAAATTATAAAACGTGCAAATTCCAAATGGATTACTTAGCGCTTAACATTTTGGACTTTTGACAAATCGTTAATGATTCTAGAATATCACACTTTTTCTTGATTTTAAGGATCGAGCGATGTTGTGACACTTGGGGCAGGCCTACAATGTTCAACAGTGGATGTATTTTGGGAGAAATGATGATGCTGAAGGTCGGCTTTTATATCCAGTACTCACATTCCCTTCAAAACAAACTAAACTCGATCGTCAAAAGGGCAAATAGTAAAGGTCGCAGGTGTGACGTTTTTAAAGATATTACGGACGGCTTAGCTTCATTTTATGACGTCATTGTTAGCCGTAAACGTCATTACTGAGCCTCTTGGCTTAAGGAGGCGGAAAATTTAAAGAGAGTGCGAAATGAATCGTTTATTTCAGTTTGAAGGTATTTGTGAGGGCAGTGTTTAATTTGCAAGTTAATACTTTTTTATATTTTGTTCAAAATTAAACAACTAAACATATTTGATGGTATTTATTTTATGTTATATGGAATTTATTTTATGGTTAAAAATTATTTTATGGTTAGAATTTTTTAACCTGCTTTTGAAATCACACATTAATGTGTCTCTAAGATTAGTTCTAGTCAGTTATGATTTTAATGATCACAATTTAATGAAAACACATACCACAAAACTTAACTTAACCAATAAAAAAAAATCATACAAGACTAAAACAGCCCACTCAATCTGGCAAAAATTAGAATGTTTGAAGTAAAAAGTAGTTTGACTGAGAATCTCTTAGCGATATCGTAAGAAAGGTCGGCAAATCCTAAGACATCCACCAATGAGTGTCAATCAAATGTCAGAGTAAAAAGAAATAAATAATCATGCTATATCTTGGGTTAGGTTGGGTTAGGTTACAAACGAAAGCAGCTGATTTTTAGGGCTATCACCATGAAATTGTTATGTTCTTACAAAACTGCAATTAAATTCACACACCTATTATATAAATCCCATCAAATTCTCTTAATTTTCATTTGTAATCGTCATTTCTATGACAAATCTTTACAATGTAATGTACAAATCGTCAATAAGTAATCAAAAACAAAGATAAGAATCACCAGAGAATATTTAACTTTCTGTCACCCTAACGAATTTTATGTTTGACGTCCGAGTATTGTCAAAAAACGACCAATTTTGTTTTTCATCTTTATCTCATAAAAGATAGCTTGATCTCTGCGACATATGTCAAACTGACGTATACGTTATTGTTACATTATTGTTAGCCTGTCAAGCGCAATTGCTACAGTATTGATACTGACAGCTGTCGCAGAGATCAAGCTATCTTTTATGAGATAAAGATGAAAAACAAAATTGGTCGTTTTTTGACAATACTCGAACTTTAGAAGAGCATTAACCAAGATTACTCATAGTAATTGAGCATCATTTTAATTTAGTTTTATTATTGAATAGGGTGTTATGTTCCACTTCAAGCTGCATGTTGCTGGCCGAATATATTAAACTTTCCCTCTATTCAACAACAAATGTTTTGAAAAATAATTTGAATTCGATATGTAATGTTGCGTTTGTTGTACATCGATTTAACCGAGTGAGTACATACGAGTATGAATTAATATAGTTTGAGAAAATAAAAATTAAATATCCCAGGTCATCTCATAGTACTAGAAGAGAAGATTAGAGCAAAACTTAAACATTAAAATGTTTTCTCCTCTGCTGTCAGCTGATGGAGCTGTTAGGAGCTATCAGTGGTCTGTTAGTAAACATTGTACCTTGATATTGGCCCATGTATAGGTCATCATTAAGACATTACTGTCGCTCTTAACATACACAGGAAAACTTTCAAAACACGTTCATTACATACACGTAAACACAATGCATCTGCTACATCATATTTCGTCTGACTACCCTATCAAAACGGGCTGAAACAAAGCCCTGGTCTTTTTGTTTCGCTCATATCGCTTTGTCCGAGATACCAGTCCATACGGCACACCAGAAATAGAGACAAAAAATACTCGGAATTGACTAACCAGAATTTTGATTTGAGTGTGGCAATGTTTTTATGTGTTTTGGCAAACTGTGAGCTTTAGTTAAGTGGGTTCAGGTGACTAGGTTATAAGTAAAAGTCTTTTAGATGTGGGAAAAGAGTTGTTATTGTCAATATAAGAAATTTGAAAGAAAAATAAATAGGCATTCAGGGGACTGCCGACAGAAGTGAACCTTAAAACTTTGAAATAAGAAGATACAGTTATTCTATCAAACGTCCATTAGCACGTCGATGACGCGAACTCATACGATTTTTTTACTTAAAAAAGTAGTATAAAAAGAAAAATAAATTATCTAAAAAAAAAAATAATAATAAGAAGATGCGTACCTTTTCAAACAGACATCTGAATTTGATTTAAAAACAGAACAGTCAAATGTTACTTTTTCGAAAACCCTATCTACAAAATGGATTTTATAGATACTGCAGTAAAGGTAGGCAACCTTAACCATAGTGGGTACGGAAAACGTTCTAAGTATATGCTTCTTTTTAGATGCCAACCGATCCTGTTTCTAGTGAAGTTTTCGAAAGCAAAATGCTAACGGATCCCTAGTATTACTACCGAATTCGTTGACAAATGTACAGATGGTTTTTTTCAGTTCCAGATGATTGTCTATGTGAGTTTAATAAAATATTTGTAAACGGATCCAGGATACAGGCAAATTCTTGGTATAAGAGTGGTTAGGGCGGTTACGCTCTACATCCCATCCGAATCCGAAAAAAATCGGTTCCGAAGTAGCCAGTACTTCTTGTAGGGAAGCACTACATAATTCAGAACCTCTTCAATTCGGATAGAACTCGGAACTCAAATCACGGACTCGGATCGGATGTAGTGCGTAACGTAATGTAAGGTATTTTTTTTTAAAGAAAGAACATAAATTCATAATTACAAGAGCTCAAAATGTTTTCTAAACATCAAAACAACAATACCAACATAGTGCCGCCAACATATCAATTTCAAAACATATCGATAAAATCAGTTTTTAAAAAAGGAACAAGCCATTCGAACGAAGCACACAGAGCGGCAACAAACAATAGGACGGACGCGCGTGATTTACGCTCTACACGGATATTGTTGAAATTCGCATCGATACAGCTTTTGTTTCGCCGTTTGCCTTCTTATCGCCTCTTAGGGATGGGACTGTCGATACTTTTACCGTGTTTATACTTTCACTTTGATTTATTGGTATGCTTTAGTTTTTTTCTGAGCAGAGTTTTTTATTGAAGTGGGGAGCCCTGTGAAATGTAACTTATTGAAATTAAATGTCTGTTTTTAATGTAAGGCGACTTAGATACATCAGTTTTACGACTTGATTCGATGTCTCTAAGGTGAATTATTGGCTACTTCCCATTTGGTAAACTTCCCATTTCGTAAACCTCAAACTGTACCTACTAAAAAGTTGCGTTTGGTAAACATTTCGTTACTTCATACATTTAATCCCATTTGGTAAACTTTGTTAGTATTGTTATTTTTGTACGGTACAGTCAGTGTCAAATTAGTATTAAATTAGAGATGTATATATTTTTAAATGCTTCAGTCTTGAGATAGTATCTCGACCATCAAAAAGAATGGCTGATCAAGAAGAAGTAAAAAAAACGTATTAAAGTCTGTAAAAATACCACGATGCTACTAAAAATACCACGTGCTTTTCCCGCAAAAGAAGCACCGAGCGGGTTCTCAGGTAGGGATTTATTGTCCTTACCATCGTTTTAAACAAAAGGTGTGAATGAGATAGACATAAGTAAGTATACGTAAATTATATCTATTACCGGGTTTAACTTATCAGTTCACTCGTTTTATGCATAGTGCAAGGTCGTTGCAATGTCGGGTGAGGGATCTTCTAGTGGTGCAGTGAATTTAAAAATTATTAATAGTACACGAGGCGGTGAAATTTTATTACGCGCTGGGCATCAATATTATAAACAGAAAAATAATAAGGAATCAAGTTGGTGGCGCTGTGTTAATAGAAAAGATGGATGTTCAGCAAGTGTAACTTTGAATTCAAATCGAAGCCATGTATTAAGAGAAAATGCTCACTGCAGTTCTTGTATTCCGAATTTTGAAAAAAATGAAGTGAAAGTAGCCATCGAAAAATGTAAACAAACTATATGTGAAGATCTGAAGCCGATTCCAGCTACATACAGGAAATGTACTAAAAAGCTGAAAGATAATGGTAATGAAATTATTAAAGAATTACCAAATTTTGACAAAGTTAAAAGCAGTTTGTATAGACACAGAAATAGACAACTAGGAATCACAAAATCTCAGCACTCTAACTCTACAGAAATCGTGATTCCTGACCGTTTTAAAGACAATTTATTGTTTGATGAGATTGACGGTGAAAATAGAATGATTGTGTTTGGTTCAAAGAGTGCAATTGCACATTTAAATGACGTCCGTCACTACTTTGCGGACGGAACGTTCAAATGTTGTGCAAAGCCGTTTCTTCAACTATACGTTGTACACGGAGACATAGGAAGTACAGAAACTGGGACAAATATTGTACCATTTTTTTATGCAGTGTTGACAAACAAAGAAGAAACTACATATGAAAGACTGTTTTACAAACTAAAATTTCATTTACCAGAGTGGACAGCCGATATTATTACCTTGGATTTCGAAAAAGCTCCAATAAATGCAATTAAAAAGACATTTCCAAACATAATTGTTAAGGGGTGTTTTGTTCACTTTGGCAGAGCGCTATTAAGAAAGGCAAAATCTCTTGGCTTATTACAACATGAAGAATCTCACTATCACGTCAAACTATGTATGGCTCTGGCACATTTACCAAAAGAAGACATAAACGATGGATGGCTATACGTTATGAGTCAAAGGTAAATTAATTTTGCAGTATTGAAATGAACGCGTTTAGTTCTGGATATTTCTTCTACCGCCATTTTCTACAGCCATTTTTATGCGTTAGAAACTAGGTAATATATGGTTTTTCGTATCATAATCTTCAACGAATTAATTCTGTTACAGTTTTGAAGAAAAAGCTATAACTGAATTCAATGATTACTTTGTGGATCAGTGGTTGGAAAATGAAGATATGATGAATATTTGGTGCTGCTACGCACAAAGACACCGCACTACAAACCTCATGGAATCTTGGAATTGGAGTTTCAATAGTGAAATTGGAAAAAGGCCATCAATTCTTTTATTTTTCGAAACGATATCAGGCAATATTAAACATTATGAAAATCTTCTGAAAAGGTACATATTTTTGTTTCAATGACCTGTATTTTTAGGCGACACATATGATAAAAATTATACATTATTACTTTAATTAATCATAACAATTTTTTACAGCTTTTATAATAATGGAGAAAGTATATCAAAACGAAGAAAAAAATCTATCCAAAATGATATACGAATTAACAATATTCTCGGCGATTACAAAAGTGGAAAAATATCATTGGAAAATTGTTTGAACGAATTATCAAGAATTGCTTGTATCACTTTATAATTTATTTATTGATTTTTAACTTTGTAGTGTAGGTAGTAAATTTTTTATGTTAATATTCCAAATCTGTGATTATATTTTATAGTTGATTTTGTGTGTAATTTTTAATGTTAATGTACCAAATCTGTGATTATTATTTGTTTTTATATTTAAAAGTTGATTTTGCATGTATTTTTTATGTTATTGTACCAAATCTGTGATTATTATTGTTTTTATATTTTATAGTTGATTTAGTATGTATTTTTTTACGTTAACGTACCAAATCAGTGACTGTTTATTTTTATATTTTATAAGTAGTTGATTTCGTATGTATTTTTTTATGTTAATGTACATTAACATAAAAAGATAGTACCAAATCTGTGATTATTGTTTTTTTATATAAGTTGATTTCGCATCTAGATTGACTTATGTTATTAAAAAAATAAAACTTGTCATCGAAATAGTCAAATCGAACTGTGATTTTTCTTAAATTTTTTGAAAGTTATTTGTACACCCCACTTTTTATTTCTGTTTTTAAATATCAATATGTGTAAATGGCATACGTACACATAATCCGACTATTGTACCTGTGATTAAAAATATTTAACAAAATAAATGACAATGTTATCATTAGTTTCGTTTTTCTTTTTTTACTTGACTGTACCCATTTCATCTGAAAGTTTACCAAATGGGATATAACACAAAAGAATATTGAAATGTTTTCGAAATGGGACTAAATGTATGAAATGTATAATGTTTACCAAACGCAACTTTTTAGTAGGTACAGTTTGAGGTTTACGAAATGGGAAGTTTACCAAATGGGAAGTAGCCGAATTATTGGGATATTCCAGATGACAAAAAGGCCACTTAGTAGTAATTAAATTTGATTGCCGTAAATAGCAAACATCTATACAATTTACTACGCATAAAGATTCAGGAATACAAAAAAACCATGTTAATAAAAAAAAATACAAAGATTTTCAATGTAACATTTCAATACTGTACCTAGTACTTAATATGCTGTCGTAGCACAAAAAAACCCTGTCACGTTAAGGTATCGTTAATAATTTAAACCATGAATAATTAAATAATATCGATTACTACCTAACAACCCTAAACTAGGACAGTAGCCCGCATGGTGCATCCGCGCTATACCAAAATAGTAAACGCATTCGTATGCCGTACGGTACAATGTTTGGTTCACATAGTTACGTAATCTAGTTAAGATCTGTGATCTGTTCAAAGCTTGAGAGAAAATGTTAGCCGTTGAATTGTATTGATGGAATATACCTACTTCTAATACCGTCACTACAAATTCTTATAATTTATCTTGTCATTGAAATATTAATAGGAATAGCTCTCGAAACATATACTTTTTTGCCTATTTTCATACCTTTTTTTACGAAATTGTCTTACTTACTTGTAAATAATACCAGTGTAAAAAAATTAGACCCATATTCCAAATCAGTTTGAGTGATTTCAAGTCGACTTACTCAGCAGCCATTACAACTGAAAAATCCCTCGATGAATGTCACTAAATAACAAACTATAGGTAACTGTGAATTTGACGATTCGAGGTAAAGTGGTGTACATGATTTGGGATATAGAAATTTGTTTCAAAGATCGTGAAATTAAAAGAGTTTTTAGAAATGGATAACTATCGCTTGACCGGAGTTTTGATGTTAATAAAGTGTATAACTTTGAGAGCTATTATTCTTTTCAAATGATGCATTTTCTTTTCCATATTTGCCGCATTTTTAATTCAACCAACGTGCAACGAAAGAATGCTGCAAATGACATAAATACGAAAATTCTACAGAAATACAGCTGTGCTTTTAGAATGAGAGACACTATCTGATGTTTTCATACTTATCTACTGTCTATTTTTAATTTCCAATACTTGATAAATTACCTTTAGTTGCCCTGAATCATAGAAAATTCAATCAAATCTGTGCGTAGCATGGTAGTGTAAGGTTTCAGAGGAATCTCTACTAAATAATCCTCGTTAATGTGGTAGATACAAATCATTCACGTCTATGTCAAGGCGCCTTGACAATTGTTGACAACCTATACATTCTAAATACGAATGACCCTTTAAAAGTACATTCAGCCAGCGACAATTAATACACGGTAACCTATGCAACCTGAACCGTTGCAGTATTGTCAAAATATTACACCATTGATTGTAGTCACCCAACCATTTTTCGCATTTTCAACGATTGAAACACTGAAAACATTCGAAAAATATTGATAAAAAAAAAATATTACCTTTCGGCTGCTCCGATAAACGCCCATTTTGGAGGCAAAATAATGAGTTGATAACATGCGCGCATAAATTGAAACTGTCTGTTAACGGTCCGTTGGCGAAACTTATCGTTGTTTGTTTAAAGGTGGTGTTACACGGCCGGTTAATGATGAAATTTTGATGACGTCACCATTCTGTTTAGCTCTTCTACATAGCAACTCAAAAGCTCCTGCAGACAGGTACGAGGCGACTATCCGACAACGTTTATGACAATCCAATATATTATATCCGTAGACTTATTATTTATTTGTTTAGACTTCATGCACAAAAGGTACAAAGCAACCTTCGCATCGTTGCATCGTTGTCGCATCGTGTGGATTGAAGCCATATAAAAGTTATAAAATTAAGATATGCATTGGCTCTTCATAGTTGCTGCCAGAACCTTATTTTTAACCGATTTCAAAAAGGAGGATATTCTCAATCCGACTATATTTTTTATGTTTGTCGCCTAAAAACTTTTTACTAGGTGAACCGATTATGATGATTCTTTTTTTATTTAAAAACTGGTGTTTTTCATGTGGTCTCAATTAATTATTCCCGTAAAATAATTTGGTGAAGATTTGATGAAGATTTTCGGAGATATACAACAGAAAACTTCAATAACAGAACGGCAAATCTCTCGGGATTGCTGCATCGCAAGTCTGATTATTGTTTACGCCATTTTATAATATACTAGCCGTCCCACTCGGCTTCGGTCCCATCAACTGGCCACCTACCTACCCTACCCTACCTACCCTAGATACATGAATGTTGCGTAACTTTAAGCGCTATGCAGCGCACGCAGTCGAAACTCTCAAAAAGGAATCATTTTGCCCGTTATTGCAACATTTTTCATTTATGCTCCGTTCCTATTGGCCATAGCGTGATGTTATATAGCCTATAACCTTCCTCGATAAATGGACTATCCAACACAACAATAATTTTTCAATTCCAACCAGTAGTCTCTGAGATTTGCGCGTTCAAACAAACAAACAAACTTACTTTTATAATATTATATATAGTACTAGCACTTCGCCCGCGACTTCGTTCGCGTGATCCATGTTTTATCCTTTAGATGACTTTTTAGTTTTACCTCCTTAAAGATTGAATTTCCAAAAATCCCTTCTTAGTGCTCCCCTACATTATAAAAAGAAGCCCTGTACAGTGAAATTCATCAAAAATCTTTAACACCCCCTAAATCGTCTTTTAGGAGTAGTTTTGAAAAACTAATAATGAAAACCCGACTTTTTACTCCCTTAGGGGTAGAACATCAACAACCGAAAAAAAACCCATTGTTGTTTTACTAACCAAGAGCGTAAAACAACAATTTCTGCTGTTTTACCTTCCAAATCGAAGAAATTTCACATAAAGTTTCAACCCCTATTTTATCCCCTATGATTAGAATTTTCAAAACGCAATAAATACATGAATTCTTTTTATAAACCAAGAGCGTAAATCAAAAATTTCATGTGTCCTATTTATAAACTATAAAAATTTCTTACAAACTTTGAACCCTTTTTTTACCCCTTTAGTGGTAGAATTTCCAAAAACCAATAAATACATAAATTTAAAGGTATTGAAGCAGTCTTGAATGTGAAGTAATTTTTTGATAAGGTTTAATACCAAGATACAAATAAAGAGCCTTTTCTAGCGACGACAGTTCAATTAAAATTTTAAAATATAAGAACACTTATTGTGGCATAACTATATTAGTTAGACATATGCTTTCGCTAAACTTTTTGTAAATAATGATGTGTTCTGCAAAGTCATAGAACATTATTTTATTCTATCATCAATAGTTTTCGCAGCACACGCGATTTTAGGAATATTTTAGGTATTTTTTTTACACCTTGGGTTACATTATTGGAGTTTTAGTAAGGATCCCTAATTTTTTTGAAAATGATATATAGCCTTTGTCACCCGGAGATAGTATAGCTTCCTAACAGTGAAAGAATTTTTCAAATCGGTTGATTAGTTTCGGAGCCTATTCAATGCAAACAAACAAACAAATAAACAAACAACCAAACAATCAAATCTTTCCTCTTTATAATATTAGTATAGAAAGTATAGATAATCACGCCGGTATGCTCTTAAGAGATACGCAGATGTGTACATTTCACCCTGGTCACTCTCATATCACCGGTAATGTTCAACTTTTATGTTATTCGGGTAATCTATTCCGGCAAAACTTTGTGCATTATAGATACCTTACTATTGAACTTACTCATTATGTAAGTACTACAACTAAGAAATGAAAAATAAAAACCTTTTTAAAAATATCCAACCGACTTCCAATTAAAAACACTACAAAGTGAAAAATAAATTAATTCTTTTTTTAATTCGGAAGTCGGTGTCAAAAAACAACAAAACTAAAACAGGAACACCGATTTCAGAAATTGAAATTATTTTTCACCTTGTATTGTTTATTTTTGGAAGTCCGTTGTATTTTTTTTAAAGTTTATATAAAATATCAAAAATATCTCTAGTTACTTACACATTTTTTCCTCATAGGTATGGGTAGGCAGAAAATCATAAAGCAACCTGATTCTCTAGACAAATGATGTATTCTATCAACGAAATCGTTGCGAAAAAAACGAAAAATAAGAAAATTTATGGGTTTTCCAGGCGCTATCGAAATATCCTGTGATTAATCCCTTATTTTTTGGCATTTCGACAGACGAGAGACATAAAGTAGCCTTTGTCCTTCTCCAGGAAGCCATCTATCTCCTTACCAAATTTCATAGAAATCCGTTTAGTGGTTTAGGCGTGAACATGTAACAGACAGACAGAGTTGCTTTCGAATTTATAATATTTATAGTATGGATTAAAACATAAAGAAAACCTAACAGAAGAATCAAAGAAACTAGCCAATATTCTGCTGAACATAAGGCTTCCTCCCCTCAATTTAACATATTTCCCCAATAACACAATTAATAAAGTTCTCATTAAACTTCGGGGCACGTGTGTAGCCAGCCGATATTATTTGTTTTTAATTTATTATCCGCAATGGTTCCAACTTGTTCACGTTGCTCTTTTATTATTTGATTAATGGGAAAATATTGTAGCAATTAATATTGTTATTTACCTACATACCTACTTTTGATTGTGCGGTTGTCTGCCTGTATACGTCTGATATAACAAGCTCGTGCCCTAACAGGCATTCCAGACAGGGGATTCAGGGGTGATCTTCTAAGAGGTCACAGGTTCTATGTGCTGATGTTGATCACCGGTAGCATATAAAGTATCTTGCAAGAGCAGATCAATAGCGATTTTGCTGAATAATTGCTCTTTAATACAGAAGTTTTAGAGTTTTTGGCGTTTTTTTTTTTAATAATTTGTGCATTTGATATACAGTAACCGATTAGCTAACGATTGTGTAGGACCTATCATACCTACATTGTAGGTAATTCCGACTTTTATGACATAAAGCATTTGGTCGCGCGATGATTGCTGATTGCCATTTCTTACGTAATAAGCCTGCGGGATGGTTTAATGAGACAAAATCCCACACTCTCTCGTCTATTCTCCAAAAGCCCAAGCGCCTTTTGAAGGTTTCCACTAATAACAAAAAAAAGTGAGCGAGAGGTCCTAAAGTATACGGTCTTCTCGCAATGATCCAAAATCGCCGTAGCATTTATTTTTGTTCCGGCTTTCATCAATAGCCATAGCTAATGGAAAATGTCAAAAATATATCGACTGCCAAACGATATCAAAAAGTTACTTGATCAGTCCTTTACATTTTGACATTTTGAGAATCGCGAGAGTCTCTGATCGGCTAACGGCCACGGCTAACCTTATTTTTTTTTCTCAGCATCCTTTGCTTATATTGCTCCATATTTTGCACTACAGTTACTGCCAATATAACACTCAGGGGTTACGTTCACTCAGACGGACAGCGGCGCATTAAATTTCCTATGATGGTGTCTCAAGTGATAATATGACTCGGTTCAGAGATAGAGCAACTTACTGAGAGGTAAATTGTGGATTTTTCAGGAAGTTTGCACTCCAATCTTAGTTTCAAACTGTCAAAAATACCTGGAATTCCATGTCAGAAACTTGTGTAACGTTTTTGACGTTGATTGTCGTAATGAAATTGAATACTTATTTGTCCATTGCGACATGATTTTAATTTTTTTACTATCGGGAATTGATATTTCAGTTGGTAATTGCATTTTTTTGTCATTTGTCTACATAATTCATGGATGAGAGTTTTGAATGTAGTTTGAAGTAGTCTCCATCAATCTTTATCTTGTTATCCTATTAAATGATGCTCTAAGTTTAATTTGGCGTAATTTCTGAGTTTACGACATCCACGCAGAGAATATCCTGATAGCTTTTTTGTTGAAAACTATGAATCATAAATGAATAATCAACCAATAATGTCACTATGAAAAAAAAAACGTTCCCCCGCACAGAAGATACCTTGAGTGTGCAATCCTTGATTTCACGAGTTTATCCACGAAACTATATTCTCCCTTATAACCGCGGCAAGATCGTATTTCAAAACATAGTAATAAAAACTCATAAGATTTCTTCCACTTACGTAACCCACAACACGTATTGTCAGCCCCCTGTAGTCGACAGGAAAGCCTAGCAGACAACGGTAATCTAATTTTACACTAGCTTAATAGCGATGCACTTAGCGTGGGTAAAGAATTTTTATATGGAACTCATGTCGATCACAATACGTGTCAATTTTCCTCCTGTCTAATAGCACTGGAGATATTTTGTGCGTTTTTATATTGCGAAATGGAAAGTTTTTGCAACATGATAAAGAAAAATATTGAAAAAGCATGATTACCAGTAACTACTTATGATTAAAATGGTTTTCTTACAGTTGGGTGCGTCAAACAATGTTCCACAATCTTGTACAACCAAAGACTCATCTTTTCGAGAACCTGGGATGTGATGATAATATTTTCATGTGTAAATTTCTATTCCATTAAGGTTTGCTGGTAAATTCTAGATTTAACCGCCTGCTTAAATATTGTATTTAATCTTTTTATGTACATTATAGAATATGTTTGTAATAATAATATTACCTATATGTTCGGGATGTGTTCAGTGTGTGTTGCCAGTGATGACATAAGTATGGCTCTGAGACGTGGTTGCTCACAGTGGGCCTCATCAGACAGCTTACATTCATCAAAAAGGCAATGAAGAGGGCTATGGTCGGTATTTCCTTGCGCGATCGAATCAGAAATGTCGATATCCGCAAGAGAACCAGGGTTACCGACATAGCCCGAAGAATTACCAAACTTAAGTGTCAGTGGGCAGGGCATATTGCTCGCAGAACGGATGGCTGATGGGGCAGAAAAGTTTTGGAGAGGCAACCGCGAACCGGAAGACGTTGCGTTGGAAAGCCTCCCACAAGGTGGACCGATGACCTGGTGAAGGTTGCGGGGATCCCTGGATGCGAGACGCTCGGGACCGGTCAATATGGTGACGCTTGGGGGATGTGCTATTTCCAACAGTGGTCGCCTTTGGCTGATATGATGATGATAATATATTCGGTAGATTGTATAAGCTTCTTAGCGTGACGTGAGGGTGTGCACTTATTCTTTTCACACCCGTGATTTCAAATACCACGATATAAATCAATTTGTACTTAATACAAACTCTAAAAACATACGTACAAAGTCGACCAAACTATCGCGCCATCTTCAAATCGTATTACTGACCTATTTTCGTTCAGAATTGAGTTCTAAAATTCAAAATGCAACCGTCGACCGGAAATGAATCCGTTGGCGGGAGTCTGTCGTGATACGGATCTGATGGAGCCGAGCGTCCAACATCCGGTCGGTTCCCGCCTTTATGGCTTCCAATTTTGAATCCGTCGTCAGACGGATTTTTTTAAAATTATGTGGCCATTTAGATTTTTGGCAATCGAATTTGTTTTATTTTTTAATGGAATTGTTTGAAATTTTAACTTTGTTCCTTCTATAGCATTTTAATAGATAACATTCTACTTCCGTTTGAAGAGTAATTTTATTTTGATGTAAAGAATTTCCCAAAAACCCCACATTAGATTTAGAGTAGTATTGGTTTTCAATTATTTATATACTCTTGAAACATTCTCTTATCACAAGTCACAATGGCACTTGTCAAGTTCAGAACCTGACTCTTCAATACGGCAATATTTTAGTATTTTTTTTTCGTAATGCATGTGCTATAGTAAAATGCACCTGTCCCAAAAATGTCACACTTATGTAATTTTTTGACAAATAAGTTTCATTTTCAGACTTTATAGATTTGAAATTCACTTTTTGTAATTTGATTCCACCTTTAATACAATGGTGATAAAGGTAACTTTTTATCAGTAGATATCTTCATCTTATCAACAACTCTCTCCTATAAGATATCGTTATCTGAATGAGTCGTATCAACATTGGCACTACATTTCGAATTAAAGTAAGGTCCGCTTCAGGCAAAGATATTGCATCTAGCTGTTTCTTTGTTCGTGTCTATAAAAGTTAAGGTCGTCAAGAAGATTTAGATTTACCAACGCATCTTTCTATGATAATATGAAAAGTTTTGGTGGGGAGTGGGGGGAGGGGTTTGAGGAATTCCTTTGCTCAGCAATGGAAGTCTGCCGGCTGAAATGATACTGAAAAGTTTCGTAGATATTAGAATTAAGAATCTAACGCTTATTCTTCAGTTAAACTCGTTCGGTTGATACTCGAGCTGTTGATAGATCAGTATAATTATGTATAAGTCTCTTTTTAAATGCAAACTGGGCAGCTCGAGTATAATGTGTGCATTTGGGCTTGGCATCCGTCCGTCTGTGTGAGCATACGGCGCACTAAAAATACATACAAGGGTATACCTTTAGATATACCCTTGTCATAATAAAACTGTTCCCTTAAATTTATAAATTTATGATATGATAGTTTTGTTTAAACTTAGAGCTGTATTCACGAGAACACTGCCGACAAACTGTCCTGCAGTTTGGCAGAAGATTTTTATAAAACCCACTCATGTAATTTTTGTTGAAATAAATAAACAAATTAAAAACAAAAAGGGCGTACGTACCACCAATAAACAGAGCAAAAAGACGTTTTCAAAACACTTAGGTATTTAAAAAACTGGTTCTACACTATTTTTAGGTTCACGATGCAGTGTATTTTTCACACGTCTATTTAAAATCCTTATTTGCTTAATTATATTAATTTGTTTGGCTGAATCTAAAAAAATCCAAATTCAAAATTGTTTCATTGTTGAGTTACGATTGTAAAAATTCTTTCAGCTACAAAAATTTCTGAGCGCTATAAGTTACTTTCTAACCTGGAAAAACGCAGGGTTTCTGATGGCAAAAGCTACGAGCTCAAAGCACGGGTAAAATCGATTATCATCAATATATTCAAATATACCAGTCACTATATTGACTGACGTTTAGAACTCATCTGCTAGCAGACTATCCACAGATTCAATAGACAACAAGGACATTCGAAAAAGAGTTCTTTATTCAAAAAGGCAACATCCCTTCAAAACTAGTTAACTCAGAAATCTCAAAACGTACAGTCGTCCACACAAACACGACCCGTGGAGATTTAACGCCAACAGTTAGATAGGTATCAGCTGAATCTATTGCTCTGCGAAGAGTATGAACGCGCGACGTAAAGCGATATATGTGTAGACTATATCGAGAGATATTTATGTGTCCGACTGTACACGCTCATTTGTTTGGAACGTTCAATGCGGAAAAGTGTGGGAATGATTTTTGATGTATTTGATAAAGCTAGTGGAAAGTAAATTTTAATAATGTAACTAAAATTGTTAAAAATTAACACAGTCATACATAGTTACTTTTTTTTGTTCTTACGATATATTTTAAACTTTTAATTAAAGTCGTTAATGTGCTCAGCCAAAACGTGGAACTCTCTGCCAGCATCTGTGTTCCCTAATGTCAGCCTACCCGTCAGGGCGCAGATACCCCTGAGTAGCTGATTTTAAAATGAGAATCACGTCTAAACGGCCAGTCGTATTTTTTTGGAAAAATATATGTTACATAAGACTATTTTCTTAATAATTTGATCTAAGAAAATTTTGAGTTTTATTCGTATAACATAGAGTAATTAATTTGTAAAGTTAAGTCTAAAACAGACAAAAACACGACAATCGCACCAAAACCGCGGGGCGTATTTTAATGAAACCGACACCATCTCAAAGACAATTTAATAATCTACATTTTGATCTGAGGCTTTTTTTTTAATTCATAGAATAATAAGGAAACACTACTTAATTTTGGGTCGCGCGGGTGTGAAACGGTTGCGCTTTGTTCCCTCAAGGTCTTAGGCGACAGTCGTCGTCTTAACAGGCAATTTTTGGGCTCCCATTGCTCCATCGTAACTCATCCATCGCTTAATATACGAGATCAAGATCAAGAGTGGATTCAACAGAAAAAAATAGGCAGGCATGAGGACTGCCGACAGAAATGAAAACTCAAAACTTTGGAACACATTTCACATTAGCATGTCGGTGACGCTGTCACATTAGCATGTCGCTGTACCCATAAGTTTCGCCCCAACAAAAAAGTCGCTCAACGCGGCTAAAGAAGTTTTCACTTTTGTTTTAACTTTATGGCAATCTTTATTGATGGTCAAAGTTCCTTGCTTTGACGAGCTGACGAAGTGACTGTTTTAAGAAAAAGTTAAAGAAATCAAGTACCGTGCTATTAACCCGAATAATTCAACTCACGAACTCAAACAGACGTAAAAATTACCCTTCAAGCTTTTTAACTCTCATCAAAACTGATCAACTTTCACACTCCGTGTAAGCGCTCGTAAACGCGTGCGTAAACGTAACTGGCACGATTATGGTTTACGTTTCGTTTACGTTTACGGCTCTGCCGGGGACCGTATTTACGTGTCGTAATTTTCATGTTTAATATGAGATGTGTCGAGTTGAGTGTGATTCTACCAAATGAGCAATATTTTTGGATATCGTAAACGGAACTTCAATGTAACTTTTATGTATCAGAATATTTCTTAACAAGGCATGTGCCCGATAAGATTTACTATCGGTGTAAATAACAAACTACCATAAAGTTTCATCGCCTATTTAAGGCAATATGTACGCTCCAATGTTAACGAAGTACAGGCCGTGCGCCCGCTCGGAGCCAAAATATCAATATTGAACCTCCTTTTGAACAGTTTTGTTTGCAAAACATTATTTGATTTTCATATGCATTTCAGTTATGAATAAATTCCAGCCATCATTATTTCTGTGTAATAATATTTTTAAACACCCAAGTCGTTTTGGAGGAGTATCCAAAAGTTGCGAAAAATATCGTGTTGCTTATTATTTTTTTAAAGTAAAACTATTTGTTACACGAAAAAAAACATGTTTAAAAAATAATGTACATGAAACAATAATAAACATGTATTTTTATCAAACATTTTAACCTAGCGGTTACTAAGGAGTATAGTTTAGAAAGTTACCGTTTTACGGCACTAAAGTGGATGTAGGCGCTTAACTGATCTGCCCCTACCTAAGTTAAAAACGTTTCGTATCGAAAATCTTTCTACAATCGTTAACGCCTTCTATTTGTATGGACTATGTGACTTAACGTTCAGATGTGTCATCCCCATACATTGATTCGTTTTCTACTATCGTTATCGATTGTAGATTGTCAACTTGGCTACAAATGCTGGGCTAGTTTTTGTCCTGGAAAAAGGCACGGTTCCTTTGAGATAGTGAAGAAACTAAATAGTTTTTAGGGTTCCGTACCCAAACGGTAAAAACGGGACCCTTTTACTAAGAATCCACTGTCCATCTGTCTGTCTGTCACCAGGCTGTATCTCATGAACTGTGATAGCTAGTCGGTTGAAATTTTCACAGATGACGTATTTCTGTTGCCGCTATAATAAAAAATACTAAAAACAGAATAAAATAATTATTTAAGTTTAGGCTCCCATTCAACAAACCTGATTTTTTTTCCAACTCGCACTTGGCCGATTTTTATTTTTTAAATATTTTATATTCGCGGCTGTACTCATTGTCCATCAGTCACTTGAGGCTATAAAATAAAGATTGATACATCGTGATTACATATTCTTTTTCTTTTTCTCTGACACTATTACACTTAAATATAGTAAAAAATCTATCTTATAGACACTCGAGCGTGAATTATCATACTTTGCATCAGTTAAATCAGAGTTACTCAGGCGCATATCTACATGTTAACTGCTGCGTCCGGCGTCCGTTACATTGTCATGTCAACAATTGTGTTCTTAATTCAAACTGACGTAGATCAGTTGCGCAGGAGTTGAAATGGACGCGTTCTGTCTGTGTGCGGCCACGAAGTTGTAGGGCTTGCTTGATTTTTCTTGTTGTTTATTTACTTATTACTTTTAGCTACCTTTTTCCGGTTTATTTTCAGGGTTCTAGAGTAGTAAATTAGTGATCCTGTACTTGAAGATGCAGTTTTTACGTAGGTTTACCACAAGGTATATCCATGACCTGGAGAGAGCCGCGGAAGTCCGTTTGATGAGAAGCACAGGGATAGTGATGTTATCGACTACACCCTATGACCAAAAGTGGACATTTTCATTTGAAATTTGCTCTAAACTCGTAAAATAAATTGTTTTAATTTAGTGTGTGGTGTTAGTGAGCCATATACTCTATATATTGATTTCGTGTTTTGGGGCCCGATCATTTTAGGTGTCATTTATAACATTATGATAAAAATCAGATAAGATTGTCTTGACATTTCACAGTTTTAAACATCATAATGTTTTATTACTTTTACTATTTTGGAAGATACGAGTTGATCATGTTTGGTTCCATAAGAATATTAGGATTCTAGCAAAGCCATTTTCAGGAAATGTGTTCTATACGGTCTCCACAATTTTATTGAATAGGTATGTTTCCTGCGTAGAAAAATTATAATTACGTCATTTAATTTAGTCCGTCAGTAATATTATGAATTAATATTGAACCCGTATTTTTTGCTTTATCAGATAGAAAATTGACAAAGATAAAGCGCATCAAAATACAGGAGTGGGAGCTTGTGACGTCACTTTGTCAGTATAAAGTGTAGCACGGCATGACATCACACGAACGTGGCAAGAGACAAAATACGTGTCCAATATTTTTAGATTATCTAACTGAAGGACTAAATAGATATTTTTGTCAACTGTCGCACTCTGGACGGATGGCATGACTATCAATCAAGAATATTTTTTAATACAGTGTGTAACAGAAAGTTGTGAACAGAATTTAAGAACTGCTGCTACCCATGTAAATATATATAATAACAACTCTCTCCTAGGAAGTCACTAACCCTGTATCTCCCATTAAAATTTTGGTCAGCTGACGCCAACTTTGCAAAGAAAATATTTTTAGGGTACCGCAGTGTTGACTGCGAACCCTTGTAGTTCCACTATGTCCGTCCGTCCGTCTGTCCGCAGCTTAGCTCTGAGACTCTTAGTACTAGATAGCAGTAATTTGTCATGGATCTACATATTAATCACGCCGAAAAGTGGTAAAATAAAATGATGAAAAAATATTTTTTGGGTACCTGACATAAAGTGGGGATATTTTTTTTTCTCGTTGGATAGGCCAGGAATCCGTTCACGTAAAATTAAGCTTTAAATAGAAAATTTTTGTTTGAGTCAAGTTGCTTGGTTGCTTTTGGAATGTGAATAAATTCAAGACTGTATGTAGTATAGCTGCTGTATATTGATGTAGGAATGGGGACAACAGTTTTCGAACGGCAAATTTAATTTGGCCTTTCGTTAGAGCTATGTTCGGTGCTATCATCGTTTATGAACGTTAGTAATGTTAACAATTTATTTTGGTGAATGTAGCTGTTTATACGGACTCCTCTATGCGCGAGTCAGACTCGCACTTGGCTGGTTTTTTTGTTTGTATTACCTCTATGACTTTCTTGCAGTTTTTGAAATATGATCACACCTCATCGTTACACTCTGTATACAACTCAGGTACATCTAATATTTACATCCGCCACCGCCCTCCATTGTCAACTTCCTCGGACACTCTAGGGTTTGCTGAAAGAGAACTCAACATCGAGTTAAGCTTGCATCTGTACAATCTGTACTTTACATCACATTGTATTAAATTTTGTTTTTTGATGTAAAATAAAGAATCATCACCATAGCATATTTTTAAAAGAAAAGGTAATCATGGTGTCGATTAAATAATGAATAAGTAGGGCTGTGGTTAGAGGCCAAATAACAAAAAAAAACATTGAGAAAACATCCCAGTTGCTTATTCTTATCTATCGCGCGATACTAAGAAAGGAAAAGCCACACCCTATAGAGTTGCTTTGTGGATCTATGTTACCAACTTCTGTTACCCAAAAACACTTCAAGCTTCAACTTAGTTATGGTCATAAGGTCCGCCTCGTTCCAACTTAGTTTATAGGTACCCCCCTAGTTTAGTGTACATTATTGAGACAAACAAGATGGCGTTAATAAACATGTTGATAAACTTTGCTCTCCCTCAACATGTTGCCTGATTAAAGATTTTTATCGAGTACGGAAGGTGGGTTGTGATAATTTTGTTGCAGCTCCATACGAACTATGTTTGTTTTGAAAGTCGGTTTAATTTTTTTGTTAAAAAGTTTAATTTTATTTTACACATGAGGTGCTAGAAAAAACATTGTAGCGTAGTTTTGATAAGATAGCTATGTTGATCGGCGGTAAGTCTATCTACCGGCTAGAAAATTAGGTGAAAACTAAAACAGAAGTATGGAATAAGCAGACATGTTTCGCTGACTCTCCACCGACTTTTTTTTTGTATTGTTTTGCTTTGGACTCTCGGCTCTTGAGTTTAGGTCAGAGATGACAGTAAAAAGTCGACGATGGAGTGAGTTTACCCAGAAGAAGCCTGTTAACTCTGACTTTGAAGACATTGAGATAAGAGATGTCGTGGAAGTGGCAAATTTAGAGTATCGTGCCAAAATAATCTGATAAAATCTGTCTAATATCGTAGTCAATCAAATCGTACATACACTAGCAGAAAAATGACTTTTAAAAAGTGTATTGTACAAAGTAGCACGATAGAAATATAAAGGCTCCGAGATCACACTTTTGCACAATGTCGGGACACGTTCCTAATGTCACGTGCCGTAGTGATGTTATACTATCGATAAAATTTACTTATCTCGAGTATTATTATTTTGTGCATATTTATCATGATGAGTTTTAATTGATTGAGGATTTATTTGATAGCAGGCTATTTATTGATATGATAGAGTGCAAGTTAATATTTAACACGTCTAGCAATCGGATTATATTGGTATAAATGATATATTCCCTTTATGTCGAGTCCCGTTATGTCGAGCCTGGAAGTCTATTGTTCTCCAAAGTATTGATATTTTACGCTTTCTATTACCTTTATGTCGAGTTTGGTGAACAGGTACAGTCAGGGATGTAAATTAAAAGCCAATGGCATAAAAACATTGTTTTATTATTTGTTCTATTACTTATTTTCATATATATATCTAATCTTTCTTAATCTAAACATATAAATCACAGTATAATCATCACGTATATAAATAATTCTTCTAAAAAATAACTTTCTTCATCTAAATAAATCACAGTATAATCATCACTATTGTTGCAAATGTTAAACAGCATAGTTTTACAGTAAAAAATAATTCTTCTTAAAAAAGTAACTTTCTTAATCTAAATAAATCACAGTATAAAAATCTTAAACGCCTATCAACTGTAAGAGTTGATAAGTGATTATCTTTTAATTATTTAAAATATACATGTTACCTAGGTTGATACAACGATATAGCGTAAATTAATAACGCTAATTTAAAAGAATTATTTACTTATTATAAAGCTATATCTTTTTTTACATTTTCACTAATAGTGGTTTTTATACTGTGATTTATTTAGATTAAGAAAGTTACTTTTTTAAGAAGAATTATTTTTTACTGTAAAACTATACTGTTTAACATTTGCAACAATAGTGATGATTATACTGTGATTTATTTAGATTAAGAAAGTTATTTTTTAGAAGAATTATTTATATACGTGATGATTATACTGTGATTTATTTAGATTAAGAAAGTTACTTTTATAAGAAGAATTATTTTTTACTGTAAAACTATGCTGTTTAACATTTGCAACAATAGTGGTGATTATACTGTGATTTATTTAGATTAAGAAAGTTATTTTTTAGAAGAATTATTTATGTACGTGTGGATTATACTGTGATTTATTTAGATTAAGAAAGTTACTTTTATAAGAAGAATTATTTTTTACTGTAAAACTATGCTGTTTAACATTTGCAACAATAGTGATGATTATACTGTGATTTATTTAGATGAAGAAAGTTATTTTTTAGAAGAATTATTTATATACGTGATGATTATATTGTGATTTATGTTTAGATTATGGAAGATTAGATATATATATGAAAACAAGTAATAGAACAAATAATAAAACAATGTTTTTATGCCATTGGCTTTTAATTTACATCCCTGACTGTACCTGTTCACCAAACTCGACATAAAGGTAATAGAAAGCGTAAAATATCAATAAAAAAATAAAATATCAACTTTGGAGAACAATAGACTTCCAGGCTCGACATAACGGGACTCGACATAAAGGGAATATATCGTATAAATTGGTCGGGATGCGAGAGGCGAACCAGTCGCGGTGGCCTATGTCCAGTAATGGTCGTCTTTCAGCTGTTTTTTTTTTATTTATTTTTATTTTGTTATTTTCAATCCGCCCATCTTTTGTGTTTTCGATATTTAAAAAAGGCCATAGCATTAATTTATTCTTCAGAACATTCGAGACGAAACGAAATGAACGAAAATAAATAAAACCAATACCTTGGGAGCAGTGATGGCCCAGTGGTATCGGCCGCGACATACAAGTTGTAGGTCGTGGGTTCGAGCCCAGGCAGGCGCTTTACTTTGTGTAAATTATTCATCACCACTGCTCTCAAAACGGTAAAGGAAAACATCGTGAGGAAACTGGCATGTCTTAGAACCAAAAATTCGAAGACCATGTGACATCCGCCAATCCGCAATGGGCCCGCGTGGTGGATATCGGCCCATTCCCTCTCACAGAGAGGAGGCCTGTGCCCCAGCAGTGGGAACATTAATAGGCTGATGATGATGATGATGAAAACTTTGGGCTCTACTTGTTGAAATGCCAAAATATTTGGATGTCCACGTGACATTTCAGTGTCACATGTCAATTGACAGCTGATAATAATATAATGTCACTTAGTCTAGAGACTCTTAGTAACTATGAAATAACATTGATTGCATAATTATTATAGAAGTTCATTCATTTTATTGTCTCTAACACTGTATCAAAAGACAATGTTTCTCATTATAATAGAAAAGGTAATATACTCATAAATTACGTTAACGCTTCGGAATCCAGTGTAATAAAAATGTAGTCTATCATAAAGTCTATACAATGAAAATTGTTTGAAAAGAAGTCAATTTGTTTATAATTGTGAGATATTGAAGTTACGACAAATATCTTCCATAGACGAAATAATAAAAAATAAAATTTACCAACCTGTTACGGTTCCTCTCCAGGGCAAAGGCTTTTTCAATGAGGGATGACCATTTCAAACTTATATATACTATAAGTCCATGTTACCTCACGATGTTTACCTTCACCATTGTCTGCAATGTCCAAGATAAACTTAGAAAGTAGATGATATGAATTTGAAAAAAATCACATTCACACTTGTCCGGATTTGAGCCCTGCATGTCAAGGACGAGAGCCAAGATCTTAGTCACTAGACCATACTAAAACATGAAATTTTTTCATTCGAAAATTTTCGAAACGTAGTTCATTTGTCGAAAATGTTCAAGAAATTCCGGGTATTCTCACTAGTGCTTTGATGACATAGAAATGAAATAAAAATTCAACATAATTCGTCTTTCATTACAAAAAGATAAAGTCGAGAATGTAAAGTCCAGTCTAGACAGACATAATTAAAAGTTATTCTTTTTTCTGAAGTTTTCAATTGAAGTCATCATACTGGAGTGTTTGAATATTTATGCACTCCTTAAAATTCTGAAGTAAGTGTAGGGACTTCATCTATATATTATATAAAAATGTATCCCTATTTGCCTTGGTCACGGCATCACGCGTGAAAGGCTGGACCGATTTCGCTCTTTTTTTGTTGTTTGTTATTGTTAGGGGAAGATTCTTATGAATGAAATTTTTTTTTAAATATCGTTTGCTGGTAGGGTACGTAAGGTAGGTATGTAGGTAGGGTAGGTAGGTAGGGTATGGTAGGTAGGGTAGGGTAGGGTTGGTAGAATAGGGTGAGTAGGGTAGGGTAGGTAGGGTAGGGTAGGTAGGATAGGTAGGTAGGGAAGGGAAGGTAAAGCAGGGTAGGGTAGAATCCTACCGGTAGGTTAGGCAGTTGACGGGGGCGAAGCCACGGGCACAGCTAGTTAAAAATATAAGCTTTATTGTTTGTTGCTACTTACAGGCTTTGCCTACATGGTCTTTTTCATAGAAACCGTTCACTTTTTTAGGATTTAGAGTGACCTATGGCAATCGACGATAATGCATTTCAGAAATGTTACAATCCGTGAAAACACGTTTGTAATCGAGTCATTACTTTCAGAGATGACCTTTACCATACAAACAATATTATTAAAATATTATAAAATAATATAAATTTAACATTCATACCATTTAAACAATATTGCCTCTTTGTATTATAAAGTAAGATAACAACTATGTCTGCAATGTAACTTATCGCAAATTGCTATCCCAAATACGTAAAAAGATAAGAATTATGCAAAGGCAATTAAGCATCTAATTATATATTTAAAAATCCAGGCACGAGCCGTCATATTGCTTTAAATCTTTTTTTTTAAGGTGGAGAAATGTTCATGCATACTGCGCTACCACGGGTAGATATTATGTGGGACTCTAACCCACTAAAACTCCACGGTTTTCTCCTATGCCGCTTATTGCGGGAACACGCGCACGTGTTAGCACTCACCGCGAACGGCGCGAACCCACCGCGGCTGTCCGTCAACGGACACTCCTCTGTGGATTACCCCCCATCACCAGCGCACCAGAACACACTGTACGCCGTGATTACCCCAGGGACCAAACCAGCACATGGGTTCCAGACGACCCCTGTATGGCACCCTTGGTCCCCTTGTGACGGGTCAAGGTAAATGGCCCCGCCACCTACCATTTTTCGTCCGCATGTGATAGGGAGAGCGGCAAGCGCTATACCGACACTCCTCCTCCCCTGCGGCCCCACCGCGTCCGCCACCAGAACGGCGACCCCGTCAAGGCCGCGGATGGTAGGGAGAGCGGTGCACCGCAATACCGGCACTCCTTTCCCGCCGAGGCCTCCAACCCTCAGCCACAATATCGTATGGGTTTGAGAGGCCCTATACGACATCACGACCCGCCTCAGTTGCGATGTTGCCTAGGCATCACCGTAACCTACATGTTAGCCACTACGTCTTATCGTCAAAAGCCCTGACGTGCGGCCCCTCCTTCGCTTCACCGTGGGTGACCAAGCCACGGTTACTGAGCCCCCCCACCTCGACAATGCGGGAACCCGCATTTAATCTAGAGTTGTGTATAGTTATCAACTGGGAGCCTTAGCTGTTAAAAGCTAAAAAGCTTCAAAATATTGCTTATATGACACTGAGTTTCCTCTTAATTTTCGTTCTAGGACTAAAAACATCTTACCAGACCTCTATATGGTCTTCACAAGCGGATCTATCACAAAACTAATAATAACACTATTCTAAAATGAGCTACACTACCTTTCTTACATATTTTTTGTAGTCAGAAACGAATAATTCGTGCTCCATTTTAAATTACATTTAGTTACATAAACATGCTACACGAAAACCACTTTCACATTAATATATACCGTAACCATGAGCAATGGAAAATTATCCACATAAAACGCGTCCAAATTGATGAAGAACTGATGACACAGTCATATTCTAAACTTCTGCTAATTTCCCCTGAGCTGGCTGATACGTTATGACGCCATAAAACGTAATGAATTGTATCCAGCGTCGGTTTATAACCTGAATTCATATTGCACATGAATTTGTAAAGGCTTTCGTTCACATTTCGAAATGAGTTCCGTTCCGATTGCGTGTGTTGCTTTTTTGTATTGGAAGTGTGTTAATATTTTATTGGGTCGATTTTACATAGGTTGCCAGTGTCAATTTTCGTGTTTTTTTTTTTTCGATATTTTAATTGAGATTATTGTGACTTTTAAGAGTTCTGTTTTAATCATTGAACTGTACTATTTGTTTGTTTGAGTGAAAATTAAATTATTAATTTCAAAGTTACCTATCTACATTAATATAAAGAAGTTAAACTTTGTATGATTATGTTTGATTATATGTTACGATTTCAAAACTATTTGTTTTTTTTTTATTATTGTCGCTATCAGGGAACAAAGACCCCGGTAGGGAGGGTAAGGGTGGGATATCCACCATGTACCGATGGCGCATGGCCACCATGTAGTCCGATGATGGAAAGGGCTAGGCGGAATCAAATTGTGCAGTTCCTTCGCACACTCCCTGAAATGTAACCGATAAAAAAGCGACAGGCTGGCAACTCGGCGTCGATGTTCGAGGCTCTGGAGCTTTGATGCGACCAGTGCATCGTTACCAATAAGCCTCTTGGCCCGTCTGGTAAATAGTATGACAGGAAGGTAATAAGACATGCCGAGCGTCATCCTATGCAATAGTGTATCTTTGGGCATTCAGGTGTGAATCCGCGGGAACAAACTAGTGAAAATATAAAACTCTTCAAAGTCAATATCAAATAATTTACATGAATTAGGCCACTAAGCGGCTCTTTAGAATTTCAAAATTATTATATTTTAAATTACTTGTATGAATTATCATATCACACAGTTTTTTCACAAACTTACTGTATCTGTAATTTTATCGATATCGACAAACCCTATTCCAGATGCAGCACATCCTTACACATTTACACCACGTCCTCCAAGCACATGTGTGCCTCACAAATTGTTCGCAAAACATCTACGAATTTTCCTCCATTTACATAATCTTAAACGCGAAACAGTTTTACTTTCTTACGTTTATGTGTTACGAGTTTATTTACTTTGAATTATGGGGGTAATTAAGGAATTAGGAGTTTTGTTTGAGTGATTAACTATCCTTTCCTTATTTTGTGCAGGTGACGTCAAAGGTGGCTGATGGATTGCGTCTGAAAGTAGAATGTTCCATCTGTGCTGTGATTACAGGATACTTTATGGGCTAGCAATCTAACATGAATAAGTCGTTGAGATTGCTGCAACAAGACCTTGATTTTTAACAGACTTTCCAAAAAAGGTTCTATGTTCGACTTCGAGATTGTTTTTTTTTTTGTTTGTTCATCTATATATCCGTCAATTGTGGACCGATTTGAAAATTCTTGTTTTGTTTATTAGATAGAATATGTTTCCAAATTGGTCCCATTTTAATTTGGTGAAGATCTGATGAAGAACTTCGGAGATATACAATAGAACTCTTCAATAAATAACGGCAAATCTCTCGGGATTACAGCAATGGCATGTCTGTTTATTGTTTATACCATTTCATAACATAACATCACGCCAGTACGCACTAAAGGGGTACGCAGATGTGTACAAAGTACCTTGGTACACTCTCATTTCATCGGTTATGTTCAAGTTTCATGGCATTCGGGTAATCTATTCTGGCATTATAAGTACCTCACTAAAGACAAGTTACATAATGGGTACAACTAAAAATTGAAAAATAAAAGAAATAAATTACAAAAAAATACTAACGACTTCCAATTAAAAACACTACAAAGTGAAAAATAACTTTCTTTTTCGAAGTCGATGTCCATAACGAAAAAAATAGGTACCTCCCAAAGACACCGACTTCGAAAAAGAAAGTTATTTTTCACTTCCTAGTTTTTTAAATTGGAAGTCGGTAGTATTTTTTTTTGTAAAAAAGTTTTTTTATTAAGTATAGGTTTCAGTTAGTCAAATAGTATTAAACTGCTATTTATTATATTTGTTAAGTTTCGCAACCTCTCAGCCATATAATACTGCATCTAAGCTACGTAAAATGCCGGAATTCTCAATTCTATAACAAAAACTGTAGCTGTTTTATATTTATTCTTTTGTCATAATTTTCTATATTCGTGAAATATAAATTGTAGAATAGTGATTAGTGGCCGTGTGTCAGTATTTTAACCATGTAAACATTTTGAATTGGTTGAATTTGCCCGATTGTTGACAAAAATACTTAAAACCATTGCAAGCATTTAAAATTGAATAGACGTTAACAGGTTTGGCCAACTTTCATGTGTTTTATACTAAACTAGCCCTCGCAGCTTCACTCCCGTCAACTGGCTATCTTGTACCTAACTGTAACCTACCTATCACCTACCTACCTATCCTAACTACCTACCCACCTACCTACCCACCAACCTTGCCACTACCAAATAATGGATTTTATAGGCAAAATTCTGCTACTTTGGGTTACATTATTGCAATTTTCATAAGGATCTCTAATTTTTTTTGAAAATAATTTATCGCCTATGTTACTGTTGCGTAGTTTCGGAGCCTATTCGGTACAAACAAACACACAAGCAAACCAAACATCTTTCCTCTTTATAATATTGGTTTGGTATAGACAATTAAGCAAAATTTTCCTTTGCATAATGTTATTATAAAAATAACTACGAAATATACAAGAAACTCAGTATCTAAGTCCAAAGGGATTCAAAGGTTATATTTAATTCGCACTACCATTATGTCGCCGAGTCTATGTCAGTCTGTCTGTCAATATACACTGTCAGTCAAACTTGACAGGGGTGAAGTAGACGCACGTTTTATAATAGTTATTTTTTTGTGTTTTCTGTATAAAAATGGTTCTTGAGTGCCTTATGCACTGTAAAAAATGACTGATATTGTATTTTATAATATTATAAATGGATAACTTTATTTGTTTGGGTTTGAATCGCGCAAAAACGGTTTAACGGATTTGGATGAAATATTAGACACAGATCTATACTAATATTATAAATGTGAATGTAAGTTTGTTTGTTACGCTTTGACGCAAAAACTACTGAACCGATCATCATGAAACTTTGTACATATATTCTTGGAGGTATTAGAAGTAACATAGGACATTCTTTTTTTTTTTTATTGCTTCACTGCGTGCGAAGCCGCGGGTAAAAGCTAGTAGTTCATAAACTGGATTGCCAAACGTAATTACCAGGATTAGACTCTTCACGCGGGCGAAGCTGCGGGCAGAAATTAGCACAATGTAACAATATCATCTGTAGATCATTCATTTACTGTCATTAACCCCCGACAGAACGGATAAGAGGGGTGTTATAAGTTTGACATGTGTTGCTGTGTATCTGTGTGTCTATCTGTGGCATCATAGCTCCTCAACGGATGAACCGATATTGATTTTTTTTGTTTGATTGGTTACTTTGTCGAGAGTTTTCTTAGCTATGTTTGATTGTTATCGGTTCAATCGTTCAAAATTAATTCGCATTCTACTCTTTGAATCTGGGTTTTTCGCAAGATATCATATCATAATTACGTGTTTTGATAGATTGTCGATTGAAGCGTGTCTACTACTAGCTATATTAAGCATGAAATAAAAACTAAATTTAAATTAAAAAAAACCCGATTTATAAATCTCTACAAAGCATAAAAATAAGCCTCGTACTCGCGTCGGGGAACCGCTAAGTTAATAAAATAAACTGCTGTAAACGTTGGATGTTCCTCGAAGCGAGTACGAGGCTTATTTTTTGCTTTTTTTTTGTAGTCCACACACAGTCAACAGCACGAAAGTATGACAACTAGTCTTGCCAACGGGTATCTTGTTACCCAGTTACTGAGTTGTGGAGGTCAGATAGGCCGTCGCTCCACGTAAAGCATTGTTATTCAGTAATCAGTTACATATTCTGGTAAGATTGGATGAACTACACTATATTTTTTCTATCCGTGAGAACCTGTAATTGGCTCTATGTCTCATATACAATTGTTATCCATCTGTTATAGCTGTTGGTTCTCCTAGTATTAAATAAATTAATTAAATAAATAAATAAATATTTGGGCAAGGCTTAATTGATAGACATTTTTTACTATGATGCCATAAAAACAACATGATTCCGGTGTATGACAGAGATACGGCGAAAAGCACAGTCATATTTTCATAGCGGAATCATTGGCACTTCGTAGTACGGTCCCGTATTTTTCTGCACTTTAGTTTTTAGGGTTCCGTATCCGAACGGCTCAGACGGAGCCCTATTGCTGTCACTCAGACGTCCGACTGTCGTCTGTCACACAGAATTTACAGCCAAACAGTTGGAGCTACAGTCCTCAAATGTTTACAGTAAAAGCATCTTGTTGACCCAAAGCCATACAAATATTCAAAAAATATTTTCAATTGTTTTTAAGGGCTACCCTACAGATAAAGAAGAACGCGAAAACAAAAATGACCTACCTCATCGAGTAGAGTATCGTTGTTTAGAACTTGTTAATTAGATAAATCATACTAATATTATAAATGTGAATGTAAGTTTGTTTGTTACGCTTTCACGCAAAAACTACTGAACGATCATCATGAAACTTTGTACATATATTTTTGGAGGTATTAGAAGTAATATAGGATACTTTATATATTTTTTTTAATGGTTTCACTGCGAGCGAAGCCGCGTGTAAAAGCTAGTGCTGTATACTTCGTTTTAAAAATATTTAAAAACAAAGGAATAAGAAGCAACGATAGCCTTTTTTTTTAAATTGTGCCGAAGAATTGTTTTAACTTCCCACTGACCTATGAACTTCAAATTTGATGGTAATGTTTATTTTAAAGTATGTGTTACTAACAGACACCAATATATTGATATAAATCAGTTTTGTCTTTGAAATTTCCTATTTTTTTCTATTAATACCGACTTGTTTTTGAGCTTTGGTGTGGAATCCAAAACGTGCGAAGCCCGACGGTGTTTTTATTCACCTCTTAATTTTTAACTTTTTCCTCTGTGGCGACCTTATCCCATTGACTTGGGTTCGCGTCGGCCCTCCTTATCCTATTTCTCCAATGTGCACAGTCTTGAATTGAGCTGTCGTACAATTGTGCTTTTTTTCAGGCCTTTTACACATAAAACATAAGCTTATAAAATAAAAAATACTATTTAAAAACTGCTCGTCTGCAATACTAAACGTTCAGGATCAGAGTAAAGTGCGAACTTAAATATTCATTACGGCAAATATGGAAAAATCTTGTCGGAAGAACATTTTTCGTTGAATGGAACATTCTGGAACGTTAGTTATTTATGAGCTGAGAAAACGGATATGATTCTGTTTCAGAGATTTTGTAGTTGAAATAAAGTGTTACGGTCGACTAGTGGTATTAAGTGGGCATTTTGTTTTAGTATGCTTCGTTGGTTCCAGCTGTCTTTTCTACATCTTTGACAGTCGTTACGGATATAATCAGAGGTCAAGAAATCTGACACCAGTTTGTCCTGGCTGGAAGCTACAGTTTAGTCTCCACGGTATCGCCCGGTTAAAGAAGTAGCCAAAAATTCAGTTTGAGTTGCGGGCAAGAAGCACATAGGTACCTACAAATAAAAAAAAACGAAATCAAAAACAAAATTTTCTTCATTCAATTAGGCCATTAAGCAAAAAACGTTTAATAAAACTAAAAAACACGGTTCAACAGAAAACCAAACTAATAAGCAGAAAATAATCATTAATAAATTTAAATTAAGAATAGCACGATTTAAATATATGTATATATATATATATTTTATTATAAAAAAAAAACGTGGGGTGCTTTTTAAGATAATCAATAATTTTGAAAATATCTTAAAAAGCACCCCAAGCTTTTTAATTTGGTTTTCTATTAATGCGTGTTTTTTTAGTTTTTTTTAAACTATTATTTATTTTTTACTATTCAATCGCTTATTCTGAGATCCTGGTAAGGATAATGTAACAAACTATTAAAATTATTGCACTATCGGTCCTTGATAAGTGTGCAAAGTTTCAAATTAATACGAAGTTTTGAAGGGGTGAAAATCACATCAAAGCTTCCGTCACATAGAATCATAGAATCATAGATTGATAGATTAATAGATTCATAGATTCATAGATTCATAGATTTATAGATTAATAGATTCATAGATTCATAGATTCATAGATTCATAGATTCATAGATTCATAGATTCATAGATTCATAGATTCATAGATTCATAGATTCATAGATTCATAGATTCATAGATTCATAGATTCATAGATTCATAGATTCATAGAATCATAGATTCATATATTCGTAGATTTATAGATTCATAGATTCATAGATTCATAGATTCATAGATTGATAGATTCATAGATTCATAGATACACCAAGCTAATGAAACCGTGTTCAATAGAACTGACACCAGTCATGCCAAAGGGATATTGTAACACCCAGTAACTGGATTGTGAGATCAGATAGGCAGTCGCTCCTTGTATAATAATGGTACTCAGCTGTGTCCAGTTAGTCTGGCCCACTAGAGTTGGGAAAGGACCAGAAAGTTTGATTGGTCGCTAGCACTACTGCTGGGTATTCCCGGATTCCCGTATTCCCGGATTGGGCGTTATAGGGCTTTTCGATCTGGTAATTTTCAGTAGCAGCTTGGAATCTAAATTTATCCCCAGTTAATAGCAATATGCTCGCTTTCATAAGACTTAGCTACCTTTCTGATGGGTTGACGTGATTCTATTTATATCTTTGAGTTGTAAATAGTTGTGATGAAAAGAGTTGAGAAGTAGCCTGGTGGCGTGTTTGAACTTGAAAAAGTGTTGTTTCGTTGAGAGAAAGTGAATCGATCGGTGACAGAATCCACTGCTTTGTTAATTGGACCAAGAACTATCTCTAAAACGGCATAAGTTACCTGCTTTGCGCATGCATTATCCACATTAACCCCACAAGATCGAGGGTATATTGAATATAGCCCTCCTATTTCCGAAATACATAATATAATTGATTTAAATAGGTAAAAAACAATTGAATAGGAAATTGCCAGGAATTAAAAATTCTGCACCTAACTCAAAGCTAAGAAGAACTTTTGTACTCAAAGGCTGAAAGTTAGTCTTTATGAAAGTCGTTGTATTAAAGAATGGAATAAAAAGGCAGGTTTCGGACTGACCTGCATGTTTCTAAGGAATATTATCTTCGCTTTTTTATCTTGTAAGGAATGGTTATGGAACAGATGCTTCGATACATTTGCACTTACTTGCTTACTCTTCAACTGCCTCGTTGGTCTCGCGGTTGCAAGTGTGACTGTGAGGACGCGTTCAATTTCCACGTCGGGCGAAGTGATATTGGGTTTTTCGTTTTTTAATTGCTTAGGGGCTGGCCGTCCGGCATAATAACAGCACAGCAAACGTTAAACTTAACTTTCCCGGTTTATTTTTTAAAATAGAAAAAGTGTGAAACAGGGTGATCTGCTCTCACCCAAACTCTTCACAAGCACTCTTGAAGAAGTGTTTAAGAACCTCGTAGACATGTGGACCAGCTAAAGCATTACAGTCGGTTGCAAAAAACTCACCAACATTCGTTTCGCTGATGACATCATTCTATTCGCACTGACTGCTGCTGAGTTACAACAGAAGCTTCAAGATCTGAACACCGCAAGCCTTGAAGTTGGACAAATGATGAATCGGTCAAAGACCAAAGTAATGACGAATAGCACAAAAAGTAAGGCTGAGGTAGATGAGTAAGAAACACATAATGTCGATGAGTACATTTACTTTGGCCAGCTAGTATCCTTCGAAAACAGGCAAAATAAAGAAATCGACCATCGTGTCGAGAACGCCTGAAAACCTACTGGTCCATGAAGTCACTGATGAAGGGAGACCTACCCTTATTAGTATTGTTATTTGACCGAGTCTCAAAAGTCCAAACTCATGGTATGCCAAAGGGCGATGGAGCGTAGCGGTTACTGAGCTCAGCGACCGAATACGTAATACTACGATACGCTCCAAAACAGGAATGTCTGATGTGGGCAGCAAGTTTGCTGGGCTGAAGTGGGATTGGGCGGGTCATACATTCAGAATGCATAACGATAGATGGGCCAGAATCGTCACGAGGTGGGAGCTGAAATATGGGCGTCGTCGCCGTGGAAGGCCTAGAAAACGCTGGCGTGACGACTTAGAGGCGTTTACGGGGGATTGGCAGGAGATGGCAAAAATCAGGCTGAGTGGAAGGCTATGGGGGAGACCTTTGCCTAGCAGTGGGACAATATAGGTTAAAGAAAAAAAAATGGGCTGTCCGGAGTTTGGAAGTTGGCGGTATGCCCCATGCCTCGGAAAGTAGCACGTTCACCCGTTGGTTTTACGCCGACTCTCTCGCCAGTCGTGTCAGACTGCCGTCCCAGTGAAGTAATAGTGTAAGGGAATTGGATCTGTGCTCACATTTGTACCCAATAATATCGTAAAAAGTCAGTCGAGCCCAGTTATCGTACGAAGAGACGGAGGAAATTTTATATCAATAAAGATCTTTACTAATAAGGCACCAGTACCATACGAGTACACATACACTATACAATTAAGTACACACACACTAGACACTACACACTTGCACAACGAACTCACAAAAACATATTCTATTTATTTTAGATACAACCTTTATTTTTATGGTTCAATACTTTTTTTTTTTTTTAATAAATTATTTGTTTATTACATTTTAGCAACCCGCCAGTTTCATTGTTTACATACAAAAAGCTGTAGAATACACATGCCCATACAAAAGTAATTTATTATATTTAATTATTATTTATTTATTTTATTAATTATTAACAAATTAATTCCGAGTTTGGGGACCACCGTCCATATAAACTGTTTCAATTGGTACAGATAAATATCTAATAACTCTAAGATTCACTTTGTAACAGGCAATAAATCATCATCATCATCGTCATTCCAGCCGAAGGACGTGCACTGCTGACAGAGGCCTCCCCCAAGCGTCGCCACACTAATCGGTCCTGTGCGTTTCGCATCCACCGGACGCCCGCATCCTTGATCAGGTCGTAGCTCCACCTATAGGGAGGCCTTCCAACGTTGCGTCTTCCGGAACGCGGTCGCCACTCAAGCTTTTCGGTCCCAACGGCCATCCGTTCTGCGAGCAATGTGCCCTGCCCACTACCACTTAACTTTGGCAATTCTTAGGTCTACATCGGTAACCTTGGTTCTCTTGCCTTCATTGATTCGATCACGGAAGGAAACTCCGAGCATAGCCTTCTGATCAGGTCCATTTTGAGCGACCAGGTCTTTGTCCCGTAAGTAATCACTGGCAACGCACACAGGTCATAGACTTTCGTCTTGAGACACAATGGTAATTTGGACGAGAAGATACCGCGCAACTTGCCGAACGCTGCCCAGCCCAATCGGATTCGACGGTTGACCTCTTTCTCGAAGTTGGACCTACCTAACTGGACCGTTTGTCCCAGGTAGACAAAATCATCCACAACTTCGAGCGTAGATACTCCGACTTTGATAGGAGTGGGTGCAACATGGGCATTCAGCATCACCTTGGTTTTGTCCATGTTCATTTCTAGACCCACTCTTTCGGAAGCTCTACTGAGGTCATCGAGCATTATACTGAGACGGTCAGCCATAGCACTATATCGTCGGCAAACCGAAGGTGAGTGATATACTCGCCATTGACGTTGATGCCTAGCCCTCTCCAGTCCAGAACCTTGAAGACATCCTCCAGTGTAGCAGAGAAGAGAGAGCCCTGTCTTACCGAAGTCTGATCATGAAGTCAGATGGGCCTATAATTCTTCAATCAGGCATTGTCACCCTTTTTGAGGACAAAGACAAAGATATTTTATTTCAACTAGGCCACCAAGCGGCACTTTTGAATGTTACATTAAAATTTACAAGGAATAAAAATTGATTCTACCGTGCATTCGGAAAGTAGCTTGTTATGGAGAAGAACGCACAAGAAACTCCATACGTACACTTTAAAAAAAAAGATTTTTACAATATTTAGGTACATAAGTACATACATTAATAAATTCATATATATGTGAGGACATTGCACCCAGAATCACTACACACTATACTACGTACAGGTACAAAGTACTCACACCTGTACCTAGAGTGCAGATATATAATAGGTAATAGAAAAACATTAACATCCGAAGCAGTTAAGTTATGACCAATCCCAACTGACGGCGCCCGTTCACGAACATGACGCATGAATCGGCACCACCCAGCTTAACCATCATGAAGGGAACCAAATGATCTAACACACGCGCCACAATCATAGAGACATTTAAGAGAGCATAACACACTCAACTGCCAGGGCACACACAAGTCAACGAACGACACAAAGGTATAGCAAATGGTAGATTCACAGTTGGGTACACAGTACTCACACACGTGCCAGAGGAAGAGTATCACCACACTCTTTCACCATACCTTTGGCGTTTTTCTTTCGAAGACTTTAAGTAAGGGCTTTAAGTACCGGTTTTCCACCAGCCTTCAGGAGTTTGGCCCCAAAATAAAAATTTGATCTAACTGTATAGTTTTTTACATTGGTAGAATACATGAGATCACGATAGATGACTTCTTTATTTCTGGTTTTTTAATTAAGATTATCATTAAATGTAGTTGGATCAATGACCCCTATTATTGGAATACTAAAACCGAATAGCTATACATACTTTTTATATAAGTATGTACCAGACTCACTTTTTTATTTTCCTCACCGCGACTCTAACACAAAATTACATGCATCAGCACCCACATCAGACCTTTTTCTCTAAAAAAAAGGCTTCAAACAGTAGCCGACCTAACCGGCTAGCATTCGTAGGCTATCATTTGTAGCCACAAATCACGCCCACGTAATAATTTATAGGCAACAATAACCCGATGTCTTAATACGCAACACTTTAATTATATTAGTATTGTCTATTAATTAAATGCTGACATGTTAATATTGTGTGTGGGTGTGGTTTTAACTTATGATTTTAAGTTTTGGAGCTGTCATAAGCCTTTTTATTTAGAGCTGTCTCTAGCAAAAAAGTGCATGTTGTCTAAATGGTGCTTGAAAAATCACACGCACTTTTCGATGCAAAGAATGCAAATTGATTTTGTTTTTCTGTTTTTTCATTATTTAATTCTGATAATAACCTTAACATTTGATTGTATTTGCTTTTATTTAACTTGCAATATATGTAAGTGTGTTCGGGTCAATCTTGCAACTGAATTATAAAGCAGTTATCCTCCACCGATTAAAATGAAATTTTGCATACACGTTTAGTTTGGATGACAATGCATGGTTAGCAAAGTGACGTTATTCTAAATCCAATATGGCGGACTTCCCAAGATGGCGGACTAGTTATTTTCTGTGCACTGCCATGATTTGGATATCAAATGAAAGGATTTGCTGAAAAGAATAGAAAAACAGTTAGTATTAAAAAAAAAACCAATCGCTATTGCCTTGTTACCGTTGATAGACTGTCAATTATTTAGAGCCACTTTTCGTGAGGCGAATAGGAAGATCTCAAACCACATACGAGGCCATACCAACAAACAGTATTCTTTATCGCTAAAATCTTACATCTTAAACAAAGCTAAGTAACGTGATAATTTCGTTTCCCGAAACGCCCCGGACTAGTTATTTTTTGTGCACTGCCATGATATGGGTATCAAATGAAAGGGTTTGCTGAGGAGTATATGAAAAAAGCTTGTTTAAAAAAAGATTTTAATTCATTTTGTTTTAATTTGTAATTATGATTTATATGACCATGTTTATTTACCCTGACCTTTTCTCGATGTTGTTTTCTAGTATTAAATTGCAAAAAAGTCGTTGATGTGCTGATATTATGTACATAATCGTTCTCACTATCCACAGTCCGCTCATTGCTGGGCAGAGTCCTCTGTTTTGTTATGCCAATCCACAAACTCCTATTGCTTTGTGGTTGCCAAAAACTCTTGTTTTCTTTTACTTTTATATAGTCAACCTCTCATTGCCTGAAATTTGACAGAGTTTCCAAAATTCGGTGTCGATCAAAAACTTCTCGTTTGCCTCTTTAGAGCCCTCTTCCAGCTCCCCGTAAAATTAAACATGACAATCTTTACAACCTTTTCATCAATGAAAAGGTTGAAGTGTCCTAACACATACAATCATTTGCCTAAAGGGACACTTCAAACCCCAATGTATGTATTTCTCACTATTAAAATTATAAAAAAACAGTCAAAATAACGACATATTTTAAAGCACGGCATCATAGCCATTGCCAGACAGCTAGACATAGCCTAAAAACTTTTTTAAAACAAATCATAATACATGTTTCGCCCGCAGGAGCCACGCCCATATAATAACTCAATGAGCTATCGGATATCTCGCTTTTAACTTAATTAAAATATTTCGTAACATAACTGTGTTGTGTTTGAATCGAATGTGTTTATTTACTATGAAGGGACCGGGTCTTTATGAAATGAGTCGGTATTAGCATTTCGAGATATTCCAGAGACTTTAGATAAAGCATCATTCTATCAGCGATGGCAATGAAGTTTTTGTGCCCACCAGTTGGCACCACTGGCAATTAAGATCCGTAAATACATCTGCTAAACGTTGTTATGAAGCACACGGAAGCAAAGTTTAAATTAAAATCATTTCAAATGCCGAAGAATTGCGATTTATTATAACATGGAGTATCCCGCAATTTTACGCGGCCCCTTTTTTGAAAAAAGGCGGATAATATTTTCCGAAATATAAAACACTATTGTATTAGTGCAATGGTTGGTAAAACCCTTAATCTGCGATATTTGGCAAATATTTACAACAATAAAAAAGAAGTAAATAAACTCGCGCTTAAAGCGAAAAAAACGGTGACATTTGATATTTTGGAGACCTACACCAACGCTTGTAGCGGCAAATTCAAGCGTCATAGCCCTCATTGTAAGCATGCCATGCCATGATATGATCACATAACATTTTGATAGCGTTTGGCAATCCAAAACATTTTTTACATTTTACCAATCGCTATTGCGACGTTTTCATTGACAGAATGTCACTTTTCTGGAGCCTCAGGTAGTCAGAAGCCTATTTATATGATATTATTGACAGGCGACAAGTTATAAGCGACAATTCGACTATAATGTAAGTTACATTGGTGTACCCTTTTTTTTAATTTGCATCAAAATCCATTCTGTCGTTAAATCATGATTAATTAAAAATATATTCAAACATAGAAACTTTCGCATTTGAAAGAGTAGAAGTAAGAAATAGGTTGTTCATCAGTGGCAGTAACTAATAGTGCTATACTGTGAATAGTTTTCACAGTGAAAACTTAGGTGAAATGAACATGAAGTGAGTTGTCAATCCGTCTAATCAAAATGGAGTGACAGTTCAACTTAAGCTCACTCCATCCATCCCTCCACGGTGGGATGTTTACTGAATAGACCGGTAGGAGTTCTAGACAGAGTATCGACTGTCAAACAGTTCAAAATGTAAATCTTTCGCTAGTTTTAAGGTTTCCGTATCCAAAGGGTAAAAACGGGAACCTATTACTAAGACTCCGCGGTCCGTCTGTCTGTCACCTGTATCTTATGAACCATGATAGCTAGACAGTTGAGATTTTCATAAATGATTTATTTCTGTTGCCGCTTTAACAACAAATACTAAAAACAGAATAAAATAAATATTAAAGTGAGTAATTAGTATTATTCCCACACAAAAAACGTGATTTTTTTCCATTTAGCGATATGGTACGGAACCTTTCGTGCGCGAGTTCGGCTCGCACTTTGCTGGTTTTTTTATTTCACATTTATAAACACAATGATATTATGTCTTGGCCTTGGCAGTTAAGAGTGTGTCATGCTCTCTCAAATATCTCTCTGATGGTGGCACATGTGTTGGGTCATTCGGTTTCCTTCATGATGGTTGAGCTGAGTGGTGCCAATCCATGCGTCATGTTCGTTAACGAGCGCCATCAGTTGGGATGAGTTTTGATTGATTGAACACACACACACACACATTTATGTAATTTTCCAACAAAAAGATGTAACCAAATACTTGTAATTAAAACTTATTTATGAAAAAGAGTGTCCGTGGAGTTTCTTGCTCATTCTTCTCCATGAAAAATATAACTGACGCTTCCGAATGTTTGTTAGTTTCATTTTTGTTTTTTTTTTTCTGACGATTCAAAAGTACCAAAAAGTTGAAAAAAAATATTTTGGTTTTGAATAGTTAGAAATTTAACAAGAAGTATCTTTTTATTATCATCAGTATCACTTAATACTCCCGTTTATCCTTATCAAGTGTAAGCGACACCCATTTATCAAATCAATTTTACGACAGAAGCTTATCTCAAAAAAATGTTAAACTATTTTCTCCCATAGGCTTTTTATTTCCAAACCCATTAACCGGTACTGGCTCCTATAAAACTATAAATTACAAGGAGAAAATATCGAACAATCAATGTCATTGAAATAAAAAGGTATTGCGTGTATTTAATAATAGTAAACTTTATGTGCCATAACGGATTTATAGTTACGACCTTTTTTTAATTTTGAGCGTTGATTTTTTAGATTTTTAGTTGTGCTTATTCTTGTATTTTTTCTGGCTATATTTTTGTTAAGTATACGCGAGCTTTTTAATTTAGGCTCTTTATGCTACTTGTTTGAAATTTATCTAGATGATTACCCTCAATGCGATTGCTTGATCTTTAATTCATCTCTTATGCGTATATAATTTGAGAAGCCACAAGAAACACGGAATAGAATCATCACGTAATCTTAATCAGACGACAGCTAAATTAAATAAAACGCATAAATTAAATCAGAATTAAGTTTCACAGAGATAAATCACCAAATATATGGCGTGTAATTATTGAAATATATATATTTTTATGTCAATGGGAATTAATGGTGTCGTGTTGTGTTCTATGGGCAATTTATGGGGCCGTTGGCTTAATGGTGAATGGTTTATTTTTGTAGTTATGCAGTTTTGTGGTGTGTTGAAGAAAATTGTTCATGCATAGTTAGTGTGTAGTTAACGTTACTTTGACGGAGTAACAGTGCATTTATCGATCATACTTCTTCCAGTTCTTAACAGCCATCGTTGAAAAGTTACTTAATTACTGACCCAAATCCTAAAATTCTATTACCTATTATGTATCCAAGCTGGTGGAGAGCTTCAAGGTAAGAGCGAATAAGTTGCTTACCATTATGAGAGATAGGTGGACCGATGACCTGGTTAAGGTTGGGGGAATGCGCTGCTTGCGAGATTCAAGGGATTGGTCAATGTGGCGACGCCTGTGGGAGGCCTTTTTCCAGCAGTCGTCAGTGGACGTCTTTCGACTGAAATGATGATGATGATGTGAGATAGAGTCGCGTTCCACCACCTCATTTTTTTTTTGTTAGTTCTTTGGCCATCATACAGTTCTTCCACTTTTTAGCGAGCCCGCACTTTCTCCTTTCAGTTCTGGCGAAGTATTTCTCCCCGATATTTCCTTCCTTCTGAATAATTTATTATCAAATATTTAAAAACATTTTCCAACAATAAATTCCTCAACCATCAATTTTGATTTACAACGCAATTTTCGTAAAGCGACATAAATGGCTAGCGTCCATGGTCATTTCATTCACATGATTGACCTCCAAGGTCACCGACCTGCGGTGTATATTCCCATTTTATTGGGTAATTATTTTGTGTCGTGATTTATATAGGTGCTGTTAGATTCATGAGTTGAGGCCTGGTTAGACTTGGAATAGAGAAATATGGATACGAAAAAAATAATTAAGTTGTGCAGTCTCTAGAGGCCCGTGACATTCTATTAATGGAAGTGTCATGATAGCGATTGGCATGCCGTCACTAATGATTGTCAAGCTTCATGGAAATGTCATGTGACTTATGAAATGACGTTTTTTGTAAAGCTTAAGGTTAGCGTCCCTTGTTTTGCAAGAAAAGAAAAAGTTTTTATTTGTAACAGAAACTGTCAGCTGAGCGATATACTATTTCAGAAGTTTTTGTTCTATAATTACAGGTTTTTGTGGTAGCTTTGTGCCTCAGTGCGGCACATATAAGTTGTATAAGAATTTTATTGATCGTGTTACCACGATAATAGATATATGTCTAAAATGAATCTAGTAAGATTATTTCAGATTTACCTAAAATATAATAATAAGAAAATAGATTATAAGAAAATAAAATTTAGAGTATGACAGCTTAGATTAGACATTCGCAAAAATATATGCGTAAATAATTAAAAGTTCAAACCTAATAAAAAAACCGGCCAATTCGCACATTTAGGGTTCCGTACCAAAGATAAATCATATTTTAGATATATTGGTATTTTTTACTAAAATATACTTAATAATAAACATTATCACCAAATTTCAAGTTCATAGATCAATAGGATGTTAAAAATTCTTCGGCACAAAATGGTGTCACAGACGACGGACAGAGTGAGTGACAGCAATAGGACTCCGTTTGGACTCTTTAGTTACGGAATCCTAAAACGTTTTTTCCTGCCAAGAGGCTGTTGATAAAGTGTCATTCTATCAGCGATAGCCACGGTCGAACAAATGTAAGGAGGTGATCATATGGCATTTTATAGCGTTTGGTATTCCCATAATTTTACTCAATATTTTTCAATTGCACTTTCTTTGATAGACTTTTCTAGAGCCTTAGGTACGGAATAGTTTTGCGAGTTCTACTCGTCCTGCAGTTATTAACATTTAAATTTAATAATTCAAACAGAAAACATATTATTTTTTAACCAATCACCAAAACTTCTTATCCAACATCTTCTCAACCACACCTATAACACGCCAGCCACAAACCTGGCACAACGATGTGCACTAAACTTGTTTGTCTCAATAAACCGCCGGCAGTTAATAGCGGCACAACCGTGATCTATCGGTATTTATCACATTTAATCCTACGTAATTAAAGAGACATAATTGAATGGGATGTAAATCAATCGGTTCAGTTATAGTGATGGTAGTATAATGGAAGAGAAGGGGAACTGCTTTAGAAAAATATTAAGTTTAAACTAGTTATAATAAATGCAATTTGTTTTGTCGTTAGGGGCTCGTGGCAAAATAATACCAGCCGTACGGGTTGTAAAGGTTAAGGCGCTGATACCCCTCAGTAGCTGATTTTAAAATAACAATCACGTCTAAACAGCTAGTCTTATTTTTTTGGAAAAAATATATGACGGCGCTGACTAGCGCCACTTGTTGAGAGATACGTCGGAACGAGATTTGGCAGCTGTCAGTCTGGCGGAGCGTCGAGGCGATGGTCAACACAGCCGTTTTGACAGGACTGTTTTTGAACGTCAACGGTTTGTGCACCACGTATCCGACGAATCGCTTCTGTTCCGAGTAATCTTGTCCCATTTTGTTTCAAAAATAATTAACACCGATTGATTAAGTGATTTCCTAATTACTAGTGGATAGATTTTAGTGAAATTCTGTAAAGGAGATATTTTGTGCGATTAAATAACTTTTGATTGTGACTCGAGTGATTCTTTGTTGGTTCTCACCCACATTACCACTTATTGAAGAAATGGCCGATTCTGATGATGACGGGCATATGCCCTTATCAGAAGTGGGATCCCATGTGCTACCGACCGAGGAAAAACGATCGCCTGACGAAAATAGCGCCTTGAAACTGTTGAGTAATATGGAAGCCCTACTTACTCGTATGTTAGCAACGTCGCAACCACCGGTGGCAATTCCTAGCGCCCAGTCCAGTGCAGTGCAGCTCGTACAGTTTAATCCGGAAGATGCCGACGCGGATATAGAAGGTTGGTTTAAGATTACAGAACTTATAGTCTTGAGTAAACAGCTAGGTACCGGTGCACTAAAAGGCCGCGCAGCCTCTTGCTTGACCAAGTTAAATTTGAATGAGCTTACATGGGAGGCTGTAAAACAAAGTTTAATGGCCAGATTTTGTAGACCGAAATTATTTGAAGACTACTTTGATGAAATATTGCGATTTCAAATTGGAGCAAAGGAAACCGCATCAGAAACTGGCTTACGCTTGTGGAATATGATCGAATGGATACCTAAAGACCCAAATGCCAGAAGATGTTATAACCGGATTCGTCATATCGGTTTTAAGTCAGAAGGATGGTTTGATACGCCGTGAGTTAAACGCACATACGCACTACTAAAGCTCAGCTATTTAGAATCTAAAGCGAGAATTGGAGGTTACTGAAATCCAAGAAGCTGATTTAAAGCGACCTAGAATTGCGGATGCAAGATTTCCCGGTAATTGTCATTGGTGTGGAATCCCTGGACATCGGCAAGCTGACTGTAGAAAGCGACAAGAAGATGCTTCTGCGGTGGCTAAACAGCAAGATCCCTCAACTGCCGCACGTGTCCCCCAGAAGACTTCGACCGTAACTTGCTACACTTGCGGTAATCCAAGACACATAGCAACGAATTGTCATGAAAAGGGGAAAGGTGGTGGAGCTGCTGCAAGGAAAGAGGTCAATCTCTCCGAACAACGATTGTCAAGGGATACCTTGAGGACGTCATCTGGTGAGCCCGTCTCCTTTTTATTTGATAGCGGATCGTCTTGCTCTTTGATAAAAGAAAGCTTCTCTAGTAAGTTCCCAGGTACTGTGCGCAATAATCTCGTGTATCTTTCGGGCATTGGCGGCGATGAAATAAAATGTACGTCACTAATTTCGAGTGAGAAAGAAATTACACAGTTCTTGACATTTCATGTAGTACCAGACTCTTGTCTTATGGAGCCTGTTATAATAGGTAGGGACATTTTAGAAAACGATCCCAACAAAGCGTGGCGTGACGAGTTAGGAAATGTTCAGTTAGCGCTTAATAGTACTAAGTCTTCAGTCACCAAATTTACGCCAATAGAACTCATGTTCGGTATTCGTTCGCAATCTCTAGGTATTTCGAAAATTAGGTCTTCAAGTCCAGATCCAGAACAAGAATAGCGAATTGAACTAGAGTCAGTTAGGCAAGATGCGTCTAATAACATACAAAGGGCAGCCGCATCCGATACTTTACGATTTAACGAAGGTCGAGCCACTATCAAGCCGTTTTTTAAAGGCGATTTGGTATTTATCAAAAACAGCGAACGAAACCAAACCAAATTAGATAGGAAGTTTAGGGTTTCTTATGTAATAACTGCAGTATTAGACAATGATCGTTACGAGTAGAAAATCATAACCGGTTCACGTCGTACTTTTAAATACGCGCATGAGAACTTGCGTCCAGTACCTCGAGGTCATGACGGGTTAGTTGAAATATCTACTAGTTTGATGATTGAGGAGGAGGCCATGACGGCGCCGAAAAACGTTGAATTCGATATTGGTCAATTCGACAGGCTACGTAATTCTGATAAACTGCAAGCTCCGATACCCTTTCCGCAAAATCAAACACACTTAGAGTCTGATACCCTTAGTAACATTTCAGATCATGAAGTCCAAATTCACGCAGAGCAAGGCAGTCCGTAACTTATAGGTATGTGTAATCTGTAAGCATTATTTGCGTGAAGTCTGCATTACTATTTTGGGACGATGGAAGTAGTCTTCGAATAATGTGAAGGTGGTCGAAGGGATAATGTCGTCCGGGCCATGCAGCTGATAGCGGCTGGTTGAAGGGACACATTCATCCGGTCCAAACTTAAGTGTTCGCTGGTCGAAGGGACAGTGTCGTCCGGGCCATGCACGAGGGGCTGGTCGAAAGGACACACTCGTCCGGTCCAGGTTAATATGATGTGGAAAGTTGATTGCCACACGACGGTATCGTCCGGGCCAGACCTAAGGGTTGGTTGATAGGACATGCTGATCGAGTTAAGAGTGCATTGGTTGTTAAAGGTGCCGTCCGGTCCACGAGTGGTCGAAAGGACACACGCTTTCTTTTGTTCTGAGACAGTTACAGTTACTATGAGAGTAATGTTATGCCTAGTAGTCATAGTTTGTCAGGTTGGGCGAGCGGGTAGATTTACTGACACCCGTTCGATTGATTATGTGATTGTTACAGGACTGCAATACGACGCGCCCGAGGACGGTCGAAAGTCAGTCCGGCCGTGACGGCGCATTACTAGCGCCACTTGTTGAGAGATACGTCGCAACGAGATTTGGCAGCTGTCAGTCTGGCGGAGCATCGAGGCGATGGTCAACACAGCCGTTTTGACAGGACTGTTTTTGAACGTCAACGGTTTGTGCGGTTTGTGCACCACGTATCCGACGAATCGCTTCTGTTCCGAGTAATCGAGTAATCTTGTCACATTTTGTTTCAAAAATAATTAACACCGATTGATTAAGTGATTTCCTAATTACTAGTGGATAGATTTTAGTGAAGTTCTGTAAAGGAGATATTTTGTGCGATTAAATAACTTTTGATTGTGACTCGAGTGATTTTTTGTTGGTTCTCACCCACATTACCACTTATTGAAGAAATGGCCGATTCTGATGATGACGGGCATATGCCCTTATATATGTCACATTAAACCATTTTCTTGATAACAAGATTTAAAAAAAAATGAGTTTTATCCGTGTAACATAGTGTAATTAGTTTGTAAAGTAATGTCTAACACGGAAAAAAAACCACTATCGCACCAAAACCGCCGGGCGTAGTTTAATGAAATTTTCACCATCTCAAACACAATTGAATAATCTGCATTTCGATCTAAGGTTTTTTTAAGTCATAGGATAATAAGGAAAGTGCAAATAACTACTGAATTTTGGGCCGCGCAGGTGTGAAACGAGTGCGCGTTTTGTTCCCTCAAAGTCAGTGGCGACTGTAACGTTTGGCGAAGTCTGTGCTAGGCGCCGTGATCTATTGGTATTTATCACATTTAATCCTGCGTAATTAAAGAGACATAATTGAATAGGAAGTAAATCAATCGGTTCCGTTATAGTCCTGCTGGTTTAATGGAGGAGAACGTGAACTGCTTTCTAGAAAAGATTTGGTTTTAACTCGATCGGTTATGCATGTTATGTTCACTGTTTATTTATTCATTTATTAGTTTATCCTCGTACTGGAACGCCTTGCAGCAATTACACCAATGGAGCACAATCTTATAATAAACTCACTGTAAGCTTAGGTTTCCTCACGGTGTTTTCCTTCACCGTTGTCAGCAATGTCCATGATAAACTTGGAAAGTACATATGAATTTGAAAAAGTCACATTGGTACTTGCCCGGATTCGAACCCACGACCTCAAGCACGAGAGGCGAGGTCTTAGCCATTGAGCCATCACGTTAACAAAAACGTTATATACGCCAATTACATAAAATACTTAAAACTTCACACATTCATCTCACAGAACTCCATGCCATCTCTTCACCGCCCAGGTTGACTGGTAGAGAATACCTCAGGCATTAAGTCCGGCTATGTATTTTTATGTAGCATGAAGTTATAATAAATAAATAAACTCCAAACATAAAATTTTTTTGCAAATGTGATTGAGTTACACTTTTAGGTTGTAGAGGGTTTTAGGTCGACAAGCGTGCCCCACCATCGAACATCCCATCGCTTATATTAAGTTGAGATAGTGGTCAAAGACAAGTCTATCTCTGATATGATAAATAAAGCCATACGGATCGATTTTCAAGATAACACTGACCTGTTGAGATCATTATTTTTGTGGACTACCCTTCTGTTCCCATTATCCATCCTAACTTCTATGGAGCTATCTATAAAATTCACTTTTGCAGGTAGCATGATAAATAATCTCATGCACTTATTCAAGACGAAAAATATTAGCATTCCAGGACGGAATTACCCAACAATTTGATCTTACGATGCACTGAACTATGCGCACCCTAATTAAAACTAAAGCATATTTATCGACAATCCCCACCCTGACTGCTTAACGATAAAGGACCAAATATCGATAATCGATTCACACCTCGATAAACCTTAACGTCCCTAACGGTATAAAATAAAGGTCCCCACCCATTATTTCTTATCATGGCTAAACATAAATAATGCCCCTTGTAAATAGCCCATCTTAAAATATATCGGGCACTTTATTTTGGCAATTAAACGATCATATTTTCAAATTAAGGGGACACCATAGGTGTTCGTAAATCCAGGAATAATCGTGAATTCGGGGCGTTTCGGGGAACGAAATTATCACGTTACTGAGCTTTGTTTAAGATGTAAGATTTTAGCGATAAAGAATACTGTTTGCTGGTATGGCCTCGTATGTGGTTTGAGGTCTTCCTATTCGCCTCACGAAAAGTGGCTCTAAATAATTGACAGTCTATCAACGGTAACGTGGCAATAGCGATTGGTTTTTTTTAAATACTAACTGTTTTCGTATTCTTTTCAGCAAATAATTTCATTTGATATCCAAATCATGGCAGTGCACAAAAAATAACTAGTCCGCCATCTTGGGCCGTCCGCCATATTGGATTAAGAATGAAGTCACTTAGCTAACCTTATATTGCCATCCAAACTAAAGGTGTATGCAAGAATTTTGCATCTTAATTGGTGGTGGATAACCGCCTTAAAATTCAGTTGCAAGATTTGACCCGAACACAATTACATACATACATTGCAAGTTAAATTAAAGCTTGTAAAAATGTCAAAAATTTATGAGAATGCCAAACGCAATCGAAATTCCACGTGATCAATCTTCTGTTTTTGAATTTCGACCATCGTCATCGCTGACGTCGAATGAAGTGTTTTTTTTTACTTTGCCCCACACTAGACATTTCTTCCTGTATCGTGAGTGCATTTACAAACATTTAAACTCACATACACAAGACACGCAGATCCGGAACAACTATCTGTAAGCAATACAAATATTTGTTCCGTGCAGAAATCAAACCCGCGACACGCAGGGCAGCAGCCGATCGCTGAACCACACAAGGTCGTTATTGTTTCGTCGAAGTTCATGATCAATTTTTACGTACTATCTCAGTCTGGACTCTTTTGCATTACCCGTTATTTCTGCAATCTTGAATGTCCCTCTTATATTATGTTCGTTGCGCAACTAGTCTCTAACTGTCTTGTGGAGTTTTTATTCATGGATCTTTTTCATCGCCCAGACTCACGCCGTACAGAACCCTGAACCAACAGCTGTTTGATTGTTGTATGATTTGATAAAATAGATAATTTTAATCACGTCATATATTTCAGTATGTTATACTTTGTAGAAACAAAAATGCTATATACTACATACACAGTAACATATAGCTGCGGTCCAGTTTAAATTTTCAATATTATTTTTAACGACAATTCTTGAAAGTCAACTCCAAAAATAGCAAAGGGCAAAAGAGAAAATATATATATATATATAATCCCTTCAGTTTATAACTTGGGCATCAGTAAATCATGATAAATTGACTTTTACAATACGTTTTCGGTAATCTATTTGCGGATTAAAAGCGTTAAACGACATTGTTTTTCGAATATTACTTTGTTATGCGTTTAATTTTGTTTTTCATTTTTTCTCCATAAATCTTTGGTTTGTTTTGTGTGGGATTATGAAGTAAACGTTTTTAAAGCTATTTCAGGACCATGGTTTTGTTGTTTACAAAACAAATATTGATTAAAAGGGATTTTTAAAACTTGGTCTTTTGTAGAAGCTGTGTTGGTTAATAAAGATTTTCATATTCTACAAAACTGCAATAATAAACATTTACCTAAATGCATTTTAATTTTTGGAGAGTTCTGTTGTATATTTCCGAAATTATTCATCAGATCTTGATAAAATTTGAATGGAACCACACGAAAAGCACCAGCTTTCAAATAAAAATAGAATAATCAAAGTCGGTTTACCTAGTAAAAAGTTTTGAGGTAAAACACATTACAACAAAACCACAGTCGAATTGGGCAACACCTCCTTTTTGAAGTCGGTTCAAAATAGGTTCCTAATGGCATTCTGCTTACCTACAACAATTCTCTTTCGATCAGGTAAAGTCGATTGCAAAAATAATATCCAAAATGGAGAACAAAAAGTGCAAACATTATCAATTGTTCGACCAATAGCATTGTCTCCCAGTGTAGGAAACTGCAAAAAAAATCAGCAGAAAAATGGCCAAGTCTATTGTTCCGCGAATTTCACAAAACAAAGTTCTGAATACCCCTTTTGTCAACACATGGGTAGATGAATGGTATCGAAAATAATAATGATACATTTTTCATTTCCCAATTAATATGGCATCGCGACACTTTTTCCGGTTGTTAATAAAGAAAATTCCTGTATCGTAGTTAATTAAAATAGCCTGAGGGTTGGGTCTCAGTTTTAGCGATTTAATTGCGGCCTGCGGAATGTGTGATTTGGGCGAAAATGTAACGTCATCTAAGATTGTTTGTTATGCGTTTTGATTAAGGGGGTTGCGTGCGGATGGGGTCTCCATACGTCTTTCTCTTTCTCTCAATTTAACTCTCTATGAGCAGGCATATACGCACGACACGCGCTCTGTCTTTATTTCTCTTTTCTAATGCGTGAGGAAATTCATTCCTAACGGGGGTCTTGGAGGTCATTTATAGATTGGGTATGGGTATATAGGAGACTTAATACCACAAGGTATTGTCTACCTGTCAACATTTGGGTTTGGATTGAATTTCCTTTTATTTCAACTCGTTTCGAGAATTCGCTAGATGCGAGGCTATGTCCCAAGGACGTCTTTTAGATGCAAGGGTGAAGATGATCATTAGAAGAGGCAGAGTGCATAAGATAATATTTAGCGGACAGCTTGCAATAGAATAAATACGTACTGACGGTTATTTGGGTAAATTCTATTCAAATTCATTTATTGACTATTACAGGTCTAGTTAAAACGACGTAAGATTTGATGGGAAGCTGCATGTTGACGGGAAGGCGTTTTGGGGAACGGCCATTATGTAGAACTTTGACATGTTGGCCCTCGGCCTTATTTCAATAAATAAGTTTTGATTTTGATTAGAATAAAACGTATTTTAAAATCGCCATCACCGCGCCCCCATCCAATTTAAACGAACAGTATAGGCAAGCGTGTCCCCTTTATTGAATTTCTGCAAAATTCCTAACACAGTACAGGCCCCGAGTTTTAATTCACAAAAGTACGTCCAACAAGCTCGACGTGTGAACTTTTAGCAACTGATCTCGCCAGGTTAATGAGATGAGATTCATTAAAGTATGTTCGGGTTTTCATCATAAAAGTTTTGTATGGATGGATTTTTGGGACTTTTTAAGCCTTTTATCTAAAATCCAAGACGCCTTAACAAAAATAGGTTATTTCAGTGATATCGGTTTTCGAAAAGCCCAATTTCAAGGTTTGACATAAGGTATGGACATGGCAATTGGCCAATAACATGTTGGTAAAATATTTTGAATGATTTACTACTGTTAAAGTGGGACTGACCCAATCACCCGCAAAACATTTACTTTAATTGCAATGATTTTTCACTTAAATATCTTCTTTGGAACATCTCATACTTACGAAAAAAACTTTTAAGGTTAAAATTATCAAATCGCAAAGAAAGTCATTTCTAGAACACAACCACGTTCTAAAACTGTTGGATATACTTTCATTGATTTGTATGGCTATACTAACCTATAGCGATATAAAACCAGACGTCACAAGCATTTAGTAAGATTTGGCTAAACCCTAAACCAAGTGACACCACTCATGTACATTAGAATCTCGTTCCCGGATGTTACCACTCTACATGAGTATGATTTTCATTAGAATCTCGTTCTCGGTTGGTTGGTAACCCGAAAGTCTGTCTGGGACTTTTTTTTATTTTATTTTTTTGTTATATGCTCGCGCTTGACCACTATCTCACCTGCTGGTAAGCGATGATGTGGTCGACGGTGGAGCACGCTTGCCCAGAAGTAACCTATTCACGCTTGACTTAAAGATCCCTAGATAGTAGCTATCGGGAAACTCTCCGGCAGGAAATTCCACTCCTAAGCTGAACGCATAATAAAAGTATTCTCAAAATGTTTAGTGCGTATGGGTGGAATGTCCACCATGTACCGATGGCGCATCGTCGTACGTCTGGTAGTCTAAAGATGAAACGGGCTGGGCTGAATTAGACCATGCAATTTCATCGCACACTCCCCGAAACGTCACCGATAAAAAACCGACAAGCTGGCAACTCGGCGACGGTGTTCAAGGCTCTGGAGCTTTGACTTAACCAGTGCCTCATCGCCGATGAGCCTCTTGGCCCGCTTTTCGATCGACTCTAGTGTATCAAGCTGGTATTTGGCAGTTCCGTCCCAGAGAGGAGAACAGTACTCCATGCATGATCGAACTTGCGCTTGATACAAGCTGAGCAGCTGTTCTGGCGTGAAGTACATTCTCTCCAAAACCAAATGAGTCTCACTAGAAGCTAACTCCAACACGGTTGCGAAAGTTTAAGCAGACGAAGATGATAATGACTTATATATGACTGCGAATGATGGCAATTTCACACAGTGTCTTTGATTGAATATTTGATTTGTTTCAATTAGCCTTGCCATTAATTAATCAGGCTCAGAATCAAAATTATTAGCGCTATAATGATATCACAGTAGGCGTAATAGCTATTGCACTATTGCTAAGAGATAATCATTAATAATTATTGAGACTCCTACACTTAGGACTTGACTATTCATAGGTACTTATTGCCTAATTTGGGTATTATATAAAGTGTAGATAGTTGCCTATATTAATACTAACTATTGAGTAATGAGTAACCTTTAGGATCAGTACCAGCTTCTACCAGCGACTTTGCTCTCGTGAATGTCGAAAATTATTCCAAGGGAACATGTTCCCGAGATAAAAAGTATCATACGTGCTATTCTTGACTATAATCCATCTCTGTGTCAAATTTCGTCCAGATCCGTTCTGTAGTTTTAACGTGAAAAGTAACAAACATAAAAACACGCATACACACTCACAAACTTTCGCCTTTATAATATTACTAGCTTTTACCCGCGGCTTCGCTCGCAGTGAAGCAATTAATTTTTTTTTTATTTTTTATTAAAAAGTATTCTATGTTACTTCTAATACCTCCAAGAATATATGTACAAAGTTTCATGATGATCGGTTCAGTACGTTTTGCGTGAAAGCGTAACAAACAAACTTACATTCACATTTATAATATTAAAGTAAGTATTATAGTGTGGTGTGTTTAGCCTCACCTGTTCTTGAAGAAATATCGAAGGGCTTGTTAGAATAGCAGAAGACACCATTGGCAAAAAAAGAATCCATTAAGAGAAATTGTGAATGAAAAACAAAATCAGAGAACTGATAAAAGAAGATTTTGAAACTCACGCCTTTATGATGTGGGAGAAACTACAGAGCACACCTGTTACGGAGGCTTACAAAAAACAAGAAGATTAAAAAAAAGATAATTTAGAAAATAATGACAGTATTTCTACAGACAGAAAGACGGTGCAGCTTTGGACATCCAGGTAGATCGTAAGATCTGGTGATGACCGAGGAAATGAAAGGAAATCTACTGGATGCATGATCCATCGATGTTATGACGCTTGGGAGATGCCTGTATCAACCACTGAAGTTCTATTGGCTGAAATGATGAAGTTGAATCAAAGCAGACTGAGGGCCAATTTCTGATTTGAGTATTTGGAAATTAAAAGTGTCAAAACCTACTTTATTGGCAAATTTTGTCATGTTTTAGAAAGTATACTTTGACAAATACGTTACTTCAAATTCTTAATTCAAAATTATTCTAATTCCACTCTCAAACTACTCCGAACATCATAATCAATAAAGTGAAATACTTACAGTTCCAGTAAACAAGTACCCAATACGATAGTATGTAACTGGGTACCTAAATAAATACCTAATCCTCGTAGCGGTATTAAATTATTGTGGCCATATCGTAAACCCGCAACGTTCTAGCGATACAATATTTATTTTTATTAAGTCTTTGCTCGCACTGGGTTCGGGCATCGCTGCGTTTTTTTTCCGCTTTAGTTTTGAATGTATAAATAAGAATACGATAAAGGAATTAGTACGTATACTTCGCACATATAGGGTTCCCTACCAAAGCGCAAAATCAAGTTGGTTGCAATAGAAAAAATGAGCGAATTTCAACGAAAAAATCAGATTTATCAATGTATTGGTATTTTTTAGAAAAATTTACGTAATAATAAACATATCACCAAAGTTGAACTTCATAGGTCAATGGAAAGTTAAAAAAATTTTCGGTACAAAATTTTGTATGAAAAACTGACTTTTGTGGTTTCTCAATCCTTTGTTGTGCAATATTTTTGAAAAAATAGTATATTATGCAACTAGTGAATAAAGGACGGATTTAAAGCGAGAGCCATTGATGAATCACGAACAAGTGAAGGATTCTAAAAACTGAATCACGACCGTAGGGAGTGATTCATGATGATTGAATCACGAGCACAGCGAGTGATACAAGTGTTAGAATCCTGAGCGACGCGAGTGATTCATGGTCCTCGATATAAATCCGTTTTATTCAAGAGTTGCATACTATATTTTATACCATGACTACGAGAAAAAGAAAGATTTAAACAAAAAGCACAAGGGATAATAATAAATAAATAAATGGTTAAATACCTTAAAATTTTAGAAAAATGAGAAACCTCAGGGTTCCACATTTTTTATAAATTTAAGCTGAGCTAGTGTGTTTCAGACGCCAGTGACCACCTCCGTTACGTTACATAATTATAATTAATTAAGCACCAAAGTAATTAATATTAGAATTACAATCTAAATAAGTATTCATTAAATATCCTAGACCAAAATCAACATCATTATTAAAATCCTAAATATAAACAAACTCAAAATTAAATCGACAAAGGAGTTTGAAAATCGAATATTCTTTGCACAAGAAGTTTGCATCGAGTATTTTATGCGCAAGGAGGTTGTATAGCATTGAGTTGGAGGTAGAATATGAATTGGTGTGTTCTAAATTCAAACACCAAAACAGTGATTAAAAGTGCTTTTTATTCACTGTTTTCAGTGAATAAAATAAGCTTTTTAGAGGGGGAAGGGTATAAAGATATTTATCTGTCTATTCAGCGAGCTCTTAGCAAGGATACCCAAGTCGATGGAGAAAATATTTTTTTTTTTCGCGCCTCCCTTTTTCTGTATGCCCTCTAAGAACATTTAAAAATATTATTTGTATGGCTTTGGGTCAACAAGATTCTTATAATGTGAAAGTTTGAAGACTGTAGCTCCATCCATTTGAATGTAATGTGTGACAGGCGACGGACAGACAGACAGTCAGCAATTGGGCTCCGTTCGAACCCTTCGGGTACGGAACCCAAAAACGATAAAAGAAGTAGAGTATACCTACTCATTTCTTTATCGTTTTTGTGTATCGTACCGAGTGACTACCAATCTTCTACAATGCAGTAATTATCTTGATTAAAAAAATTGACCCAACAGTCTAAAATTAAAAACTCCAACCGCTGCGTCTTCCCCGCCCAGTGCGTTGCATATATTTTTTCACATCCCTCGTCTGCGGTCGTAACAGCAACTAATTGCTTTCGGAAACGCTTTATGTGATCGTATTTCACCTGAAAAAAATGATTTATCCCAAACACACTGGATATTCTTTGTCGCATTTTCGTGCGAAACAAATGAGAAAGCCGTTGGACAGAATTTTCTATGTATTTACAGAATTTATTCAGCGAAAAGTGTGTTGAAAATGAGTACAGAATTTTGTTAGTTGAAATGCTTGTTGTAATTTATTTAAATATTGCGAGAAAGAATTTCGTTAAGTTTTTATTGTGCGTTCGGAAGCGTGAAAATGTTTTTGTGCTTCTGAAATATTTATTATTTTGATTTAAAACTACGAAACGTATAAAAACTATTAATACATGTGATGTCATGTTAAAACTTATAACTGATTGTAATATAACTTTGACATCTGTTTTTGGGTTGGAATGATATATTTTTGGTTAAAGGAGATTTTTGATTTTGGGCCATCAATATGTACACTACATAGATAAATAGTAAAAAAATAGGGAAATGCCATAAACATACTGACAAATTAATTTGAAGAAGGATACAGGCGTACAAAAATGATCATTTGAAAAGTTTTTTAATAAGATAACCCTATTTTTAGGGCAGCCATAACAGTTATTTGAAATGACGTTTGACGACTTTGACAATTTTTCGAAGTTATATTTGAATTTTTCTTTGCTTTGACTTTGAACTGGATGAGTTTCGGAGTTTTTAGTGATTGTTTTGGTTTTGCAACCCAGTTTACTACTACGGACATTGATAGTTTGCTTATCTGTTGCTATTGAATTCGTGTTGTTTTTTTTTTTAACGCAGATTGTACGACGAAACGTCAATTAAATGTCACTGTCAAAATGACATTATTTGCATACTGCTGATCTGATCCACCATATTTAATCTTATGTTGTTAGTTTATTTGAGTTTACATTGAAACGAAGTGAACTTAAAGAAAATTAATATTAAAAAACGGTTACCATATCATACAGCAAATTTTACGTAAAGTGTACATAGTGCTGGCCCAGGCTCCATACAATTCTGGAACATCTCCTTGACTCCTTTCTTTAACGTCATTGTGTTACAGGTTTGAGATATTTGTATGCAACTCACTATTGCATATTGTTTCTTATATAGTAGACTAATCCTCACCAATGTCCCCTTTTATTATCGCCATATTTTACACTTCAACCAAGAACTCCGAGACATACATCCCAACATTGTAAGACATGCTGACTTGCACATAAACTGCAACACACGTACACTGGCGTGCAAACAACATTGGTTAATCCGTAGCCCCATCATCGAGTGGGCTGCCCGGCGTGAAACTATCTGGAACCACGCCAGTTCTATTATCTTGTGTAATGTTACAGTTTGACTGCCATACAGTGTACATGTTGATGGCCTTTAGTGGGCAGGTGGGAACTTTATTTTAGTCGTAAGTGTATTGGGCACAGATTAGGTTTTATGAGCGCGCGTGAATGGTAATGTGTTGTGTAGTCTGTGTGCTTTGTTCGTTAGTACCTGTTTTGCATGATCTTTGGAATAAATATTGGGTTTTATATGCAAAATTGATGAGATGGGCTTAGTTTTTAGCATATAGTTATTGCACATAGAGCCGATTTGCCGATATTAGCTCTTAGTATAATTTACAATGTAAAACGTAATAATATCAAAGTAACAGAAAATAGGGTAAATGAAAAAAGCGACATGGAACTTGGACAGAGTTTTTCTTGGATGGTGTAAATTGCAATGATAAAACATATTTCCCAAAACAAATAACAGGCAGACAGTTCACAAAAATTAAACAGTTGTTAAAAATTGGTCTTAGATAAACTATTTACATACATTGTAATTCTAAACGTTTTTATTAACATTATAGAAAACCCTGAATCGCCTAAACATTACAGCACTCTTGAATTTTCAATCAGAAACTAACAAAAAAAAGGTTTGTAAAAATATTATTAATGATACTTATATTATTGGATAACTGATCACATAATATACTTTATGTCCATAACATAACACTCAAAACTGTATAAACCCATTCGGCATAAAGATCCCAAGATAAAACCAAACCATTTCCACGAGACCAAACAGAAATATCCCGAGAGAAGAAAAACGACGACACTCCCACACATCTACTTTTAAATCAAAATGGCCGTGCAGACAAACATTTCAGGACAAGATGGATGACCTCAGAGGTCAGGAGGGCACTACAGGGATCCTCACTTGGGGGCAGGAAGCGAGGAAATGGCTGCGGCTTCCGGTCGTCGAGCGATGTGTAAAAATCGGGAGGGCGTTAATTCTTGCTAGGGCATGTTTTGGGGTTCGTTGGTACTATTTTTCGGGTAGGCCATGTTTAGGAGATACAAGATATGGCATTTTTCATTCTTATCTGATTCATACTGTTTCGGTATCAAATACAATTGATTCGTCTCCGGCATTCGTCAAGTTACATTGACTCTGCACTTTTCTGTTGGTCGCCGCTGTTGTTTCTGTCTTTAGAGGCCCTTGACAAGTGACTTTCTATTGACGAAAGCGTGGCGACAGCGACTAAAAAAATACATAAAAAAAATAAATTTAAGAACCCTCGAAACGATATCTTGCGCATATAACCCGATGCAAACAGTAAAACGTTTATATCTTTTGAACAGCTAAACCGATTCTCATCAAACATAACTAAGAACGCTCGATAATGTCGCCATTCAAACCAAAAAAAACTATATCAAAATCGGTTCATCCGTTTAGGAGCTATGATGTCACAAACAGATACACAAACACACAGGTACACACTTCAAACTTACAACACTCCCCTTAAATTTTGGCATTTCGATGAACACCATCGCTGATATCGAATTGTACTACTATACTCGAGCCTAAGGAGATGCAGTGGTTCTTTCTTGAGTTATGCAGAATTTTATGCAATCACATAATGTCGGCTCAAAATTTACTGTATCTTCCAAAAATTTATTACACGAATTATCAATTATTATATTCAACTATTTCCCGCGGTTTCGCTCCTGCGGCTTATGCCACAGTTATCTTGACTTTGCCGGGGTAAAATGGTGAACCTTCTATTATTGAAAGAATATTCGTAATCGGAGTACGTCCATTGATTGCCTCCTAACAAACAAATTTATATTTTACTATATTAGTTTAGTTAGATGGAAATTATTTTTCCTAAAGATTTCCGAAAATAAAACTGAAGTATTATCGACAAAAAAACTTTTTTACAAAAAAAAACTACCGACTTCCATACGAGAAAACTACAAAGTGTCTTTCGTAAAGTCTTTCGTAGGTACCATTTTCTTTCCGTTATGGACACCGACTTCCAAAATTAAATTATTTTTCACTTTGTAGTTTTCTCATAAAGAAGTCGGTAGCATTTTTTGTAAAAAAGTTTTTTATTTTCACTTTTTAGTTGTATCTACCTAATAGGCAAGTAGTTTAGTAAGTTACCTTAACGTCAGAATAGATAACCCAAATCTGGGTACGCAGATCTCTCTTTTCATCCATGAAAAGAGAGATCTGCGTACCCCTTAACAGCATACTGGCGTGATGTTATGTTATGAAATGGTATAATCAATAAACAGACATGCGATTGCAGCAATCCTGAGAGATTTGGCGTTTATTATTGAAGAGTTCTGTCGTTTATCTCCGGAGTTCTTCATCAGATCTTCACCAAATTAAAATGGGACCAATTTCAAAACATACTCTTTCAAAAAAAAAAGAATTTTCATAATTGGTCTACAATTGACGGAGATATCGGTGAACAAACACAAAAAAAAAACAAACACGAAGTCGAACATAGAACCTCCTCCTTTTTGGTAAGTCGGTTAAAAATACACTCAAAAGACAGTTTGAAACCATTTATCTGCACGACATACATGATACTTCAAACATGGATTCATCTTGCAAGTGTCTCGCTCATCTTGGATCTGCTCTCGTTCCCGTAGTCAAGAGCCCATGGTTTACGCATCAGTAACCGTTTTAGAAGTTTGAATATACTAGATGGCTCTCTATTGTAGACGATAGTGCATTACTGCAGGTCTTTGCTTCACTTTGGGTCAAGCAAAACTATGTTTGTAAGTAGCATTTCAGCGCAAATACCGAAAAGAAAGAAAAACATTGGACTTTAAATATGGTAGTTGTAGTTTTGACAGAACTGTCTTGTTTGCCGGTTTTCCGTTTTTCAAGCTTTGTACTTAAAGCTCTCCTTAATTAACATGTTTTCACCCGGTGATTATTCCTAGCTCTTGCCCTGAGACCCTCAAGGAAAGGAGTTTCGGACCCGCTGCTAAGTGGTTACAAATACTGTAATCTTCAGTAATGAACAATTATTTTCAAAAACTGTAACTAATTCTGTGAAAAAGCTTCCCTGCCATTTATATTAGGGCTTACTTATGAAGGCTAGTAATAGTCCTCGTAAAGTCGTCTAGCAATCCGATCGAAATTCAAAAAAAATAATGTTTTCTTTCTGCGCTGCTTCTTCATATAAACTCAAAAGTTTTAATTATGCAAAATCTCACATTCCTCCGTGCACGAAAAAATATGCTTCAAAAGGATTAAAAACACGTTCTCTGCAAAATTACGATACTGTCTAACCACAAACATTTTAATTCACAAACTGCCATTACACAATTTGCATCTCAACCCCGAAACGATACCGATAACAATATTGACAACAAACAAACAGTTAATAATAACTCAGTTATTGTTAATCACAAAAGTTTTGAACCCCAAACAGTTATAACTAAGATAAATACTGATTTATATCGGAAATCTCGACATGACAAACGAATTTATTACACAATTTGGCTTAATTGAAATTGAACAATATCAAGAGTTTGGATCTAGTTTCACTGGAAGCGATCCAAACGGTAAACAAGAGTTGAAAACGATTGGGTTTTGGAGAGTCTTTTGTTGGTGTATTTAAATAGGTTTTTGAGTAGTTTTACTATTAAGTAGTGTTACTGGTTCAGTGGAAATAGATGAAACTATTTAACGGGAATCCGCTAGATGGGAGATGAACTGAACTGGTCGATATTGCGACACTTGGGGGAGGGTTATGTCTGTCTAGCAGTGGACGTATTTTGGCAGATTTTTTATTTTTTTATTTATTATAGGCTCGCGTTTGACCACTATCTCGCCTGATGTTAAGTGATGATGAGGTCGAAGGTGAAGCATGCTTGCCTAGAAGTAACCTATTCACTCTTGACTTGAAGAACCCCTAGGTTGTAGCTATCAGGAAACAAAGACGCCGGCAGGGAATTCCACTCCTTAGCTGTACGCACAATGAAAGTATTTTCAAAACGCTTTGTGCGTATGGGTGGGATATCAACCATGTACCGATGGCGCATTGCAGTACGTTGTAGTCCGATGATGGAAAGGGCTATGCATGACCGAACTTGCGCTTTATACAACTTGAGCAGCTGTTCAGGCGTGAAGTACCGTCTCACCTTCGCAAGGATCCCCAACTTTTTTTGCAGCCAATTGAGCCTTTGCCTCAATGAATGGACCAAAATTGAGGGTCGATGTCAACGTAACACTAAGAAAGTCGAGATGCTCCGTTATTGGCACGGTTACACCACGGAAAGATGGAGCCGGGTGGAATTGGCTCTTTTTTGCGGAAAAAAGACACGCCTGGGTCTTAGCAGCATTGAATCTGACTAGATTGGCATTGCCCCATTCGGAGACTGCCTCCAAAGACAGATTCAAGCACTCAACCATAGCCTCCCGAAGAGACCGGACTTGAGGCCCAGTAGCCCGTGCGCCAGACACGTATCTCTCAGCAACAGTGCTGTCGTCTGCATACCCAAAGGTTCCGGGTTTTAGCAGGTAGAACAATTTTGCCGAGAGCACTGACCCCTGAGGGACTCCGGCGTTAATACCAACTGACCGGACGAGCAGCCATCGATAACCACTCGGATGGACCGATCCCTCAGGAAGTCTGCAATCCAGTCACACAGACCACTAGGCAGACCAAAGGAAGGAAGCTTACCAATATGGCTCTCGTGCCAGACCCTGTCAAAGGCCTTCGATATGTCAAGGGAGACATTTTTTGTCAATCATGAAGGCATGAAGGTATATCAGTAAAGATACCGCTTCTATTTTCTCGGTTTATACATCCTTTTCTCAAGAACTTGGTGTTATTTATGGGTTTAAGTAATATAAGCGTTCCTTCCTTACCTTGCAATATTATTTATAAAAGGATTCATCTAAGAAATACATAACATCAAGAAAAAAACAAAAGTAGCAAAATCAAAAATCGAGAGACATTTAAAATATCAATTGCAAATTCTTGAACAATAAATCTGTACAGTACCTGCAATAAACATTGCCTGCAAAGTAATAGATTATAAGTGATATTAGCGGATGATTGGGGTATTATGTAAGAATGTTATACTACACAATGATTAATGTATGTTTTTACTCTACCGATTTTGATGATTCTTTTTATTTGAAAGCTGGTGCTTGTCATGTGGTCCCATTTAAAATACATCAAGATCTGCCGGCCTATTTTTTTAAGCGACTTCAAAAATAGGAGGATCTCTGTTCGACTGTATTTTTTTATGTGTGTCACCTCAGAAATGTTTACTAGGTGAACGAATTTTGATGATTTACATTTAAATGGATCAAGGTCTGATGAAGAACTTCGGAGCTATACATCAGAACTCTTCAATTAATGACGGCAAATAACTTGGAATAGCTGCGATCGCATGTCTGTTTATTGCTTACACCATTCCATAACATAACATCAAACTAGTACGCTCTAATGGGGTACGCAGGTGTGAACAAATCACTCTGGTATACACTCATTCCACTGGTTTTGTTTAACTTTCATGTTATTGGGTTAACCTTATTCTAAAATTGATGACAGAGTGGTCAATTCATTAGAAAAAATAATTAATACTTAACAAAAGTACAAATTCTGAACGAATTGGGATCGGTTTCTGAATTGATTATTAAAAGTTAAGAAAGTTCCAAACCCTACACTAATGCCATAGTTTGATAGGTTAGACTGGCAAATACTCAACAGCAGATTCTTAATTCAGAAATCAAAGGTTCGTATTTAATTCATGAATAAATATTGTTGGAGATAATGTACCTACATATCTTACCTTATAAGACGCCTCTCAGAAAGAGAAAAATACATCACGCAAAATACCCTCCCTTTCAGAATAAAAATAAAACAGAGTACATCCAACCACTAAGTCACAGGAAGTAGCTGAAAACAGCGTCGCGTTTCCGCCACTAACCGCACCGGATGTTACTGGATTAGCAGGTGAAATGGCGGCTAAAAATTATTGCGCTCTTACACACACGTGAAATGAAAACACGGGGCGAATTTTATTTTCACGTTGTACTGAAAATAAGTACCCACGTTGGCGTGTTTGTTGAAAAATGTGGGTAGTATATAGGACGAAAGTTTTATGGTTCAAAATGCGGTTTTCGTCAGGTTAGTCAAAGTCAAATGTTTTTATTTCGACTAGGGCATTAAGCGGCACTTTCGAACGTTAACAATTAAAATTAACAAGTAATAAAAATTGATTCTACCGTGCATTCGGAAAAGTAGATTGTTATGGAGAAGAACGCGCAAGAAACTCCATACTTGCTCTTTTAAAAAAAAATAAGTTTTTACAATATTAAAGTACATACATTAATAATTTATATACGTGAGAAAGATGCACCTAGCACTACTATACTACATATGAGTATTACAAGCACTAACAGATAAATTCCTTCAATAAAAAAATAGGAACATGGTTCACACATACTTACAAATATTGCAAACTAGGTAAATTAGGTATAGGTAAATTATCTAATCAAATCAATATAAAAAAGTTCGGTTATGAATTTTCGGTTTATTGCAAGATAGATAGATCGATAGATAAATCATTTATTTAATGCACACAAAAGACACAGCAACATAAAAAATCATAATTAAATTATTACAATTAACATGTATGTTTAAAAACAACGTGCCAACATAAAAAAAAGGAGACCATACTTACAGAAGTAAAAGTAAAAGTGACACCAGTAACATTAAGGATGACAATCAAAACACAGTGCGGTGTGCGTCTCAAGGTTGCACCAAATGGGAGTCCAGCTCAGCACGTGTCAGACAAATATACCTGACGCTGATATTCTGCTGGACCTCTGCAGTGACATATGGTCGCTGAGCAGACGTGATATGATGTTGTTGTTACAGTGTTATGCGAACAGTATTCCACGTAAGTATACTCGCAACTTTAATTTATTACTTACAATAAAAATACAAGAGTACTTTTGGTGCGAGTAAAAACAGTTTCTTATAATTTTTCAGAAAATTGTTTCTTTCTAAGAAGTCTCTCACTTGGAATTTCTCCTGTGTCGTGGGTGCGTTTATAAACATATAAACTCACATACACAACACCCAGAGCCGGAACACGGAAATCTGTAGGTCATACAAATATTTGTTTCGTGCGGGAATCGAACCCTCGACACGCAGCGCAGCAGTCAATCGCTGAACCACTGCGCCAACCGTGCGCCCACAATATCGCACAGAAGACAGAGTCGTCACTTATACTACAACCTACAGCACTATCTGTAAATAAATAAATATTGTGTGATTTTGTGCGATCTTGGACACACACAGACTTATCTGACTTGCATTTGAAATAATATGTAATTTGTAATAAAAAAAACTGGTTTGAACCTCTCAATTCAAAAAGCTACAGATTAATAATATACCATTCCACCTCAAATTTCTTAATTACTTGAATCTCCCATCTTTTATGTGTGTGTGTTGTGTGTGTTTGTCAATGTTTCTTCTACATGTTAATTATGATTCTTAATTTAAATAAGTTTTGACAAGAGGCCCTAGACAACTGACATTCTTTCATCAAAAACGTGGCGTAAGCGATTGTCAAAAAGGCAAAATTGTATGGGATTGACAATATCGAAAAATCACGTGACAATTAGACATTTCGACTATTGCTGGCGCAGACATCGAATGTCACTTGTCTGGAGCCTCAGAATTCAGCCACGTCGACAGCTTTATCATTTGCCTCACACAAGTCGTCCAGGGTGCAGGCTCAGAGAGTACAGCAAGAGGCGAGGCATTGTTTGGTACGAAGCTCCGCAATTGCATTGTGGGTCATTGGGGTCCTCATCATCATCATCAGCCTATTAATGTGACCACTGCTGGGACACAGGCCTCCTCTCTGTCGACCTCGCGGGCCTATTGCGGGTTGGTGGATGTCGCAAGTCTTCGTATTTTTGGTTCTAGGACATGCCGGTTTCCTCACGATGTTTAATTTCCTTCACCGTTTGAGAGCAGTGGTGATGAAATAATGTACACAAAGTAAAGCGCCTGTGTGGGTTCGAATCGAACTCACGATCTACAATTTGTAAGTCGTGGCCGCTATCACTAGGCCACCACTGCTCTCGGATATTTAAGTACCCCCAACTAACTAAGTTGGGCTTGCAGCGGCCCAATTGGTTTCGTAGTTGTTGCAGAAATTTCTAGGTGCGCCATGTTTGCCATAAAAGATCCAATCTCAATAAAAATTTCTACTCCTTATAAAATATTTTGTTTTTTTTGCAGTTCAATGTTTAATACAAACTGGGGGTGCTTAAACATTTCTTAATTAAAGTTGTTCTACAGCTGATCTCCTAAGCCGTTGATAATTAATGCTAAGATCTCGTTACTAAGTGAAGCTCTTTTTTTAACCCCGCTTACAGATGAGGCGATTTGTCGGCGATTTTTTTTAACTGATGGTGGGCTAAACGTTTCCCTTTGGCTCTAGTAAACTAAAAGTATAAACTCGGTAGTAAAAGTGTTAGTAAGCAACTACATCTATTATGGTGCTCCCACACAGGCTGTTAAAAATGTTTAGAAACATTTTCCTGCACTAATACATTTACTAATAAATGTAAGGAGTTTTTTTTTTGTAAAAAAAAGATTAAGTGCTCTAGCTGGATGCATCAAACGCTAATAGCTAAAGAAACGTATATACAGACTATCTCAAGGAGTTTGGCATTGACATGTTGCTTAAAGGTTTTTTTTAAGAATGAGCAGTTTTGTATTTGAATACCTATAGACTTTAAATGGGATCAAAACAGACCACTGACATTGACAGGTTGCTTAAATGTTTTTTTAAGAATGAACAGTTCTGTATTTGAATATCTATAGAATTTAATTGGAATCAAAACAGACCACTAATTTTGGAAAATTGCGACACATCACATCGCAAACAAACAGTAACAAGTATTTTATGTAACAATTTGTAACAACACTTTTGTGTTTAACAGTACCTAACATGAAAACATTTTTCAGCAGCGTGGGGAGCACCTTAACATTGTGATCAAGTGTTTTTAGAAAATGTTTACTAAGGCTTGTATACATTTTTTTACAGCGGTGTGGGAGCACCGTTAGGTTTGCAGAATATCTACGAGTTTTCTTGATGTAAGTTATGAAGCCAACCAGTCAAAACTGAGGCAATTCCTGTATTTTTAAGGAAGATTTTAGCTGATTGCGACTAAGATATGAAGGCGCTTATTATTCGCATCTCAATTGCAATCTGTCCTGGGAATCGAGCCCGGGAACTTACGCTCAAAAGTCGCAAATGCGACTGCGAAATCAACGAGGCAGACTAGCAACTAACTATGTACTACCCAGTCAACATTCCTTAAACCAAAAAGCACTGTCCACACATTTCCAGGTCAGGGCTATCCGAGTTCCCAGTTGTTCGTTTCAGTGTTCCTGTCAGGGATGAGCCATCCGTCAACCGTGTTCACACATATCAGGGAAATCGGTATCAGTGTAGTCTGTTTCGGTAGCTGATACGTACACAACCTGATGTACTTGTTTAACACAGAAGAATTGGTAATGATTGCAATAGTTCTATCAACCTTTCTGTGTTCATGTGCACTTGCTCTTGCACAAAATGTCGTCCACGGATATAAAATCGCATAGCACTGTCAGAGCGTCCGTGCGTCCGAGCGTGCAACGGGACACTGACGATCCGATTTTTCCTGAACCGAAGATGTGTGAACAAGTTCGAACCGTCCTTGCCGTGTTCCGTCATGGAACCCGGATATATGTGGACAATGAATTTGTGCTTAAAACAACACCTGTGGAACACTAGCAACCTTTTCCAGCTACCCTCAAACTGCGCAATAATTTCATGTATTAAATCTTGCCAGTCCACATTTCGGCACGTTTTGGTACAGCCAGCTTGGCGGACTTTGTTTGCTAACACTGTTTAAGCAGGATTACGACGGTATGGTGGATGCATCTGTGTGATGAGGATGACCAAGTGATGTTGTATATTGTAAGGCTGTGTCAACTGAGTGTCATGTTTGGCTTTGCCAATATTACAGAAAATTTGTAATTGTAAAATTGTTAGTATAATTAAAGACATGATGTTTCATAAAAAGTTACGAGACTGACGAATGCTGCGCTTCAGCGCCCCTAGACAAGTGACATTCTATCATCGAAAGCAAAGCTATAGCGATTGTCAAAAAAGTTTTTTACAAAAAAATACAACGGACTTCCAATTAAAACACTACAAAGTGAAAAATAACTTCAGTTACGACAGTCTGTGTTCCTGATTTCGTTTCTTCGTTTTTTCGACACTGACTTCCGAAATTGAAGTTAATTTCACTTTGTAGTGTTTGTAATTGAAAGGCGTTTGTATTTTTTAATAAAACAGTTTTTTGTTTTACACTTTTTAGTTATGGTACTTATTGGACCAGTTCTATAGGCTAGGTACCTGTAATGCCCAAAGTGATGCCAAAATAGATTAACCCAATAACATGAAGAGTATACCAGGGTGAACTGTTCACACCTGCGTACCCCTTTAGAGCGTTCTAGTGTGATTTTATATTATGAAATGGTATAATCAATAAACAGACATGCGATTGCAGCAATCCCGAGTGGTTTGCCGACATTTATTGAAGAGTTCTGATGTCTATCTCCGAAGTTCTTCATCAGATCTTGATGAAATTTAAATGAGAGCACATAAAAAGCACCGGAAAGAATTATCAAAATCGGTTCACCTGGTAAAAAGTTATGAGGTAACACACATAAAAAAGTACAGTCGAATTGATAATCTCCTCCTTTTTGGGAAGTCGGTTAAAAAGTCAAAATTGTATGGGATTGACAAGCGATATCGAAAAATGACGTGATCAATCCCTTGCATTTTGACATTTCGACTATCGTCTTCGCTAACGTCGAATGTCACTTGTCTAGACCTTCTGGTCAAGTCAAAGCTCCAGAGTCTTGAAAATCGTCGTAATTTGTCGTCAAATACGAGTAGCCAGCATGTCAGCTTTTTATAGGTAACATTAGGGCCATTTGAAACCTTTGGCCCTGGCTGTCATTTGTAAAACTTTGCCAGTGGTTGCAGGTAGTCAAAAAACAAAGGCTGAAATCAGTCTTGCCAAGAGGTATCGTGTTACCAGTTTTTTATTATTATTGATGGTCTCGCGCTTGACCACTATCTCACCTGATCGTAAGCGATGATGTAGTCGACGGTATAGCACACTTGCCTAAATATAATCTATTCACTCTTGACTTAAATACACCGAAGTTTTAGCTATCGGGAAACCCAGATCCCGGCAGGGAATTTCACTCCTAAGCTGTACGCATAATGAAAGAGTTTTCAAAACCTTTAGTGCGTATGGGTGAGATGTCAACCATGTACTGATGGCGCATCGCCGTTCGTCTTGTAAGTCCGATGATGAAACGGGCTAGGCGGAATTAAATCACGCAGTTCCATCGCAAAGTCCGCGAAATGCAACCGATAAAAAACCGATAACCTGGCAACTCGGCGACGATGTTCAAGGCTCTACAGTTTTGACTAGACCAGAACCTCGGGGCCGATGAGCCTCTTGGCCCGTTTTTTGGTTGACTCTAGTGCATCAAGCTGGTAGTGGGTTATGGAGGTAAGATAAGCAGTCGCTCCGTGTAAATTACTCAGCGTTTATGTACATCCAGTTGGACTAGAAGGTGACCCTAACATTATACTCGTAGTTGGGCGAAGTCTAGATAAATTGATTGATTAAATCTTAGGCCTTTTGCTATAAAAAAATGTTTAAAAACGACTTCCAAAACAAAACACTACAAAGCGAAAAATAACTTTCTTTTTTGAAGTTGGTGTCTTTTGTACCCATTGTTTGCCGTTATTCGACAGGGAAAACATAGTTTTCGCTTTATAGTGTTTTGTTTTGGAAGCCGATTTGATTTTTTGATAAAAAGTTTTTATTTTACTCTTTTTAGTTTTGGTAGGTACCTCCAATTAACTTGAAAATCATTTATAGCCAAAGTACATATCATGACAATTTCATTAAGCCCAAACACGACTAGGATACATTGCTTTATTTCGGAGTTCCAGTGGCCATCTGTGATCTTCTTCAAAAGTTCCACTTCCACAAATGATACTTTCTGAGTGCAAATGATTGAAGAAAATACCAAAATCGCTATATGTTTGCCTATAATATTTGAGGAGTTCCCTCGATTTCTCTAAGATCCTATCATCAGATCCTGTACTGATGATTATGGGACCACCATTGAAATATACCCTTTCAAACATAAAAAGAATTTTTCAAATCAGTCCAGGCGTCTTCGAGTAATCAGAGAAAAACATTTAAAAAAAAAGTTTCCGTTGAATTCAGAACCTCCTTTTTTGGAGTCGGTTAACAATGTGTGTGCAATCAAATTATTATTCTTTTTAAGAGTCCCGTACCCGAAGGGTCCAAACGGAGTCTTATTGCTGTCACTCATGTACCCGTCCGTCTGCCCGTGTATGTCCGTCTGTCCATCGTCAGTCACACCTTTTGTTTCAAAAAAAGTTTTAGATTCCCATTGACCAATGATTTTGAAATTTGGTGATAATATTTATTGTTACGTATATTTTACAACATCCGACATAGCCCGGAGAATTGCCAAACTTTAGTGGCAGTGGGCAGGGCACATTGCTCGCAGAACGGATGGCCGATGGGACCGAAAAGTTCTGGTATGGCGACCGCGAACCGGAAGACGATACGTTGGTGGACCGATGACCTGGTTAAGGTTGCGGGAAGGCGCTGGATGCGAGACGCACGGGATTACTCAATGTGGCAATTCCTGGGGGAGGCCTATGTCCAGCCGTGGACATCTTTCGGCTGATGATGATGATGATGATGATGATATTTTACAAACAAACATCAATATATTGATAAATTGATAGGGAACCCTAAATGTGTGAAGTCCGACACGAACTTGGCCGGTTTTTCTTTATTTCCTTATGTGGGTGTACAGTTTGTTATACATAGCCCAAATATCAAAATCTTTACAAAAAAAAAGCAAACACTTTTTTTACTTGCAAGCTCCTATTAAATTACTGATGCTCACGATAAAATTATAAATATGCCAAACCTGTCATCAATCGGACTAAAAAAATTCAAGTAAAATTCCTTTTTGGATTGTGCCCTCAAGCCTTGTCCACATTTGGCAAGTTGCTGTCTGCTTGCCCTTACTTCCAGAGCAATGTTTGTTCAGACCCTGATAAGGTGTTTCTGTTAAAAATTGTGCAACAGCTGTGGCGAAACATGTTATAGCTCTGTTTGCTTTAAATTTTCGTTTTGGCCTTATACTGTTTTATATTTGATATCTTGTGTAAACGCAGAAAGGTATTCAGTTTTTTGTTTTGTATATGCATTATAGTATGAGCAGTATTCTGAAGACATAAACGAAGCATTTTATTTCACCTTTTAGCATCGTAGCTAGTGAAAAATAACTTTATTTTTGGAAGTCGGAGTCTTTCATAGGTACCACTTTATTGCGTAATGTATATATTTATTTTTCACTATTTAGTTGTACCTGTCTAATAGGCAAGTTGTTTAGTGAGGAACCTATAACGCCAGATTATATTACCCGAATATCATGAAACTTGAACATAACCGGTGAAATGAGAGATCTGCGTACCCCTTTAGAGTAGTTATGTTATGAAATGGTATAAATAAAAAACAGACATGCGGTTGTAGCAATCCCGAGAGATTTGTCGTTATTTATTGAAGGGTTCTGTTGTATATCTTCGAAGTTCTTCATCTTCACTTAATTAAAATGGGACCAATTTCGGAACATACTCTTTCAAACAAAAAAAAATCCAAAATCGGTCTACAGTTGACGGAGATATCGGTGAACATACAAAAAAAAACATACTTAATGTCGAACATAGAACCTCCTCCTTTTTGAGAAGTCGGTTAACCCCCTATGTACAATTTAGGATTTGACAATTTGACGTCTTTAACAATTTGTTATGCATTTACTATGCATAACAAATTGTCAAAGACGTCAATGTACCTAATGAATGTAAGTAAATTATTCAAGTTGGTGATTTATTTGCTAAATAATTGATTTACCTGTCTATATTACAATTGTTTTATGCCAGTTCAGTTATTTTATGCTATCTCATAATCATAACATGAAAATTCATGCCAGCCTTTGTACACTTGTTTTTATAAATGTTTGTCCTGTACCTACTACTAAAGTTGTGTAGTAAACAATAAATAATAAATCTAATTGTTTTAATTATTAATTGGCATATCTGTAATTGCAGAAACCACAAACAAAAACCAAATAATAACAAAAATATAAATACACAGTAATTTTTAAATAGAGTAATCTCAGTATATTTGTAATTTCTTACTGTTAATAAGATTCTGTTTTATAACCAAAAAGTAATGGCAGCGGTGGGATTCGAACCCACGCCTCCGAAGAGACTGGTGCCTTAAACCAGCGCCTTAGACCGCTCGGCCACGCTACCTATAAATTCCTGCATACAAACTATAGATCTGGCGGCATACAAAAACATTTAATTAGTGTTAGATTTTGCATCTTTATATATTTCGGTTTGTTTGTCTGAATCATTCTGTTTATCCACGAAAGGGATGAACCAAAGGTGGTGTGTGATTCGGAGTGACACTTATTAATCCTCCGCATAATTTTTTATTTACCTCGATTTTCTATGACAATTAATGATTTTACTGTACTTTTTTGACATTTTGTTTTTTTTTTTTTAATTTTGATTTTATATGATATTTTTTTATGTCTTGAAAAAAAAAGATGACCCGTTGTTTTTTTTTTATTTCTATGATTTTATTATTACAAATCTATTGCTTTTTTGTTTATTTTTTTTTTATAATGAGTATTCTTAATATCGATTTAATTAACCTATACAATTTTGTAAAATTTATATTTGTAAGCCTCGCTAGGCCAAACATATACGTATTTCAAATTCAGCGAACATCGTGCATGCAATTTTTTTTTGTTTTTTTAAATGCTTATAATATGCATACTGCGCCACCACGGGGAGACAGCGCAGTTATGTGGGACTCCAAGCCACTAAGACTTCACGGTGTCCTCCTGTGCCGCTTATGGCGGGAACACGGGCACGCGTTACCACTCACCACGAACCTGCCGCGCTGGCCGTCACCGGACCTTCCTCTAGAAGGAACCCCTATATCATCAACATCCTGCATGCCTAGGATATGTAAACGCAAGGCATACTATGGCAAATAAATAATTTTTATTTTTATGAGGAAAATATCATTAGAAAAGTTTTAAGTATGAATGTGAAGACCAAAAAGAACGATAAATAGATTTTATACCATTCCCCCTCTAAAAAGCTTATTTTATTCACTGAAAATAGTGAATAAAAAGCACTTTTAATCACTGTTTTAGTGTTTGAATTTAGAACACACCAATATATATTTGACCTCCATCTCAATGCAATACAACCTACTTGCGCATAAAATACTCGATACAAACTTCTTGTGCAAAGAATATTCGAATTTCAAACTCCTTCGTCGATTTAATTTTGAGTTTGTTTATATTTAGGATTTTGATAATGATTTTATTTTGGTCTAGGATGTTTAGTGAATACTTATTTGGATTGTAATTGTAATATTAATTGCATTGGTGTTTAATTAATTATAATTATGTAACTTAACGGAGGTGGTCACTGGCCCCTGAAACACAGGTGCTGTTTAGGTAACTCAAACTCAAAGGCTCAGCTTCAATTTACAAAAAATGTGAAGCCCTAAGGTTTCTCATTTTCTGTAAATTTTGAAGGTAATAAACCATTTATTTATTTATTATTATTCCTTAGCCAGCTTAGGATTTAAGCCAAAAGCACTTTGGCTTAAATCCTTCTTTTTCTCGAAGTCATGGTATAAAATATAGTATGCAACTCTTGAATAAAATGGATTTATATCGAGGACCATGAATCACTCGCGTCGCTCAGGATTCTAACACTTGAATCACTCGCTATGCTCGTGATTCAATCATCATGAATCACTCCCTACGGTCGTGATTCAGTTTTTAGAATCCTTCACTTGTTCGTGATTCATCAATGGCCCTCGCTTTAAATCCGTCCTTTATTCACTAGTTGCATAATATACTATTTTTTTAAGACGATACAGATGACGAATATAAAATAAGTATGAAAAAAGACGACGTGTAGTGCCAGCTCTAAATAAATTGGTATAAATACAAGAGCTTTGTTTATACTATCAATTCTTACTAATCTTTATTGCATCTTTGTTAAAATCGCACACCGTATTCCTTCTTTAAATAATTTCACCCTCTTTTATACGACGGTCTATCAACCTGTTTTGACTCCCATATAATTTCATACTCCAACAAAAACAAAAAAAAAATTGCATTAAAATATGCTAACGTCATCCGTCGCATATTTCACAAAAATAAAAACAGGGGTTGAAATCTGTCTCAGGGGTGTGAAATCGAAATTACTGTTTCGCCCCTCGCCCTATGTCGATTCGAAAAAATATGTCCCAAAACATTTGCTGTTTGATAGGCGTATTGTGAAATTTATTGGTATTGCTGGGCGAAACGTGATGTTTGTGCTAAAGTGAGACATTTTTGGCCCTACGGGGACTGTGTATCCTACTGTCTACTGTCGTTTTATTGGAGAATATTTATTTGATCCCAGGTGCTTTATATGTGGATGTTGATAAATAGGCGTTGAGGTAGGGTTGTAACGGATCTTAGGAATAGAATAGAATAAAAAACACACATTTATACAACACAGACACAACAACAATAAACAGAGTAATAGAAAACAAGAAAAGAATAAAATAATAAAATTGAAAAAGTATAAAAAAAAAAAAATGAAAATGGAAATTGTAAGAATAGAATTGTATAAGTGGCTGAATGAAAATAGTTTCAATAGTATTAAAGAATTTCTCGAACATAAACTGTAATGTGGATACTATAATTTTGCATGCTTTAATATTAAGCAAAACATGTTTGGACTCTTTTTGTACTTTAACACCTTTTAATACCGTGTTTTTTGAAAATAAATATTATTATTATTATGGTTTTTAAATTTTAGTTTCTTAGGTAAGAACCTGGTGTTTTTATAGGATATCACGGGTGTGAACCAAGGTGAAATCCTAATTTTCTATTTGAACTGGTAAATTGTTTTGTACTGCAGTGAAATTGTAATCTAAATCTAACTGTAAAAATTTTCTTACTATTCGGCAAGTGTTCAATATGGCAGCTTTTTGTAGTGTTAGGTATGTGTATTTTGATAGATTGAGAACATTAAAACCATTGTATATTTGTTTCGGAATAACACCTATTATTATTATTATTATAACAATAGAATAAACACCAATCACGAATTACACTAAGCGTACCCATACCGAAAGACTTACTAACTCAGTATTTGCTGGGCGTTAGACACCCAGCGCTCACCCAGTATGGAACTTCCACAAGGAATCGTACCCCTCCCCTTTCCGCATTGGCGAAGGTCTACAAAGATTGCAGATAAATGATTTCTGCTTCTTCGCATTATTGAACCCAAATGTTTTTATTTCAATTAACCGAATATTATTTTGATTATAAAAGAACCGTTAATCTTATTATAGGGGAGACAAAAAACATCTTCCCACTATTTTATTGTAAAATAATATATAGAAACACACTGCACATTCCGTACATACGTCACAAATGCAAATTAGTCCACATGGCAAGTGTTCCAAAAATAACGACACATGCATTTTATAGACATGCACCAATATTTCCTAGAGGTTTCTACAGTTTTTATTAAAGCTATCAATCTTTAGCTATGCGGTGAGGCGAAATAATTTTTTTTTTTTTTTTTTTTTAAATAACAAAAAACCCGACTGCTTAAAAAGCGAACTAAAAAGACGTAAACAAGAAGAAAATTATACTGTGCAGTCGGAGGATATATATATGCGCGTGCTGGCTGACCAAACTGCACAGCATAATTTTCTTCTTGTTTACGTCTTTTTGGTTCGCTTTTTAGTCGGATTTTTCGTTATTTTTAATTTTGTTTTTTTATTTCAATTTTTTTTTGTAATTTTTTTTTATAACTAGGTACATTTAAACATATAAGTGTTTGTAATCATCTCTTAAAACCCTTTATTTTGATACCCTACCCGATGGGTTTGGAAGAAAAACAAAAAATTTGGCATAATATGGCGCCCGAAATCCACCATTTGTCTATTTTCAAATTTTAATGTAGACAGTGACTCTCGCAGGCTTAAGACGAATCGATTGACGTAAGAATCATCAAAATCGGCCAACGCTTTTGGTCTCTAGAACGCCACATAGGAACAAACTTACATACATAGACTTATAAACACATTACCCTCCTTCGGCAGTCGGGTAAAAATAAGTAGTAAGTTGTAGTCGAAAAATTTAGCGGTAGAGTTATGGAATATAAGGAATAATTTCTTACTTTAAAAAGGCTTTAAAGATGAATACGTAAGTGAGAAACTAGCTTATTACGTTGACACAGCAGTCAATGATGATCTTTGGTGTCTTTCTGTATCTAATATCTTTAAACGAACAATTCTTGTATAAATGTATGTGTATATATAATTTGAATCTCGGAAACGGCTCTAAGGATTTTCATGAAATTTAGTTGTCGGTGTGTTTCGGGGGCGATAAATCGATCTAGCTAGGTTTCATTTTTAGAAAACGTCGTTTTCTCTATTTTCACCTGAGCTGAGCTTGTCGCCCAGGTACTTTATTTAATATGTCATGCATACAAAAGTACAAAGGTGGATTTAAAGCCTTAGGCATTTTGAACTAGTCGACTTTTGGTCTGTATGTATTACCATTAAGTAATTTTGGGTTTCTGACTACTCGAAACGACTCTCAAATATGACCAACGGCTTAACATTTCTTTCGAGGAACGGAGGGACCTATGTAGCAAATGGACGATCACCCAATCACAGACTGACAAACAAGCAAGCTACCTTATCTTTAATCAACCCGTGCAGATGTTTTGTTAAAGCCCGTTTCACCATCGGACTACCAGATGTACGGCGATGCGCCATCGGTACATGCTGGATATTCCACCCATACGCACAAAACGTTTTGGCATCACTTTTATTATGCGTACAGCTAAGGAGTGGAATTCCCTGCCGGAGTCTTTGTTTCCTGACAGCTACAATCTAGGAGTCTTTAAGGCAAGAGTGAATAGGTTATTTCTAGGCAAGCGTGTCTCACCGTCGACCACATCATCGCTTACCAACAGGTGAGATGGAGGTCAAGCGCGAGACAATAAAAAAAATCGCGTAAAAAAAATCGTGGGCCCCACACGGAACAACACTATCATAGTAATCAAATTTAGACCTCTAAACTCCTCCAGCAAACAAACATTTAAACTATTACCTCAGTCATAGCAACTGGCTTCAGACCGTAGCCTGGTTTTATTATTTCAGACATAAATGCTGTACTGTCCGTACATCCCCGGAATATTTGTTTTTACGACTCTCGAAGGTGTTTCAAAAGCACATGAAACTTTACTAAACTATACTGTTTACTATACTGTTTTTTATTCTTTATCCTCCTCCCTTCCTCTTCCTTCCTTTTTTTTTCCCATTTCCTAATAATAAATGCGAAAGTTTTGATGGATTGATGGATGTTTGTTACTCACGGATTTGGATGAAATTTGGCTCAGAGATTGCGTACTATTCCAGACTATAATCTAGTCTGGAATAGTACGCAACTTTTATCTCGTTAAACTGGGTATAATGTTCTCTTGGGATAATTTAACACTTTTCATGCGGGCAAAGCCGCAGGCAGAAGCTTATACAATTCATATTTTTTATACAAGCAACACCTTAGTCTTATAATATCTAAAAAAGAGGATTTATAGGTCAGTCATTAAATTCTTACCCTCGGATTCTGAAGTAAGAATTTAAGTAGGTATTCGTCTTTCTATACTTTAACATGAGAGCCTGTAAAACGTAAATTGTAGTAGGTACTTAAACATGAAAATCCGTCAAAGTAACGTCTTGTTGAGTAACGTTTGACATGTTCTTAGCACACAACTGAGAGTTCTGTCATTCCGGAATGCAAGCAACTTAAAATATCGCATTTACACTTCAATATGTACATGATGGCAGCCATATGATTTAGCAGCTGTGGGAGACGGCGACAGCATGGCGCTAGTGGAACGTGCACCGGACGCATCTTGGACAAATCATTTACTATCTGTCATTTGGCTTAAAAGACTAGAAGTTAAATCGAGTAAAATAATGTGACGTTTACCCCCCCCCACTGGTAATTGCCTTTATAAGGAGCTGCACTGTTTAGTCGGCACGCATTTCGAACGGATGCGTCTTGGTGCACGGACCACTGTCAGTTCTGCCCAGTAATTGGATGTGGAACATTGTCTCCGACAAGTAGTACTATCCTTATTGCGGTGGGTTCACGGAACACTGTCCCTTGACAGCCAGTACTGCCCTATGTGACCGCCTTCACTGCCATTATTAGTTATTTAATTAATTGGATTTAACTCTCTATTGTTCTAGGTTATGATTACTGATTGTTCAACTGAAATAAATTCGTGTATTGCCGTATCTGAGTTTCACTCCTGATGTCTGAACCAAACCCGACATACATTTGAAAAACAGAAAGAAAAAGTGTTTATTTGCCACAAAAACGACATACAACATTTTTGATTTTTCCTTTAATTAAACCCTTAACGGTAGTATTAGTAGTTACTTAAATTATGTTAGTAAAGAAAAGTAAGATTAAAATAAAATACCAAATTTGAGTACAGTATAAGGATTATGAGTTAGTACAAGCAGATGCATGTCGTGACTGTGACAAAGAAGGCTTCCACTCAGCATAATGCTGTGCCGTGGGAGGCCCACAGCACGGTGCTGATTTTCAGTGGTCGCCTAGGACGTGACGTACGGAAACGAAAGCCTGTTGCTAATACAATACAAAAATATAATACAAACATAGAAAGATAATATAAACCATTACGTAGATATGTTGCGACCAAAACGAAAGTAGGTATCAAAACAAAGTTAACAAAGCATAAAGTGCGGGTATTATTGCTCTGTATCGCTTTCACACCCACACACCCATTTAAGAGACAAAGTTCATCATCATCTTCTTTTTTCACTAGATACCTAGATAATTATGAATCTCGAATTATCTTTAACAGCAATTACTAGAATCAAACGAATACTGAAGCCAATAATTCTCAGGAAATAATAAACAACTGAAATTCGTAGCTATCCCAGCTTTATTTACCTGTCCTCTCATATAAATACGGCTAGACTTGTTCGTAGCAAGAGGACCGCTAAATATCGTGTTACTGAAGCAACACGGAGCACTACCTAAAATTTCGTACCGAGTGTTCGAAACTAAAGGGATTCGGTGGAAATGCAAAAGCCCGACTATTTTCTAAACAGAATCTCTGCGTCTGAGCTGTCGATCCCCTACCAGCCGTTCACATACATGAATCGAATTTTGGGTCTTTTTATTGTGGATAATTTTTTCAACCTGTATAGTCCCACTTCTGGACAAAGATTTCCCCCATCATAGCCTTCGTCTCTTCCTATTTTGACTGACTGACTTGAAAAATCTAAAAGTGCTTGTAAATTGTTTTATTGAAATAAATGCTTTGAGTTTGAAAAATTTTGAAGGTATTTAAGAATCTGAAATTGTCACCAGCACATTTTTTGTTACTAATTACAGTCAAGCTATATTCACCAGATGATTACAAATAATAATTAGAAAAGCTCCCGACACAACAACCTCTAAAAAGAAAAAAAAAGCCTCGTACTCGGGTCAGGGGACTGCCAAAGTTAACAACAGATAAGTATTTAAATTATACGCACTTTGTTATTTTGGTTTTTATTTTATTTACTTAGCGGCCAAAAAACTTAAAACAAAATCAGATCATCCGTTCAGGAGCTATAATGCCACAGACAGATATACACGTCAAACTTGTACGAAAACATGAATACCAAACAAACAATCACAAACAAGAATCCATTTAGAATGACCAGCGCTTATCCAAATAAAATCTCATCAGACTTGCAACCGCGAACCCTTAGTACGGTCTTGTCCAGCCCACACAGAGGCCACTTTTCCGTTCTTTGTTCCCTATTCAATATTCTGTTTACCTCGTTTTTGTAACGAACATACTCATAAGTTGAGCACTGGCTCAGAGCTTAGAAAACACGGGATATGCCATAGGAAAATGCAAAGTTCTCCTTTGACTGAGTTGAAGTCCCAAAAATTTAACTTACTACTTTTTGCCAATTGCTCTATTCCTATGTAAGAAAAATGAATTTTCCGTAAAAAAAAAAAATGATACTTAACCATAGTGTAGCTTTATAACAGCGAAAGTATTTCCGGAATCGGACATCTCATAACAGTCATAAACTCCAGAGATAACTTTTAAGTACAAACATTTTATATGTGTGTCTTAAAAGTTATCTCTACGAACCAACCAACTACAATTATCAATTCTTTTTAACATTATTTTAAACACAAGAGGTGCATTAAAAACGGGGATATAACATCAGCGTATCATCTGCAATTCTTCAGTCCTAGACTTAAGTCCTCATGTCCAGTTGATGGGGACTTTTGTTAATACCTCTTGAAGTACTACGCGCAACTTCCACTGTAGCGAAATGAAAAGCTCTTCTTTATTGGGGACCCGTTTATTTGCTTTCCTTTTTTAATTTACTCGTAGATACCTGCGTTTTCACTAGAGGTTCTTAGGTCCAGTGTAGGTAAATAAGGACCAGTATTTTCATTTTCGAGTATTACGTCCTTCTCTTATTTATTTTTCTTTTCACTTTATCAACGTTTTCGAGTTTCAAACTTTCATAACGAGATGTAGTGATTTTAAAATACACGCACGGATTTTTTTTTTGTTTATGATTTCTTATCGAATAACGTTTGCGTTTCTTTTGCCTATTTTTATAGCTCAAGACATATCTCGCTTCACAATTATGTGAATTTGTTAAAGATAATCAGCCAACGCATTCCTGCCACTCACGTCGAAAGCACTACAAGTATTTTTGCAAATCAGAAAACTCGTTAAAAAGCAATGTTCCACAAGCCTTAAGTATTTCAAAGCAAGACAAACTTCATAAAGCGAAATATGTGAGAGCGTCATCGCTCAGCCAACTCAGGACTTTCACTGGGAATTTAAGAGATTCTTCACAAGAACATCTCGGGGTCGCGCGTTTCGGAATATTTAGACAGGAGAATTTCGAAAGGTGTTTGCTGTGGACTCGGATTTTGAAGCATGTGTTAATATTCAGCTGAATGCAGCTTTAGCTTTTAATGGCAGGCGAAATCTTTTTCAGGGCAGACGTGGTTGGATGGTTTATTAATTTTCTCTATGTAAAGACTGTTCCTGTACCCTAAGCGAAAGTATTTCATGTAAAAATCTCTCAAAATTTAAGTGATTCATATTGTGATATTGCATGTTTCAGCGTTGACTACAAGTTGGCCCAATGACAGAGGCTCTCTACTATGTCATTCTTTCAACTTTAGCGAAATGGCAAAATGCCAAAATGTACCATTGTTGACCTGACATTTCGATAGCGCTTGGTAATCTCATACATTTTTGCCATTTTATCTGTAGCTATCGCGACGCTTTCGTTGGTAGAATATCAATTGCCTAGAGCCTCTGGTGAGAGCTGCAGAAGTCCACTGGATGAGAGAAGCAAAGGATCGGTCGATGTGCTTGGACCGTTGCAACTTAGGGAAGGCCTATGTTCAGAAGTGAACGTCCTATTATCAATGCCTGTACTATGATAAAAAAAAAACTTTTATACAAAAAAATACTAACGACTTCCAACTAAAAACACCAACTAAAAACACTACAAAGTGAAAAAAAACTGACGGTGTCTTTGGTAGGTACCAATTTTTTCGTTATGGACATTGTATGGATTATTATATTTTTTTCGTTAAGGACATGTACTTTTTTGTAAAAAAGTTTTATTTTTCAGTTTTTAGTTGTACCTATTAAGCAACTTGCCTTTAGTAAGGTACATATAATGCCAGAATAGATTACCCGAATACCATAAAACAGACATGCGATTGCAATTCCGAGAGATTTGCCGTTATTTATTGAAGAGTTCTGTTGTATATCTCCGAAGTTCTTTATCAGATCTTCACAGAATTAAAATGGAACCAATTTCGGAATATACTCTATCAATATAAAAAGAATTTTTAAAATCCACAATTGACGGAGATATCTGTGAACATACAAAAAAAAAAAAGATACAAGAAGTCGAACATAGAACCTTTTTGGAAAGTCGGTTAAAAATAGGATGTTCTACTAATAGATCGTTTAGATACTAGGTCAATTTGAGAACAACAACAACATTCTGCAAATAGGACGTTTTGCGAAAAGAACGTTTTGGTACGGAGTATTTTTTTTCCTTAATTTAAGCCATACACGAAATTTAAACAAAAGAAAAGGGAAAGAATGAAGAGATTGGTTAAAAAACTTTATAATCGCGCCACGTCGCGAATGAGTGTGAAACATCTTAATATATAACGCCTAAAGCTGTTCCAACCGCGTAAATGGAAAAACTTTTATTGTCAGATATTTTTTTGTCAGTCCATGATTCGGACATTTTTATTTTAGTAATGTACTTTGTTCTGTATTGTGGTGTTGTTAGATGTTTTTTATTTACTTCGTTTTGTTGGAAATTGGATCAAGTTACATAAAAAGTTCGTAAAATGCTCTTTGCGAATCATATGGATTTGACAAGTACATATTATATGCGATAAGGCCGCCCATTGTATGTATTTTTAGTTATAAGTTTCCTTTGTAAATGATACTTATGGTGTACAATAAAGTATATAATAAATAATAATAAATAAATAAATATTTATTTTTAATTTCAGACTCACACTTTATTTTTAATTTCAGACACATTCGCTACGGCGACGTAAGAATGCTGTTTTTTAGAAATTGTTCAACAAATATGAAAACAAATTATAGAAATAGATGTCACATTGTCTTGTCACGACAGGTGTGCTGACGCCTTTGTCAGGTGGTGACGGCAGATTTTGAATTGCTTGCCGAATTGCGGCACAATATTGCCGAAACAAAAATCAGTAACATTTACACCACAAAAACCTCATCAAAATAAAGTTTTTTTTAACGTTATGTCCGAAACGGCAAACAAACCCCTAAATCCGCACATTTTAATTGTGTTGACATGAAAAAAGTTATTTTTGAAATACCTATCAGAACTAAAAATAGCACGAGCTAAATGAATGGCAAAATGTTCGAATGGCACACAAAGGCATCGACATATGCCCTTTGACACAGTGATACTAATTGGAGCACGTGACCGATGTTCTCTTGTTTGTTACTGAATGTTGCAATCTTTAAAATAAAAAAGGAGGTGCTTTTAGGGACTTATATGTAATTATTACTGTAGAACCTGTGAGTCTCTCTACTAAAAATTACGTATTATTTAGGATATAAGGATTTATTACTATTCATTTACTATTATCACAACATTATAAAATCACTAGCGATTCATGTGCTCTGGCATCCTGACAAACAAAACATTCGAAATACGAATATCTATAAAAGTCTATCCTGCCAATAACATTTATACCAAATAGATTCGTAACCTATTCAACCTCAACCGTTACAAAAACAACCAACCAAATGAACTACGTGAGCAAAATGTTATGTTAATTCTAGATGAAACAGAACTCACACTCAGTTGGCAGATTTACCAGGGGTTTGAAGAAATCGGATAATAGTGGGTGAAGTTCTTCCCAGACCTATACTAGGCTAAATATGTCACCTATTTTTTGACCTTGTCAACATCTTTGAAGAAGCCAAAGTAAAAGCAAAGCAAATACAAAGCAAAGCATAGTAAGTGATGCGTGAAGCATATCACGGGTAAAGTTATCAGGGTTAAAGGGGTCATCCATACTATTCCCTAATACTGCAATTCTTGGAAGTCAGAATCGACGATGGCAACCACTAAAAAGCGCCGAAGCAATGATTCAACTGTCTTGGACCTCGCAACAAAATTAATCAGAAAAGAACAGCGCTGATGTAAGAAAAATAATAACATAATTTCCACTTCTCTCCTCAATCCTAATCAAGTAAGATACAGAGTAAAACAGAAGTCCTCCTCTGTACGTTTGTGTGCTTAAAGAATAAAATAAACAGAGAAAGGTCCCATTGTAAATAACTCTTTCTGCGTTTGCCAAATCTAATGATAAATTAATTTCAATGGGTCCAAAATTGTGAGTGAACAAGATTCCAATAATAGGTACCGGAAAACACTTGAACGCATACAAAGTTATAATTTTTAACCCACTTATAAAAAAGGAGGTTGTCAATTTTATAAGGTCTTCTAAGCAAAGAACTCCAAATGTAACCTGAATAAATAAAATATCATGATAACCACATATCGTAGATTGCATGAGGCATATTGCATTTTCAACTGTAACCAAAAACTGAGGTAACTTTGCAATACAATCTCCCAACACCTACTCGTAAGTTACGCAACAGCAAGCACTCTCTGTTCACAGAGACACAAACAGTGGACACAAAGGTCTAATTTCTTTAGCCCTAAACAAATTACAACAATGGAGACAGGTCTGCTCAATCAGTGTGTATGTAATTAGACCTCATACAGACACAAAGGACTGCTGTGTGGGGTATTCTGTGCGGTTTATTACCCTGCATGAAGTTTTGATTGCTTTTTGGACATGTCCGGACATGGTAGCTGAAAAAATAAAGTAACCAGGCCTATTTGTGCGCTGTTTGGGCTTAAAAATTTGAATTGAATTTTGTTTTTGCAGGTCTGGAAAGTAATTTGCTTTGAAGTTCTACATGACAAAAGTAACCACCTATGGCAGGTTTAAGTGTTTATAAAGCTTGTGAGTTTTTCAGGAAATCGGCAAGCACTCTGTCGAGTGTACACATGAAATGAGGGCTGGCCTTTGTCGGCCAAAGTGGCCATCTCCACGTTAAATGGCAATGCTGATTGCCAACCTTTTGGGCATTTTTCCATTGACAGCCATGTAGACAAATTTTTGTATTTCAACGAATTTTCCCCTCTACTTTTTTATACCTGCTCGCACTTAATACTTAGAAGTTATCATGTTCGAGCAGAAAGTATTTCGTGAATGTGCTTACATTTTTTTTATTTTATATTTTGCAAAGTGAGTCAAACAATTCGATGCAAGTGAAATACACTATGTCTAACAACGATTCTAATGTGTATATAATGTGTGAAGAACACGAATTGAATTCTTATAAAATTAATATCGACTTAATAATAAAAGTAAGAAATATTGCAAAATATACAATCTTGGTGCTGACGTTGGTAACATTAGTATACGGAGTGACATTGTGGTGCATCATAAAAAAGTGCCGAATGTACGGAAACTGTGTGTATTTAAAGGCATTTTTTGTAAACTTTCTGCAGATCATGCTGAGAATTTGTATACCTTATAGTATGGTATTATTTGAAAATGACTGTGTATTTTTGTTTTCTATATGTTATTTATATATCATTGGATGTTATTTATATATCATTTGTTTTACGTAGACTTCATAAAAGTTTTCGATGGCCATATCCAAAGGACGTAATTGAAGAGTACGCTGTTTGCCTGGGAAGTGTCTTTTGTCACAACCAGCATTTTCATCTTCGTGCTTTGTCTATTCTTTTATAATGCCCGCGATATGGAGATATTCGATATCCGAAAAGGCTTTGGCACCATAGACTACATACACACGCAGCGGCAGGTTATACAGAAGACCAAAGAGTACAACCTGCCTCTCTGTTTAGCGTTTGTGGACTACGAGAAAGCCTTCGATTCGATTGAGACTTGGGCTGTACTGCAGTCTCTCCAAAGGTGCCAGATCGACTACCGGTACATTGAGGTGTTGAAGTGATTGTACAAAAACGCCACCATAACAGTCCGTCTTCAGGATCAGACCTCGAAACCAATCCTTCTCCAGCGCAGTGTGAGACAGGGAGACGTCATTTCTCCGAAACTGTTCACTGCTGCGCTGGAGGATGTCTTCAAGGTTCTGGACTGGAGTGGGCTCGGCATTGATGACCTCAGTAGAGATTCTGAAAGAGTGGGTCTTAGGATGAACATGTACAAAACCACGGTGATTGTGAATGCCCATGTAACACCCACTCTTATCAAGATCGGAGACTCTACACTCGAAGTTGTAGACGAATATGTCTACCTGGGACAAACGGTCCAGTTGGGTAGGTTTAATTTTGAGAAAGAGGTCAACCGTCGAATCCAACTCGGCTCGGCGGCGTTCGGGAAGTTACATTGGTATCTTCTCGTCCAATTTAGTGTCTCAAAACAAAAGTCTATGACCAGTGTGTGTTGTCAGTGATCACCTATGGGACCGAGACGTGGTCGCTCACAATGGGCCTTATCAGAAAGCTTAAAGTCACCCAAAGTGCAATGGAGAGGGCTATGTTCGGCGTCTCCTTGCGTGATCACGTCAGAAATGAGGATATCTGCAAGAGAACCAAAGTAACTGACATAGCCCGAAGGTGGACCGATGACCTGGTTAAGGTTGCGGGAAGGCGCTGGATGCGAGACGCACGGGATCGGTCAATGTGGCGACGCTTGGGGGAGACCTATGTTCAGCAGTGGACGTCTTTCGGCTAAAATGATGATGATGGAGATATTCAATAATAGTGTTAGTTTAATTCTATTACTTACTACAGGGAGTTAAACATTAGCGTAAATAGCCAACAGTTTTTTATAAATTATAATTGTATATTCAATTTTTTGTAGTTTTAACAAGAGTGAAGTACAGCTGCTAAAATCTGGCGCCACGTCGTCGCTTATAAATCTCAACATTGATATTCATATTAAGCGACGTGATTATGCTATCTGGATTCGTTATTACTTTGTTTATTCCAATCAATTTTACCACAACAATGCAAATTCTAGACACAATTTTAATTAACGTTAACGCATTTGTATTATCCGTTTTCTTCGTTGTTGTAAAGAGTTACCGAGACGTATGGCACGAATTTTATGTACATATATTTAAACAAAGATTGTCATCAGCTAACCATGGGAATAACGATATCAACATGCGTGAACCTGTTGATGCTCTCCCGGTGATTCCTGAACTGTAGAAATTATTTGCTAAAAGACAGATAAATATAGAAAGGAGACATTAACCCTGCAGTGGAACACTTTAAATCATAAATAATTAAAAGATAGTTAAAAAAAAAACAGCCAAGTGCGTGTCGGACTTCGCACATTTAGGATTCCGCACCAAAGAAAATACCAGAATTTTCAATATATTGATAATAGTTAGTAAAATATACGTAATAATAAACATTATCACCAAATTTCAAGTTCATAGGTAAATGGGAAGTTAAAAATTCTTCGGAACGAAGTGAATGTGTGACATTCGAGGGACAGACACGTGAGTGACAGCAATAGGGCTCCGTTTGGTTTAACCCTAAAAACAAGAACATGTTTATTTTTCTTTAAATAATATATAATAATACCATAGTATATATCAGGGACCAAGTGAATAATCAAGAAATGACACAAGACACAGACTACGTATAATGCCCGGGCATTATGAATCTTGTCAAGTCCAATCGGGCATTGTAATTAATACTGATTTAAACTTCCATATTTATCACATTGTCTGGTCATTATGAATATTGCTACGTAACTGTTGGGCAATTCGACAATTATGTTCAATGAATTAGTCAAAGAGCGAGCAAAGCGAGTTCGGGAGCTTAAAGCACCCCGAGATGAGATTATTGCCTATTCATTTTCAAATTGCTCGGGCATTATGAATAATGCCGTATATACGGGGCATAAAATATACAAGCCCATAACTGCAGGGGCAAAGCAAATTGTCAAACAGAGAAGGCACGACCATTAACAACATGCTTGCTTTAGGAAAATGATGTATGCCTTACTCAAAGTGTGCTCCGCGGAACCCTAGAGCTCCGTGGAGTCTCTGTAGGGGTTTCACGAAAATACATGTCATAATTAAAAAATATACCAAAAAAAAATAAGGTTCCAGAGAAAATTTTGTTACTATACGACAGTCACTGAAATTATAACATTTTTAAGGCGATGTATACGCCCCAATGTTAAAGCAGTACTGGCCGTGCGCCCGCTCGGAGAATATCAATGTTGAACCTCCTTTTGAACAGTTTCGTTTACAAAATATTATTTGATTTACATATGCTATATCAGTTATAAAGAAATTCTAGCCATCAATCTTTCTGTGTAACTATATATTTAAACATCCAAGTCGTTTCGGAGAAGTATCCGAAAGTTGCAAAAAATATCGTGTTACTAATTATTTTTTTGAAGTAAAAATATTAGTTATACGAAAAAACCATGTTTAAAAAATAATGTACATGAAACTATAGCAAAAAAATTTTTTTTTCAAACTTTTTAATCTAGCCGTTACTGAGGAGTATGCTTTAGAAAGTTACCGTTTTACGGAACTAAAGCGGATGAAGGCCCTTAAGCAAGTAAATTATAAAACAGCGCAAGACCGTTTGCATGATAAAACTTGGTTGTTCCATTAGTTTGTAGTCATTAGCCAGTCAGAAGCCTGAAAATTGGACACCAGTCTTGCAAAACAATTGCTTATATTTTTTTGCTTTTGCGATATTTTGAGTATGCGGTTTCTAGATTTTATAAATACAAAACAATATAGCTGCTTTGTTAGGAAGGAAGCTTCTGTGCTTTTGGACGCAGCTAGGCTGCCTATGTTAGCCAGTGCCCCCACGCACAACGGACCCAATGGGAGTCTAAGTGCGGAAAAGAGAGACCCCACCACTACGACTACATAACTATCCGCTTTGTTACTCGTAACTTGAAACTCAATTTTGCAAATTTTATAGCAAAAATTTGCGAAAAATAAGGTACCTATTCACATATACACACCCTTTAGCATTTAATAACAAGTAAAATTTTAATTTAAAAAGCCCCCGACACATTTTGATATTTCATTCTATATAATTAATATATCTAATACACACATTGATCGACAATCTATTGAACACGTAATTATGACACGATAGCTTTCGAAAACACCCCGATTCAAACAGTAAAACGCCCATAATTTTAGAACGGCTGAACTGATTTTATTTAAACATAGTTAGGAACACTCTCAATAAAGTCACCTTTCAAACGAAAAAACGATATCAAAATCTGTTCATCCGTTTAGGAGCTATGATGACAGATACACAAATACACAAGTATACTCTTTAAACTTATAATACTCCTCTTTTTCAGTCGAAGGTTAAAAATAAACTCTTGCCGCACATTTTGAACAGAAATAATTTCAGAAACGTTTTGAGACTGGGATCTTGAACATTAGTTTTATTTGTCGAATCAATAACCCATTACACGAAATACTATTAATCTAAACTCGATTTTTTTAACAGTTTGATATTAAATGCGCATCCAAATTTAAATTCAATTTACAGCTTCTATCCAATTTAGAAAAAAACACCCATTCAGACTAAAAACTATTAATTTAATTAATAAAATCAAAAATCTCTCCCTAGTTATAGAATTAGCATACCTCCTGGGGTGAGTATGATGAATAAGAGTGGTGATATGAAATATTACCGCTGAATTAATTGTAAAATATTGAGGGGAAGACTATTTTTAACAAAAGTATGCTGATTTTTTTACGATAAGAAGAAAGCAATCTTAAGGTTTAGACATGAAAATGAAACTTATGCTTAGCCTTTTCTCAACTATGTTTATTAGAGTCAGCTTCCAGGTAAACAGAATCCAGGTGAATGCCTTTTTCAAGAAGTGACTGCCTATCTGATCTCCACAACTCAGTAACTGGGTAACACGATACCTATTGGCAACACTGGTATATTTCGTAACGACAGTCAAAAATCTACAAATCACGTGAGCCTGAAGAAGTTTTAGACAAATAAACATTGAATACATGACATTTTGGAAATCGCTGCCGAAATCTTATATGGTCAGTCTCATAAATTTTGAAACTCTTGACAATCGTTACTGTAGATAAAATACCACTTTGTGTTGAGCCCAAAGTCAGCAGCTATTTGCTGCGCATCAACATCAACATCGTCAGTCCTTAATGTTCCTAACTAACACAGGCCTCCTCTCTATGAGAGGGGATGGACTTTAATCCACGCGGGTTGGTGATGTCACATGTCTTCGGCTTTTTGGTTTCCATATGCCAGTTTTCTCCCGATGTTTTATTTCACCGCTTTTAGAGCAGTGGTGATGAAATAATTTAGAACCCACGTCCCACGACACGTTATTCGAAGCCGTTACCATTGGGCCACCACTGCCCTCTTTTTACTGCGCATGTGCAGACATATATTAAAATAAGTTGAGCGTATATTTGTGAAAATTTCATATCAATGCTAAATAATTGGATTAAAACATACGTGAATGCAATAGTTTCCTGTGGAATGTAACTCTCGTATTACATTCGTCGATCAGTAACAGATTCAGCCATGTGAAAATAGTTCCAATCCGTTCATTAGTAGGAAACAGACAGTGTTAGAATTCCAGCTTAGACTGACTCCAGCAGGATAAGAAATCAATCAATTTGCCTTATTTTTTTCCCAACTATGATGGGGTCGGGAGTCTGAACGGTTGAAAAGAAAGAAAGAAAACATGTTTATTTGTGACCCGCACAGGAGACACAAGATAAGCAAAACACAAACAATAATAAAAAATAAAAAACCCCGCGTGGAATCAAAATGGCTCTTATCTCAGCATGTGCAACGATATTAAAAAGAAACTAACGCTACGCTGATATTCTGATAGGATCCACTGTTGATGCGACGGACACATTCACGGAAACGGTACATATAATATTTAAGAAATAAAATAAATAATAACAAAATAGTATAAACACAGAAGGTGAGTCACAGTATGTATGTGTTTAACGTATAAAACAAATATATAAATAAAACACAATAAATATACGACCAAACGATAGAGCGCGCCAATCTATGGTCGGCGTCGGCTGTGAAAATGATGGTGAAACGAATGATTGTTGTAGCTGAGTACCAGTATTTTACATGGAGCGACTGCCTGTCTGACCTCCACAATCCAGTAACTGGGTAACTCGGTACCCCTTGGCAAGACTGCTGTCAGGTTTTCTGTCTTCTGACTATCTATAATATCAGCCAAAGATTTACAAATGATACCCGAGATCAACGGTTTAACAGTGCATGTAAGATCAGATCAGGGAAGGCAATGCCCGCGTTTCTAATCTTTGTCATAATAAAAAAATAAAGTTTATTTACCAACGAATTTGGCATTGCCTGTCGCCGAGATGCGAAAGAAAAAGATGGGTTTCTGATCTCATCTAGAGGTCTTGAAATGTGTTCCCTTTACATAGCATTACTATGAACACCAACCAACCAATGTTGGTTATTACCAATAGGCCTAGGCACCAATTAGTTTAGATTGTCTGTTGAATATAAATATAAATTCTTCAATGCTATACACGTAAGCACTTCAATCGCTACCCAAAAAACTTTTAGAAAAAGGTCGACAAAATCTACATTTTCTTTTTCGATTTTTTATCGTCTATCGGTTTACTCAACGGATTTTAGGTCGTATCAAAGTCTCTGAGAAGAAATCTGAATACAACCCAGATCTCAATCGAGTCCTGTTTGACACATTCCGAGAAATCTTTCACACAAAGCACTGCAGGCACACTGAGACTCGACAAAGGGACATGCAGATTAGTAAGCATTGAAAATGTAGCAGAGGAATAGATGGCTCACTTGAAACACATGAAGCTCTTACACTTCAAGCCCTAGAGGCGAAATTTGAATGGTAAATGACACAAAGGGTAGGTGTGTTTAGAATATGATTGAGATTGTAGAAACACAGTACTTGCTGGAGGAATCAATGGGGATGTTAGGTGGCACAAAGCGTTCGATGGTCCTTTAATACAGGAGAGACACGTTTGAAATTTAGGTCAGACATGTAGACCTGTGTGTCGGGTTTCAAACTCGACTACTGGACATACAAAGGAGAACTGTGGTTAAAGAAATACCTTAGGATTCTACTAATACATTAACACCATTCATCTCATTCTGACACTAGAGGTAGATTTTTACCTTGTCAAAAGTTTCCTTTTGTACTTTACATCATTTGCTAATACAAATAAAAGTAACAACGGTAATTGACTTTTGATTCTGAGCGTACCTTTTCATTCCCCCGACAACCCTAAAATGCCATAAACACAATACACATAGAAAAGGGAATTAAAACAAAACCCTCCGTTTTATTCCTAAAGAATAAATGTGCAGTCATTAAGAGAACGAACGTGGGTAACCCACCAAGAATTCTCATTACGTGGTCACCCTATGGGTCCTGCGACCTTTTGGACACGGCAAAGGGTTAGGGATAGGTAAAATTAAACTCATATACGCATTTAGCAAAACAAATAAATGGGTACAAAATAATCGGTACGAACCACTTTTCTAAATGGAGTCTTTAAAACAAAACAATAAAAACGAAAAAACAGTAAAACACTACAGACGCTTATGCATTTTTTTCGACTAGTGGTATCCTGTCCTACATACTAGGTATGTGTTACTTTTTTACGTAACATTCTGATGAAACGATCTGTCAATAAGCGGACTTCTTTCTCTAAACTTTGGCAAGTTTTGACAAACATTGTTTGTCGCATTTGATATTGCAACTAGAACTTGAACATTTTTGGAGTATGAAAATTTATCTTCTGGGTTAATATAAACGTATATCTACTTCTTTTCTAGTCGATGGTTATTTTCTTTTCAATTGGGCTCTGTAGGAAGTCACGTTAATTGCAGCATCAGTGGCGTTCATTAGTTCATCTATAGTGCAGATGTATGGGCACTTGGGGCACTCTAGCATGTGTGTGTCATATTCTACGCAGGATCTCGCATTGGGTATTAGACGGGCCTATAAACACCCATTCTTCCAACTTTTGCAGCGTAAACCTTGATGTGAACTACAGTTAAATGCATTCAATGGATTGCGTACTAGTAAAACTATATTTATTTATTTAATCGTTTATCCTCACACTGGAACGCATTGCAGTAATTACACCAATGGAGCACAAACTTACAAATACTAACTATAAGTCCAGGTTATTTCACGATATTTCCCTTCACCATTGTCAGCGATGTCCAAGATAAACTTAAAAAGCATATATGAATTGAAAAAGTCAAGATTTGAACCCACGACCTCAAGCACGAGAGGCGAGGTCTTATAATCCCATAATCCAAAATGATAAACAAACTAAGAACAAATTAATCAATTTGTTGGTTACGTGAACATTGTAAAGCTATTAGACCCTCCTTCAAACTGGCATATAGTAAATATAACAATATTAAGACAAGATAGAGCTGTAAACGATGTTCCAAACTTTGTGCACAATGTTTGAAGAGAACATTGTCGGTGAGATATCAAACGTAAAGCTCGATACCGTCTTAATAAGTTTGGGAATGGACGTCTGTTACACTGTATTAGGAAGTTATGATACACTCTTCTAATATTACTACGAGTACCTAGCTTCTGCTTGCGCTTTTGCCAGCGTGAAATCCAGAAATTATTGCAAGGGTATATAATTCTGGGATAAAAAGTATTCTATGTCTTTCTCCATTCAGCGCCTGGTGATGCAGGGCAGATTGGATGGTAACGGGCCATGGGAAGATCAGCGTTCTGATCAAATTAAATCTGAGATTGGAGGTCTTGCAATGGAATGCGCCAAACTTTTATTAAACATTTTTTATTTTCATTTATTTATTCACAAACAATTAACAATGTGTCGAATATTGGTTACATAATTACAAGAGTTGGTGGAACATAAATACAGTAATATTATCACTTGAAGATTAAATAAATTATTGTAGCAAAATGTATATTGATTTAAAAATATTTACAAACAGGTGCAATGTCATATTAATCTAACAAATATAAGTTGCAAACCATTATAATGAATGATAATTCAAACACTTAAGAAAAAAAAAAGTCAAATTAATCAATAACAGAACAATATCACCGGCGATTGGACAAAATTCATCGTAACCACGATCCCTCTGTAATAAAATAGATCTAAGGACTCAGACAACCCAGAACAGAGCTCTTTGGCGCAGCCGTACATGGACATCCGAACCCAGGGAAACTAAACTGGGAAGAGAGTTGGATATAGAATAAGAAGAATTACACAAACGACTTATTGAAATCTCCGTTTGAACTGCTTTATCATTCTCAACGGTGTAACGAACTCCCGTACGAAGCGAACTTGTCCCTTTTCATTATACTAGTTCGGTTTACAGGGCAATATGAATAAAACATACGAAGGGTTAAGAGCAATTATTAACGAGTTGTTTACAGGGAGGGTCCTGCAAGGGTCCGTCTGTTGCTTCTCTCTATGGCTAACTATTTATAGCCTGACCAGGCTTAGCAAGGAAAGAAATTATTGTTGGGTAGCAAAATTGGTGAGTAAGATATTAGTGTTCAGATTTAGCGCCTATAGCGGATATTATACAGACAAAAAAAAATTGCTTGTTTGCAAAAAAGCTTTATTTCTTTTTAACTCCCAACGGAAAAAGAGGGGTGTTATAAGTTTGACGTGTGTACCTGTGTATGTGTGTATCTGTCTGTGGCTTCATAGCTCCTAAACGGATAAACCGATTTTTATTTCGTTTTTGTTGTTTGAATGTAGATTTCATCGAAAGTGTTCTTAGTTATGTTTGATGAAAATCGGTTCAGCCATTCAAAAGTTATGGGCGTTTTACTGTTTAAATCGGGGTGTTTTCTCAATTATTACGTGTTTAATTTACTGTCGATCGAAGCGTGATTACTACTAGATTATTTATGTAACATGAAATAAAAAATTGTCAAGGATAAAAAAAAAATATTTACTTGTTCATTTATTTATTTAAACTTGTAAAATGGTACAATGGCGGACTTAATGCGTTAGGCATTCTCTCTCTACCTGTCAACCAAGGGTGGTGAAGAGATAACATGGCAGTTCATCCTTTTCGTTACAAATTTTAGGCAAATTTTCTAAGCTCTGGTCTCAAAATGCTGCAGAAAAATTTTTTTATCCTTTTAATGCGCAATGAGCTATTTTCGCGAGGTTTGTCCCGGTTTGTTTTATTTAGAATATGAAATTGTATATAATATGTTATCTTTGACTATATTTGTGAGAACTTCATTCTTTTCTTTTTTTTTATTTGGTCTATGCTATCACATATCACAGCTGAACAAAGGCCTTCCCCATGTTTTTTCAGCCAACTTTATGCCCATGTCTTCATCCAGAACAAGTTTTAGAAAAAAAACCTTTTTTCAACAAGGAACCCTTAGAATTTCGCTATTTCCGTCTGTCCTTCCGCAGCTTAGCTCAGAGACTCTTAGTACTAAAAAGTTATAATTTGGCTTGGATATACATATTAATAATTCCGACCAAGTGGTAAAATAAAATAAAGAAAAAAAAAAAACATTCATTTTCTCAAACACTTAAATTTTATTTAATCTACAAAGAATGACTTCCTTCCAACATACCCGGTCCGTAAACCAGACAAAAAATATATTTGGCCAAAACACGGAGTGTTACATTTGAACCATCTGTGCTGTGATTTATAAGGTCTGTTTTGTGCGAAATACGTTGCGTTAAGCCGATAAATCAGCTGAGTCGAGAAGTGGAGACGTTGACTGTCGTAAATACAGAAATCTTTTCACATTTTCTTGTTAAATTCTCTTTGTTTTGATGCGTCTGTTGGATTTCGATTGTGTATGACGCGTGGATCATAATTCGATCGGTTGCAAAAAGTTGTATATAGTTTTGGGGGTTCCGTTGCTAATAAGCGGAAACTAGGGGAAAGCGCTGAAAAACCAAGAATTCGTCTAAAAAATACATCTAACTAATTCTGTTTTTGTTATACGTGATACTCTGTTAACAGAAAAGGCTGCAAACTTGACCTTGGCTAAACTACTAAGTTAAATAGAAATACATAAAAATAGAAACAATACAAAAATCTACGTAAGCGTTTCCAAAAACCATTTTCTTTGCATTAGGAGTTACACGAGCAAGAGCTTCAAGCATAGAGCAACACAGGCCACCGGCGAACCGGAGTTCGCCGGTGTTGTATATAGTTTTGGGGGTTCCGTTGCTAATAAGCGGCAACTAGGGGAAAGCGCTGAAAAACCAAGAATAAGCAACAAGCAACAGCAAGCATAGAGCAACACAGGCCACCGGCGAACTCCGGTTCGCCGGTGTGTTGCTCTATGGCTTCAAGTAAGTAAATAAAACAAAAACATAACTCTGAGATTCGCAAAGTATAAATCCTCTTGTCAAAAACATTGAAGATTTGAACAAATTGAGCAAAATTATAATATTAACGCAACCATAACAAATTATCTGTGCAAAGTTTAGCACATCAAATTTTGAAAACGACACAATTTGTAATCTCTTCATAACAAATTAAATGAGGACCCCCAAAATTACGAATTTGTACGATTAAGTTTCATTTTGGCAATTGTGACTTATGTGGTGGAAAAGCTAATTAATCCGTACTAATATATTGAGAAAGAGGTGACAAGATAATTTGTATGCGTGCCGTAAGGGCTGGTTTAAGAGGATGCTGCAGAAGAATGTCTGAAAGAACTTAGGGAACGATTACTATACTACTATCACTAAACTTACCGCACGGGCAGACCATGAACTGAATTAGGACTAATAATTCTTTTTATTAAACTGAAATAATTTTCAACTTGCACGTGGTCGAAACTTGAAGCCTTATCGACCAAACATCGACAAAAAAGCAACTATAGAATGCAAGCAAATCTAAAAGATTAAGTCTATCGAGTAAATCAATACTAATAATATTACGAGTAAAAGCAGTACTGCTGGACACAGCTCGTATTGTTAGGAGGTTCCTCTCTCTGGAGCCCTGACCGCCGGTAGCTTGGATCCTGTTCCCGATACCGGTGGGCCTCTATTTTTTATATTTTTAAATGTTTTTTGTTTTTGTATCTTTTATAAAAATATTTAAAAATGTATTAAATAAGTTAAGTAAAGGTTATAATTGCAAAAGTAACTCTGTCTGTCTGTTACCTTTTCACGCTTAAACCGCTTAACCAATTTACGCGAAATTTAGTAGGGCGATAGTTTTAGACCCTGGAAAGGACATAGAATAGTTTTTATTCCGGTAATCATCCACGTGGTGGGAAGAGGGGTGGAAGTTTGTATGGAAAACCGTATTATTGCGCGATATGAATGTTAAGCTTTTCAAAGTATTAATACTACGCAGATGAAGTCGCTGGCAACAGCTAGTCTAAAATGTTACTGTTGTTGACTTGTTATTTCATGATACCTGACATATTTGTTTGAGCTTTAATAACCCCGAAAACTCTCCCCTTTACGACAAGCAAAACATTATCATTCAACGCATGTTGCAAGAATTAACTCGGCAAAATGGATTACATTGGATAACAAGTTGCAAGAACCGAGAGTGGAGAGGGGCCTGGTTATATTGCATGCAGGTGATAAGCCAGGGTATTTGACGTCTGTCCCTTGTACAAAGGGGTCCCCGTTCTCCCCAGGGTGTTTTTGTAATAAGAGGACGTCTTGTACTTTAATAAGTATATGCGAGATAGGGTTCTTATTTACAAACAAAACGGTATAATGTGTTGGTGGAAAACTCACTCCTTTTTAAGCTATGAATCTTTTCGGTACCTATTGAAGTTTTCTGACGATCTGGGAAATAGGGAGTTGTTACATATTGGGTGTAGAAAAAATCTACCGATTAAAAACTACCTACTTGCCGACGGCTTGTAACTTATACGTAACTCAATGCTTATCGCACTAGTTTACAAAAATGTCATGTTGGCTCAGTGGCTCGCCTCTCGTGCTTGAGGTCGTGGGTTCAAATTTGGGCAACTATCAATGTGACTTTTTCAAATTAATATGTAATTTCTAAGTTTATCTTGGACATTGATGACAACGGTGAAGGAAAACATCACGAAGAAACATGTACTTAGTTTGCAATCGTGGTGATCATTGCTCGTGCCTTCTCTGTATAAGAAGAGGCATTTGTCCTGCAGTGGGACCGTTACAGACTGTTATTATTACTTTTGTAAATATAATTCAGTCAAGAATCCCGACAAAAAGCAATTTAGCCAAAACCAATTTCAGCACACAGCCTATAACAATCAGAGTGTAAATGCAAGAAACTGTCATTCGTAGGTACCAATTTTTGCGTTTGGGACACCGACTTCCAAAAATAAAGTTATTTTTCACTTTGTAGTTTTCTTATTTGGAAGTCGGTAGTATTTTTTTGTAAAAAGTTTTTTATTTTCACTTTTTAGTTGTACCTACCTAATAGGCAAGTTGTTTAGTGAGTTACCTTACGCCAGAATAGATAACCCGAATATCATGAAACTTGAACATAACCGTTGAAATGAGAGCTCTACGTACCCCTTAAGAGCGTACTGGTGAGATGTTATATTATAAAATGGTATAATCAATAAACAGACATGCGATTGCAGCAATCCGGAGAGATTTGCTGTCATTTAGTGAAGAGTTCTGTCGTATATCTTCGAAGTTCTTCATCAGATCTTCACCAATATAAAATGGGACCAATTTCGAAACATAGTCTTTCAAACAAAAAAATAATTTTCAAAATCGGTCTACAATTAATGGAGATACACAAAAAAAAAAGACATGAAGTCGAACATAGAACCTACTCTTTTACGGTAAGTCGGTTAATAAGAGTAAACAAGAAACTTGTTAATGGATTATACTGTGGTCACAAACGGCCACGCCACACAACTTTGTGTGGACCTAACAAACTTTACCATTTAATTTTCTTATACATGCTAACTTGGATCTTGCGTGTAGTTTTGTTTGTGAGAATGTGTTGGTAGTTTGTGTTTTCTTTTATGCTGATTTAGGAAAAACATGTAGCATAAAAATCTCTTTGTGTAGTTGTTTATTTCTACCAATTTTTTAACGTAGGTCTGAACACAATAACATATTTAGCTACAATCTGGGGATCGACATTAAGAGTGAAAAGGTAACTAATTCTAGACAGGCGTGCTTCATCGTCTACATTATCACTTACCATCAGGTTATCTAACGTAAGCCGCGATAACCAGACAGATAATATAATAAATTATAAAATAATTAAACAGAAAGTCATTTAGTTAATGACATGTAAGTTGCATGTTTTTGCGAAATCCTTCTGTGCCTATGTGATCGACGTAGATAATTTTAACCTCAATGAAGTTTCAATTAACTAGAAATGATTTTCAAAATTTATAAACCTTATCATGACTCTAGACAAAGTATAAATTTATGAGCAATAACATTTGTTTAAATCTATACTATATAATTTTATAAAGCTGAAGAGTTTGTTTGAACGTGCTAATCTCAGGAACTACGGGTTGGAATTGAAAAATCTTTTTGTATTGGATAGTTCATTTATTGAGGAAGGTTATAGGCTATATAATATCACGCTACGACCAATAGGAGCGGAGCATAAATGAAAAATGTTGCAAAAATGGGCAAAATGATTCCTTATTGAGAGCTTCCGTTGCGTGCGCTGCGTAAGCGGTTAAAGTTACGCAACATTCATGTATGTAGGGTAGGTAAGGTAGGGTAGGTAGGTAGCCAGTTGACGGGAGCGAAGCCTCGTGGGACAACTAGTACTGAAATATGAAAGACTAACTTCTGTCCGCGGCTTCACACGGGTAAAAAGTCTTTTATCTTCCCAAGGGAATACAAACTCCTATGTCCTTCCCAGGATCTCAAACTATCTCCATGCCAAATTTCATATAATTCGGTTCAGTAAATCCAGAGATTACCCGCTATAACCTCACAAACTTTACCTCCTTATAATATTAGTAGGTATAGATTAATCACGAGACACTTCAAGAGCGCTTATCAAACCCATAAAGTTTTGACAGTCGCTATAAAGCAAAATCCCAGAGCTCCTAGATGTTACTTACCCTCAGTTTCCCAGCTCAAAATTATCGCAGAATTAATAAGACAAATTGCCAAGCACACGTTATCTGCTGTGATTGGTTGAATGAATTTTCAACAGCCAATCACAGCACAAAACGCGTGCTTGACAATTTGTCACATTAATTCAATTCAATTTATTTATTTCAAGTAACTCAGACTCATAACATAATAACAATAATAGCAGCACAAAACAATTAAAATTTGCTACTTTAAAAATAAATTAAAATATATAAAAAATTTCATTAAAATTTAAATTACACAAAATAAAAAATAGATAACAATAAAATAAAACAAAAAATAATTCTGCGATAATTTTGAGCTGGGAAACTGAGGGGTACTTTCTCATACCAAATTTGTGGAAATAAATTAGTGTTATTACTTTGAACTTACGCATAGATGCTACCTTGGGCCATTCCCACTATCCTTAATAGAATGTCAAATGTCACCATCGAAACGTCACGTGATCAATCCCTTACCTTTTGACATTTCGACCTTCGCTATCATTGACATCGAATGAGGGTGGTTACGCCCTACATCCGATCCGTGTCCGTGAAATTTCTGTTCCGAAGTAACCGTAGTGCTTCTTGTAGAGAAGCTTACTTCTGATGTAGCCGTAGAACTTCTTATACAGTTCGGATGTCGTGTTACATCCGAACTCTATCCGTCATAATCTGTCATAATTCATAACATATTTATTTATTTATATATTCTTTATTGTAGGTATACCAAGTTTAAACAGAAAAGGAAACTTAAAACTAAAATACATACAAAAGGCGGCCTTAACGCATACCGCGATCTCTTCCAGGCAAAAACGAACACTGATTTTTGCCGGGACGCTATGGCTCGGTCATTTCGTTTTCGCTGGATTAGCTGATGAAAGCTATCCTTTGACCCTCAGGACTCTGTGTGCCCTGACTTAGGGGCTCACCGTACGGGCTAACCCGACCTACTCGTTTCAACATATTGAACTCGGAACTCAAATCACGAACTCGGATCACGGGCACGGACGTGTAGTACTTCTTGGCAAGCTTGCATACTGTCTGGCTCTCGGATAAATTCGAAAGAGAGTTACCGCGGCCCTGGCAGAAGCAACTTAGGAACACGGGTGGATTTTAGTCAGTAAAAGTCTGACACGCCCTCCCGCATCACCCAGAGCGGGAGAAGTCATTGGGTGACTAACCAAACCAAAAAAAAAACAGTCCAAGTGCGAGTCAGACTCGCGCACGAAGGGTTCCTTACCATTATCGCAAAAAACGGCAAAAAAAACATGCTTGTTGTATGGGAGCCTCACTTCTATATTTATTGTATTCTGTTTTAATATTTTTTGTTATAGCGGCAACAAAAATACATCATCTGTGATGCGAGCACTAGCTGTCACGGTGCATGATATACAGCCTGATGACAGACAGACAGACGGATCGTGGAGTCTTAGTAATAGGGTTAATACCATTTAATATTAAAAAAAAATGGCAAGCGTGCAAAATTTGTGAGAGTAGAGTTGTGTTTTTACTTAGAACTTACGCATACTTACTGGTTTCGGCCACTATCGCCAATAGAATGTCACCTGTTTAAAGCCCAAATTCTACCATACTAAGCTTCACTCCATCTACCGTACTGGTTTTTAATCGACTTCCAAAAAGGAGTTCTATGTTCGAAATTATGTATGTTTTTTTTTATTTATGTATGTTCACTGATATCTCCGTCAATTGTGTACCGAATTTTAAAAATTCTTTTTTTGTTTGAAAGAATATGTTCCGAAATTTGTCCCATTTTAATTTGATGAAGATCTGATCAAGAACTTCGAAGATATACAACAGAACTCTTCAATAAATAACGGCAAATCTCTCGGGATTGCGGCAATCGCATGTCTGTTTATTGTTTATACCATTTCATAACATAATATCACGCCAGTATGCTCTTAAGGGGTACGCAGATATCTCATTTCACCGGTTATGTTCATGTTGCATGACATTCGAGTAATCTATTCTGGCGTTATAGGTACCTAACTAAACAACTTGCCTATTAGGCATGTTCAACAAAAAAGTGAAAAATAAAAAAATATTTTACAAAAAAATACTACCGACTTCCAAATAAAAAAACGACAAAGTGAAAAATAACTTTATTTTTGGAAGTCGGTGTCCATAACGCAATAAATTGGTACCTATGAAAGACACCGACTTCCAAAATTATTTTTCACTTTGTAGTTCTTTTATTTGGAAGTCGGTAGTATTTTTTTGTGAAAAGATTTTTTTTATAACTATAAACTCAAATCTTACACCACATAACTCATATACTCAATTTAACGCTACCCAAATCCCATAACGCCAGGAACGCTATATAGGGGTGGCAGAGGGCGGTCAGAAAAATGAACCGAGTTGTGACGACACAGTCATTTATCATCTACCAGGGTAAATACAGGGTGACTACGGGGAATCGAAGTTGTATTTTTATGGGAATGAGTTTTTGTGGGAGTTCATGTGAGTAGGTTGATGTTTGTGATGACAGGAGAAAATAATCAAGAATTTACTGGGTTATTTCAAAGGTTAAAGACTCGTGAAATCATGTTACCCCGTAACTAAGCTTTCTAGCTCAGATAGGTAGTTATTATCATCATTATCATCAGCATTTTAATGTTCCCAATGCTGGGACTCAGGCCTCTCCTCTCTCAGAGGGAACGGGCTGTAATCCACCTCGCGGGCCTAGTGCGGGTTAATGGATGTCTTTGAAATTTTGATTCTAAGACATGCCGGTTGCGTACACTAATTTGTCATTACAATATTCACTAGGAATTAATTGGCAAATAGTTAAAGTAACCATAAAAATATCGGCAAAAACTGAAAACTTCTGTACTAAAGTCATCCATCAGCAAGCGATTGGCAATCGACCAACAACAAGGGAAAAGTAATCGTAATTTGACAGCCACATTTGCTCGCCGATGGCTGTCGCTTTGCTGTCAAACCCCATGCGTAATACGAAATGATTGCGATCACCTTGCGATAAATGCACATTTAAGTTAGTAGATTTTTATTGTTAGCAGTGTTGTCGTAAAATTATTATGACGTGGCTATCGATCATACAAAATGCAGATTCGCGATTGAAGAGCAATTATTTCGCAAAAATAAGCCTGCTGGTTTTTTGTTGTAAAGCGATAATCGCGCGATGGTTACACAATCTCTGCGCAATTATTGCTAATTGCTGTTTCGTACGTAATAAGCCTGCAGGTCCTCGTCCTTTCTGAAGAACATCACCAATAAGATCCACGTATGGCCTTCTAGGAGTTTCTACGGACTACATTTTCACTCACCCGTGAATCCGTGAAAAATCTATAGATTGATCATAACTCAATCTATTCCTAAAACGTGATTCATGACTGTACATTGTTCTAGAATAAGATTTAGTCCATAAAATTCCAACAATGAAAATTTTATGCATTGATAAAAGCCTCTTTTCCACACTTACGTACAAAGGAATCCGTTTTATATTCCCAATGTGTTGGAAAAACAATATAAAGGCTTAGTTTAACGTTACTTTTATCTAGGATAAGAATTCAATCGGGTTTTGTTCTATTTTGAGAAACACTCTTGGAAATCCTAGGCAAATCTCCATATTATGTGTACAATAATTTGCTGACTATTACGTGGAAAAGCGTATTAAATTACAAAATAAATAACAAATATAACATCAACCTGTTTGCTGTGTAGGTATATTTAGTAGAGCAGGCCGGAGACGGTTTTGCTACCGATTAATTACAGCAGAAAAATCATATTAAACTCTGTACGACTCAGGAACCGAATATGAATCCCATTCTTAGCAGTAGCAAGTGCAATCCAGAATTTTCATAAAATAACCCTATACAAACAACAAACAATGTTTACCTCTTTATTACATACGTTTAAATATTTCACACGATAAAGTAAACAAAAATTTATCATCATCATCATCATATCAGCCGAGAGACGTCCACTGCTGGACATAGGCCTCCCCCAGGCGTCGCCACATTGACTGGCCCCTTGCGTCTCGCAACCAGCGGATCCCCGCAACCTTCACTAGGTCATCGGTCCACCTGGTGAGAGGCCTTCCAACGCAACGTCTTCCGGTTCGCGTTTGCCACTCCAGAACTGTTCTGCCCCATCGGCCATCCGTACTGCGAGCAATGTGCCCTGCCCACTGCCACTTAAGTTTGGCAATTCTTCGGGCTATGTCGGTGACCCTGGTTCTCTTGCGGATCTCGACATTTAGTCAACTCCGAGCATAGCCCTTTCCATTGCCCTTTGAGTGGCTATAAGCTTTCTGATGAGGCCCATTGTAAGCGACCACGTCTCAGAGCAACACAAACTGGTCGTAGACTTTTTTCTTGAGACACTGTGGTATGTTGGACGAAAAGATACCGCGCAACTTCCCGAACGCTGTCAGCCGAGTGGGATTCGACGGTTGACCTCTTTCTCGAAGTTGGCCCTACCCAACTGGGTCGTCTGTTCCAGGTAGACATAGTCACCCACAACTTCGAGTGTGAGTCTCCGACCTTGGTAGGAGACTCGGAAACAAAAATTATATCGACTAACATAAAATAAATAATATTATTAAATTATTTAGAAAATAATTTAATAATATTATTTATATAAACCAGCTCGCCCACTATTACACAGGATTTAAACATATCTGGCAAAATGTGGGTTTGCTATATAATAGGTGCATCTCTGCTCGCCCCTTCGGAGTAATACAGTCGTGATGTTATATTATGTAAAATCTAATCTAATCTTATATCTTAAAACAATTAAATCTATACTAATATTATAAAGCTGAAGAGTTTGTTTGTTTGCTTGATTGAACGCGCTTATCGCAGGAACTACTGGTTGGAATTGAAAAATTATTTTTGTGTTGGATAGTCCATTTATCGAGGAAGGTTATAGGCTATATAAAATCTCGCTAAGATCAATAGGAGCGGCGCATAAATATTTTTTTTCGCAAAAACGGGAAAAAGCTAATCCTTTTTGAGAGCTTCCGTTGCGTGCACTGACAATCATGTATATAGTATAGGTAGGTAGGGTAAATGGGTAGGTAGGTAGCCAGTTGACGGGAACGAAGCCGCGTGGGACAGCTAGTCTTGTATATATATAATATGAATCTCGGAAACGGCTCCAACGATTTTCATGAAATTTTGTATGCAGGCGTTTTCGGGGGCGATAAACCGATCTAGGTTTCATTTTTAGAAAACGTAGTCGATCGTTTTCTCTATTTTAACCCGAGCAGTGCTCGGTCACCCAGGTATTAAAAATAATAAAATAAAGTGTTAACTGGCTAATCTCAGAACTAGCGCTAGTGATGTCTGTAGCGACAATCGATAAGTCGCATTGAGACCCGACTTATGATTGGTATAAGATAAGAGCGAACAGCGTTTTATCGTTTTTAACCAACTTAAGCCAAAAAGTTCTATTTTCGGCTGTATGTATGTGTTTTAAGTTTATACATTGTTATTAATTTTACTTATCGATGTTTAAAGAAAGAAAGAAATGTATTTATTTGTGACCCGCACAGGCAACACAAGATAAGTAAAACACAAACAATAATGAAAAATAAAAATAATAAACCCCGTGCGTTTAAGAATAATCTTAGATATAAAAATAATATAAGTAGTGGATATTATTGTATTGTGATTTTTTACAGATCAAAAAGAGTGTTTGTTGAACTTCTTTAATAAAGAATAATATTAAATTTTGTTTATAATGATGTTGAAAACGTTTGAATAGCTGGAATATGACTAACATCATTAATTTGTAATAAAAAATATTTTTTCAAATATTTTATTCAAACCTCAAGTCCAATAAATTTATCGTTGTACTAGCTTTTGCCTGCGGCATCACCCGCGTGAAAAGTGTATTCTTATCGCGAGGAAACATTGAAAAGAAAAAAAGGCTACTTTGGATGAAAGTAAATATATAGCCTATTTGCTTTTTCATATTATAATCGGGAATAAATATAATGACCACCATAAAATGCTTTGATACCCTTAGTTTTGTAACCAAAAATATCTACTTAACACCAGAAAAATAAAGTCTAAAAATACAATAGTACCAGCTATTTTAGTCACGACTCCACTTTAAATTGTATTCGACCACCAAATTTAGTAAATGATCACCAAATCTTGACAACCAAATTAATGTATTATTTTTGTATGGATTAATGTGTTATGTCTCCGTTAGGTTAGGTTAGGTTAGGTTAGTAAAAAAAAAAAAAAGGTTAGGTTAGGTTATAATTTTACTTTAAAATGTTGGTTTAATTTTGGTGATCATTTACTATTTTTGGGTTACTCATGATTTACTTGGGAGTCATTTTACTTAAATAGGATAGCAAAGTGTTAAAACTTTAGTTATAATTTTACATTAAAATGCGAGTTTCATTTTGGTGATCATTTACTATTTTTGTCTGCTATTTGTTACTATATTTGGTGGTAAGTTAAACATAAGCCATTATAATCTATCTCTGTGCCAAATTTCATCCAGATCCGTTAAGCTGTTTTGGCGTGATAGAGAAACAAACATCTATCCATCCATCCATACAAACGCTTTCGTATTTATTTATAATACTAGCTTTTATCCGCGGCTTCGCTCGCAGTGAAGACATTTTTTTTATTTTTTTTGATAATATGTATTCTATGTTACTTCTAATACCTCCAAGAATATATGTACAAAGTTTCATGATGATCGGGTCAGTAGTTTTTGCGTGAAAGCGTAACAAACAAACGTACATTCACATTCATAATATTAGTATGAAGTATAGATATTACTAAGATTATAAATGCTAAAGTGGTATACGAAGCATAGGATTTAGACCACACTCCAAGACATACAGTCATACTGATTCGCAGAACTTAAGGCCACACTGTCCGCTCGGCGTACGTAAGTTCCATAGTCCTCTATAAGTCCAAATCTGAGAAGACACGAGCTGCGATGCGCTTTATCAGAATTATTGAAACATTTTACATGTACAGAAATTTAAAGATTTAGATTTCACCAAAGGCATTTAAGAGAGTCTAAACAAAGTAACAATCTTTAAGCGATGACAATTATTATCAAATAGGTGGAAACAGAACTTAGAAGTAATGCTGTAATGTCAGGTGAAGAAGCACTTACATTTTGTTTTTTCAAGTGATTATGCTAAGAAGCAGCTTCGAATCCGAGTCGGCTGGGCACCGTTCGGGAAGTTTCCCTGTATCTTCTCGTCCAACTTACCACAGCGTCTTAAGACTATGACCAGTGTCTGTTGCCAGTGATGACATATGGCTTTGAGACGTGGTCGCTTACAGTGGGCCTCATCAGAAAGCTTACAGTCACTCAAGGGCAATGGAAAGGGCTATGCTCGGAGTTTCCTTGCGTGATCGAATCAGAAATGTCGAAATCCGCAAGAGAACCGGGGTTCCCGACAAAGCCTGAAGAATTGCCAAACTTAAGTGGCAGTTGGCAGGACACATTGCTTGCAGAACGGATGGCCGATGGGGCAGACAGGTTCTGGGGTGGTCACCGTGAATCAGAAGACGTTAAGTTAGAAGGCCTCCCACCAGGTGGACCTGGTGAAGGTTGCGGGGATCCGCTGGTTGCACGCACGAGACCGGTCAATGTCGCGATGCCTGAGGGAGGTCTATGTCCAGCAGTGGACCTCTTTCGGCTGATAACGGCTGACGATGCTAAGAAGCCATCAATTAAACCTATTACGATTATTTTCCTTTGACATACTTTTTGGTTGGAGTAAATCTTATTACATTTTTTTTCTACTAAAGTCTACCTACGAATATTACTCTGACTAGCGAGACTAGTCTATGTAAATGACATGATTTCCATTATTCCGATTGATGTCTTAATGATTTTTTTTAAAGCAGACATTGCATCTTAAAACAATAATTTTTATTTACTGTTTATCTTATTTTATTTGAATTTGCAACATCGATACTTTCCCATCACTAACAGAACTACTTTCAAACTTATGTGGGATATCGTAAAATGATTAGTTTACAGCTATCTGCTTATGACTAGGCGGATAAGCGTCGATATACAGCTTACCAATACGGGTTTCGGTACGTAATACCAAATTATAGCTACTTACACTGTGCTACTGTGCTGGAACCTGGGTTGTTTTTTTTTAAACAAATATAGGTAGTCGTGTTTTGGTACCATTTTATCCGCCTTTTTGAATGTGTAGATGCTTTAATATAAGAACTCAGGATGGCAACCAACCGATTGACATTCAAAGAAAAAGCTCTCGAGCACGTTCTTAAGAAGTTGGCGGTAGTATCGTCACAGCTATAATGTTTTCCAATTATCTGCTACTACTAACTGTTTATGACGATTCGTGTTTTTAGTATTTCCTTGAATATTAAATTGTATGTATTTATAGTATGTTTGTATTTGAATAAACCTAACTTGTCGTGATTTACTTTCAATATAGCACCAACCACTATTTGTCATAACCCAAAGATCGACTGCAGAAAATGCCTAAGGCATTAAGTCCGCCTCTGTACGTTTGAATGCATGAAATATTGAATAAATAAACATGATAATTCTGCTTATCGCATGGTGAAATATTATGTACAGTGCTTTGATGGTGTAGTGGTCACAAACCCTTCTGCCGAACAATGAAGCCCTGACTTCGATGCCCAGGTCAGGCAAAATTTTATTGGGATTTTCCATTGGGAACTTCTCAGTAGCGGTCCGTAGTCTCAACTTGTGCCCGGTTGACGGCAATTGGCATACCCTCTATTAAAGGAACACTAATTACTTAAAGCTCTCCTTAGTTTAGATTTTTAGTACAAAATCTATACTAAGGAGCGTCTTAAGTAACCGTTAAATGTGTCTGAGTGCGGCAGTTAAACATAAATGGTGAAATTGTTTGTACTCTGCTAACCATTCGGGGGAAATGGTCGTGATGTTATGTTTAGTGTTGTTGTCTTATGTATCGTGTCATCTAATACCTTTAAACGAGCAATTCTTGTATATATGTATATGTAATCCGATCTCGGCAACGGCTCCAACAATTTTCATAAAATTTTGTATGCAGGGTTTTCGTGGGCGATAAATCGATCTAGTCAGGTTTCATTTTTAGAAAACGTCTTTTTCTCTATTTTCATCCGAGCAGAGCTCGGTCGCCCAGGTACTATTAATTAACTTACTTAAGTTTACCCCAGTGACAGGAGTCATACATTTGATAAATACTGCAACGTTATCGAAAGATATATTTTGCCAAAACCTACCGAGATTTGTCATAGTAGCGCAAAATTTAATTGAAAAAGATCTGACCATTTAAATAATATGTCTTGCAATTATTGATGTATCGTATTGGAACGTTTTATATGTAAGTTATAACATCGCCTTGGAGTTCTCTGTAAAGGTTTTATATTAATTAAAGAGTAAAAGAAGAATGTAAATTTTATATAATTTAATATAAATAATAATAAAAAATATGACAGTTTTTGTTCCAATGGGTGTGACATTACCATTATGATTATTGTCATGATAATCAACAGATGTCCTAATTAACACAATTATTTGAAAGAAAACAAAAGTTAAGAGCGACATTTAATATGTAGGTAGTTAATCTAAGTAACTAAAACGAGCTTGAAGATCGATTAAATTGTCCGAATTTAATCAACAGGGTTGGCAGATATTTCCTAGAAACGCCAAGCTCTAAAATTATTTCGCTTCATCCTGAAACGGTTCCCAAAACTGATCTTCGAAGTCAATCTAATTTTCACTTCCTACAAATTGGTCGCTACCAATCTAGGTAAACTTCATTGTGATATTATATATCAATTGATTTGATTGGCAAACAATAGCAATCGAAGTATTTCTAAGTAATCTTTTCCGAATTTTCGAGGCAACTTCGGTTGATACTATAACTCTGAAGAATAGTATCCTTGATTTCAGCATCAGAAACGAAGGGACAAAATAAACTTTGCCGTTCGAAATCTCTTGTTCTCATACATATCAATATAGGTCGCAGTCAGTTTACTAACTGCATATTTATATATATATTTTTTAAATATGTAAAATTTATATTTTTCAGATTTGTTTCTTTACTTGCGCTTTAAGACATTGCTTCTTGCCAAATTTCACGATTCTAAGTCAATGGAAAGTACCCTTTAAGTTTTTATTTCCTCACGATTCCTCAAATCTGTGACATAAACGGCTACATCTTTTGATCGCGTTAGTTTAGAATTTTTATTCTTTCACAGCTGCAAGGGATTGCAGACTTGAGAATATGATATCAATTTCATCTTGATATCTCCAGGCGTTCCAGAGAAAAAGGTCTTGACACACGGCCAGACAGACAACAAAGTGAGTCCTATAAGGATTTTTTTTTCCTTTTGAGGAATGGAACCCTAAAAACTAGCAATAACTCAAATACGTAAATTCATATTGAAGAATAAAACTTTCGTGTGCTCTTATCTAGGTCTCACTAGACTGCATGTAAGTGTGCGTGATGACACAACGCTTGCAATTAACTTCAAAACATGAAGCATGTTATCATGTACCACCTGAGTTGGGTGAGGTTTAAGTTTCCATTTAATTTGAGTCGGGGTTTTTTTTTTAAACTGTGCTGTCAAAACAACCAAGTTCACGGAAATATAGTCAAGTTAATCTAAATTATTTAAAATATACTGCTTTTTATTTTTTACAAAACAAGCTCTTTTCAATGTTTTACTCATGTCTGAGTCTTAAGAATAAAGAATAACTCAAAAATCTAAACTACGATCTTTTGTTTTCACACAAATGAAAATATTGGTTAAATTTGCATTACTATTCACAAAACATGGCAAGCCATTCACGAGTTTATAAACTACAAGAAGAATACTCAGCAAAATAATTTCTAATAAAAAACAGGTAACACTGTTTTTCTATTTGAGTCACAAAGGCAAACTTCACAAAGGATAAAAACAACGGCACCGTGTAGTAAGAAAAAGCGTGAAAAAGCGCAAAAATCTGTGTTAGCAAGTTGTTAGCAAGCCCTTTGAGAGGGCTGTGCATTTCTCTTCTTTAACTGGGTTTTTATACTCTTTGAAGTCTTCGATTTTGTGAGCATGCAAGTTGGTTGAAGTTGCTCTGGCTTTTATTTCATGCCTCTATATCGTTTTCTTTAGTGTGAGTACGCAAATTATTAGTTAATCTTAGTGATCTGATAACATGGCCGTTAATTTAATAGTGTATTTTATTTCCCTGATGTTCTTTTTATCTGACTATGACAAAGCCACTTTGTTTTAACTTTTTTTCATTGCGAAGTTATTATTGACAATTTTTTGGAACCTCTCAGTGAAGCAACCTTAACCAGGTCATCGGTCCACATAGTGGGGGTCTTCCAGCGTATCGTCTTCCGGTTCGCGGTCGCCATTTCAAAACTTTTCGGCCTCATCGGCCATCCGTTCTGCAAGCAATGTGCCCTGCCCACTGCCAATTAAGTTTGGCAATTCTCCGGGCTATGTCGGTAACTTTGTTTCTCCCGCGGATATCATCATTTCTGACGTGATCGCGCAAGGAAATTGCGAGCATAGCCCTCTCCATTGCCCTTTGGATGACTTTAAGCTTTCTGATAAAGCCCATTGTGAGCGACCACGTCTCGGTCCCATAGGTGATCACTGGCAACACACACTGGTCATAGACTTTTGTCTTGAGAAACTGCGGTAAATTGGACGAGAAGATACCACGCAACTTCCCGAACGCCGCCCAGCCGAGTCGACGGTTGACTTCTTTCTCGAAGTTGGACCTACCCAACTGGACCGTTTGTCACGATAGTGTAATTATCCTTATTGTTTTATTTCACTAGTTTATATAACATTGGTTTCGTATTTTAAGCTGTAACTTTGCGTACTTATATAACTTTGGAAAAATTAAAATAATATGGTACTATGAAACAGCGTCTCATAATGGAGCCGGAAGGTATAGCAACTCCTCAATCAGACTATTGACAATTAATATTCCATTATGTAATTCTTAGTCCACGAATAGCTTGTTTCAAAAAGATTTTTACTTTTATTATCATTCACAATAGGTACAACTCAACTCGAATCATGAAAATCATTCTAACTCTGACGGGGCATTAGCATTGCAGCCGTTTTAAAACCGTTTTCATGTTAACTTCTGCTGAAATTCCCTTTAATAACTGATCACAAAATATTAGAACAATTAGCCAGCCAGTGCAAGTATTCTACGCTCAAATTTATCAACAATCAGGGTACGACCGGTCGACTAGATGGCCAAATCTAAAATTCATGTCCGATGTGGACGTAAGCATTGTGGGGTACGCCAATTCGGTTATAACGAAGCCTGGGGTATTCAGGTTGATGTTGTCTGGATATAAGCTGTTCCAAATAAATATGTTAACTGTGTTAGGAATTACAGGTGGATTTTGAACCTGTTTGGAGATATAGTTATAAATTGTGATGTAGAGATAACTGTTAATAACCAGTAGGTGGTGATGAACCAGAGTAACCACGACTTTAAATGCCAATAATAATTAAGGTCTACTGTTATTGTCTGTTGTTGTGTTATTGTAGGTTGTCTGTTATCTCGGGCACTAGTTGCCCGACATTTTGCTGAACTTGTCTTATTTGTTGCAGCCGTGGGATACACAGTGTTACTTTTATATTGTTTTCTTTTTTTATATATTGTTGTTGCTTAGCCTTAGTTTTCTTTTTTTATGTATGTGTTGTGAACTCTGGCTTGTGTCAAAGAAATGTGTTTTAATTCTTTTTTTTTGTCATATCCATATTTAACTTATGAAATTCTACTTATGATATTTTGTCACGGATAAATTTGTAAAAGCAATATGTAAACAACACAAGAAGTAAAAACAAATTCCAACTAACAACTGCATGTGCATGGACTAATTATGGCAAAAAAAAACAGTATTAGTGGCGCCTCCACTGCACAGCTTACATGATCTACTGGAGGATAGAAAGAGGTGTGATAATATTAACATATTTAAGAGAAAACTTAAAAAACATGTATATGGTAAGGGTTCCCTGTATCTGGCAGAATCTTGATGCTCCGAAATTTATTTGGCATAACACACTTTGCATAATCTTCTCTAAACGAATATTCTTAAGGCATAAAAATTATATAATATAATTATTGTTTTGCCGAATGTTTATATGTCCGAATATACAATGGCATAATATTAATATGGCAGAATTTTATTCTGTATACTACTTTTGTCAAAGTTAAAATACTTTCGTAATTATAATATCGTTTAGCATAACGTTCATTTAAAGCGACTATTATTTGGTATAATTTCACTTGGCATACCATGGAGATTTCAGAATTTCATTTCGAATAATTTTAATTGGCATATTTCTAAAAAAAAACATTTTTGACCTTAAAATTAAAACATTGTCTTAAAAAGACAATATTTTGTGCTTCAAAAGTTAGTGACAGAAACGAATCGCTGCAAAACCGACTCCACGTGGTCTTGTACTTAGACAAGTACAAGACCACGTGGAGTCGGTTTTGCAGCGATTTGTTTCTGTCACTAAATCAAAAACGAGGGCATCAATACGCGGGCTTAAATTACACTACCCTAGAGTGTAATTTAAGCCCGCGTAGGCGCGGAGGGGCGAGGCGGGCCACGAGCTAAGGAGCAGGTGGTTTTAACGCCCGCCACCGCGGCTGAGGCTTTGCCGGCCAGCCTCAACCGTGGTGAGCGTTGAAACCATCAGCGACTATAAGCTCGTGTGGGACCGCCGGAGCCGTGACAGAAACCATGCCTGCTGCATGTTGCATACACACTTGCATGCTGCATGCGTGCTTGCATGCATGGTGTATGCTTGTTTGCATACTGCAAGCTTGCTGCATGTATGATGTATACTTGCTTACATGCTGAATGATTGCTGCATGTTTCCACGCTGCATGCATGGTGTATGCTTGTTTGCATGCTGCATGCTTGCTTCATGCATGGTGTTCTGTGTGTGGTGGTAGTGTCTGTAATGTGATAGATGAGTGGATATGAAACGTATGCCAAAAAATGATTCTAACTATAAACTTTCTCAGATATGATAGTTCTGCCTTTTAATGACTAACGATAAGAAATGTATGCCAAAAGACGATTCTGTCTGTGAAGTTTCTGCGATATGATGGTTATACTTTTTAATTATTATGGATATAAAATTTATGCCTAAAGATGATACTGACTAACAAAATTATGAGTTTTGAATGTATGATAAATGAGTGAATGCCAAACGATTTTATGCGAAATGAGGTTTATGCTATCTGCTGTTATGCAAAACAATATTATGACATAAAAAGTTCTGCTATAAAGGGGTGTTAACGTCTTTTTCTACTTTTAGTAACGGTGATTCTAAAATTAAATATGTTTTGACCAGAATTCAGCCAGGTCGACAGCGTTAACATTTTACTCACAAAGGTCTATAGTCAGATGGGGTTCCACAATGGACCACAGTGCGATTGCATTGATTGAAATACCGTTGTGAGGCAAATGATAACTTGTACTAAAATAATTAATAAACTCACAGCATCAAATCCGGCAACATTACCGGACGAACGATCACGTACCGTTTAGCCCAGCCGGTCCGTGTTCAGATAAACAACCTGGGTTGACTGGTAGGTGGGCACATCGAATATTCATGTGCGGCAAACACTGCTAGCTTTCTGCTAATTTGGTTTCATCCAGTCTTGGTTTACTGGGCCGAGGGTAAACTTTGCAGGAGTGACATATTGTGGTTTCTAATTGTGAAGAATTGATTCTGTTTTGGTTTTTTTTAAGGTTCCGTACCTACAAATATAGTAAAAATAACCATTGATCTGGTCTGTCTGTCTGTTACTCTACTTTTTTCAGGAATTACAAAAGTTATAGACTTGTTTAGACATTACTTGTACACTTATACAAATATTGTTATTTTTAACCGAGTTCAAAAAAGAGCAGGTTATCAATTCATATGTATTTTTAATGTTTATCACCTCAAAACTCTTACTATGTGAACCAATTTTGATGATTATTTTTTTCAAAAGCTGGTGCTTTTCATGTGGTCCGATTTGGTGATGAATTTCGGAGATATACAACAGAACTCTTCAATAAACAACGGCAATTCTCTCGAGATTGCTGCAATCGCATGTCCGTTTTATTGTTTACGCCATTTCTTAACATAACATCACACCGGTACGCTCTAAAGGGGTACGCAGATGTGTACAGTTCATTCTGGTACATTCTCATTTCACCGGTTATGTTCAAGTTTTATGTTATTCGGGTAATCTATTCTGGCATACCGTTGTGCATTATAAGTACGTACCTTACTATAGAACTTGCTCATTAGGTAACACAACTAAAAAGTGGAAAATAAAAATCTATTTTCCAAAAAAATACAACCGACGATAACTTCAGTTTCGGCATTCTAAAACTTCATTCTCAAAAAACGAAGAAACATAAACAGGAACACCGACTTCCGTAATTGAAGTTATTTTTCACTTTGTAGTATTTTTTTTTGGAAGTCGGTTGTATTTTTCTTACCCGACTACGGCGAAGCAAAAGGGAGGGTTATGTTTTTGACCGGTATGTATGTAAGTATGTATATATATATGTATATATGTCTCTCTATTCCCTCATAACTTCCAAACTATTTATCATAATTTGACAAATAAGGGGTCATTGGAAGCGTCTTGTTTGTCCGCTGGCTATACATTAAATTGAATATGGCAAGCTCTAGCGGCCACGCAGTCAAGAACAAAAAAAAAAATCACCCGTCCCCATAATTATGTATTATGCCGTAGACGATCTAAAACCCTTTGCAGAATGTATTGTTTTATTACGGTAGGTGGCATACAACCACGGTTATCGTCTACTAGATAGTTTTTACACAACAATTTCAGATGAGAATATTTTCTTGTTTCATACTTTTTAGAGCGCGATTTTTTAGTAGTCAGATTTTAGGTTTTTTTATTGCTTAGTATTAAATGAGTTTTATTTTTTTTAAGTCTAATTGCACATCACTGATATTTTTATTAAAACATATATTTATATCGGACAATAAAAATCAATATCGGTTAGTAAACGTGAAAAATAACTATGTAAGTAAAAACTAAGTATCAACTAAACTAGTATTCTATAAAATTTAATAAATTTCCCATATCTCCCCCAGGCGTCGCCACATTGACTGGCCCCTTGCGTCTCGCAACCAGCGGATCCCCGCAACCTTCACTAGGTCATCGGTCCACCTGGTGAGAGGCCTTCCAACGCAACGTCTTCCGGTTCGCGTTTGCCACTCCAGAACTGTTCTGCCCCATCGGCCATCCGTACTGCGAGCAATGTGCCCTGCCCACTGCCACTTAAGTTTGGCAATTCTTCGGGCTATGTCGGTGACCCTGGTTCTCTTGCGGATCTCGACATTTAGTCAACTCCGAGCATAGCCCTTTCCATTGCCCTTTGAGTGGCTATAAGCTTTCTGATGAGGCCCATTGTAAGCGACCACGTCTCAGAGCAACACAAACTGGTCGTAGACTTTTTTCTTGAGACACTGTGGTATGTTGGACGAAAAGATACCGCGCAACTTCCCGAACGCTGTCAGCCGAGTGGGATTCGACGGTTGACCTCTTTCTCGAAGTTGGCCCTACCCAACTGGGTCGTCTGTTCCAGGTAGACATAGTCACCCACAACTTCGAGTGTGAGTCTCCGACCTTGGTAGGAGACTCGGAAACAAAAATTATATCGACTAACATAAAATAAATAATATTATTAAATTATTTAGAAAATAATTTAATAATATTATTTATATAAACCAGCTCGCCCACTATTACACAGGATTTAAACATATCTGGCAAAATGTGGGTTTGCTATATAATAGGTGCATCTCTGCTCGCCCCTTCGGAGTAATACAGTCGTGATGTTATATTATGTAAAATCTAATCTAATCTTATATCTTAAAACAATTAAATCTATACTAATATTATAAAGCTGAAGAGTTTGTTTGTTTGCTTGATTGAACGCGCTTATCGCAGGAACTACTGGTTGGAATTGAAAAATTATTTTTGTGTTGGATAGTCCATTTATCGAGGAAGGTTATAGGCTATATAAAATCTCGCTAAGATCAATAGGAGCGGAGCATAAATATTTTTTTTCGCAAAAACGGGAAAAAGCTAATCCTTTTTGAGAGCTTCCGTTGCGTGCACTGACAATCATGTATATAGTATAGGTAGGTAGGGTAAATGGGTAGGTAGGTAGCCAGTTGACGGGAACGAAGCCGCGTGGGACAGCTAGTCTTGTATATATATAATATGAATCTCGGAAACGGCTCCAACGATTTTCATGAAATTTTGTATGCAGGCGTTTTCGGGGGCGATAAACCGATCTAGGTTTCATTTTTAGAAAACGTAGTCGATCGTTTTCTCTATTTTAACCCGAGCAGTGCTCGGTCACCCAGGTATTAAAAATAATAAAATAAAGTGTTAACTGGCTAATCTCAGAACTAGCGCTAGTGATGTCTGTAGCGACAATCGATAAGTCGCATTGAGACCCGACTTATGATTGGTATAAGATAAGAGCGAACAGCGTTTTATCGTTTTTAACCAACTTAAGCCAAAAAGTTCTATTTTCGGCTGTATGTATGTGTTTTAAGTTTATACATTGTTATTAATTTTACTTATCGATGTTTAAAGAAAGAAAGAAATGTATTTATTTGTGACCCGCACAGGCAACACAAGATAAGTAAAACACAAACAATAATGAAAAATAAAAATAATAAACCCCGTGCGTTTAAGAATAATCTTAGATATAAAAATAATATAAGTAGTGGATATTATTGTATTGTGATTTTTTACAGATCAAAAAGAGTGTTTGTTGAACTTCTTTAATAAAGAATAATATTAAATTTTGTTTATAATGATGTTGAAAACGTTTGAATAGCTGGAATATGACTAACATCATTAATTTGTAATAAAAAATATTTTTTCAAATATTTTATTCAAACCTCAAGTCCAATAAATTTATCGTTGTACTAGCTTTTGCCTGCGGCATCACCCGCGTGAAAAGTGTATTCTTATCGCGAGGAAACATTGAAAAGAAAAAAAGGCTACTTTGGATGAAAGTAAATATATAGCCTATTTGCTTTTTCATATTATAATCGGGAATAAATATAATGACCACCATAAAATGCTTTGATACCCTTAGTTTTGTAACCAAAAATATCTACTTAACACCAGAAAAATAAAGTCTAAAAATACAATAGTACCAGCTATTTTAGTCACGACTCCACTTTAAATTGTATTCGACCACCAAATTTAGTAAATGATCACCAAATCTTGACAACCAAATTAATGTATTATTTTTGTATGGATTAATGTGTTATGTCTCCGTTAGGTTAGGTTAGGTTAGGTTAGTAAAAAAAAAAAAAAGGTTAGGTTAGGTTATAATTTTACTTTAAAATGTTGGTTTAATTTTGGTGATCATTTACTATTTTTGGGTTACTCATGATTTACTTGGGAGTCATTTTACTTAAATAGGATAGCAAAGTGTTAAAACTTTAGTTATAATTTTACATTAAAATGCGAGTTTCATTTTGGTGATCATTTACTATTTTTGTCTGCTATTTGTTACTATATTTGGTGGTAAGTTAAACATAAGCCATTATAATCTATCTCTGTGCCAAATTTCATCCAGATCCGTTAAGCTGTTTTGGCGTGATAGAGAAACAAACATCTATCCATCCATCCATACAAACGCTTTCGTATTTATTTATAATACTAGCTTTTATCCGCGGCTTCGCTCGCAGTGAAGACATTTTTTTTATTTTTTTTGATAATATGTATTCTATGTTACTTCTAATACCTCCAAGAATATATGTACAAAGTTTCATGATGATCGGGTCAGTAGTTTTTGCGTGAAAGCGTAACAAACAAACGTACATTCACATTCATAATATTAGTATGAAGTATAGATATTACTAAGATTATAAATGCTAAAGTGGTATACGAAGCATAGGATTTAGACCACACTCCAAGACATACAGTCATACTGATTCGCAGAACTTAAGGCCACACTGTCCGCTCGGCGTACGTAAGTTCCATAGTCCTCTATAAGTCCAAATCTGAGAAGACACGAGCTGCGATGCGCTTTATCAGAATTATTGAAACATTTTACATGTACAGAAATTTAAAGATTTAGATTTCACCAAAGGCATTTAAGAGAGTCTAAACAAAGTAACAATCTTTAAGCGATGACAATTATTATCAAATAGGTGGAAACAGAACTTAGAAGTAATGCTGTAATGTCAGGTGAAGAAGCACTTACATTTTGTTTTTTCAAGTGATTATGCTAAGAAGCAGCTTCGAATCCGAGTCGGCTGGGCACCGTTCGGGAAGTTTCCCTGTATCTTCTCGTCCAACTTACCACAGCGTCTTAAGACTATGACCAGTGTCTGTTGCCAGTGATGACATATGGCTTTGAGACGTGGTCGCTTACAGTGGGCCTCATCAGAAAGCTTACAGTCACTCAAGGGCAATGGAAAGGGCTATGCTCGGAGTTTCCTTGCGTGATCGAATCAGAAATGTCGAAATCCGCAAGAGAACCGGGGTTCCCGACAAAGCCTGAAGAATTGCCAAACTTAAGTGGCAGTTGGCAGGACACATTGCTTGCAGAACGGATGGCCGATGGGGCAGACAGGTTCTGGGGTGGTCACCGTGAATCAGAAGACGTTAAGTTAGAAGGCCTCCCACCAGGTGGACCTGGTGAAGGTTGCGGGGATCCGCTGGTTGCACGCACGAGACCGGTCAATGTCGCGATGCCTGAGGGAGGTCTATGTCCAGCAGTGGACCTCTTTCGGCTGATAACGGCTGACGATGCTAAGAAGCCATCAATTAAACCTATTACGATTATTTTCCTTTGACATACTTTTTGGTTGGAGTAAATCTTATTACATTTTTTTTCTACTAAAGTCTACCTACGAATATTACTCTGACTAGCGAGACTAGTCTATGTAAATGACATGATTTCCATTATTCCGATTGATGTCTTAATGATTTTTTTTAAAGCAGACATTGCATCTTAAAACAATAATTTTTATTTACTGTTTATCTTATTTTATTTGAATTTGCAACATCGATACTTTCCCATCACTAACAGAACTACTTTCAAACTTATGTGGGATATCGTAAAATGATTAGTTTACAGCTATCTGCTTATGACTAGGCGGATAAGCGTCGATATACAGCTTACCAATACGGGTTTCGGTACGTAATACCAAATTATAGCTACTTACACTGTGCTACTGTGCTGGAACCTGGGTTGTTTTTTTTTAAACAAATATAGGTAGTCGTGTTTTGGTACCATTTTATCCGCCTTTTTGAATGTGTAGATGCTTTAATATAAGAACTCAGGATGGCAACCAACCGATTGACATTCAAAGAAAAAGCTCTCGAGCACGTTCTTAAGAAGTTGGCGGTAGTATCGTCACAGCTATAATGTTTTCCAATTATCTGCTACTACTAACTGTTTATGACGATTCGTGTTTTTAGTATTTCCTTGAATATTAAATTGTATGTATTTATAGTATGTTTGTATTTGAATAAACCTAACTTGTCGTGATTTACTTTCAATATAGCACCAACCACTATTTGTCATAACCCAAAGATCGACTGCAGAAAATGCCTAAGGCATTAAGTCCGCCTCTGTACGTTTGAATGCATGAAATATTGAATAAATAAACATGATAATTCTGCTTATCGCATGGTGAAATATTATGTACAGTGCTTTGATGGTGTAGTGGTCACAAACCCTTCTGCCGAACAATGAAGCCCTGACTTCGATGCCCAGGTCAGGCAAAATTTTATTGGGATTTTCCATTGGGAACTTCTCAGTAGCGGTCCGTAGTCTCAACTTGTGCCCGGTTGACGGCAATTGGCATACCCTCTATTAAAGGAACACTAATTACTTAAAGCTCTCCTTAGTTTAGATTTTTAGTACAAAATCTATACTAAGGAGCGTCTTAAGTAACCGTTAAATGTGTCTGAGTGCGGCAGTTAAACATAAATGGTGAAATTGTTTGTACTCTGCTAACCATTCGGGGGAAATGGTCGTGATGTTATGTTTAGTGTTGTTGTCTTATGTATCGTGTCATCTAATACCTTTAAACGAGCAATTCTTGTATATATGTATATGTAATCCGATCTCGGCAACGGCTCCAACAATTTTCATAAAATTTTGTATGCAGGGTTTTCGTGGGCGATAAATCGATCTAGTCAGGTTTCATTTTTAGAAAACGTCTTTTTCTCTATTTTCATCCGAGCAGAGCTCGGTCGCCCAGGTACTATTAATTAACTTACTTAAGTTTACCCCAGTGACAGGAGTCATACATTTGATAAATACTGCAACGTTATCGAAAGATATATTTTGCCAAAACCTACCGAGATTTGTCATAGTAGCGCAAAATTTAATTGAAAAAGATCTGACCATTTAAATAATATGTCTTGCAATTATTGATGTATCGTATTGGAACGTTTTATATGTAAGTTATAACATCGCCTTGGAGTTCTCTGTAAAGGTTTTATATTAATTAAAGAGTAAAAGAAGAATGTAAATTTTATATAATTTAATATAAATAATAATAAAAAATATGACAGTTTTTGTTCCAATGGGTGTGACATTACCATTATGATTATTGTCATGATAATCAACAGATGTCCTAATTAACACAATTATTTGAAAGAAAACAAAAGTTAAGAGCGACATTTAATATGTAGGTAGTTAATCTAAGTAACTAAAACGAGCTTGAAGATCGATTAAATTGTCCGAATTTAATCAACAGGGTTGGCAGATATTTCCTAGAAACGCCAAGCTCTAAAATTATTTCGCTTCATCCTGAAACGGTTCCCAAAACTGATCTTCGAAGTCAATCTAATTTTCACTTCCTACAAATTGGTCGCTACCAATCTAGGTAAACTTCATTGTGATATTATATATCAATTGATTTGATTGGCAAACAATAGCAATCGAAGTATTTCTAAGTAATCTTTTCCGAATTTTCGAGGCAACTTCGGTTGATACTATAACTCTGAAGAATAGTATCCTTGATTTCAGCATCAGAAACGAAGGGACAAAATAAACTTTGCCGTTCGAAATCTCTTGTTCTCATACATATCAATATAGGTCGCAGTCAGTTTACTAACTGCATATTTATATATATATTTTTTAAATATGTAAAATTTATATTTTTCAGATTTGTTTCTTTACTTGCGCTTTAAGACATTGCTTCTTGCCAAATTTCACGATTCTAAGTCAATGGAAAGTACCCTTTAAGTTTTTATTTCCTCACGATTCCTCAAATCTGTGACATAAACGGCTACATCTTTTGATCGCGTTAGTTTAGAATTTTTATTCTTTCACAGCTGCAAGGGATTGCAGACTTGAGAATATGATATCAATTTCATCTTGATATCTCCAGGCGTTCCAGAGAAAAAGGTCTTGACACACGGCCAGACAGACAACAAAGTGAGTCCTATAAGGATTTTTTTTTCCTTTTGAGGAATGGAACCCTAAAAACTAGCAATAACTCAAATACGTAAATTCATATTGAAGAATAAAACTTTCGTGTGCTCTTATCTAGGTCTCACTAGACTGCATGTAAGTGTGCGTGATGACACAACGCTTGCAATTAACTTCAAAACATGAAGCATGTTATCATGTACCACCTGAGTTGGGTGAGGTTTAAGTTTCCATTTAATTTGAGTCGGGGTTTTTTTTTTAAACTGTGCTGTCAAAACAACCAAGTTCACGGAAATATAGTCAAGTTAATCTAAATTATTTAAAATATACTGCTTTTTATTTTTTACAAAACAAGCTCTTTTCAATGTTTTACTCATGTCTGAGTCTTAAGAATAAAGAATAACTCAAAAATCTAAACTACGATCTTTTGTTTTCACACAAATGAAAATATTGGTTAAATTTGCATTACTATTCACAAAACATGGCAAGCCATTCACGAGTTTATAAACTACAAGAAGAATACTCAGCAAAATAATTTCTAATAAAAAACAGGTAACACTGTTTTTCTATTTGAGTCACAAAGGCAAACTTCACAAAGGATAAAAACAACGGCACCGTGTAGTAAGAAAAAGCGTGAAAAAGCGCAAAAATCTGTGTTAGCAAGTTGTTAGCAAGCCCTTTGAGAGGGCTGTGCATTTCTCTTCTTTAACTGGGTTTTTATACTCTTTGAAGTCTTCGATTTTGTGAGCATGCAAGTTGGTTGAAGTTGCTCTGGCTTTTATTTCATGCCTCTATATCGTTTTCTTTAGTGTGAGTACGCAAATTATTAGTTAATCTTAGTGATCTGATAACATGGCCGTTAATTTAATAGTGTATTTTATTTCCCTGATGTTCTTTTTATCTGACTATGACAAAGCCACTTTGTTTTAACTTTTTTTCATTGCGAAGTTATTATTGACAATTTTTTGGAACCTCTCAGTGAAGCAACCTTAACCAGGTCATCGGTCCACATAGTGGGGGTCTTCCAGCGTATCGTCTTCCGGTTCGCGGTCGCCATTTCAAAACTTTTCGGCCTCATCGGCCATCCGTTCTGCAAGCAATGTGCCCTGCCCACTGCCAATTAAGTTTGGCAATTCTCCGGGCTATGTCGGTAACTTTGTTTCTCCCGCGGATATCATCATTTCTGACGTGATCGCGCAAGGAAATTGCGAGCATAGCCCTCTCCATTGCCCTTTGGATGACTTTAAGCTTTCTGATAAAGCCCATTGTGAGCGACCACGTCTCGGTCCCATAGGTGATCACTGGCAACACACACTGGTCATAGACTTTTGTCTTGAGAAACTGCGGTAAATTGGACGAGAAGATACCACGCAACTTCCCGAACGCCGCCCAGCCGAGTCGACGGTTGACTTCTTTCTCGAAGTTGGACCTACCCAACTGGACCGTTTGTCACGATAGTGTAATTATCCTTATTGTTTTATTTCACTAGTTTATATAACATTGGTTTCGTATTTTAAGCTGTAACTTTGCGTACTTATATAACTTTGGAAAAATTAAAATAATATGGTACTATGAAACAGCGTCTCATAATGGAGCCGGAAGGTATAGCAACTCCTCAATCAGACTATTGACAATTAATATTCCATTATGTAATTCTTAGTCCACGAATAGCTTGTTTCAAAAAGATTTTTACTTTTATTATCATTCACAATAGGTACAACTCAACTCGAATCATGAAAATCATTCTAACTCTGACGGGGCATTAGCATTGCAGCCGTTTTAAAACCGTTTTCATGTTAACTTCTGCTGAAATTCCCTTTAATAACTGATCACAAAATATTAGAACAATTAGCCAGCCAGTGCAAGTATTCTACGCTCAAATTTATCAACAATCAGGGTACGACCGGTCGACTAGATGGCCAAATCTAAAATTCATGTCCGATGTGGACGTAAGCATTGTGGGGTACGCCAATTCGGTTATAACGAAGCCTGGGGTATTCAGGTTGATGTTGTCTGGATATAAGCTGTTCCAAATAAATATGTTAACTGTGTTAGGAATTACAGGTGGATTTTGAACCTGTTTGGAGATATAGTTATAAATTGTGATGTAGAGATAACTGTTAATAACCAGTAGGTGGTGATGAACCAGAGTAACCACGACTTTAAATGCCAATAATAATTAAGGTCTACTGTTATTGTCTGTTGTTGTGTTATTGTAGGTTGTCTGTTATCTCGGGCACTAGTTGCCCGACATTTTGCTGAACTTGTCTTATTTGTTGCAGCCGTGGGATACACAGTGTTACTTTTATATTGTTTTCTTTTTTTATATATTGTTGTTGCTTAGCCTTAGTTTTCTTTTTTTATGTATGTGTTGTGAACTCTGGCTTGTGTCAAAGAAATGTGTTTTAATTCTTTTTTTTTGTCATATCCATATTTAACTTATGAAATTCTACTTATGATATTTTGTCACGGATAAATTTGTAAAAGCAATATGTAAACAACACAAGAAGTAAAAACAAATTCCAACTAACAACTGCATGTGCATGGACTAATTATGGCAAAAAAAAACAGTATTAGTGGCGCCTCCACTGCACAGCTTACATGATCTACTGGAGGATAGAAAGAGGTGTGATAATATTAACATATTTAAGAGAAAACTTAAAAAACATGTATATGGTAAGGGTTCCCTGTATCTGGCAGAATCTTGATGCTCCGAAATTTATTTGGCATAACACACTTTGCATAATCTTCTCTAAACGAATATTCTTAAGGCATAAAAATTATATAATATAATTATTGTTTTGCCGAATGTTTATATGTCCGAATATACAATGGCATAATATTAATATGGCAGAATTTTATTCTGTATACTACTTTTGTCAAAGTTAAAATACTTTCGTAATTATAATATCGTTTAGCATAACGTTCATTTAAAGCGACTATTATTTGGTATAATTTCACTTGGCATACCATGGAGATTTCAGAATTTCATTTCGAATAATTTTAATTGGCATATTTCTAAAAAAAAACATTTTTGACCTTAAAATTAAAACATTGTCTTAAAAAGACAATATTTTGTGCTTCAAAAGTTAGTGACAGAAACGAATCGCTGCAAAACCGACTCCACGTGGTCTTGTACTTAGACAAGTACAAGACCACGTGGAGTCGGTTTTGCAGCGATTTGTTTCTGTCACTAAATCAAAAACGAGGGCATCAATACGCGGGCTTAAATTACACTACCCTAGAGTGTAATTTAAGCCCGCGTAGGCGCGGAGGGGCGAGGCGGGCCACGAGCTAAGGAGCAGGTGGTTTTAACGCCCGCCACCGCGGCTGAGGCTTTGCCGGCCAGCCTCAACCGTGGTGAGCGTTGAAACCATCAGCGACTATAAGCTCGTGTGGGACCGCCGGAGCCGTGACAGAAACCATGCCTGCTGCATGTTGCATACACACTTGCATGCTGCATGCGTGCTTGCATGCATGGTGTATGCTTGTTTGCATACTGCAAGCTTGCTGCATGTATGATGTATACTTGCTTACATGCTGAATGATTGCTGCATGTTTCCACGCTGCATGCATGGTGTATGCTTGTTTGCATGCTGCATGCTTGCTTCATGCATGGTGTTCTGTGTGTGGTGGTAGTGTCTGTAATGTGATAGATGAGTGGATATGAAACGTATGCCAAAAAATGATTCTAACTATAAACTTTCTCAGATATGATAGTTCTGCCTTTTAATGACTAACGATAAGAAATGTATGCCAAAAGACGATTCTGTCTGTGAAGTTTCTGCGATATGATGGTTATACTTTTTAATTATTATGGATATAAAATTTATGCCTAAAGATGATACTGACTAACAAAATTATGAGTTTTGAATGTATGATAAATGAGTGAATGCCAAACGATTTTATGCGAAATGAGGTTTATGCTATCTGCTGTTATGCAAAACAATATTATGACATAAAAAGTTCTGCTATAAAGGGGTGTTAACGTCTTTTTCTACTTTTAGTAACGGTGATTCTAAAATTAAATATGTTTTGACCAGAATTCAGCCAGGTCGACAGCGTTAACATTTTACTCACAAAGGTCTATAGTCAGATGGGGTTCCACAATGGACCACAGTGCGATTGCATTGATTGAAATACCGTTGTGAGGCAAATGATAACTTGTACTAAAATAATTAATAAACTCACAGCATCAAATCCGGCAACATTACCGGACGAACGATCACGTACCGTTTAGCCCAGCCGGTCCGTGTTCAGATAAACAACCTGGGTTGACTGGTAGGTGGGCACATCGAATATTCATGTGCGGCAAACACTGCTAGCTTTCTGCTAATTTGGTTTCATCCAGTCTTGGTTTACTGGGCCGAGGGTAAACTTTGCAGGAGTGACATATTGTGGTTTCTAATTGTGAAGAATTGATTCTGTTTTGGTTTTTTTTAAGGTTCCGTACCTACAAATATAGTAAAAATAACCATTGATCTGGTCTGTCTGTCTGTTACTCTACTTTTTTCAGGAATTACAAAAGTTATAGACTTGTTTAGACATTACTTGTACACTTATACAAATATTGTTATTTTTAACCGAGTTCAAAAAAGAGCAGGTTATCAATTCATATGTATTTTTAATGTTTATCACCTCAAAACTCTTACTATGTGAACCAATTTTGATGATTATTTTTTTCAAAAGCTGGTGCTTTTCATGTGGTCCGATTTGGTGATGAATTTCGGAGATATACAACAGAACTCTTCAATAAACAACGGCAATTCTCTCGAGATTGCTGCAATCGCATGTCCGTTTTATTGTTTACGCCATTTCTTAACATAACATCACACCGGTACGCTCTAAAGGGGTACGCAGATGTGTACAGTTCATTCTGGTACATTCTCATTTCACCGGTTATGTTCAAGTTTTATGTTATTCGGGTAATCTATTCTGGCATACCGTTGTGCATTATAAGTACGTACCTTACTATAGAACTTGCTCATTAGGTAACACAACTAAAAAGTGGAAAATAAAAATCTATTTTCCAAAAAAATACAACCGACGATAACTTCAGTTTCGGCATTCTAAAACTTCATTCTCAAAAAACGAAGAAACATAAACAGGAACACCGACTTCCGTAATTGAAGTTATTTTTCACTTTGTAGTATTTTTTTTTGGAAGTCGGTTGTATTTTTCTTACCCGACTACGGCGAAGCAAAAGGGAGGGTTATGTTTTTGACCGGTATGTATGTAAGTATGTATATATATATGTATATATGTCTCTCTATTCCCTCATAACTTCCAAACTATTTATCATAATTTGACAAATAAGGGGTCATTGGAAGCGTCTTGTTTGTCCGCTGGCTATACATTAAATTGAATATGGCAAGCTCTAGCGGCCACGCAGTCAAGAACAAAAAAAAAAATCACCCGTCCCCATAATTATGTATTATGCCGTAGACGATCTAAAACCCTTTGCAGAATGTATTGTTTTATTACGGTAGGTGGCATACAACCACGGTTATCGTCTACTAGATAGTTTTTACACAACAATTTCAGATGAGAATATTTTCTTGTTTCATACTTTTTAGAGCGCGATTTTTTAGTAGTCAGATTTTAGGTTTTTTTATTGCTTAGTATTAAATGAGTTTTATTTTTTTTAAGTCTAATTGCACATCACTGATATTTTTATTAAAACATATATTTATATCGGACAATAAAAATCAATATCGGTTAGTAAACGTGAAAAATAACTATGTAAGTAAAAACTAAGTATCAACTAAACTAGTATTCTATAAAATTTAATAAATTTCCCATAGTTTTGACTTACAATAAGACAGATCCCTAAAATACCATTCACTATCACTTATCTCTTAAGTTTTATAAACAGGGGGGTGACCATAAGCTCTTAGAGTAAGGTTATTTTGATATCGCGTAAGTGACAGATGTATACAAGTCATATAAATCTGTCCCTTACACACACTCAAAATAACCTCACTCTAAGACCTTATGGTCACTCCCCTGAAATCTAAAATAAATCCAGTAGACGGATATCTACGTAAATATTACAAGAAAAATAAAACACACGGCTTCAGCTTCGGATATACACGAATTTCCAATCGGTTATACCCTTTCTAATTTCCAGTTTCTTCTGAAATGCCCGTGTGAACAGGCCAGGTGTGGCGCCGACATCCTCTTAAAGTACCCCTTTTTACTTTGAAGGATTCTCTTCGACAAAGTATTACAAGTTTGAAAGAGTGAATTCTCCCCTTTTTATTCCTATCCGAATATTTCTCCCTTACTTTAAATGTCGGAATGTTCTTTTGAGTTATAAGTTTTCGAGATTTTAAAGTATCTGTCTTAAATGTTTGTTCGTGTTTGTCGGACTTAAGAATTGTTTTGAACTGTTATTTAAAATAAAATTAACGTGACTACTGCTTCGTTGGTCGGCCCATAGAATGAAGTCGTAACCGGTTGATGGTAAATAGGATTGCACCTTATTAAATAGTTGATGTTAAGTGTATCTCTGGCTAACCCTTCGATGTTTATTATGAATAATCTAGAAATTCTATTAGTTTAGTAGAAACTTTCTTAATCGTCCATAGTGATAGAATGTGTAGAGGAGTTAGGAAAACAGGGACCAGGGGGGTTTATATTCGAGTGATAGCAAAAAGTATATTATTACAATAAAATACCTCCCCACATTCTAGAACTGAATGAACGAAATTTAAAACTTGTATAAAACGCAAATTATGCAGACAGGCATTTATTTATTTTATTTATTTATTTATGTAGGTACACACAAAACACTTAAAAGAGAAAATACATATTTAAAGATAGAAGCGCACAAAGGTGCTGCTTATTTCAAGAGAAATTTCTTCCAGCAGACCTGCGATAGGAGAGTTGGATAAGAAACATAGACACAGTGTGTAGACGTAACAGGAAAGTTAATAAACTGTAAAACTTAACTTATATAAACATAGTATAAAAAATACATAACTACTATAAAATAAATAAATACCTATAATATATAAGATCACGGGATAGATGAAAGATATAAAAAATAGAGATATAAAAATAGAGATATTATTTATTTATTTATTTTAATACTTCATGCACACAAGTACAGAGGCGGACTTAATGCCTTAGGCATTTTCTGCCAGTCGACCTTTTGGAGAGATAAACAGTGGTAGGTGCAATAATTAAAGTTATGTGGATTATTTAAATATACATATTAACTATAAATACAATATAATCATACCATATATATTCAAAATAATATACTAAATACATAAATATACTTAAACATTAGTAGTAATAGATAAATAATTGAAAAACATTAGTGCTGTTACGATACTACTGCCAACCTCTTACGAATATGCTCGCGAACTTTAACTTTGAAGGTTAACCGGTTGGTTGCCATCCTGATTTCCTGGGGGAGCGCATTCCCTAGAGAAATAGATTGAACGAAGAAGGAACGGTGAATGAAGTCAGTGCGGTGAGTGGGACATTGAAGAAGGCGGTTATGTGATGACCGTAGATTTTTACTGTGGTTGGCGCAAATGTATTGAAAGTAAGGGGCCAGATAACTAGTGTAAGGGGCCAGATAACTAGAGTAAGGGGCCAGATAACTAGATACTTTTAGCGTCACAGATATTAGGTGGAAGTGAGTTCCACAGTGGTACTGCATGAACAGAGAAAGGGTGGGCATAGAAATGAGTTTTATGGGATGGGAAATTGGAGTTTAAAGCGGAATCTACACAGCACGTCAGGAGGGCGGGTAAAAGAAAAGCAGTCGTGCAGGTAGCGAGGGTATGCAGGGTTAAAAAGGATGTTGAACAGGAGACATAATATGCGAGTTTGCCTGCGAAGACAGATAGGGAGCCACATAAGATCCTTGCGGAACTGAGAGACATGATCGTATTTCCTAAGACCAAAAACAAAATGAATGCACAGGTTGTTTTTGTTATCCATATTAGATGGGTATGATATCCATATTGGGGGATTGCATCGCTGATAAAAATGCTTGGCTCAATGCTAGCTCTGCTCCACAACTACTAGGGGGCAAAAACGAGTGTTAAGAAGAACTTTATTGTTTTGAGGTATTGTTGGACCTGCTGAAGACTGTATGAATATATTTGTATTGTATAAACTCAATTTCTTTTAGTATTGTACAACTGCAAAGCACATGTGTGAGTACTATGTATCAACTGTAAATTTACCATTTACTGTACCTATGTGTCGTTCGTTGACTTGTGTGTGCCCTGGCAGTTGAATGTGTTATACTTTCTATATTGTCTTTCTGATGATGGCACAGGCGTTGGATCATTTGGTTCCCTTCGTGATGGTTGAGCTAAATGTTGCCAATCCAAGCGTCATGTTCCTGAATGGGCGCCATCAGTTGGGATTGGTGATAATTTAGTTGCCGCGGCCTGTTTTTAATTACGTACTTATTGTATTTATGTAACTAAATAATTGTAATTAAAACTTATAGAAAAGAGTGTCCGTGAAGTTTCTTGCACATTCTTCTCCATAGAGACCTACTGATACCTATTTTTAATTCTTTATTGTACACAAAAAAAAGAAACCATATACAACTTGATTGGTTATAAAGTTGATGTACAAAGGCAAGCTTAACTCTAAGAAGAGTTTTCTACCAGCAAACCTTAGAGTGATAGAGAGAGTTTACAAAAGGAAGAAGAGAAGTAGTCCAGTGTACAATTTTAGAATAATATAAAATAAATCATAAATATATTAATATCAATTATACATAAATGAGCACAAAGTATATATATATACCTATATACATATACTAATATTATGTCATTCCGAAAGAAAATGATCCTTGATTTTCCTCTTGAAGACATTTAGAGAAGGGCTGTCGCGTAGGGAATGTGGTAGAGAGTTCCAGAGACGCACTGCAGTAACAGAGAAGGAGCCATCATAGCGGCTGGAAGTGTGACGTGGGGTACAAAGGAGAAGAGAAGTGAAAAGGCGACAGGGTTTACCCCTCGGGACAAAGTACCTATTCACATTTTATTTGACAATTCCAAAGTACTTAAACTATACTGAATATTATATTATTAGACTAACCTACTCGTAATAACGTACTTACTTACTAAGCTACATACTTTTACTATCATAATCACACCATGATTCGCTGAAAATAAAGTCAAGTTTGGAAAAAACATTTGTATTTTTGCCGAAAGTTGTTTTTAGCCTCCATTTTCAGCATCAGCCTGTGCGTCTTCCATCCTTTGTAGCACCTTTTGCCTTCTCTTTTCCATTGGTGTTTTGTACCACCAAGTTTCAGCAGCAGATTCCTGTAAACATAATATATTTGTAAAGCTTGATCTGATACTCTAGACAAAGTATTATTCTATGAGCGAAATTCAAAGTCAAATTTCTTTATTTTTAAAAGCGCCACCAGGCGGCACTTATGAACGTCACAAATTTTAATTTATAAGTAATAGTAATTGTAACAAACTTGTTCAACCACAGATAAGAAATTATTATGGTAAGAGAACATTTAAGTATTTGGTACCTACAATGTTTAACAAAATAGATTTATTAAGAGAAAATATAAAAATTAGTAAAGGAACATTTAGGACAAAATAAAAAAATAAAACATTATACAAACAGAACTAAATATGTACATAAGAATAAACCATAACAGTATAATATATAAGTAATTGGTTTGTAAGTAAGGTGGTGCATTGTGATATAAAAGAGCGTCTCCCACCATCAAACGTAAAAGTTTGGCGAGTTTAGAATTAAGTAACACCTCTGTATTAAAATATCTTTAAATAAATAATTTTTAAAAAATTGATTCTACCGTCCATTCGGAAAAGAAGCTTGTTATGGAGAAGAACGAACAAGAATCAATGCCAAAATGTTAGGGATTAGTCACGTGACATTTTAATATAGCTTCACATTCCCTTACGTTTTTGATTTTTTTCGAGGCTTTCGTTGCCACTTATCTAGGGCCTCTGGCAGATACCATGCAGGTAATTCAATATCATGATGATAACGCCATATTGTTTTAGAAAGATAATTAAATAGGTAAGGTACGAATAACAGAGACTGGGTTCTAAAATAAGCCATTCCTAAAAGAAGGTTTTATGTTTCAAATGCGAGCAATAAAAAAAAGGGTTAATCATTTTCATGAGTAGGTGATGTTGATGGATTTGTTACACCCTGCATCAGTTGATTAAACAGTCGATGACCTAACCTTAAGCCAACTCTGCCAACTATTTGAATACCAGTATCTAACTATCTATAAATGGGGCGACTGCCTAACGATACCATTATTTATAACACAAAATAAAAGTTAAAATGTATCGTTTATTTCAATTATAATAACATGATTCAATAGTCCATTCGCAAAGGTAGTTTGTTATGGAAAAAAGGACAAGGAAATACACGGTCTTTGATTACTATATTAAATAAATAATAAAGTACCTGGGCGACCGAGCTCTGCTCAGGTAGCAATAGACAAAACGACGTTTTCTAAAATTGAAACCTAGCTAGATCGATTTATCGCCCCCGAAAACGTCTGCATACTAAATATCATGAAAATCGTTGGACCCTTTTCCGAGTTTAAGATTTTATATATACATATATACAATAATTGCTCGTTTAAAAGTATAAGATATATAGATAATTTAATAAATCCTAAACTCACATGTTCAGCATACACCGGTTCCCTAGCACTAAGCTGGACGGCCACTTCAGCAGCCGTTAATACGCGCACCTTCAGTTGTAGCCGTCTCTTTGTTGTTAGCACTGCATCTAATGCTGCTAAGAGAGTACCTGAGGAGATAGTACTATTTTAACTTGGGCTGTTTAGCAAAGTATTTAATAAGTTAATGGTCAAAAAGCAGTCGCAATCACTCAAAACTAAAATGCCTATAATTTTTTTGCAAAAGAAGTTTAACACTGCACAATTGTTTTAATATTTTATCTGGAGTATAGATGAAACTAGTTGCGGACCATTACTGTCTTCTACATACACAGCAATCTTCTTTTCTTCTACTTCTACATGCAAAGCAATGTCAGACTGTATTTTCGACCCTTTACTGTACATTACAAACCAGTCGAGTGCTAGTCAGATTTACCACACAGATAGGTCAGCAAAATAACTTAGGCTAGCAAAGGGCTTTAGGTAATCCTTTGGGTTTGAGTTCTAAAAATTAATGTGAAGAAATGTGCAGTGATTTACCTAATGTGTATGAATCTGATATCCTGGATAGACAAGAAATATCCAATCTTGGGTTCAAAGCACCAGCCTTGTGTAACTTGGATCTCCACATCATAGAGATGCTCCCGTAATCAGCCTTTGGTACCTGAATGATCTTCTGGTAACATTGAAATAGAAGTTTCTGTTCTGCATCCCAAGGAGCTCTTGTAGTGCCAATGAATAGAACTCGGTCTTCTGGGCATATTCCTGGAGGCGTTGTGAATTTATATGGTTTATAAAAAACTAAAAGTTAGGGTATGGATGTAATGTTAAACTTATATCAGTTTTCTACCTTTGATTATTTTGACCAAATCCTTCTTCAGCCTCTTCGGATCAGTCTTGTCAGTTTTAGGAATTTTCTTCACAAATGGCTTCTCAGCGTCATCCATCCATATAATTGATGGCTGCAAAAGTCTGGACACCTTCATCACCAGATGTATCAACATGATCAAGCCTGACTTGCCTGGGTACTTGCCCACTATGTTTGCTGGTGTTAAGTCGAAGAGCATTGCTCCAACTTCTGTGCAGATGGAGTGGACAAGCATCTTCTTTCCACACTTTGCTGGGCCTATCAAATTGAAATTTGATACTGAGTGTCTACATAATATAAGACCATTACTTTAACCTTTTTCCATGAGCAGGTTCTCTATGTCACCGGATTTTTGCGGTCACCTTAGTTTGTAATTTATCTTCCGAGATTATAAATTTTCGATATATTAAGAACAAAATATGATTTCAAATGCAATGAATCCCATCAAAATTTTATAGTTTAAAAAATTCTCGTTCTTTAACTAGAAGAATAAGTTCACAATAACACCCAATTCAATATAAACTTACGGTGTTTGCGAAAATCCGGTTACGTCTACGTAAAATAAATTTTACCTGTAAGAAGAATTGATCTCACCAACGGCGCGTTATTTCGCACCAGCTCAGAACCCAGTGGTAAAATACAATACTCCTTCACCAGTTGTCTCACATCGCCCAAACACGGAGTTGCCTCCATTCCCTCTTCTCGATAAGCAGATCCTACATAGCACTTTTCTCCTATATACTCATCAATTTTTACAAGTGGATACGGTCTTATTATGCCATTGCTTACTAGTTCTTCAAATAAGGATTCTGTTGTTCTGTCAGGGGTCAAATCTTTTTCTTTCTTCTTTTTATTTTTCTTACCTCCACGACGAGCCTGCAAAAAGATGATTTATACTAAAATGGAATCACTACGCTACCGTTGACAAAATCAATAATGTGTGAACCTTCTTTTGTTGCTTTTTAGACTTCTTTCCCTTTTGTGCCCGGTCCCTATCAAATGCAGCTTGCAGCAACTCCAATTCATTTCTCATCATTTCATCAACAATGTTTCTTATCTCTTGTTCTATCTTGACCATCTTCTCTCTTTCTATCATATCTTTGTAATATCTTTCATGGGGATTATCTGCATCTTCTTTGAATTTCCAGATGTCTTCATATCTATAGAAATCACGAAGTGGTGTGTTTTATAAGTGCATATTCATTTATTTGACACAAATTTTAATTCTACGTCTGCTAGGCATAACTTAGTTAATCGTGCAAAACTGTAGATAAGATTACTTACTCTTCATTAGCACCAGTCATATCTTTCAAGAAAGCAGAACTAATACATTTATATTGATCAAAGTCATCGGCATCTTCTTTGCCGTTTTTGCCATTTTCTTCACTTTTACCATTCTTCTTGTCTTTACTCTCTTTACTTCTTTTCGATTCTTTAGAAGATACAGGAGAAGATTTGCTCATTTCACTGTCCATTCCAGTACCTAAAGAAAAAAAATCTGGTTAATCCAGGTTCGACAAAACTGGCCCTGATTTTTGAGAAGTTAAACAGAATACACCAATTAAAACGCGAAATACAAAATATATTTTGTCTACATTAACTTCAACTATCTCACCTGTTCGACTGTACATCGCTCTGCTACCACCACTTTCTTCAGATGGGATTTCTGGGAATCTTCCAGTTCGATCGTAGTACTCCCTGATCCATCTTCTCAGTTCGTCTCCAATCTGTTCATTGATTTTCTTTTCATGCTGCTTTCGAAGATCATCTTCAATCGAGATGAGTGCTGCTTGGTATTCTTTTTCTCTTTCTAATTGCAATTTTCGTCGATATTCTTTGACCTACAAAGAAATTATTATTTTTTAAGAATGCAATTATTACAAGAGCGGTCTAAGAGTTGTTCATTGGTCAACAGAAAGAATCATTCAGAATTCTTCAGACTTTCTTCACTTTTCTTTCCTCATGTGTAAAAATATAAATAAAACTATACTACTTACTTCCTCCGCCTTCCTCCCAGCTTCAAATTCCGAGTATGGAGGCAGTTCCATTCCTATCAAGAGTTGTTCTTCATGTTTCCTTCGTTTAGTTAGTCTTCGTGCTAGAAATCCTCGCCAGACCTTTTGAATGGCGGTGGCAGCAGATGCTGACATTTCCCCTTTTTGGTCCCTGCCTTTTTCTTTGAGTAGGCGGATTTCTTTCATGAACTGTCCTCTGAAAAAACATTTTATTTAGAAATGTTTACAGTTGGTGGCAATATGCTCGTCATATACTACATGAGGTTTATACATTAATGGCGAAATGTGGGTGTAATGTTGAAACACCGCTAACCACAGACATATATCTAACTAGATAACGCAAATCCCTCCATCTATATGAAAACGGGAAAACCAAGCGTGCTACTTTTTCACACACAATTTAAAAACAAATTTACTTACCAATGAAGGAAACATTTCCAATTTTCGGCGAACTTTTTCTATTCAGACTTTACAGCTCAATATGGCATAAAAAGGCATTTTTCTAGATTTCGGTGGATTTCCGGTGCCGATAGTGCTAAATGAAAAGCTCAAATTACGATCATTGATCGTAATTTTACTCCGATTTTTGACACGCGAAGGACACAATCGCGTCATCTAGTTAGAAATATATCTGTGCCGCTAACCCTTCGCCCTTCGGATCTAACTCTTTGGAAAAATAGGCGTGGTATAACTTGATATTATTGCTTTAAACCAGGGTTCACCAAATAGCAGATCGCGGCCCGGGTGCGAACCGCCAATCCATTTTTTGTGGACCATATCATGTAATTTGCTTTGTTACTGGAGTACGTAATTTAATAATTTATCACTCGCTTTGCCTTAGCTGCCGTGCGTCGATTCGACAAACTATCTCATCAAAATCTTTAAATATCATTAAAGACTTTGATGAGATAGTATATACTATATTTGAAATTCTATAAGTTTATTATCTCAATTTTAACAAAGTAAATACACGTGACGATGTAAAGGCCGGGGCTTTAAACCTTTCGAACCGCGACGGTCATATTATTTAAAAAAATGTACCCCAATGAGAGTAATTGGTGGCAGCTGCTTTAAACGATTGTTATAGTAGTAAGTAAAGATCAGGATCGTTATGTTCAGTAATGACCTCATTTTTGAAAGCAATAAGCCAGAATATCATTCCTTGCTTGCTATCCTAGCTTCACGGCTAAAAAATAAGTTTGCAATTTTTTGCATTGACCTACATCCTATTGTAGCAAAACGGATAAGATAAGAATGTCATAATGACATAGGTACATTAAATCAAGTTTTTGACTGAAGCAACTTGTACAATCTTTCTCCTTACCTTAGTCTACCCTGCCTAGCCCTTTCATGGCTCTGTATTATAATCACGGCCTGCTGTTCCGTCAAAACCAAGGGTTGTGCTTTCGGAGGCTCATACCCTAACTTCCTCAAAGTTTCAAGAACGAACTGTCGCCTACTCTCAATCTCTTCTGCTCTTTCTCTTAGGAAAAACTGTGGAATGCAGGGTTCTACTTGGTTTGGAGTTACTTGGAGTTTGACCATTACCTGGAAACAATGGAAACCAATAAGGCCATATAAATTAGCCTTAGCATTTAATTTGGGCGCACGGTTGACGTAGTGGTTGAGCGATTGACTGCTGCGCTGCGTGTCGCGGGTTCGATTCCCGGACGGAACAAATATTTGTATGAGCTACAGATAGTTGTTCCGGCTCTGGATGTTTCTGTTTGTGAGTTTATATGTTTGTAAACGCACCCACGATACAGGAAGAAATTCCTAGAGTGGGGCAACGTTTTTTTTTTAAATATATATATATTTTACTATTTATGTCCTCGAAAAGAGCGTTTTCCAAGCAGCCAAATTGTGCGGAAAGTGTCTCTTTTTTTCACTAGTGCTTTTTACTATTCTGTGTTTTTTAATTTTTAACTCCGTCGTCAGCCAGACGCATAGAGTTTTTATTATTTGAAAAAAAGCTTTACTAATTAGTTAAGTACAGATTATCATTCATATAAAAGGTAAAATATAACTAATACTTCATTAAAGGCGATTTTAATTATTCTAGATTTAGATTTGATCAATAAATTAATTTTAAATATTCATTTAATATATTTGGCAGAACTTATATTTTGCTCGTGCCTTTTTGCGTAACGACGTGACACCTATTTGCACATGCACAGTAGATATACCCGAGGAGAACTATTAGTTAATCTGTGGATATGCTGAGCGCGCTTGAATAAGCTCGCCATTTTATTAATTTCTTGCTTGGTTCAGATATAGGTTAGGTTAGGTTAAAACGGGCTGGTTTCCGCAACTCCACGACCAAGCGCGTATTTTGCATATACATTTTTTATTTCCTCGCACAATGCATAATAAAATGTTGTATGATACACGTACGTTAGATGATTCCCAACTCGTGTCGATTTATTCATATGTATGTATGTGTTTTTAGTTTTAAGTTTCCTATAAAAATGTAACTTGTGTTACATACGCTTCGCTCTCTCGTGAATAATGCCACTCATCGAAAATCACCTACCTTCCGAACTTGTAGCATAAATAACTGTTATCCTTGACCCACTAGTTTTTTTTAATGTTTTTATTTAATTTAATTTTATCTGTGACTCACTGGTATTTTATTTGTGAAACAATTCTAACTTAATTTAATTTTGTCCTTGAATCGTTAGTATTTTATTGTGATCTTATTGTAATGTAATTTTATCTTTGACTTTACTAGTAATTAATTCACTATGTAATTGTAGTTTAATTTTATTCTAGCAAAATTTTAATTCAATTCTACATTAATTTAATTGCAATTATTGTAGTTAATTTCAATTAAACTTAATCAGTAGACATAATACACAATTAGTTCCATACCCGCGAACATAAAAATTGTAATTAAAGACTTTGAATGATGTGCACGCCTGTAACTGATATGTTTGCGCAGGGCCATCTTGTAAGTCATTGACTCTGTAATGAATTTGTAAATATGTTGTCAGCATGCCTTAATGAATAAATAAAAACATACACATGGCGATAACCAGTGTAATATTAACTGCAACACCATATTGCATTTGTTTTAAATATTAATAACAATGGGATGTTGTGTGATCCCAACTTTTTACCGTAAAATATCGTATAGGTCGCAAATTTTTTTATAAGGTAATATTTCACTATGTTAATATTTGAATTATGGATGTATTTCATTTACTCAGTATTTGAACCAAACTTTAGAGCTTCTTCATATCTCTACACTTACAAAAATAGGTATCAAAAGTAACACTATTACTACTACACTGTTATAGTATCATCTACAGATTCTCCTGTCACTTATTTAATTTATAATTTATTTTTGAGTAGGAAGTTTCAAGTTCTTACCTCGTCATCATCAAAAGTATGATCAGTCAAGCGCATCTCCACTAAGTCATGTTTGATCTCAATTAGCCTTCCCAAGCAGGACTCCAGTAGTCTTCTGACAATCATGCGCTTTTGTGGCTGCAGCAGCTGGTCATACACTGCATCCAACCTACTCAGCAGTATTGTGTACCTTAGTCGAAGTTCTAATAGGACTGGTAGGAGAGTATTTCTGTCCGCTGCGCCCGCTTCAAAAAGCGCTTCATCGGCTTGAGTAGCTTCGCCTATTAGTTCCGAAGTCTCGACTAATAACTCGTTGTAAGTTTGATTGGACATTTTTAATTTCTGTATATCTGTTGCAATTTCTTTCTAATTTAGCGTCAAATCAAAATTATATTTTTTATTTACCTTATTGTGTTTTTTTTTATAGGCTATTCTCGTTCTTGTTCGCTAGACGTAGCAATATATTGTAATATAAAAAAAAACTGTTGATTTAAGTTCAACCTTGTATTCATTCATTATAAATCATACATTATTGTTGGCACTTTCTCAGTATTTCACAAATAAAACACTTCAACATTTTCACAGTTCCCAAACCACGAAAATCACTCAAATACTTAAAATCAGCTTTAAATTCATCGCACAGCCTCGTCACAGTGTTGTATCGTATGTTTAAGCTTTATCGACTCAACTTGCGTCGCTAGGCACCCTATCAGCTCCGTCACAGTTGAATTAACGTGTTTTTAGTAAAGTTATCGTGCTGAACTACTGGTGCGTGAGCCCATGCTCCAATATATTATGTTTTATGTATTTTTGAAGGATCTTCTTATAATGGTGTTGGTGAATGTACAATGAACTTATTGTGTTCGAAATGTATTGAAAGTTTGATGTAATTTTTGCTTTGAATATATTAATATTGAAATGTAGACCTCTTATCTAGGTTTCTATTGTAAATGTCACTCTGCTTTAGTAAGTTAATTTATAAATCTCAGACCAAATAAAAGATGTTTGGTCTGAGTTCTGAATACACAGAAAAATTGCAGCAATAAAGGACATTTTTAACCGACTTCAAAAAGGAGGTGGTTCTCAATTCGACTGTGTTTTTTTATGTGTTTCACATCAAAACTAGAAGATATTATGATGAATAATAAAGATTTTTTTTTTGTAAAAGGTTTATTTTTAATACTTATTAATAGGTTCACGATTCACCACTATCTCATCTGATGATGATATACTCCACAATAGAGCCCGCTTTTCTGGAAGTTAAAATCTACTGCTCACGGAAAATCTTGTTGAAGCTTTTTTATTTGTTCTGAGTTTTGAAGTAGGTAACGTTTAAAATTAAGTTGTATATAGTTAATACAAAATGTTCATTATTCCCAACATTTTGTAAGTCAAATGAAAAAGAAAAAATATAATTGAAAAATAATTCTTATGCCAGATCATTCTTTGATATGATCTCATTCATACCCTTGAGTTATGGGATATAAAAAAAACACCTAGTATAACTAAATAATTAACACAAATATTCGCACCTATCTTCCCGGATGGGTTGGGCAGAGATGCGTCTAAAGTACTCCCACATTTTGTAACTTATGTTTAAGTCAAACATACGCCTATCCTTACTAATATTATAAATGTGAATGTAAGTTTGTTTGTTACGCTTTCACGCAAAAACTACTGAACCGATCATCATGAAACTTTGTACATATATTCTTGGAGGTATTAGAAGTAACATAGGATACCTTTTATAAAAAAATAAATAAAAAAATAATGGCTTCACTGCGAGCGAAGACGCGGGTAAAAGCTAGTAACAAATAAAAAAAGAAAAAAGTCACATGTAAATAACTGGGTATAAAAATATTTTTTAAAACAAGCTTTTAAAAGAATAAAACGTACAAAGTATAATATCGCTTGTCATTACATATCTAACTAGCGGACCCCCGCAGATTCGCTCCTATCAAAATTATAGCCTATGTTACTCAGGAACAAAGTAGCTTTCCATAGGCGAAAGAATTTTTAAAATCGGTCCAGTAGTTTCGGAGCCTATTCGGCACAGACAAACAAACATACAAAACAAAACAAAACTATATTTCCTTTTTATAATATTGGTATAGATGAGCCAAAACACGATGATGCTGTCTTGTCTGCTTGAAGAGCTGGTATGGCCACCTTCCGGCTCCATCGTGATGAGACCAGCTCCATAGTACCATATTATTTCACCGTTTCCAAAGTTACATAAGTACACCAAGTTTACGCTTAATCCGGTGCCAAAAAGTGCTTGAAAAATCGATTATTAGTTGCCGGACACATACGAAAGCAAGGTAATGTTAACCTTGTCATAAAATAAAAAGTTAATTTACAAATCAAAAACCCGGACTGCTTAAGCGAACTAAAAAGCTTTAGACAAAAAAATCATGCTGTGCAGTCGGAGGATCAGGGGTTCAGCTAGTTCGCGAATATGTATCCTCCGACTGCACAGACTGATTTTTTCTTGTTTACAGCTTTTTAATTCGCTTCTTAAGCTGTTGGGTTTTTGATTTTTAAATTAGCTTTTTTTTTATTTCATTTACAACTTTTTAGCTATCATTTTATTAAATTACTATTTGAACATACAAGTGGTACATATTTTTGTAATCACCACTTAAAACCCTTCATTTTGAGACCCCAATCGAAAGGTATAGAAGAAAAAAAAATTGGGACTCGCACAATATGAAGACCAATTTTTTTTTTAATTCACCAATCTAAGAACACTTGGGCGGTCAAGACGTATCTAACGATGTCTTAATAATATAAACGTAGAGCGATTTCAAATATATGAGGGAATAAAGAATATTACATACATACAAACAAGCAAACATACAAGATACGCGCGAAAAACATAACTCTTTCTTTGCAGTCGGGTAAAAAGGCGAGCCATGCTATTGTCATCAACCGGGCATAAATCTAGATTCCCGGCTGCTACTGCGAGACTCCAGATGGAAAAACCCAATAGCACTGTCCGATCCGCATGAGCCGGGTACGCGCTAGTGGCCGCCCCAGAATGGGGAGAAAGGCACAAAGGGGACAGGACGAGATTTGTAAAGGAGTCAAGAAGTGACTGCGGTGATAGCGCGCCTATTTGGCGGGCTATGTCCGCAGCCGTCTCCTTGAGATTTGGCCCATATAACAAGATGTCGGTGGGGCCATAGGTGGTTGGTGGGATTGTCCGGTCCGGGAATCGAATCTAGGATCTCATGCTCCGCAAGCGCTACGGTTACGCTCACATTAAATTCTTACATAATTAATCCCACCTTTATGTATTACTCCTACCACAAGCATAACTACAGCACCTCCTATTCTTCACTAACCATACAAAATTACCTAATTACACAACATGTTCGCAGCATTCCTGCCTCACATAAACACATTGTGGGGGAGTTAAGGCTCGTCTCAAGTGGCAGTTATCACGTCGCGCCTGAGCGTACCACAGAGTATAAATTGTAGTGACAGCACAGAAGGTCAACTCCATAAAAAGAGCAAAAGCATGCACTGGCAAGCAAAGACGCGTACGCACGATAATCTTATTTCTCATATAGATAAAAGATAGCATTCATTTTTGAATCGATTTGATTTTGACTTAATTTAAATGCCGCTTTCGTCTGTGTCACTCGATTTCTGATGTAAAATAAGTCAGTGAATACATAGATGTTTGCCAATGGGTCTTTTCGGTTGAGCGCCGAAGTCGGCCTAGTGACCCATCAATCTGTCAATTCTTGGACTCACTGTACGCGAAGCGTGGGTTAGGTAAGCCTGCATTTTCTCTTCAGCATCTGCTTAGCCTTTTCCAACTATGTATGTTAAGGTCGGCCCCAATAGTAATAAGTAGAGACCGGGTTATATGAATTTGCATATGGAATTGTATATTTATAGCTACGACATCTAGTTACGATCCATAGTTTTGCTAAATTTATTATATTTTTCGGTAGATTAACCTATTGAAAAGTGTAATAATAAACTCAATAACCAAAATTTGGCTCATATTCACTAACAATTTTCATTTATAATTTTTTTTTCAATCGCTAATTTACAAAAATGTTAAATCTTTTTTTCATTTTAGTTCATTATTACTGTCTACAAAGTTGTTACAATATCATATTGATCATTTATAATTGTATAATTCACTAATTGTATGCTGATTTAGAATAAAAAGTTTAAATCTGCCACTTTTTTCCTTTTTTCGTTTTCTAAAACTTTTGTTGCATATTTTACAAATGTACATGTATATTGCAAATTTTATGTTGCATATAATCCCTCATTCACACCCGGTTCCCAATATTCTGCATCCAGTCACTGTTAAATATTGTCGATTCATCTAGCTAGGTGGCGGAGCTCTTTCCTTAGTTGGTCTTCTGGAACTATCTATTCTGTGTTTTGACTAAGCGTGTACTGTTCCAACAATTTCCTGCGGGTGAAATCTGCCACTTAAGTAAATAAGACTTGCATGTGTTTCTTAATCGCGAGTTGAGTTTAGTGATGGATGTATGTCTATGTAGCTGTTAGAGAAGGAAATAGATAGAGGTGTACCTAGAATAGAAAACATTACTTTTGTTAGGAATTAGGATCTACAGTCTTAATTCTTAACACTAGTAAAAAAATCGCTTAATTTCGACTGAATAACAACTCTTAAGCCCCGTAAGATGTGTTTCGTCTTCCTACAGTTAAAAAGCCTTTTAAAACACCGTCAAAATTGCGTCGAGTTTCATGAGAGTGACAATGTCGTCAGTACTCAGATGAACGTAATATCTCTGTTGACGTCGGTATTAACGCTTTCTGGAGACGTAAGCTTGCATTTGTGGGGATATCATACATACCCGTAGATACTAAAGTTTCTTATTTACTCATGATATATGCCACAATGAACAGACAGGAGCTCAGGTTTTAAGGTGGTTGTGACAATAAATGTGTAAGTTTGGTATAAATACAGCCTTATTAAGGTTCCAAGTCAGTACTTGTTCGTTCTTCGGATGGGAGAATGATGATCCAGCCCTTGTTGTCCCCCAGCGACGCCCTGAGCCGAGGTTTGACCCCTTAGGGGGTAGCCCTCAACGTGGTCGCTTAGGTTAAGTTTTCGTATCTAGCTGGAGGGTCTAGTTTAGTCTCCACAGATGGCCCGAATAAGCAGCAGCCAAGTACTTCAATTGAACTGCGAGAATCCACTAATAAAAAAAAACCGGCCAAGTACGAGTCGGACTCGCGCACGAAGGGTTCCGTACCATTATCGCAAAAACGGCAAAAAAGTCAAGTTTGTTGTATGGCTCAAATATTTATTTTATTCCGTTTTTAGTATTTTTTGTTATAGCGGCAACAGAAGTACATCATCTGTAAAAATTTTACGGAACCCTAAAAAACAAGTCGATTCAGCGGGCGTCATCTGACGATTGGTCACTAAAACTTATGTTATGTTTGACTAGGCGGTCATATTTAAGAGTAGCTAGTCAACTCGTCGACTCAGTTAATAAAGTTATATATCTTTAGTTATATGTCTTATATATTATACGTATTTATTTATTTTATGGTAGTTATGTATTTTTTTTTTATATATAATTATCTTTTGGCACTTTTTGTAACTTTTATTTTTATATTCTATGTTTATATTAGTTAAGTTTTACGCTATATTACTTTTCCTATTACTTCTACACACTGTGTCTATGTCTCATATCCAATTCTCCTGTCGCAGGTCTGCTGGAAGAAATTTCTTTAGAAATAAGCAGCACCTTTGTGCTCTTCTATCTTTTCATGTATTTTCTCTTTTAAGCGTTTTGTGTGTACATAAATAAATGCGAAAGTAACTGACTCTCTGTCTTTGTTAGAGCATGGACACATCACCACGGTGTGACGCCGCCATCACCGTGAAACGGCAAGGTGTCGTGCGGCACACCCGCTCGTTAAATTCAATTTTTTGTCCGTATAATCCTCCTTTGTATTATGCCAGAGAACGGGCTGTGACTCCACTAATGAAATTAACAAGTCAACATCGATATTTTTGAGCCATGTTTTTGCACTAAACGTTCGAATTTAGTGATAATGAAACATCCACAGAGGAAACATCAACTGCCGAAGGGATGCGCCGTGAGCCGGCGCGGTACAACGGCACGACGCCGACGCCGACGACGGCAGCGGAGTTTTTATGTGTCCACGCCCTTACGTTGTTACAACCAAACGACTGAACCTATTTAAATGAATTTTGGCATGGGGATATATTGGATCTTGGAAAAAGACATTAAATATACTCGAGAGTACCTAAGTTCTGTTCTGATAATTTCCGACATCAACGCAGATCGCAGGCGAATCAACTGGCAGACCTTTATGATAAAATTGTCTTTCTCAATCATCAAATTTTGTAGCATATGAACGTCAATAAAGCAGAGCTTTACCGAGAACAAGTAACTGCTAGTAACTGCTATGTAGCTCATCAAAATCTAATAAGATTGAGGAACGCGGCGTAAATTATAGTATAAAACTTACGCCGGGACAGGTTGGTGTAAAGAGCGGTGTACATCAACGTTGTGCTACCTCAGAATACTAATATTTGAGGCATTACAAGAAGTTGTTGCTTTTATCGGGCATACGCATTTTTAATTTAAGAACGTAGTTTCCTATTTATTATTTTTCGAACTTTTTAATTACACTGATTAAGTCATAATTATGTGGAAAATCATATAAAACACAAATGTTGTATTTAATATAATGTTAACATAATTAAGGTAACGCGATGTTTCAAATTATTATTTAAACTTTCACTCAGTCTTCCTGTAATCCTAAAAAAAACATTTTTTAACAGTATTGTATTCCATTTTTGAATCACTTGAGCAGTCAGATCTAGTCCAGGATGAGATTCCAGGAGAGCGTTGAGAGCGTTCGCTATTTGGGAATTTATGACGTAAGTAGCACAACCGTTCGGCAATGCGCAGCATAAACTTTATCCGGTAAAAAGAAAAAAGTTATCCGGAACAAAAGTATTACTATGCTGTATATATACTATATGTATGTTTACTAAGAGCTAAGTTTAGGAGGATAAATAATAAAATTTCTGATTCTTAACGAAAAATATTTACTTTTATCTTTAAAAATCCTTGCAAACTTCAACACCACATATTTAGTAAAAAAAACATACAATTTACTTCTTAGATGGTAAGTTGTACACTCAGCTTTATTTCAACCCATCATTATCTGTGTAGCTGGCCGATCAGTCGATATAAAGCAATTATGTGTTTTTTGTTTTTTTTTCACCTAGCAACACTTAAATTAGCCATGATTGGGCAACACTCACGTATATCCGTTAGGATTAAAGCTTTATGCCGCTTTTGGATTAAGGTTTACCTAGAGTAAATATTAGGGATTTTTGAGGAAAAGATCTTGGAGTGTGGATTTTTTACCACACTAAAACCACTCCGGTGATCACCATAAGTGCATGGAACAGGCCCCGTGAGCTCCTAAAAGACCAACACGGAACTCCATCTGTACAACGTCTAGCACCCGCAGGAATATCGCGAATATCTTTTATCCAAAGGCAATTTACTCCTGAGGTATTTAAATCCTTACTTATAATATTATAAATATGAATGTAAGTTTGTTTGTTACGCTTTCACGCAAAAACTAATGAACCGATCATCATGAAACTTTGTACATATATTCTTGGAGGTATTAGAAGTAACATAGGACAATTTTTAAGAACAAAAAAAAAAAAATATATAGCTTCACTGCGAGCGAAGCCGCGGGTAAAAGCTAGTACTCTATAATCCTTCGCCAATTTCCAATCTATTTCTATTTCAAAATTTATGAAATGTGGTTCATTGGTTTAAACGTAACAGATAGACAGTCAGTGAGTCTTTTACATTTATATTGAATATTAATAAAGTTTACCAACTTCATGCAACATTCAGGGACAATATAATTGTATATAGATATAATTAACGGCTAAGGCATTCTCAATCACGTATATTAAACCCCATATTCAACCACATTATCTCACATAAACTCTCTAAACTCCAAAATTTCAAATATGCAGCACTTTCAATCCGCCTACGTGGATAAGTCGAATATTTTAACGCAAAAAATGTTTCGCTTAATGAAAGTAGCTTTTTAAAAGCCTTTTTATGTGTAGAATAAACGTTTAAGTATTACGTAATTTCAATCAAATGTGGGTATTTTGAAATTGCTTCGCTACGTTTTACAAGGTTGATGTGAGACGTGAGTGTGACTTTGAACTGTGGCTGTTAAAGAAAAACAGAGCTTAAAAATAGTTGAGTAGCCTAGTTTTCCCAACTATAATGGGTCAGCTTCTAGTCTAGCCCTTAGCCAGGTGAACCCAAATCACAAAATTTACCTCATTGAGTCCACGGGACTCCTTTCTTAGTAATCATAGATTTTGTTTAAAATAAAAGCAAACACTTACTTAAAAATCGCATCACATCATCAGCTTTATTAATGTTCCCACTGCTGGGACACAGGCCTCCTCTCTGTGAGAGGGAATGGGCCGTAATCCACCACGCGGGCCCAGTACGGGTTGGTGGATGTCACATGTCAGGACATGCCGGTTTCCTCACGATGTTTTACTTCATCGTTTTGAGAGCAGTGGTGATAAAATAATTTACACAAAGTGCAGCGCCAGCCTGGGCTCGAACCCACGACCAACAACTTGTAAGTCGCGGCCGATACCACTGGGCCACCACTGCTCTCACTTAAAAATCGTTTACTTATAATAATAAAATAATATATATAAAATTTTGTTTTATTAACGTAACCGTCTTATTAACTATTGAAAAAACCTAATAATCAAAAAAATATCGAAACAAAAATAAACATCAACTTCTAGGTGCTAGCTAAATACAATTATAAGTTGTTCTGAACTTTTTTTTGAAAATACAGTCTTTCATATAATTAACTTTATAAAACTAAATAAGAAATTGAATACTTTGATACCAAAATTAAAAACGTGAAGCGATTACTCCTTATCTTTGTTGTTTATCACACTGTTCTTGTTCAGAGTGATAAACAAAAAAATATTGAAAAAAGGGTGGGGGTGCTTTTTAAAATATTTACAAAATGACTCTATTTTTACCAATATCTGTCAGTAAAATATAATAACAATTGAAATCAATCACCCCACGCTTTTTTACAATATTTTTTTTGTTGTTAATCACACTGTTCATAATTTAAATTTATTGAAAATAATATTCTACGTTTTATTCGGTTTTCTATTAAAGCGTGATTTTTAGATTTTTAAACTATTATTTATTTTTTACTTTTTAGTTCAATCTCTAATTCTGAAGATCCTGGTAAGGCTAATGGGACAACCTATTTAAATTATTGCATTGTCATCGGTCCTTGATAAGTGTGCAAAGTTTCAATTTAATCCGACGTTTTGAAGGGGGTCAAAATCACATTCAAAGATACAGTTACATCCATACCAAGCTAATAAAAGCGTGTTAAAAAGATACGTACTTCACAAGAGAACGTTTTTCAAGGACAGACTACATAGAACAGTACAAAACAATTGAGTTTAAAAAGGGTAACCCAACCAAAAGTAATGGGTTCATATAAACAGTCTTTTTGACTCAACTTAGTAAATTGGTTGGTTTACCAACTATTTATATATTTCTAACAATCTTCATACACCATTCTGCATTCACACCTGAATTGCTTGCATTCTCTCCTATATCCCGTGCTTCCATGTGGCTTGAGTCTTGTGAGCACTCAGAATTTATAAGTTTTTAAGCTGTCATGGTCACTTACACTAACATAACTTACAATAACAGTGGACATAACAGTATAAGCGGGATATTTAGCATGTTTACTGTTGCAAGTTTCCGATATTTCGGTTCTATTGCAAGCGCCATGATCACGGATAAACTTAGAATTGAAATCACTCAGAATTTGTTTGGCACTATTTCGTGTTATGGTCCGCCTTGTTGCTCTTGCTCTTCATCTTTGGATTCCATATCATCACATCTAGCATTCTTGTACTACAGACTCAGTGTTTTGGCGCAGTGGAATGACTAACAAACTATTTGAAGCCATTTTTTACTCTAAAATCCAAAATAATCACAGATATGATAAAATTACAAATAAGCAAAGCAAAGTATTTGTCACATAAATATCCTCTATGAGTCCAGTGGACTCCTTGGACATAATTAATCACCGATACGTAAGGCGCAAGCACCCGTCCTCTTCACCCCGTATCTCGCATGATACTTTAAGAAGGTGTCCACTAAAACAAAACTGCGATAATAAAGTTTTTAGAGCAATATGATACCTTGCACGGAGTCCCTGGGACCTAACAGAACAAATTAAGTGTTAGCCGGACGCTACTGATTACTAGTATTTTACAAAGTGTATGGAGCAGACGCTGCTAGTGGTGTGGCTGCCCACTGGTCCCAAAATATCTAAAGAGTTTTCCATCGATTCGAAAAGAAAAAGAAGAAACCACGGAGCAACTAGCTTCTAGACCTCTACAATCCAGTAACTGATCAAAACAATATTAAGTGCAAGACTATTAATTGTCAATCAGAATTTCGAGCTTTTGAAAACCCGTAACGCCTGCCAAAGATCTTCAAATGATAGCAGAGACCAACCAGGTTTTTCGTGCTTCTCGAGGCACGGAGTCGTCTCGATGTGTAATGGACGGTCACCTATCCACGGGAAGACATCAGTATTCACAGTTGTAAATTCGTTCAGATGTTGCCTCTTTGCTGTTTGACGTTTTTTGCCGGACTTAGGCCGTTTATTGACGACACGACGCACGACACGATAAAATGTGGTCACGATTCAGAGCTCCATATATTTTTATGGACCGTTTGTTCATTGCACGATACCGCACCACACGCGACACGATTAGCTAACGGTTTTACAGCTATGTCGTTAACGCCACTGTGTCATCGCGACTTTTTTGCGGTTACGATTTAGCGGCTGCAGAAAACAAGTATAAGCTTATTGACGACACGACACACCGAACCGTATGGCTCACGCGTGGTTCGTCACTCACGCGCTTATAAAACAACACAAGTGCACTGCAGAATCGTGTCTAGTGAACAAACGAACGCACGACAGATCGTCTGCAGTATGTCGTGTGTTAAAATCGTGTCGTGCGGTGCATCATGAACAAACGACTTTACCTTTTCGACGATAATTTTACTGCGTTTCTGAAGATCACAATCCATTTGCGATTCCTTGGTATTCATGTGTTTTGGTATAAAGTGTCCAGGCGGATAAAAATAGTTAATAATAATAATTTTCAACGAGGACGGAAAGGATTCCTGATGCTCAGAGTTTACTTATCAATTAAAGTTGAGGCTAGACTTTAGGCACTATTAATATTTTTCTGAATAATCCATCGCATTAAACACGTTAAACTTTCCTATGATTAACGCCTATGGTAAGCTCTACGGCAAAACAAAAAGCTTGAGAAACAAGGCCGCCGACGATAAAATGTAGGAAGACGGACGCTCATAATAAAGTCATTATGTGAATAAATGCTAACGACTATATTTACAAGGCGACTACGCGTCGGCCATTAGGGTTAAACATTGTTTCAAGGATTAGTCAGGACAGGATAAGTGCTTTTTTTTCGTTTAATTTTGTAAGAGGTTAGAGTTCGTTAGTAATAACAGCCGTACTTTTTAGGGTTGCGTACCCGAAGATCAAACGGAACCCTATTACTGTCACTCACGTGTTTGTCTGTCTGTCCGTCGTCTGTCACAAAATTTTGTTCTGAAGAATTTTTAACTTCCTATTGATCTATGAACTTGACATTTGTTGATAATGTTTATTTTTACGTATGTTTTACTAACAATCTATACTAATATAATAAAGCTGAAGAGTTTGTTTGTTTGAACGCGCTAATCTCAGGAACTACTGGTTGGAATTGAATAATTCTTTTTTTGTTGGATTGTCCATTTGTCGACAAAGGTTATAGGCTATATAACATCGCGCTACGACCAATAGGAGCGGAGAATAAATGAAAAATGTTGCAAAAATGGAAAATAAAATATTCCTTTTTGAGAGCTTCCGTTGCGTGCGCTGCGTACTGTAGGTAGGCTATGGTAGGTAGAGTAGATGGGTAGGTACGTAGCCAGTTGACGAGAGCGAAGCCGCGTGGGACAGCTAGTTACCAATATATTCTACATTTATTACGAAATCCTAAATGTGTGAAGTCCGACAAACACTTGATCGGTGTTGATGGACTCCCGTTTGATCACAATCTCACCAGATGGTAATCAATGATGATTCAAGGTTAATCAACTCTTGCAGAGGTCGGTCTGAGGATTGGTAACCAACGATTTGATATACCAAGACCCCTCTAAGCCTTTAAAAGCAAGTTAATCCAGGCTTTAATTTTTTAGATCTTTGACGGTAGTCAGAAGTCCAAATAAATCGATAACCAGTATTGCTACCCGGTTATTGGGTTGTGTGTATGAATGAAAAATAAGTTGAAAAACTAAAACCCGACTACTGAAATAGCACGCTCTAAAAAGTATGCAACAAGAAAATATTCTCATCTGAAATTGTTATGTACAAACTATTCCGTAGAGATAACCGTGGTCGTATGCCAGGTGGCATACGACCACGGTTTTTCTTTACGGAATAATTTGTACATAACAATTTCAGATGAGAATATTTTCTTGTTTACACTGATAGCCCTATGTCTATCTCCTCTCGTCCTGTCCATGCAATGGTTGTCTGTAAGAGATTGCCCTGTGCGATAAGACCGCCCGTTGTGCACTTATATTTATAAATGTTTTGTCTTTTAATTATTTAAGTGGTGTACAATAAAGTTTACAATGAATAAATAAGAAGAAAATTCGCCAGATTGCGATTGAGATTTGAATGCAAACGTTCCTCAAAATTACGAGATTGCCCCTCAGATCAATAAAAGACTGGACACTTTACTGAACTTTGAATTATCAAAATGAGTACGTTACACTGTATACGCTACTGCAGTTCGACGTCATCCATTCGCTAACTTCAACTTCGGATGGCGGTGTCAAAAAACTAATAAACGAAAACAGTAACACCGACTTTCGAAATTGAAGTTATTTTTCACTTTGTAGAGTTCTTATTTGGAAGTCGGTTGTATTTTTATTGTAAAATGGTTTTTTATATTTCACTGTTTAGTGGTACATAATGGACAACTTCTATAGTAAGGTACCTATATGCCCAGAGTAATGTCAGAATAGATTGCCCGTATAACATGTAACTTGAACATATCCAGTGGCATGAGAGTATACCAGGCTGAACTGTACATATCTTCTTACCCGTTTAGAGCATACTAGCGTGATGGTATATTATGAAATGATGTAAACAATAAAAGGACAACAATCCCGAGAGATTAGCCGTAATTAATTGAAGAAATCTGTTGTATATCTCCGAAGTTCTTCATCAGATCTTTACCAAATTTAAATGGGAAATCCATTTTGGAATAAACTCGGTTATATTTTTTTGTAAAAAGTTTTTCTTTCTCACTTACATTTCCATTCCACATTTGTCTAATCCAAGCTCATCACCCGATAGAGATAGGTGGCGGAGTCGGCGCCTCTTTGTTTCACATAACGAGCCCAACTAAAGAGCCCACTACGACTTTTTGCAATAGACCTTTAACTTTCAAGGATGCCAACAAAAACTGACATTAGCTTTATTTCGGTGTAAATACCTGGTGGAACGATTCTTTTCGACGTTAAATTGGTTTTATGTTAGTGCTAGTTAGGCATTCGAGGTTGTATTGGGTGGGAATGTCTGACTGAAATACAAGTAATTTTTTTTTTTACTATTTTATTATTATTTGTTTTATTCTATCTTATTCCTTCTTAAAACTTTATTGTACACCAAAACAATACATTTACAGAAAGTGAAATCAATATTCATGTAAAAGGGCGAGCTTAACTCCAAAATGGAGTGGAGTGGTGGAGTTCCTTATAATTATATTGTGTTCCGTTTCCGTGAATGTGTCCGTGGCATCAACAGTGGGCCCTATCAGAATATCAACACAGCGATATTTTCTTTTTAATACCGTTGCACTGGGGTTATTTATTTTTATTTTTGGTAGTGTTTTGCTTATATCGTGTCTCCTGTGCGAGTCATTAATAAATATTTTTCTTTCTTTCTTTCTTTTTATATATCTGTGTAAGGGACAAATGTAATTGACTTGTATACATCTGTCCCTTTGTCACACTCAAAATAACCTTTCTCTAAGAGCTTATGGGCACCCCCCTGGTCTTGTTTTTGTTAGGACGGGAAACGCAAAAGATTGTGTGCTTACTACTTGTTAATTATTTTAATCACGTTGTCCCACACTACTTAGGTTTATTATTTCTGTATCGTGGCGTTTACATTGTACACTTTACAAACTATTTAACTCATATAAACAAACAGCCGGACCCGGAACAACTATCTGTAGGACTTGTTTTTTTTTTGTTGTGGTAAATCATTCAATGACTTCTCGTCTTCTCCGCTCTGGGTGAAGACGGAGACGCGTCATACTTTTACCGACTAAAACCCACCCGTGTTCCTCCAGTTGCTTGTGCCAGGGCCGGTAACTCTCTTTCAAATTTATCTGCGACCCAGACAGGCAACTATCTGTAAGCCTGATCTCTATGCCATACAAATATTTGTAACGCGCGGGAGTCGAACCCGCGACACGCAGTGCAACAGTCAATTGCTCAGCCACTGTGTGTGGTATGAAGTTGATATAAATTTGAAAAAAAAAAACACAAAGATCCTCTACATTTAATACTTAATTTCTACCCTTAACTCACTAAGATAAAATAATATGGCTGAGACTTAAAAAAATACCATTGGCATTTTATTTACCCCACAAGATTATTGTTATCTCCTTGTCATATTTATTTATTTGTTTTTATCCTCACAATGGAACGCCTTGCAGCAATTACATCAATGGAGCGCAAACTTACAGATACTAACTATAAGTCCAGGTTTCCTCACGATGTATTCCTTCACCGTTGTCGGCGATGTCCAAGATAAACTTTGAAAGTACATATGAATTGAAAAAGTCACATTGGTACTTTACCGGATTTGAACCCACGACCTCAAGCACGAGAGGCGAGGTCTTAGCCACTGGGCCACCACGACCTCCTCTCTCTTGCTGCAGTTCCTCTGCTAATGACCTACTGTTCTGCTAGCTAGCTGAGCCTCGTGGTTCTAATCATTTACGTATTTTTTTCCCTGGTTCTAGGTTAAGCGCATAACATTCACGCCTCCAGCTGAAAGAAATTTGATGGATATTGGCAAGCGGGTACAGAAGACCATGTTTTGAAGTAAGACACTTTTTATTCCGATAGTCCGTCCCTATGGAGTTTTTAGCACGCCACGCGGGCAAAGCCACTGGCAAATTCTACTAGAAAATATTAAACCTGTCATATTCCATTTTCAAGCATCTCAAAACATATGCTGTTCATAAATTCTCCAGAATTCTCCATTTAACTGTTCAAAATGCACCCTTTACCCGTCTCTTATAACGAATACCACTATTATTCCCCAAGTAAGCGAGGACACTCTATTATATAACATTTTTATATGACATGCGTTTTATTATGTCCGCGGTTAGTGCTGGCCAGCTTCCCGGAATGTTCCGGATTCCCGGGAGTTACGGAACTCTGTTGCAGCCGCGGGATTAAGCCCGGTCGGTCGTGATTTGCGGATGCATTTTTAAGTTCGTTTTATTTGTATAGTATTTGTGTTGTGTAGATGGAGAGCTTTTGTTTCGATTGTTTTTGTGGAAAAAATAATGGGAGTGTATGAAACACTCCCAGTGTATGAAAAAGTACGATTTTTTTTTACAGACACTTTATATTTCAATTATTGTCTTTAGGTCATCTTAATTGAAATTTTATTGGTAACTACACCAAGTTATAATCTATACTAATATCATAAAGCTGAAGAGTTTGTTTGTTTGAACGCGCTAATCTCAGGAACTTCTGGTTGGAATTGAAATAATATTTTTTAATTATTTTGTGTTGGATAGCCCTTTTATCGAGAAAGGTTATAGGCTTTATAACATCACGCTACGTCCAATAGGAGCGGAGCATAAATGAAAAATGTTGCAAAAACGGGACAAAATATTCCTTTTTGAGAGCTTCAGCTGCGTGCGCTGCGTAAACGGTTTAAGTTACGCAACAATCATGTATGTAGTTTAGGTAGGGTAGGGTAGGTAGGTAGGCAGTAGACGGGAGCGAAGTCGCGTGGGACAGCTAGTATTATCATAACGATCCAGTAGACAACAATTCTTTACAGCAACGCTATGTCAAACTTAATTCATAGAACTTAAAAGAAAATTACCTTTCATCACCTACAACAAACTTTTAACATTAATTTTACTTTTGAACCATGACAAAATAAGATATACCTACTAAAATAGCATCAAGAATTAATACCTATATAAGCTGGATGAGATCTTAAATAAATTTTGTGTAGGTAAATGTTTTAATATCATAAGCCCTGTTTGTAATTGACTAATATTGTTACAGGTACAACACTACTCATTGCGAGGTATCCAGGCATTGTGCACTGTTTCGATTTCAGGTGACAAAGGCACATTGAAACTACTGCAGGCAGGTAAAGCTATATTTTTTCTATTTACGTGCTCTTTATGTACTCAGTGGGCAATTTAAAACGGGTGGAACAGTGACATAGTGTTTGTTCTAGCAAAAACATTATTTTCAGGCTTTTAAGTTTCAAATTTGATGAAGTGAGCTTGGGATAGAATTTCAATTCCTAGCTGCACCTATAGGAATGACGGCTAACTTCATGCTCATTTCACCCAAATTGCGGTGAGTTCTAATAAAGAATCGACCAAATTCATCACTTGAATTCATCTGAACGCAATATAAGCCCAGATATAGTTGCAATCTCTGTTCTTTTACTCTCTCAATCCGATGAAACAGCAATCCGACGAGCCCAGAGACATCAGGCGGTTGGATCATCTGCTGGTTGTCGATTCTCTGAAGCGCAAGCCATGACGGTATCACACAACCAGGGCTGCTATTATAAACCCATACAGATACTTGAACCGATCTAGGAATAAAACGCAAGACCTAATGTTTAGAAGTTGTACTTACGACTATCATACAAAAGAGGCATTTAACTCATCTTACAAATAAATATATGTGAAAGTTTGGATGGATAGATGGACGTTTGTAACTTAAGGCGCGGTGAATAGACAACTCCGCGTAGAAATGAAAGAGAAGCGAAAAGACGCCGCGATGGCGCGACGTTTCGTTCGACTCGTTCGAGTTATTTATCATTAAATACATTAATCCTAACAAATATCTTATTCCAATCGATAAATAAAAACAACAGTTCCCTTTATTATTATATATTACATCACTGTTATTATTAATATCAAGATTTGTTTATAAATAATACAGTTACAATTGCTATAATTTCAATTTAAATGGTTATTTTATGTTTTTTTTTTATCGAGAAAATTTACCGAAAACGTGTTTTGAACACAATGGTCCACCCATAAATATGATCAAGATTAACATATATTTTTTTAGCTGCTCTAATATGTATACATTTGGCTAAAAAACTGTTTAGTGAAGCCTATTTTGACTAAGTACAGCGCCTTAATCACACCAGTACGGCTGAACGAATCTGGATGCGCACAGAGATAGATTATAATCTGCAAAGCACATACTTTTTATCCAAATAACCCTTTGGGATAATTTCAATTTTTACGCGAGCGTAGCCGCGGGCGGCAGCGAGTGCGAAATTATGTTCGAGTAATTCTACAGAATGTCCACAATTTCTTTTTTTATATAATTTATTCGGTATTTATATATTTACATAGTTACATTATTTACAAACTAATATTAGAACTAAAATAAAAATATGTACAATTACGGGGCGTCAAAAAATTCGTCCACATCGCTGTCAACAGGAAAAGTACCCAGAAGGCTGGCAGCATTGCCACGTTGGATGGTAATGCTGATTCTTTGGCCAAAAAAAGGCTAGCCCTCTGGTCTCGTGAAGAGTCGACCAACCGCTTAGAGATAAGCCAAAAAAATAAAAAAAAACATGAATAACAGTTTCTTGGTTGGTCCCTTAGTAAAAAGTTTGCAAGGCTTTCAGTAAGGTATTTCAACTGCACGGTATATGAAAATGTTGGTTGACAAAGATACATCTATTTTGCAAAAGATAGCCCGACAACCTGTCTGCTAAACCTTTCAAAAACAACACTAAATAAAGGAAGACAAAAACGCTACCCAAAAATAAAATAATCACGGCGGTCAATCACCACCAATCACCTGGTGATTAAAGTCTACCCAGTGATTACGAAGATCGTGCCATCATTCTCACATATCTGGCATTTTGATAGCATAGTAATCACTTCATCTCAATTGGCGGTTATAATGAAAAACATCTCAATCCTAATCCATACTAATATTATAAATGCGAAAGAGTTTTTCTGTTTGTTAGTTACATTTTCATCCCTAAACTGCTGAACCGATCGTAATGGAATGGGAATATGCAATTTAAGTCTAGCTTATTTAAGACATTTTATTTAATTTTAAGCCTAGGACATGGAGAAGGAGATAGAATATTATTTATAAACATACCACATGATTGTAGCCGCGGACAGTTAAATTATGAAATCTGTGTTTGTAAGTTTTTTTTTACTCTATCACGCTCTATCAACTTAACAGAATTGGAAGAAAGACCATAAGGAACACAAGTACGCTACAGGATTACGACATAGAAATAACGTATCCTATGTTTTTGTGGCGTACTTGTGTATCCCATTAGTTATCTCCCGTGGGATAATTTTCAACTTTCATATGAGTAAAGCTGCTGGCAAATGCTACTATCTTACTTATCATACTAATGCTAATATAATAATATACCAATATACTAACATACTACTATACTAATACACTAATACACTAATACACTAATACACTAATATACTAATATCCTAATATACTAAGATATTAATATACTAATCACACTTATATTATAGAGGCGAAAGTTTGTGAGTGTGTGTGTTTGTACGTTTGTTTCTTATTCACGCTCAAACGGCTCGACGGATCTGGATGAAATTTGGCACAGACATAGATTATAGTCAGAAAGCACACAGGACTTTTTATCCCGGGAATATAATTCCTCGGTATAATTTTTGACTATCACGCTGGCGAAACCGCTGGCAAACGCTAGTATGTATAATCAAATGTAGTGTTTGGGTGCTTTGTTTATCAGAAACGAAGTTTGACTTTTTGATTGGCTGTAATTCTTTGTAGGAGTAAAAATGATGAACTGATTTTAATTTATTGATGGACTGTTCAAAGTAACCATTATAGTATACTTTTAGTAAAAATTAAGTACCTACAAGCTACCTACGTATGTCTGGGTCTACATTTTGACAACATAGATACACTACCTACATTGTCAAAATGTAGATATTTAATAACACGTCCTTAATTAACACTTCTTTGAAAATACTACTGTAGTAAAATAATAAGTTGCAAATTTATCGTTACTTTAACAGCCTTCGGAATTTCAGCTAATTAAAAAAAAAACTTAAGATTGGTAGTCAAAGGGACACACGATCAACCGATCATGATACGACACTGTTGCAAAAGATGATTAGAAAAGATGAACCTACATGTTTACAAGTATTCTTAATAAAACGGGTTTAAAACCCCAGCGCCACTACTCCTATCGACCTTAAAATGATCGACTCCATTAAACGCAAACCCAGAAATCTGCATAAAAAAACAACTTGTATATAAAAAAAACAACGAACCGATTAACCGACCTTCAACTCTGCCCTCAAAGTAAAATGGCGGCAAAAAGCTCACGCTCGCTGCGCCCGCGCACGCCTCGACCGGATAATGTCTTCATTTGAGATAATTCGCGGCATCGTCGAGCCGAGCCGGGGCAGGCACTTTTTACATTCCTCTATGAGCTGGGTGGGATTTTATTCGCTGTAGTGGTGGCAGAAAAGTTTTATTTTAATGACATTTATTTATTTCTTTCTTTATTTAATTGTTTCTCAAAAATAAAAATAATAATAATAAAATTAATAATTATTGATTAGAGAGAAGGAAAGAAAGAAAATAATTTACGTGTGTGTGCAATAGTGCAAAACGGCCATCGTACAGCATAAGTAATGCTAGAATTCGTGTGCGAGACAGATTCATAGGGTCTGTTATAAAGTAAAACTGTGCAATTTGAAACATATTTTTTTACAATATCTTCTTTTCAAGTCGATGGTTTAATTTTTAGATAATGTCACTTAGTATTTCGTAAATCGATCTGAGATGAGCCTTCGCAACACTTTAATTTGTGAAAAATTGTCAAACTTTGTAAAGCTCTGATAAGTAAAGATATTTCGGAATCAAATCAGAAGTTTCAGAGATTACTTATTACAAAAATATAAACAAAAAATCCATCTCCTTAAAACTAACTCGCCAATTTTTTTTAAATATGATCTTAAAGATAAAACTTATTTCGTAACTCGGTTTGTAATGGAGAGTCTTTCATAATATAAAAATTTGGAATGGTCGTAAATATCGTCTTGTAATCTAGAACTTATGCATATAAAAATAACCACGAAGTCTTTTCTGCGAACCCTACACAAAATTATTATGTACTCTTATACCTTTTTGAAATTAAAACGGGTCTGTGCAATATAAATCGACGAGTCCTGTACTACTGTTTACTCAGAACCTTGTAATGGTAGTCTTTTTAAATAAACATGTTTTTTACAAGCGTCTCGTTCGACTTCTCATCGTAGAACGTATGTGTGGAATATTAAAATGTTGAATCTCTTAATTATCGGTTATATTATGTTGAATTTCAGAAATGATAAGACAGATCGTATTTTAGAGTTACGATTTTAAAAGACAAACGGAATCTATAAGAACCCGTAGAGAAAGTGACATAATTATGGTATTGACATGGGCTAATGAAATGCCTCGTAGTGAATTCCAAACGTTTTATCGCCGATAAAATGTGGCTATCCTAAAAATCACTGTCTGTCTGTCATGGACTTCTTCTCTTAAGTTTACCCTAGTCGATCATTCTTCCATACAAAGGTAGCCTGGCGATTACTCTAATGTTTGACAGTGTTCGTTCAAAATAAAAAATGATATCAATTTTTCTCATGATTGTTTAGTCCTGTACGGAAACATTGTTTACTTTTTAACAAAATATAGCTTTGAAAGTTATGAGCGTCGAAAGTTCCACATTTAAACACTAATTTTAACGCATCTTTGGGCGCAAATAAATACCATAAGAAGAAGGAAAACTGCAAAACAGTTACCAAACAGTCATAATTGGGAATATTCCCAAAGGTCTTTTTATAAATTTCGCGTGCTCGTTTTCGTCCTAAATCATCATCCATTTCGCAAAAAAATTGCAAAAGTGCATATTCGTACGTGAAATAGCTTGTTACTGCTCATCACAGCATCTATCTCTTTCGCACGTGTTGTCGGATGAGAAAGCATGCATTTTAACCCCGCGCACTAAATAGTTCGTGCCGTCGACAAGGGCAACCTTTATGATATTTTTGGTGCTAGGCACTTGGGCTTATCCCAGCTGTAAACGACCCTTTGTGCCTATTGGTAGTGTTTGTTCTGTCTCCTGCTTGATATGGAGGGAAGTGGAAATTATGTTTTTTATTTCCTACTCCTCAGTTATTCTTTTCCGATTAATTTCTTTGCGGGATCCAAGACAGTTAAATTCATTCTCCGGGACTTCGTCGAGCTTCATTGCCTAGGCGCGTTTCTGGTGGTTCCCACTGTCGATTCTGGCTTTCAGGAGTTGCAGTGGTTTGGGAATAGTGCGGCGGGTTTGTCTCAATCATAAAAAAAAACTTTTTCTCGATATCTATGCAACGTAGTAACAAAAATTTGACAATATTATGTTAGATCTTAATTGCAGACGATTTTTTTTCTTAAAGCTATGTTTAGAAGTGTAATTTAGGAGCAGACTGGCATATGTTTAGTAATTATGTAAAATATATAAATTACGGCAACCCAGCGGTTTTGTACGTAACCTTAATATTACGAGGCTATTTCGCTCTTGGCCAGTTCAAATTTAATTTGTATGTTCATGAGCTTTTTTACTTATACTGTTTTAAAAAAAAAAAACGTTGCCCTACACTAGGAATGTCTTCCTGTATCGTCGGTGCGTTTACAAACATAATCTCACATACACAACACCCAGTGCCGGAAAAACTATGTGTAGGTTATACCAATATTTGTTCCGTGCGGGAATCGACCCCGCGACACGCAGTGCATCAATCGCTCTACTACTGCGCCAACCGTGCACCCAGCTCTAGTTGTTTTATGTATAGATCACGTGAATTTTTTAAATCGCTTGTCAACCCCATACAACTTCTCTAATCTGTGTCCATACTTTCTTCTTCTTGAAGGCTAAGGTCAACTTTCCTCATGTTGCTTATCTCGTGTCTCCTGTGTAAGTTGCAAAAAATATATTTTTTCTCTATTTTCTTTCTTTCTTTCCTTATACATTTTGTAACCCTTTTATCATTACCCACTTAGACTTAAATCCAGTTTCGCATCATCAAGATGTCAGCCCACAGACATGATGATCTGTTGCAAGGCCTCCCGCAAAGCTGACAGATTCGTGAGAGGTTGTGACGAAAATTGCTGCGCTATCCACGACTGAGATGTTATTGTAATAGTAAGTTGTTCCTTGCCTTCCTGCTGCACTTATACAACAGGTGCTTTGTTTATTCTAGTAGTATAAGTATATTTATCTACACTCACAATGTAATGTTCCAAATATTAATTCAAAAAATATTGTATAAACACGTATTTTATAATCGTGGATAGGTAAAATTAAAAAAATTAAAAATAATACAGTGCAACATTTTCCTTCGATTTTCAAACAACTGCATCATAAAATAACTTTTTAATTTTTTATAACACACTTTTATTTTTAATTTATTGGTGCCAGGCTCATTGACTTAATGTAGAAAAGTAGTGTCTCTGGTTGCGTGCACTGCAGTCATGTGCAATGAGAATCTAAATTGCCCGCCTTATCACATATTTTTTTCGTTTCCACTTTTGTTTTATTGTACTGTATCTATACAACTCTATGAGTGAAGATAAAATAGTGTATGCAACAGCATAATTATGATTAGGTATTACAACACTAGTGATATTATTATCACACTCGGCTTCGCTTTATGTGATAAACCCACGCTCGTGTTTTAATAACCCCTATTATATGACCATTGCATAAACTACTATTAAGAACCAATTTGTGGTTAGTGGCAAATTTATTGAAATAGATCGTTATTACGGGTAAACAGAAGCCAGATAATCTGACCAGCAGTGTTGCTAAACGGTATCTTGTTACTCAGTTATTGGGTTGTGTCGCTCCATATACAATACTGGTAATAAGCAGAATTCAACACTTCTGTCTTCCCATAATTACTGTAAAAAATCTTCTAATGTCAGCCGAGAGTATCGGTTAGAAGTTAACTACCACTAACCGCCCGTGTTGCGGCGTCAGTTGTCACCGGACCCGCTCTGCTCGGAAGTGAGCCTTTAACGTATTTTTCGAGGCACTGAATAGTCTCGGTCTTGGGTTGTCAGCCATCGACCGACCGACCTCGACAAGCGTTGCTAAAGTTTGAAGATCATCGAGCTCGTACAATATCTATTTGAGATAACAAAAATTCTGAGGATATTTCCCAAATTTTCTCGTCCATATCAACATAGACTCCGCATGTTTCACCCTTATATTTTTACCAGGTCATTGACCAGAGTGAACAGACGTCACACCCGAGGGAAATCTCGACCAGTTGCAGCCGATTCAACCAGACACGACACAGCGCTGCAGCGCCGCCGCCGTGGGAATACACTCTAAGCGCTTTATGTGTAATTGGCCAGACTTAATTCTCTGTAGTTTAAACAATGACTGCTTTTTAAGTGCTGTTAGTGATCTGGTTAGAAGGTGTAAGCTTACTCTCTTTCTTTTCTGTCTCTTGGGTAACTTTGGAGTTTGGTTAAAGTTTGAGTAGGTAAAGAATGGGGAAGAAACGCGAGTCATGGTTCGTTTTCTGTAATGTTCTTCGTTGTCGAAAAAATGCCATTTTTTTTTTTACAAATTATACTACCGCGGACCAGTTGTCCGCGCCCTTTTTTACTTTATATTTTTAATTTTCGCTACTAATGCATTTCTGCTTTTTTATTTTATTTCAGAAAACGCCGCTCTATTAGAGCCGTCACAATTCTTTTTCTTTTTTTTTGTTTTGTCTTAAATTCTAAACATAATTAAGTAGGGTCCATCACCCTGAGTAAAAAGGAGAAAATAAAATGAGGAGTGCAATGAATAGTTTCCTGACAAAAATTAAGCCAAGACCAGCCCCCAGCCTCTCGGCGCCCGATCCCATCGACTTCTTGATAGGACGCCAATGGCCGGGGGTAACAAACTATTATACACTTAGCCTCATGTCATGTTAGGCTCGAGCTAGAGAGAGTGCCATTCTAACAGCGAAAATGATTGTCAAAAGTCCATTTTTTTGGCTTTTTTTGTCTAGGCAATTTGTTTGTCTAGGCTCTTAGGTCGTCTCCGTTTAGTCACTTAATAATCGCTATATAGCCACTTAGATAATGCCTCATCTTTTATTCTACCCGTTGTGCAGGCTTGACGGGGAAACCAATTAAAATAAAACTTTTCAATTTTTTTTTAAGTAACTACCATTATCTAACTTACCTGTAACTGATGTGATTTGTCACATTTACTTGTAGGAAGAGGAAAAACGGGCCTCCTAGAAAGTTTTCTAGAAGCGGTTTATACAGGAACTAAAATGGAACAACTGTATCTGAATTCAAGCCAGACATCACTCAAAATTGTAGCCTTTTCATAACAGAGAAACTGCAGCATAGTACGACTTACCTATATATATTTATACAGTTGACAGTAATAAGCAAATCTCTCATATTCCACGCCACTCATATTTGAGCTCAAAATTCGGCTTTAAAAGTGGAACCTCACACGAGACCTTATTAAACATTTTAAACTTCATGTTTACGATCTTACAAAATTGTTACTACACAGCCTAAAATAATCTATTCTGTGAACTCTACGTTTTTGCAGTAGGACAAAAGTTTTAGCTGAAAATTTTTACACTGTGCCATACGGGATGGGTTTTGGAAGAGCCAAAGTAAATTGAATGAACCATGCTTAGAGGTTATTTGGGTAAATTATTTGATAAAATTATCTTTTTGGTGTATATTTTGAAGTGTTTTTGAACTTTTTGAATGCTGGATGTTCTGATCTATCCCTGTGATTCTGAATTGCAGTTAAAAATCAAAAGCCTTGATAACGGGATGACATAAAATGTTCATCAATCATCATCAACGTCATATCAGCCGAAAGACGTCCATTGCTGGACATAGGCTGCCCCAAGCGTCGCCACATTGACCGGTCTCGTGCGTCCACCCTCACCAGGTCATCTGTCCACCTGGTGGGAGGCCTTCCAACACATCGTCTTCCGGTTCACGGTTGCTACTCAGAACTTTTCAATCAAATCAACAAATGTTTTGTTCTATTCTATTTAATTACCCTTTACCCAACTATGTTGCAGTCTAATCAGATGCAGTATTTTACATGTTGTCAAAGTTCGTCAAATCACAGTAAGTCAAAAGGAGAGTCTTGGGATCCGTTGCTTAAACAGCATTGCTTATCACTGAACATACAACCGTGCGGCTGTTAGAATTTAGTCACAAAATGATCATAGTCATCAGCCTATTAATATTCCCACTGTTGGGACATAGACCTTCTATCTGTGACAGAGGGAATGGGCCTTAATCCACCATGCGAGCCCACTGCGGGTTGGTGGATGTCACATATCTTCAAAATTTTAGTTCTTGGACATGGCAGTTTCATCACGATGTTTTCCTTCACCGGTTTTAGAGCAGCGGTGATGAAATAAGAAGAAGAAGGACCAGTGGACGGTAACGGCCCTGACTTACGTGCCGTAGATCGTGGGTTCAAACCCAGGCAGGCGCTCTACTTTGTTTAAATTATTTCATTACCACTGCTCACAAAATGATCATGAAAACAAAAAAGACATTAATAAAAATTCACTTAACAAAACAAAAAAGCCATCCCGAATAAAGCATATTTTTTACGTTTAACACAAAAAGTGACATTAAAACAAAATTTCGCGTAACTTGCCTCTCGTCACGTTTACCAAAACGAGTTTGTGTCGCAAACAAAAAAAGTTCTTTATTTAATAACCCGAGCAAATTGCTCGTTCTACCGACACTTATGTAGGGCCTCGCAGATAGCGAATGTTACCGCTGTCGTTACCTTGTTTTGGTTAAAAAATGCCGTGGGTAAAGTGAATTTTATTCTAATTGAGGCTTTTAAATTTTGCCCTCTTTTGGAGTAACGTTCTTGTGTTTATAATTATATCACTTTGCGTTTTAAAAATGTCCATTTACGGCTATAATTATGTCACTTTTTATCCTTAATAGATTTGAGGTAATCGGAATCGAATGTTTCCGAAACTTTCAAATCCTCGTTGGGACCTTCAAATAAAGGGATTTATGATCCAACTTAAACAAATAATAGTATATTATGCAACTAGTGAATAAAGGACGGTTTTAAAGTGAGGGCCATAGATGAATCACGAACAAGTCAAGGATTCTAACATCTGAATCACGACCGTAGGGAGTGATTCGTGATGATTGAATCACGAGCATAGCGAGTGATTCAAGTCTTAGAATCCTGAACGACGCGAGTGATTCATGGCCCTCGATATAAATCCGTTTTATTCAAGAGTTGCATACTATATTTTATACCATGACTTCGAGAAAAAGAAGGATTTAAGCCAAAAGCACAAGGAATAATAATAAATAAATAAATAGTTTATTACCTTCAAAATTTACAGAAAATGAGAAACCTAGGGCTTCACATTTTTTGTAAATTGTAACTGGGGCCAGTGACCACCTCCGTTAAGTTACATAAATCAATCTGCCTATCCTTTTCCCAACTATATTGGGGTCGGCTTCCAGTCATACCGGATTCAGCTGAGTACTAGTGTTTTACGTGGAGCGACTGCCTATCTGACCTCCACAACCCAGTAACTGGGTATCACGGTACCCCTTGGCAAGACTGGTGTCAGATCTCAAGCTTCTGACTACTCGTAACGACTGTCAAAGATGTTCAAATGACAGCCGGGACCAACGGCTTAACGTGCTTTCCGAGGCACGGAGGAAACTCGGTATGTTGATAATGGTCACCCATCCACGGACCGACCTCGTCAAGCGTTGCTTAACCTTGAAGATCGACCCGCGCGGCTGTTATTATTTAGCCACGAGCTCCTCCTCCGTTAATTAAACATCAATGCAATTAATATTAGAATTACAATCCAAATAAGTATTCACTAAACATCCTAGACCAAAATAAAATCATTATCAAAATCCTAAATATAAACAAACTCAAAATTAAATCGACGAAGGAGTTTGAAATTCGAATATTCTTTGCACAAGAAGTTTTTGTCGAGTATTTTATGCGCAAGTAGGTTGTATTGCATTGAGATGGTGGTCAAATATTATATTGGTGTGTTCTAAATTCAAACACCAAAACAGTGATTAAAAGTGCTTTTTATTCACTGTTTTCAGTGAATAAAATAAGCTTTTTAGAGGGGGAATGGTATAAATAAACTTTTAATGAATCCATGGTTATGCCAGATCTTGATATTGATACAAGATCCAAAATCTGGCAAGGACTCAACACTTATTCATTCAGTTATTTATTCTCAAACAATTTGCATTGTGTCGAACATTACATAATTAAAAAAGATACAAGATCCAAAATCTGGCAAGGACTCAACACTCCACTAAGTATTTACACCCACTTCGGGATATACCGATTTTGAGGTTGCCCTAGTCAATCATTCTAACATACAAACTTAGTCTGGCGTTACTCCACTGTTTGACGGTGTACGTCCAATATAAAAAATTACATCAATTTGTCTCATCATTATTTAGCCGTGTATGGAAACAAAAAAGTAAAAAATATATATATATATATTTGAAAGTAATGCGCTTGGAATTTCTATATTTTAACACTAATTTAACGCATCTTTGATCGCAATTAAATACCATAAGTTGACGATGCAAATCATTTTATTTTGAACAGATACATTTGGTCGTTTTTCCATGATATCCATATTTCCAAAGGTCTGTTTACAAAATTTCGCGCGCTTGTTTTCGTCTTAAATCATCATCCATTTCGCTACAAATTTGCAAAAGTGTTTATTCGCACGCCAACTAGCTTCTTACTGCTCATCACAGCATATATCTCGTTCGCACGTCTTGTCGTATGAGATAGCATGCATTTTAAACCCACGCGATTTTAAATAGTTCGTGCCGTCGACTAGGGCAACCTTAACAACGTCATTCGTATTTGATTGGTGATTTGTCATTCTTCATTGCTATGCATACATAGGTATAGTAATGAATTAATTTCAACGAATTTGCAACGCAGATTTAAAAAAAAAAATTTAAACATATTAGTAAAATTCAGAACCTTTATTGATCATCGATGCACCCAGTTTACAAATACTAATACTGCCAAGCACAGAAGACTACCACAGTGTTTGACGTGTTAAACTGTCATAAACCGTAAACCTCATGGCCTGGCCAGGTCCTTTGGCACCAGACGACACTCTAGTCGCCACGGACCAGACCATAGATGTGGGGTACTCACACTAAGAGGATAACAACACAACTTATATCTTCCGGTGGCTTGGGTGTTAAACGGTTCTTGCGAGGCTTCTTGAAACCTCTCCAGGAAATCATCTTGCAAGAAACAGTAAGTTACGTCTAAAGTATAGTTCTCTATTGTGTCACCCAACTTTTTTATCTATAATTTAAAGTGCTATAACTTTTTTTGTCCTAATCATCATTTGTCCGAATGATAACTTAACCGAACTTAATATCACATATTATCACATGCCATAAAATTGGAATCCCTAAATATAATATAGCCTAAAACCGTTTGTCATAAATATTACAATCAATAATATACAAAAGACATAAAACCGTACCGTATATTATACATGTACTCAATAAATCAGTTGATTGTGAACATGTAGTTTTTATAAGCAAGCAAGAATGCAGTATGCAAGCAAGCACGCAGCATGCAGCATACAAGCAAGCACGCAACATGCAGCATGCAAGGAAGTATGCAGCATGCAAGCGAGCATGCAACATGCAGCATGCAAGCAAGCATGCAGCATGCAAGCAAGCATGCAAGCAAGCATGCAACATGCAGCAGGCATGGTTTCTGACACGGCTCCGGCGCTGCGGTGCTCCGGCGGTCCCACGCGAGTTTAAATTACACTCTAGGAGTAGAGCAGACAAGACTTCGTGGAGTCGGATTTACAGCGATTCGTTTCTGTCACTAAAACCTAATTTTTAGCAAATGTTTTAGGACTAAAAAAATTATAATAAATGAACATTCGGAACAATACACATTATTTAACACAATACTTAGGACATAATATGAATTTAGGTCATGTTAAAATTAGGAGATTCAACCATATAGTACTCGACATTATGACAGAATACTTTTAGAACTAAAGATTATTATATATATATATATTTAAATATATGCTAAACAAAATTTCGGGATTTTGAATATTATTGTTACTGAAGTTTATGGCAAACGTGTTATGGAAAATAATTTTCGGACAAACAATTTTAGGAGAAGAAAGAGTAAAAGTATATTGAAATCATAATTATCATATCTGAAAATGAAACCATAGTTACTTAAAGATTCTGACCATCATCTGCTTATAACATTAACAGTAGACTTTATCAATAATCTAACAATAACACTTTATCTTATTTCCACTTATTACTACAATAGTGTTTAAATTTCGTTACATATAACAAAATTCGTCGACAGTAATAAGGACTTTACCTTACCTTTATCATCTGCTTACTTTTTCCCAAATATGTTAAGGTTTGGCTTTTAATATAATCGGATATAGCTGAATATCAATACTTTACATGGAGTGACTGCCTATCTGAACTCCACAACCCAGTAACTGGTTAGCACTGGGTCCTTGGTGTCAATTTTTTTTTCGTACAATCCCACTGTACTATTCCTAAACCACTGCATCTCCAGAAAGCCAAAATCAACAGTTGTGACCAGTACAAAGCACCGAGGCAACGAAGCTCGACGAAGTCCCGGAGAAAGAATTTAACCGTCTTAGATCCTGCAACGTAATTAATCAGAAAAGAATAATGGAGGAGTAGGAAAAAATACATAACCAGTCGTGTCAATTGACACACATTATTTGATTATTTGATCTACCAATGACGTTTAACGTCCTTTCCGACACACAGAGAAGTAATGAATGTTCACCCATCCACAGACCGACGTCGGAAAAGTGACAAAGAGAAGAGAAATATATTTAAATGAAGTACTTCAAAGCTGGACATACCTTCACGCTTTTTTCATTGCCGTATAAAGGTAATTACAGACCCAATCAATACCAATACTAGCAGTATTGGCTGAGCTGGTGCTACAGCAATTAAGAGTCCTACAATGTAGGTCATGCTGTTATTATAAGTGGCCAGTGACCTATATAGCCAGTGGGCTGTCCCCTGGTTTCATTTTTGTTTCGGTTTGGGATAAGGGACCTATAAATTGATTTCAGTGCACTTTCTTTTCTATCTGACAGCAGTCTGCCCAAGGGGTATCGTGTTACCCAGTTATTGGGTTGTGGGAGTCAGACAAACAGTTGCTTCATAAAAATATCCCAACCCCAACATAGGTGGGTTAGACATATTATTCACAGATACAAACTTGTCGCCGGCAATAGCTATACAGGACGATGACAATTCATCCATATGAGAAGGCTATATTATTGGTAAACAGAGAGATTTGTGAAACTGTATGCAGAGCTTTTCAATTAACCAGTTTCTTATTCTGCTCAGAATAAAAAAATACCTGTTATTGTGACTTGCCGAATTGGTTAAAAAAAAAACTAAACCACTAACTAATTTTATACCAATCCTCTTCCAAAAAGCTTACTTTATTCACAGAAAACAGTGAATAAAGTAAGCTTTTTAATCAAAGCACTTATCTACGCGCGAAACCGGCTTACACCTACGACGTGCGAAACCGGCCCTTTTTTTTATTCACAAATATCCTTTTTTTTAGTTCTAATTTATAATCACTCATATTTTTTCATTAGCGTAGCTTACGTTTAGCTCGTCTGAGCTAAACGTAACGTTACAAATGGTATAAAATATGTTTTTAAACAAGCTTTTTTCGCATTCTTCTCAGCAAATCCTTTCATTTAATACTCATTACATGGCAGTGCACAAAAAATAACTAGTCCGCCATCTTGGGCTGTCCGCCATATTGGCTTCAGAATGACGCCAATTAGCTAATCATGCATGGTCACCCAAACTAAACGTGTATGCAAAATTTCATCTTAATCGGTGGAGGATAACTGCTTTAAAATTCAGTTGCAAGATTTGACCTGAACATACATACATACATTGCAAGTTAGATAAAAGCTTGTACATTGACAGAAAATGTATGGGAATATCAAACACCTGCCTTGGTTGACTGGTAGAGAATGCATCAGGCATTAAGTCCACTTATGTACTTTTATGTTGCATGAAGTTTTAATAAATAAATAAATAAAATGTCATGTGACCAATACCCTTAAATTTTGGCATTTTGACTCCACCTTCTCCATTTATTGACATTCATCCTATATTTTTCCCACTGTCATGAAGACTGAGTCGAGAGGATGTCCCTCAAAGTTCAAACTGGCTTAGAATATAGGTCTTAACCACTAGGCCATCACGACTTCAAAATGATAATAAAACGAAAATCATTACAAAAGCCCCTCTCAAAATATTGAAAGAGGAAGCGCCATAATACTTAAAAGGCTATAGCCCCGCCATTATGTATTCTACAGTAAGTTTAAACAACTTTTGTGGTATTTTGCTAATAGCAGATCCCTGCGAGCCATTGAAGCGATCAGACTCTGTCATGTTTTGAAAATACTTTACTTAACTTGTAAATTTTGAAGCTTTTGAGAGAAAGGCTCGTGGTTGTACACATTACTGAATTTGAAAGGGTTTTGTTTTTGTTTTCATCATGTTTTTTAAATAAAATTCTTCAGTTCTTCGACTGACAACGCATAGCTATTGATATTTTGTACAAGAAGGGTCTTTTTTATTTATTATATTTAACGAAAGTGAGCACTGAGGAAAAGTTTTTGAAAATACATCACCACCAAAGGTTTTTTTTTTTTTTTTTTCATAGTTGAACCTTTTTGATTTTGTTATGTTCTTCGACTTCTGCTTTTCACTGACGTGCTGCTTACTGCTCTATAGCTTATTATCGTCCTACTTCAAGGCCAATGCTACTCCTGATAAAGAAAAGGCATGGGAATTGGTTACCACGCTTGTCCTTGAGTGCCTAAAACCCCTTGAGTGCCTAAAACGTGGATCCACGCTAGACACAATGCCTTTTTAAATGTTTCGGTAATTACAGCACACAACCGGTTAATATTATCTGAACCAAGTTTTCTCACGATGTATTTCTTTACCGTAATCACTATATAAAATCTACCCCTTCTCTTCTTCTTAAAATTATTACCTTAAATAACCTTTGAAATAAAATCCGAAATTCCTCATAGTCTGTACGCTGACAGAAATCAAATACGCGTGTTGACTTCTCGGGCAATTAATTGACAACGACTCATCGCTATTGTGGCGAGACTGAATTTGTTTCAGTACTTCAAACTGAAGGCTTCTGAAATGATTTATTGTTCCAAATAGAGCTGGAAGTAGGTCTTAAAGTGTTGATGAGTTCTTTAATTCTTAGTCTTTTCATAAAAGAGGAATATTTTAACCTTTATTTTATTTAAGAGCCTACTCAATCCATCTGCCTTGCATTTTCTCAAATACGCTAAGATCGGCTTCCAGTTAACCTGAATATGGAGCTGACTTTACATTGAGCGACTGCCTACTTGACACAATAACTGAGAAACACATTCTCCCTGGTAAAAGTGCGCCACGTTACTGTTTTGACAGGTCATCATGCGCGTTCTCTTTCATTCTGAAAATTCAGTGTGTTCATTGATTGTTTTACGCTGCCGAGTGTCTGGGTTTTAAAATATAAGAAGTAGTGAATGCAAGAAAAGTTTCACAATTAGTTTGATGGTGTCAGATTTTTAGTTTACGACTATTTATCGATACGACTGTCAATGATTTGAAGAGAAAGAGTTGGTATAATTAATCTTATATATATAAACTCATGCATTTTTTACCAGACTGCAAGTAAAGGATTATGATTATCGCGCGGATCTTGTATGTATATACGTAAGTAATATTCTTTATTACCTCATCATGTAAACTGCTATACGAATTTATATTACTAAGATATCATTAGATGCCTCTTCACCGCCCAAGTGATCTTAGATAAGAAACGTTGAAAAAAAACAAAAATCGCGGATTTTGGTCGCCATATTGTGGGGTCACAATTTTTTTCTTGCAAATCCATCGAGTGGGGTATCAAAATGAAGGGTTTTAAGAGGTGGTTACAAAAAAATTTACCACTTATATGTTTAAAAAACATTCGAAAAAAAAAATTTTAATAATTAAATTTATTTTAATTTTTCAAGTAGCATAAGGTTATATTGTTTGTTTCTGTTTTTTATTCATTTATTATTTTCTTTGTCATCAGTCTTAGTAGTAAGTACTTGCTTGTTACTTTAATTAAAGCGGTGAGTTTTTGTTTTTGTTTTTACCATAAATTATTATTATACTAGCTTTTACCCGCGGCTTCGCTTGCAGTGAAACCATTTTTTTTTTAAATATAAATTATCCTATGTTACTTCTAATAACTCCAAGAATATACGCACAGTTTCATGATGATCGGATCAGTAGTTTTTGCGTGAAAGCGTAACAAACAAACTTACATTCACATTTATATTATTAGTAAGGAAGTCTATACGTGTGGATTTGTAATTGGCTTTCTGTTGACAATGGTTTCCTTTTTTGTCTGTATTTATTAGCTGTAAGTCCTCCATGTACTAAAATAAATAAAATAATGATAGTTAATTTGAAAATCGAAAACCCGACTGCTTAAGAATCGAAATAAAAATATGATAACAAATAGAAACTCATGCTGTGCAGTCGGAGGATCAGGTGGGCAGCCAGCTCCCGAATAAGTATCCTCCGACTGCACGGCATGACAAACTTGTTAACATATTTTTAGTCCGGTTCTTTAGCAGTCGGGTTTTTGACTTCTAAATTTACTTTTTTTCCCATTGGGTTAAGCAGAAACCTGCTAGGATCCTTACATATTCCTTTTACTTCATTAACGTTCTTACATCTAATCAGACACACACGCCGGTTAAGAGTAGATAATGCGCACGTGGCCTTTTTGAAGAACATAATCAATAAGATCCTCTAGGATGTTAATTGTAATAATTATCCGTATATAGAATCCGTATAATATATATCCGTACGATAGAAGTTCCGGTCAAACTGACAGTTTGAAATACTAACACCTGTATTCGGTAGAACTATTGTGGTCAGAGCTCAAGTTTCGAGGGATAGGAAGAAAATTAACTAATTAATATAACGCAGTTTAGTTTTGTTGTTCAACACTTTTTGTTTTAAGGGCCAACCATTCACCATTGAAACTGTGGTGCTATTCAGTAAAACATCACTGGAAATACTAGAGAGTGAGCAGTTAATCCTTAGCTTCTGGTGGAATGACAGACCAGCTGAACGAGATCAGGAGTGGAATTCCCTGCCAGAGTCTGTGTTTCCCGATATCTACAATCTCGGGGTCTTTAAGTCAAGAGTGTACAGGTTACTTCAAGGCAAGCGTGCTACACCTTCGACCACATAATCACTTACCATCAGGTGAGATAGTGGTAAAGCGCAAGCCTATCTACAGTAAAAAAAGATACACAAACAGCCAGACCAGCACTCGTCTCAGAAACTAACCTCACCAATTCTCACAGCATTTTAATTTTTCTCACCATTCGTCACTACACTATGTCCAAGACTTTATTCAAGAAAACTCGGCCATAGACACGCGTTCTTTTTTATTTGCCATGTCCTTTAAGTCACGCCATTTTCTAAGGAGACATCCTTTAAAGGTGAGCTCATTTCTCTAGCATTGAAGGCGTTAAAGAGAGTTTCTTTTGCGTGTCACAAGATGAAAAGTTGGCATCTCAGACGAAGCTTTTATGTCCTATTCATTAAATGTTATGATTTTTGTGTAATTACATTTTTAGTAAGTAGTTTTGGTGGACTAGAGTTGAAAAAGATATTTAAGGAAGATTATTCTGAATGGGTGTTGTTATACTAGACAAGATTTTTCTTGTAAAAAAGTATCAAAATAGAAAGAATGAAAAAGTGTTTAATTTCAATGTGTTGTGTGTGTGTTTTTTTTTGTTTTTTATTAATAATTATTTCACTATACATATTTCACCTTTGTTAATAATTATTATCAAAAGTGAAAACAAAAACGGTTATAATATTTTTGTGGACTATATTTTACTAAAAAGGTTTAAAGATATAATGTAGGTGCTTAAATAGGGCAATAACGCTCTAATATCAGGGAAAATAATAATAATAAATAATAATAATTTCACTGTATGCACCTATACGGGTGTTTGTGTACCAAGGGTGATTACGCACTACATCCGATCCGTGTTCGTGAAATTTTGGTTCCGAAGTAGCCGAAGTACTTTTTGTAGGAAAGCTTACGCACTACATCCGAACTCTGTCCGTCATACTTCAGAACATTTTGAACTCTGAGCTCTAATCACAGACAAGGAGGTGTAGTGCGTAACCTCATCACTCATGTTGTTTACGAATTCGTATGAGAATTATAAAGTAGGTAATTAAAATAAACGGATCCGAATTTATCCATACAGATAACCACGAATGCGAATCAAATACGAGTGACTGCACAAACGCCTCATGTTAAGAGGAAATAAATAATTTCGTCTCATTTTTTTGGTATTTAGTTATAATGTTTTAAAATTTAATCGGACTCGCGCATCGAGGTTTCCGTACCATCATATGTAAATATTTTGGATGTGTCAATTTACGTACCTACGTGAAATGTTTTTAAATTTTCATCGGCGCATAATAATGTAGAATATTGCAGTTTTAGGTCAGCGCCATCTCCTAACCGATATTGGAACTAATGTAATATCGGTTGATGATTTCTGAAAAAGCGTGCTATTTATAGACATCGTTTTATTTTTCCTTTAATCTAGATAAGGGAGTGTGAACAGGTTTTTTTTACATTTTTCGTCAAATGTCAAAAATTATGCAGCCTAAATAAAAATAAAAAAATGAGAATGTGCAAATAACGCTCTTTTATATGATCATCACATGCCCAGTAGCCTCACTTCGGATTATTAAGGCCCCTTTTCAGTCCTAGTGGCAAAAAAAATCTTTCTTATTTGCAAAATAGTTGGGCACGCATCTAAAACAATTCCAAATTTCAAGTTGATATTATTTTGTAGTTCTTGAGATATCCAGCTATGACATACGGACAGAAAGACTGAGTCGCACCTTAGGGGTTCCTTTTTACCATTTCGGTACGGAACCCTAAAAACCACAAGTCCTTTCAAGTAGAAAACAATAAACATACCCTCTAATCCAGTTAATGCAGCTATGTTTCCCGATACCCTTTCGTAGGTGCGAGATCTATGTTAACCAATGGCAATAATTCTACATTGTCCCCACCATGTATGGGGACCATAGAATTTATTACCTTGAGACAATGGACCGAGCCTAACATCTGTTCGTGCCTTTTAAGGGCAATGTTAAGAATAGGAATACGTTGTAAATGATGTAAGTGTTTTTATAGAAAAAAAACATGTTTTATTTTTATTTTATGCTTTTGTCTGGGACCTAAATATAATTTGGCTTAAACGAACCCTGTATATCTTTATAACAACCACCTCCTGAGTAAGAGTAACTTTATATGTTTTTTAGGGTTCCGTAGCTCGAAAGGAAAAAACGGAACACTTATAGGATCACTTTGTTGTCCGTCCGTCCGTCCGTATGTCTGTCTGTCAAGACCTTTTATCTCAGGAACGCGTGGAGGTATCAAGCTGAAATTTATATCAAATACTCAAGTTTACTGTCCCTTAAAGCTGATCAAACTTCAAAGCCAACGCAATCAAAAGATACAGCCATTTATTCCGCATATATTCGACACTCGCAAGGGAAACAAAACCTATAGGGTACTTCCCGTGAACTCAGAAAGCTTGAAATTTGGTACGAAGCAACGTCTTAGAGGACAGATAAAGGAATAACTGCGAAAACCGTAAGTTTCTAGTTAAATCATTTAATAAAAATATTTTAGTAATTTTAAACGTACTACCCCTTTCCTCATGAACGAGTAGAGTAGTATTAAAATGAAATACATATCAAATACTTAGGTCTATAATACCTTTAAGCAGAGGTTTGTACGGAACCTTCGGTGCGCGAGTCTGACTCGAACTTGGCCGGTTTTTTTTATATTTCATGTAAGTATGCTAAATGTTATGTAAAAAATAAGGAACCATTTTGTAATATTCTATGCAGTAGCGTGGCAAAATTAGCTTTCATCCCTATAATATAAAATTGTAATAATTACAGGGAGGTATGCTTAAAAGAAGATTAAACAAAATATACTCTGTGCAAAAAATTAAGCCCTTTTATTGCCCCAGTCCGTTTAAGCGGCTCATTTTAAATTCACAAACGACACTGAAGCGTCGATATTAAGCTCAGATAATTGCAACATTCATTTATTTAACCAATCACCGAAAAAAGGCAAATTTACTTTTGGAAACAAAGAAATTGTTTTATTAAAAAAAAAACACAATCTCATTTATCACAATGAAATAAATAAACGCACAGTGTCCCAAACAAGAGCGCCATGGACAAAATTTCTCACCTCAGAATTTCGGGCGATTAAATGCAAAAACATTTATCGGCGACCACCACAAGTCAATTACTGTGCAATGAAAAACAATTACACGATTGTCCGTTTCGTTGCGGTTGGTTAAATAAAAGGAAAGCAAACGAAGTTTTTTTTTTCATTTGCTTTTTTGGTTGTCGAACTGTCAGTGTCAAAGTGATTTGCTGTGATTGCTTTTTTTTCGTTTGTTGGTTGAAATCAAGCCGAAAATATACCCCCGTATATTCTCGGCAACGTTTTTTTATGTCAAACTTTTCATTAATCTTTCGATGTGTTCGAAACTGTTCGAGTTCCATTGAAAATATAGGTGCGTCAGTCAGATGCGCTACCCTTTACATAACGAATATCAATCGAGAAAGTTATTATATTATAAAAAAATGTTCAGAAGGTAACCTCCGAAAGTACTAATCCGATTACATAAAAAAAACACTAATTATTAAATGAGTGTCAGGCTTTTTTAACCGACTTCAAACAGGAGGAGGTTTTAAGTTCGACTGTATGTTATGTTTGTTACGCGATTACTTCGCCAATTATGAACCGATTTTGATGATTCTTTTTTATTTGAAAGCTGGAGCTTCTCATGTAGTCTCAAAGTGGCAAGTCGCCATAGTTATTTGGGCCCACTGTGCACACATATTAAAATTCTTGATTATAATAGGGGGCAATTCAAATAATTAATTAGTAACAGAAATGATTCACAAAAACTTAGCATTTTAAAGTTATTTAAGATTCTTATATTTCATCCGTACTGTACTGTACGGTTATGTTAAATATCATTATCTTTTAAATTAAATATCTTAAATATTATTCTCTTTCAATATGTTTAATATCAATAACACCTTATTGTAATTTATTAATGAGCATTATTAAATGGGAGTCAAATAATTCAACAAACATTGTAGTTTTACATTTGTATTCATTTAGTTCATCATCAAAAAAACCGCAAAAAATAAAGACAAGTCGCCGCAATGGAGTTGCAAACAAGCAATGATTTTGACATTTACGTTTTCCGACAGCTAACAAGTTAGACTTGGTGATGCCATAAAAGTACAAAAAATATCGATGAGTTTTTTTTATTTACCAATAAATTCTTCAAAAATAGAAATTATAATAATTATTTAAGGGGTATTCTGGGATTTATAATGTATAAATGTTTGCTACGAAGAAAATGAATGGTGAAGAAAATGATAACTGATTATTCCAATTACACATGCAAATATTTTTTTGCAAAGGAAATATTTTGGAAATTAATTTTTATTCAAGTTCGGTTTAGTCGTTTTTATATTAAATATTTTCAATAAAATTTTGCTGAATTGCACAGGTTAATGAATATGTGGCAGACGTGAGAAAAATATTAACATATTTTTTTACGGAACAACAACTCTGGAACAACTCAGGTGCAACTCTGGGCCTAAAATTGCCATTCAGTTTTTAAGTTATCCTTAATAATGCGTATTTTCATGATAATTTAAGGTACAGAAACTAAAAAGAGACCAATATTTTTGTTTTAACAAATAGAATTAACGGTCTACCAAAACAAAGTCGGTGTCAAAGCCGAAAAAAAATATGTATCAAAGACACTGACTTCCGGAAAAAAGGTATTTTTCGACTTTTAGTGTTTTGTTTTGGAAGTCAGTTTTATTTTTTGTTAAAAAAGATTTTTATTATTCCTCAAAAATCCACAGTACTTGTGGATAGGCGACGAGAGCGAAGTCGCGGGTTAAAAGATAATGAGGTATATCGGTATGATATGACAATAATAGTTGTTCAAAGCAAGTTTAGTGTGTAATGTTATCGTCATTGCGGACTATAAATCAGTTTAGCCTACAATGTTATTAAACGCAGGCTCCCCTACGCTGCACAGAGCTAGGAACATGTTTAGATGTGACAAAAAAGACTTCACACCGAAATCTACAAACGATACGTATCAAGCGCTTCGACTAAGATTTATTATATACCCGTCTCTATCATGATGTAGTAATTTGAGAGTTGTGTGACAGCGACGGGAATAATGAAAGAAAAGAAAATAAAGGAACAAAATCAATGATTTGCGCCAGGCACCACGCATACCATAAAAATAAACAAAGGAAAAACTTAAATGCAAATACTGAGTATGCGCCACAACCACGCAAAACGGTCATCGCTCAGCATAATGCTCGCTTGCAAGACACAGCGCTGGTTTTCAGCGATAGCTACCCAACCCAAAGCACAGATAATATAATACTAGCATACAGATGCCATCCTATACAAAGAAACCAAACCGACGTAACTAGCGTTTTTCGTCTGATAAAACTGATTTTTTTTTGTACATCGAACGCATTCGGTTCCATTCCAAGGCGATAGATAGATCGTATTAGTGACGATTTGTTGTATAGTATTTTTTGCATGTTTTTACAGTTTCATTGCACCCAAATGTTACAATACAAATTTAAACAATAGAGTGGACTGCCTCAGAAATTTAAAACCGCGCCATCTCTTGGTATCAATTTTTAATTATCCGTTCAAATAATCTTTGAAATGTGAATTAAGAGCCCAATATTCCATAATTTTGTTCTTATGAGAGTTGATTAAACAAGAACATACATTTTTATATGTTCGATTCCAGGCAATGTTACTTTTACACACAATTAAATAATTGATCGGTGCATATCGCGCCATCTAGTGATTTCAAATTCCAAAATCCAAATTTTCTTTCTTAGCTCTAGGACCCGTACCGTCCGTACATTCTATCAGCGATGATGATTGTCAAAAAGTCAAAAATGGTTGGACTATTGAAAGGTCAAATTGTGCTTAACCATTTTCAACATTGCGTCGATAATCGCCGTAGCCAGCTTGTCAGTTTTTTATCGGTTACATTTCGGGGTGTTTGCGATGGAATTGCATGATCTAATTCCGCCTAGCCCGTTTCATCATGACTACCAGACGAATGGCGATGCGCCATCGGTAGACATCCCATGCATTAAAATTTTTCGGTATACTTTTATTATGCGTACAGCTAAGGAGGAAATTTCCAGCCGTAGTCTGTGTTTCCCGATAGCTTTAGGGATCTTTAACTCAAAAATGAATAGGTTTCTTCTAGGAAAGGTTGCTTCCACGCTCATAGCGTGACCTGCGTGGGCCTCTGAGAGGCATGTCTTGGTTGCCAGGATCGGGCGAGATTTGTCTTTGCCAGCAGTTGTGAGGGTCATGCTGGACAAGACAGAGAACTGCAGGGAAATGGCCTCCTTCTGTGAGACCGTGATGGTCCAGAAGGAGGCCGCCGAGCGGGAACGAGAGAGAGCCGATCCCACTCGGAGAAGAAGGCGTCGGGGAGGCAACCGCCTCGAAGCCTAAAACGCCGAAACTCCGTCTGCATCATAACCCGGTGGGTCTGCAGGGTCGCGGGTGTTCAGATTGGGGACGCTGTGTGCCCAACAAGTGACTCTAGGAAAGACGGTGGTACAGTGATCATGTACTGCTTTGCACAGTGAGGCTCTGGGGAGGCGTTTTTAGCCTCTCCAGGGATTTGCCCTAACAAGCGTTGCACAGAGGGGGTTCCAGGGTGGTCTTTTGAGAGGTCACGGATCCCTTCTACGTGCTGATGGTGATCACCGGGGTGGTTTTAGTAAGGTAGAAATCCCACAGCCCTGATCTTTACTCCAAAAGTCCAGGCGCCTTTTAAAGGTTTCCCCTAGTAAAAAAAAAACAACCGGCCACGTGCGAGTCGGACTCGCGCACGAAGGTTTTCGTACCACTATCGCAAAAAATGGCAAAAAAAACAGGTTTTTTGTATGGGAACCCCATTTAAATATTGATTTTATTCTGCTTTTAGTATTTGTTGTTATGGCAGTAAAAGAAATTCATCATCTGTGAAGTTTCAACTGACTAGCTAGCATGATTTTCTTCTTGTTTACGTCTTTTTAGTTCACTCCTTAAGCAGTCGGGTTTTTTATTTTTTTAATTTACTTTTTTTTTATTTATAACTTTTTAGTCAACCTTTTTTTCAAATTAGGTACATTTAAACATATAAGTGTTATAAACTTTTGAAATCAACTTTTCAAACCCTTTATTTTGATACCCCACACGATGGGTTTGGAAGAAAACAAAAAATTGGGACCTCACAATAATATGGTGCCCACAATCCGCCATTTTTCTATTATCAAATTTTTATGTAGCCAGTGACACTCGCAAGATTAAGACGAATTGATTGACGAAAGTAAGAATCATCAAAATCGGCCAAAGCGTTTGGTCTCTGGAACGCCACATAGGAACATACATATATAGACTGATAACCACATTACCCTCTTTCGGCAGTCGGGTTAAAAGACGATACCCCGTAGCAGAACTGGCTGTCAGACTTTCGGGATCTAGTAATGAAAGCCGGAACCAACGAGGCAACAGCTTAAGGCGATATATACACCCCAATTTTAACGCAGTACTGGCCGTGCGCCCGCTCGAAGTCAAAATATCAATATTGAACCTCCTTTTGAACAGTTTTGTTTGTAAAATATTATTTGATTTACATTTATGCTATTTCCGTTATGAAGAAATTCCAGCCATCAATTTTTCTGTGTTAAAATATTTTTAAACATCTAAGTCGTTTCGGAGGAGTATCAAAAAGTTGCGAAAAACATCGTGTTGCTAATTATTTTTTTAAAGAAAAACTATTTGTTATACGAAAAAAAACATGTTTAAAAAATAATTTTCATGAAACAATAATAAATATATATCTTTTTCAAACCTTTTAACCTAGCCATTACTAAGGAGTATGCTTTAGAATGTTACCGTTTTACGGCACTAAAGCGGAAGTAGGCCCTTAAAGAGCTTTCCGAATTGCGGTTGGGTCTCGGTAAGTAGGTAATTGTCGGTCACCTAGCATCGAACCAACCTCAACTAATGTACCTTAACCTTTGATCGAGTCAACCGCCCGGCTTTTATTTAGCCCACAAGCTGAGTGGTAACAATAACAATAATTTATTTTACAAACTTCAAAATACCACAATTTACTATCAAATTGATACCAATTTGCGCTATCGGTAAACTAAGCAGGAAAGTACCTAAGTGCCTACTTTTCCCTTCCGATTTTCCCCAAGCGAATAGAGAAATCGACAAAACCCCGAAAATCTCAAACTTGACAATACCCCGTCAAAATACTTTGCGTAAGTCTGTGCGAACCCCTTCGGCAAGTCACGCCAATCGCCCCTCTGCAGTGAAATCATCTTAAAATAAAAGGGAAAATCCTGTAAATTACACCCTTCATGGCACCCCATTATTTTATTTGTAAGAGGCTTTCTCCCCGAACACGATTTGAGTGCATCAAAAGAATTTCTGTATTCTCCTTTATGAGTGAGAAAAATGGGTCCTTATTTGACTAATGAGGTTCTGTGTAGAGCTGGTATTTTGCATGAAGACATTTACCCGGTAACTCTTGCCGCAGTTAGTGATAGCTAATGTTGGACAAGAAATTAGTGTGTTTCCTTCTCGTGCGAAGCCATTTTATAAGAAAACTTCTAAATATAATTTACACAGGTTGAGTTTTTTAAGTGGGCGTGGATGGCCAAATCCGAAACTATGAGGAATAGCGGAAAACACTCAAAGTAGTCACGAAGCCGATTTTGATAAAAACTAAAACAGCATCATAGGATTTTTGGAAAATCAATATTCCTAGCCAGAAATTAAACCCGTTGATTTTGACAAAAAAACACATGCTGTAGTAATACACCACTTGATGGTGTCGCTTATAACGATCGAATTCGGGGAATTGATGGTATATGGGAAGCTTAAGAAAAGGCTCATTTTTAACAAAATACTTTTAAACCTTATGGCGATATATACGCCCCAATGTAAACGCAGTACTGGCCGTGCGCCCGCTCGATGCCAAAATATAAATATTGAACCTCCTTTTGAACAGTTTTGTTTGCAAAATATTATTTAATTTACATATGCTATGTCAATTATGAAGAAATTCCAGCCATCGATTTTTCTGTGTAAAAATATTTTTCAAGTCGCTTTGGAGGAGTATCCAAAAGCTTTGAAAAATATCGTGTTGCTAATTATTTTTTTAAAGCAAAACTATTTGTTATACGAAAAAACCATGTTTAAAAAATAATGTACATGAAACAAATAATAAATATAATTTTTTTTCAAACCTTTTAACCCAGCCGTTACTAAGGAGTATGCTTTAGAAAGTTACCGTTTTACAGCACTAAAGCGCATGTAGGCCTTTAAGTGATGAAATGATGGCAATTATTTTCAATATAACCGAATTCGGCAACTCAAGCATTGTAGTGCATTCAGCATTACTTTTAATAATTTTGAATCCGTTTAGAATATTCTCCAAAGACTTTTTCATGTCATCAATTGCATGATACGAATCTTCGTAGAAATTTCATACAAAAAAATTGTATTTTGTTAAAAATAACCTTTTCCTTAAGTTTTCCGTATGCCACTACTTCCCAGAATTTGATCCTTATTAGCGAGACTATCGAATGGTGTAATAATACAGCATGTGTTTTTTTTTCAAAATCAACGGGTTCGATGTCTGGCTAGGAATATAGATTTTTCAAAAATCCAATGATGCAGTTTTAGTTTTCATCAAAATCGGCCTCATGACTCCTTTGAGTGTTTTCCGCTATTCCTCATAGTTTCGGATTTGGCCATCCACGCCCACTTAAAAAACTCACCTGTATATACACATAATATTATTTCGTTTATATATATTTTTTTTCTGCAGACTGGTGCGAAATGACAATGTGACATATCATAGAAATGTTCCATCGTTTATGAACGTAAAAGAAATAAAAGGATTATGTGAGAATTGTAGCAGGTGGCATTCTGTAGTTTTTGCCTTCCCCCTTGGGTACAAGTCGTGATTTTGTGTATGTACCTGTATTAGATACTATTATATATAGATAGCAGTATTAGAACTATACGCGTCAGGACTATCTTTTATTTGTTCACATTTTACTTTGTAACCTACATACATAGATACTTATAAAAAGCTTTTTTACAAAAAAATACTACCGACTTCCAAATAAGAAAACAACAAAGTGAAAAATAACTTTATTTTTGGAAGTCGGTTTCTTTCGTAGGTATCACTTTTTTTGCGTTACGGACACTGACTTCCAAAATAAAGTTATTTTTCACTTTGTAGTTTTCTTATTTGGAAGTCGGTAGTATTTTTTTGTAAAAAAGCTTTTTAATTTTTCACTTTTTAGTTATACCTACCTAATAGGCAAGTTGTTTAGTAAGTTACCTTAACGCCAGAATAGATTAGCCGAATATCATGAAACTTGAACATAAAGGGTAAAATTAGAGATCTGCGTACCCCTCAACATCGTACTGGCGTGATTTTATGTTATGAAATGGTATAAAAAATAAACAGACATGCGATTGCAGCAATCCCGAGAGATTTCCCGTTATTTATTGAAGAGTTCTGTTGTATATCTTCGAAGCTCTTCACCAAATTAAAATGAGACCAATTTCTAACCGGAGTTCCGTAAAAAGCAACCCGTGGATTTTTCCTTTCATTAGCTTTGAAACAGCATTGTGACACAGAAACTGAAATAATTTTACATAATATAACGTAGGCTTTCAATATAAATATACGTGACTGAAAAAATCATTTAACGAAATTACTTGTTTTATCCTTTACTAGCTTCTGCCCGCGGCTTCGGTCCCGTGGCCAATGATATATGAGCCATATATTTTTCCGGGATAAAAAAAATGTGATATTCAGTTATAAATAGCTTAAAGTGAGAAGAATTTTTGTAATCAGAGACTCTACACAAGTGTCATTCGATGTCAACCGTGGCTATGGTTGATATGCCAAAATATAAGTGATTAAACACGTAACTTTTCGATAGCGCTTGACAATCTTTTTTTTATATATATTGTATAGGCTCGCGCTTGACCACTATCTCAACTGCGATGATGTGGTCGAAGGTGAAACACGCTCGCCTAGAAATAAACTATTCACTCTTGACTTGAAAGACTCTTAGATTGTACCAGTTGGGAAACACAGACTCAGGTAGGGAATGCCACTCCTTAGCTGTACGCATAATAAAAGTGTTTCCAAAACGTTTTGTGCGTATGGGTGGGATGTCCAGCATAATTATACCGATGGCGCATCGCCAGACGTCTGGTAGTCCGATGATGAAACGGGCTGGGTGGAATTAGACCGTAGTAATTCCTATACAATTCTGATATTTGTCCAACCGCTATCGCGATGCTTTCGTTTATAGAATGTCAGTTGTTTATAGCCTCACAAGTCATATACTCACTCACTCTTACGCTCACTCAAAATAACAATGCTCTAAGAGCTTACCCCCTGCAGCCGTATTGCGTAAGTGAATACGGCAACGCAAAGAGTTTGACCGCTATCCAATCGACCAATCACATGCGAGATGAATGACGCGATGCGGATTTCCGTCTGTGTGATTGGTCGATTTGCTCGATTGGATAGCGGTCAAACTCTTTGCGTTGAAGTATTCACTTACGCAATATGGCTGCTGATCACAACTTCCACAGATAACCTTTTACAAAATAACAAACAATTTCACTTTTTCATAATATTCGTTTCGATCACGTATTCTATTTAGTCATTAGCTTTGTTTTTTCTACATACCCAAATTAGGCACCACATTTACCTTTAGGGCTGTAATTCTATCAATTTCGCAAAACCTCGGTATATGTTCGTTATTGGAACACAGTTGATAACGTATTCAGAACGGGTAATGGCCTGATTACCCTTGATGAGGGATGGGGTAATTCGGTTACATTCTCATCTCAGGTAACCCCTTTTGTATACGTGTTGGGCTAAATAAGCAATGTATCTAGTTAGGTGTATTTATTTCCGGGATAATATTGGTTATTTTGGTCATGAATATGGCTGAGCTAAGAACTTTTGCTTTTTGGGCAGTTGGTGATTACCCATCTTAGGAAGTTGCGATCTTTGGCGAGAGATCCTCAGATCTTACCATTTCATCGAGGCTTTGAGAACCTTACCACTGACTGGGACACGCGTTGCTGTGGTTGACCTGAAAGAATTTAAGCAGACTCGGCACTCAGGTCGGTTGCAGTAAAGACAATCTTCACAGATCGGGGTCCTCGATTGGTTCCGATCTTCAATTTTTATGCGGCGTCTCTCTGCAGACCATAGATCACTATTCATCGTAGGCCGCATGCCCTGTATATTTGTGGACCTTATGACTGCTTCAGCAAATAGTTTAACCCTAGACTACTAGAGTACTACTAGAGTACTAGAGTACTGGAACATACAAAAAAAACATATTTTAGTACTCTTTTGACAAGGATAAGCTAAAAAGAAGAAGTATATAAATAATTTATTAATTTAGGCAAAGATGCGTTGTAACTAATTGGAAGTAACTAAAACAACCACACTAACAACTAACACGTCTTTTTACTGGGTATCAAGTATTCAGAACTACAGAAAATCTCGTGTTAAATTCTTCTCAAGTTGTTTTTGATATATTCTCCTTAAGGGCCTACATGCGCTTTAGTGCCGTAAAAAGGTAACTTTCTAAAGGATAGTCCTTAGTAACGGCTATAATAAAAGATTTGGAAAAAAATGTATGTTTATTATTGGTTCATGTACATTATTTTTTAAACATGGTTTTTTCGTATAACAAATAGTTTTGCTTTAAAAAAATAAATACCAACACAATATTTTTCGCAACTTTTGGACACTGCTCCAAAACGACTTGGATGTTTAAAAATATTTTACACAAAGAAATTGATGGCTGGAGTTTCTTCATAACTGACGTAGCATATGTTAATAAATATGTAAAACAAATATTTTTTTGCAAACAAAACTGTTCAAAAGGAGGTTCAATATTGATATTTTGGCATCGACCGGGCGCACGGCCAGTACTGTGTTTACATTGGGGCGTATATATCACCTTAAACTCAAGCAGATATGACACCAAAGCGTTTAAGGTATTCCCTTAGTCAAGGCTCAAGATCTTCTGACATACTCAATCCATTTCAATCAAAACAAACACTCAATTATATCAAAAAGAAACAGTTCCACGCATTTCTGTCGATTCATTCGTGCCCCTAAGCCAGGTATTTCCCTAATCGCATAACATGTACCCTCCGAAAGCAATCCGAATCACGCATTCCCTTTACCCGTATGTAACCCTAGTATCTGCTACCTTAATATTGTCCCCCAACCCCTTTGAATATTAACTATGTGTATCTCTATTTAGTGGTAACTAAATAATTCAGGGCTATGTATATTGACCGTCGGCATACCAAATGCATTGTCAACCAAAATGAGGAGGTCTTCCTCGCCCTTCTTGCTAAAGGGACATTACTTCTTTATAGGGTGTTGGGACGTTATTTTAAGGTGTTTAGTTAGAACGGTCGATGTATAATTAATTTGATGTGAGATTTAATGTTGACAACGCTTTGTGATTTAGTGTCTTGATTCAAACACATATACTTGTATAGCTTGGTGACTTTCGTTGTTGTTTTAGTTGGGTAGATTACTCAGCTAAACTTTGACTCTATCTCATTTAGCATTGGGTGCCAATCGCCGTGTTAATTAAGCGCTGGAAAATCCAAAACCTTCTTCTACTGATGACAAAATCTGTCGGGAGCTGAAATCAACTATGAAAAAGACGAAAAACGACATAAAAATGGACTTTTAAGGGAACTCATATGCCAAAAGCTGTCAGAAAACTTCTTTCTCTCCTAATATGTGGTCATGAAAAACCCCCAATAAAATTGATAGTTATGCCTTGTTAAGCTATGATTTGGTTAAGTCGAGTTGGTGTAAATGACACAGGGCGGGTTTCTGAATTGAGTATCCGTCAAAGCCTTAAATGCCAAATATTGGCAGGTTTTCAGGCTCAATTTGACAAATAAGCAACTTCGAACTCTTAAATCAGAAATCAGGGTTTAGAATATGGAGTTAGGAGTAATAGTTATAAAGGGTTTAAATTTAAAGTAAATGAATATTCGAAATCCCAGACCATCAATAATCAGATTAAATCAAAACTGCTATGAAGGATGATCCCATTCCAAAAAATACGCTGACATAGAACCTCCAAAAATTTGATGAACCGCCAAAACCTTTAATGAATCAAACTTAAAGCCCGATAGTGCAACTTTCAATGCTTAATTCTAGTACTCTAATAGTCTTCTACTGTGGGTCTGCTAAGTGAGGGGGGGTTAAAGCGTGAATAATGTGACATAATCGAGTTGAGCTTACGTCGTGCCGTCAATGCTCCCTGATTGAGTTCATAACGACATTACCGTCAGACACTGATGAACTTTGCTGCTTTGAGTAGGCAAGGGATAAGAGAAAGCGGAGTGGCGAAAGGAGTACGATTCGGTACTTATTTACCTAACTAGCTTCTGCCAGCGGCTTTGCCCGCGTTAATGTCGAAAATTATCCTACGGGATCATATTCCCGGGATAAAAAGTATACCATGTGCTATTCCTGTCTCTGTGCCAAATTTCATCAAAATTAGTCTAGCCGTTTCAATTTGGAGAAGTAAAAAACATACACACACTCACAAACTTTCGCCTTTATAATATTATTGTGCTGTGATACAGCTGCAGAGAAGTAGAAACTTTAGAGAAAACGACATTCTACCAGCGATAACGATTATTGGAACGTCAAAATGTGTTGGCCTCGTGGTATTTCGATAGCGCTTGTGATCGCTTCTTCTTGCGTGTCGATTAACTCAAATTTTCCATACGACCGTCTTAGTCTTAGAATGATTGACCATTCAGATTTTGTCCGACCAGTATGTAGCTACTCGGACAGCTCAGTCATTTGCTTCGTTCAAATCCTGAAAGATGCAGGTGGTCGGGCATGAAGATAGACAAGGAGCCATATTCTGCGAAGGGGCTCCACTCTGGCACTGTGTTTTGGACGGGTCTAATTACTCCATCTGAACAGGTTGTTTCTGCAGTGGGTACATCATCACAGAAGGGATCTTTCTTTTCTTTATTTCTATGTTGACTTCTCCAGCTTGAATGAATCGATACCAAACTGGGTATGCGAAATTCCCAACAAAAAAGGCAAACAAAGGCCTGATGTGCAGATAACTTGTGTCGATGCTGACCAGCTAGTGGCGTAGATGTTAGGCGGCAAAGGACATTATTCCTGGTCCCGAATTTTTTGTTTAGTTTTTAAGCAGTGGAATCTATACGTCAGGGATTTATCCTAGGTGATACCCAGGTAGCGGGGTTGAGCGCAGTGATCTATGGCAAAGCCTTCTCACGGGATCTTAAGAGTTCTTATTTGATATGGAAAGCACAGGATTGGGGTTTAGCTGGATTTGGCCTTAGAGCATTTTCATCATAGAACTTTCCGATTGATTCAAAAGCTTCCGTGAGTATTTTTTCAGCCTCTTCGAAAATGGGTATCATGGCGTCTAAAGCAAGGTCGTCTGCTAATAGAAAGCGATGCGTCAATGAAGAGCTAGGCTGGTCGTTCGTGTAAATATTGAAAAGGACCAAAGCCAGCACATCGCCTTGAGGGAGCCCGTTTTTTTAGCAACGCCACCTACTTTTGGTGTTTTCAAGATGTACTTGGGAGCGACGGTTATTCTGGATAGCACTGAGAATTTGGACTTAACCTGTATCTTTTATTAGTTCGCTGCCTTATAATAGCTGTTGTTTAATGTTATCTGTGTCATAGGCTGCTGAAAGATTTACGAAAACAATAACTGAGACATTGTTCGCCTCAAACCCACCTTCGATGGATTGCGTCAGTTTGAGGGTCTGTTTGGTGCACGACTTTCCTGGCCTAAAGCCAGCTCGCTCAGGTATAAGTTGAAGTTCGATTACATTGTAATCGCTGACAGAGTGAATTTTACATCGGAAATATACACAGGTTCTGTGGCAACGGTACGGGAGTGAAGCCGTGGGAAAAAATTAAATTGTCATAAACGGGTACAATCCCAAAACGCTACAATCCTCTCTTTTACACCTTACCCCATTAGGCACTACGTTGAAACGACACCGTCTGGAAAGTACGGACAAAGGTGAATTTGTTAGCCAGGATCGAGGCGCTACAATCATTCTATTATTGGAACTTTAAATGCTCAAACGCTATTAACATACACTAATTGCACCTTGTGTCTTGGGGAGACCGTTTTAGATGGGGAAAATTTTGTGATCTGAGACAGTGCTGGGACTGCTGGGAAGATGGGGTAGGAAATTATGCAACCAAAGCCCAGTTTAAGTCGTAGTTAACTCAATCAATGGTTAAATTTACCTTAACCAATGGTTTAAAATTTCGGTAAAACGCGCTTATTCGTCATTTGTACTTTAAAAAAATGGTCAAATAATTAATCCTCCTATTTATTTCTCAATTATTTTAGCTTGCAACTGACGAAAAATGGTGTTTTAGCGACATTTGTAACTATTAGTTAGCATATTTAACTACGGATAAAAAACTGGGCCGAAAACGTCTTTAGATGTATACTCTAAACTTTCTGATATAAAGAGGTAAAGTATTCGTTGTTTGTTTGTTGAATGTTACCTCCAAAACTACTATTCTGACTACCAACATTCTTTCATTGGTAGGAAGATGTAAATAAATAAATTAGCTGATAGTTGGTGACGTGTGCTTTTCTTTTTCGTCAGTACACTCTTGGCAGAGCGGTCTTGGTTATCATGATGCAATAAGATTTCGAACTTCCATTAAACGTATGTTAGTCGCAAGATAGATTTTAGTAACCAACGGTTCTAAAGCAAATCGCTTTGGGGTTTTACTTTGGATGCTTGTGCAAGTGTAAGGCAATATTTTTAGAATGTAAGTGTGTTCGTTGCTCCTGAAAAAATATTTATTCCTATCATAGCATAATATTATAACAGTTAATCTACTAAAAGACCCGCAATGCCATCTAACCATAAAAAAACCAATCCTCAGGTTATCGCAGAAAACGGTACAAATTCACATCTGTTCTTGTAATGCAATATGGAGAGGGGCGTTTATTTTATTTTATGGCTCCAAATCTCCTTAGGAAGGCTCTCGTCCCGTATCAACTGGAGGCGTTTTAGTATCGTTGGTATAGTGTTATTGTTACTATCCTATTGTGTTTGTTTCAAATGTGTTTAGGAGTAATGGGGCTTTTGATAGACTTATTGTGTTGGTGGGCTTGTGCCCGAATAATTCGATACTTTTACTTCTTTCCACCGTGCCTTGGAAAGCACGTTAGGCCGTTGGTCCCGTAGTACAGTCTTGACAGTTTTTAAGGATAGATCTGACACCAGTCTTTTCTTTAAGGGTATAGAGCTACCCAGTTACTGGGTTGTGGAGATCAGTTAGTAAAAACCAATAATGAAAAGTTGCAAATAGTACAAAATAAGTTAATAAATAAACTTCTCCATTATGACTACTGTACACAAACACAAAAAATATACAATGGAATTTAGTTAATGGTTATGTCACAGACATACACTTTTATAATATTTGCAACTTAATAAGAAAAATACTTATTTAAATTAGTTAATAATTTCTCATGTAAGTAAGTGAGTCATTTCTTAATTATTTATTTATATATATAAAAGCGAAAGGTCACTCACTCACCACGAAATATCGCAAACCGCTTCTCGTATAAACATGAAATTTGGCAGGGAGGTTCCTCAAGTGACGTAAGTGCGCACTAAGAAAAGATTTTTGGAAATTCCACCCCTAAGGGGGTAAAAGGGGGGTTGAAAGTTTGTATGAAATTTCTACAGTTTGTAAATTGGACTCTTGAAATTTTACATTTACGCTCTTGATTGATAAAAAGTACACCTAAGGTGAAAAGGAGGGTTGAAAATTTTATTGAAATTTCTACGTTTTTAAGTGTGATACGTGAGATTAAAGATTAACGCTTTTGGTTGATAAAAAGAATTCATGTATTTATCGGTTTTTAAAATTCTACCTCTAAGGAGGTGAAAAGGTGGCAATTTGTTGGGCTTATTTATTTGAAACTTGGCATAAATACTAACCTAAGTAAGTAGAAAAGGTTTCGTTATTAGTTTTTCAAAACTACTCCTAAAAGAAGATTTAAAGATTTTTGAAGAATTTTACTTTTTATGATGCAGGAGAGCGCTAAGAAGGGATTTTTCGAAATTCATCCTTATATGATAAAATACGGATCACGCGAACGAAGTCGCGGGAAAAGTGCATCTCAAACCTCAGTTAGGCATACGCTCCAGGTAAAACATTGGTACTCAGCTGTATCCGGTTACACTAGAAGCCGACCCCAACATAGTTGGGTTTTACCCCAAGTCTAGGCAGGAATTGTAAAAGCTGAAAAAGCACAATATTCCAAATGAAAATTAGGTTTTTGTCCGAATCAAAAACAACTAACAAAAAATATTTCTAAACAAATTCCAATCAAATCTGCAATATTTTCACAAACATTTAACACGGTTATCAAAACAGAATTAAATCCTGTGAGTTAAACAAAGAGAATTTAAATAGCAAAATTGATTAACCTGTGCAGAACAAATAAATTGAACGCGAACAATATTTGGACGGCAATATTTTCGTGTTTTAACTATGCAATTTTTATGGCCTGTCCACGACCGGTTCTGATAGACGATTTATGACACTATTATTGCAAAATTTTGTATCAAAGTTTTGTGTGTGTGCGGCTGTTTGTTTGTAGGTACTTGCAAGCATTATTCCCGATTAATAAGTATAACTCAAAATTTACTATATTCTAAGTCCTTTTGAAGAAAACTTCTTCCACTCTAATCGACTCCGTTACCATGACAACGGATGAATACCCTCGACTAGATGCTAGAGATGGGCGTTTTCGGTTTTTAGCGCAAAACAGTTAAGTAAACGAAATACAGTTTTCATATCGATATCAAAATACGCTTGACGAGGTCGGTCCGTGGATGGGTGACCATTTCAACATACCGAGTTTCCTCCGTGCCTCGGAAAGCACGTTAAGCCGTTGGTCCCGGCTGTCATTTGAAGATCTTTGACAGTCGTTACGGGTAGTCAGAAGCCTGATATCTGACACCAGTCTTACCAAGGGGTATCATGTTACCCAGTTACTGGGTTGTGGAGGTCAGATAGGCAGTCGCTCTATGTAAAAACTGGTACTCAGCTGAATCCGGTAAGACTGGAAGCCGACCCCAACAATAATTGGGAAAAAGGCTAGGCAGATGATGATATCGATATCAAAATAACCTGTTTTCAGATATCAATATCAGTAGTACAGTTAGCAAAAGTTAACATGTTATTTAGATGAGCAAACTAACAACGAACGCGAATTAAAGCAAATGCAAACACTTTTACAGTTATAGACAAATGGTAGCTGTATTGCAGAGTTAGTTTTGGTAACAGGTTTATGCTTTCTATGCCATTCTTATATTTACGGGATAGAACTCAAAATCGGTTGAACGGACTGTAAAAAGGGGTTGTAAATATTTCTAATGTTATTTCAAATGGAGCCCAGTATTTGCTGCAACTCTATTAAACCAATCAAAGAATTCATGATACTTAGAAAGACAGGTAGCGCATTTGGTTCATAATCGTTTGTGAAGTTTGCGTTTTGTTCGTAGTTCGTACCTACCTTTTCGCATTGTTACGGTTTTAAGTATTGACTTATTCGTTCTCGCATGAAAATATAGGTTTTGATTAGATACAGTTTTTGTGATATCGGTTATTTTGATATAGATATTGATATGATGTGATATCTTACACATATCCGATATAAGTTACGTTTTGATATATCGGACTCATCCCTATTACATGCTATAACTGATAATGCTGAATGAAAAGCTGTAAAGACTGATAGAATCGGTGGAAGAAGTTAAGCTTAACTCAGGGTTAGTTTCTACAGGAGCTTAAATTGATAATTGTGTATGACAAACAGTCAATTTGACCTCGTGTTCGCAACTAAGCCTAAGTTAAGTTTTTCGTGCGAGATAAAGGTAGAATCGAGTAATTAATCAACTCGTCTCAGAAGCGAATTATCACTTACAAAACGTTCAAATTCAAGGACTAATTCTCATCTTGGTAAAAGTCAGTATATAAAAGTTGCCGAAATAAGTTTTTTTTTGACAGATCGAGTCTGAGATAGGAATGGATACCTACCTACGTCACTTAATGATATCTGTATTTTTCATCTGTAAATATTATGCATTTCTTGTGTTGGTTCTGTAAGAGATTTACATTGGCTGCGATCCCTTAAAAGAATAGAATAGAAATACATTTATTCGAGACAGACACAACACAACCGCAACATGCATGGAGTAAAAGACAGTAATGACGTGCGCGCGCCGCGCTGAAGTTAAAAATGTAATTCGTATTTAAAATGTTCTGATTGCCAGCTCTTTTAGGCGCCTGAAGGCGATAGGCGCGTGTGATTTGATCATTTTCAATTACAAACACCTAATAATACGAAATAATAGAAATAAACCTAAATACAATATAAATAAAGCGTATTATTTACGTTCAAAGTTACCACAGTACCAACACCAAAAATACTTAATTTTGAGATAACGTCGTCAGCAATTTCAGAGTCCCGCCAACGGCATCAAATTTATTCAAAATCAAATTATTTCCACCTGCACAGAACCAGGGTGAATCTCTAGTATTCCATGAAAATAGGTTATGAACCGTTTCAATATTCATAGAATTTAAAAGTAATATGCAGATTATGGTAATACAAAGCTTTTGGCGCGATCGATGCTTTAAATTTACACATTACAATTTTGACGCCACTTTCAATCAGTTTTATGAACGTTGATAACTCATACCATCACGCCTGTATTTCTGGATTTGGCGATATTTGGCTTTAGGACCCACATGTTTCCAGTCTATTTTCATAATTTAAGGCGATATATACGCCCCAATGTAAGCGCAGTACTGGCCGTGCGCCCGCTCGATTCCAAAATATCAATATTGAACCTCCTTTTGAACAGTTTTGTTTGCAAAATCTTATTTGATTTATATATGCTATGTCAGTTATAAAGAAATTCCAGCCGTCAATTTTTCTGTGTAAAAATATACCGCCAAACCAAGCGCCGCCACATCGACCGGCCTTTTCTCGCATCTAGTGGACTCTCGTGACCATTTTTACATTTCTCCAGTTCTGTTTAAGTTTCTTGTAATCATCATTTCAGCTTAAAGTCGTCCACTGCTGGACATAGGCTCCCCTCCAAGCGTTGCCATACTGATCGGTCCTGAGCGTCTCGCATCACCGGATTCCCGCGGATGTCTACTATTACCATCAACCGGCAAAAATCGGAACATCTTATGTGATATTTTGACTATACTCTTATACTTCGTTGTAGTTTTTCACGACACCGCATCGCGACACGACGACATCGCCACATGCATCAACGCGACGTATCGTACTGTGTGTTCGTGTTTTGGTCTTTTGGCGCTGTCAAACTTGCCGTTACTGAAAACGATCATAAATATTATTCCTCCTAACCAATTATTGCGATAGCGCCTAATCTCATCTGAGACTACCCATGGGATCGCATCAACTTTGAAACTCCGAGCTGCCACAGAGGAATTCATCATTGAAAAACCCAATTACACTTCTGCCCAACTTGGGAATCGAACCCCACACTTAGCAGTCGCGAGAATATAGCACGCGGCGGCACCTAGTTAAGTTCATCTGACAATATCTTAACGGCGCGGGTGCGGCCGCAATTAATTTCAGTTGGGCTTGCGGTCTCCTCCAGACGTGGTTACGTTGCTGGGTTCCACTTGAGACCTTTGGTTCTAGACAAATTGACATCCTATCAGCCTTAACGAATGTTGAAAAGTCAAAAATCTATGGGATGGCCATTCTTTATTTGTCAAAACTGCAGGAAGTCAATTCCAAATATTTTGCAATTTCGACAATTGAATAGAATAGAATATACTCTATTGTACACCATAAAAGTTATACAAATAACAATCGCACAACAACGACAGTCGCTATCATCGATACAATTTGATTTTGTCTAAAGCGCTTTGACGGGATGTGTTCGGCTTTGGGGACTTTTGGGGTGAATTCGATCAGGTACAAGAATTATCCAAAGAAATTTCCTGATGTCTTCCCAGCGCTTTGAGTGTATTAACTAATAATCAAACTAAGTTCGATAAAAACTGGAAAGATTTCATACCCTCAGAGATTAGCAGGTTAAAAAACAATTTACGTTTAGTTAGACGGTAACTGACAGAATATATTTAGATGAAATTAATGTTTTATTATTACATCCTATGAAGCGCTGTTGAAAATCCATAGGATTCGAGAAAATCCAGACCGACTTTATTTTTTCAACGCCCTTATTAAGGATGTTAACTGTAAATTTGTTTTTTGTCCGTCAGTTAGATTAATAAAACATATTGGACACGTATTTTTTCTTTTGATACGTAAACATAAAGTAACGACGATATAATGTGTTGAAATATCGTGTGACGTCACGACGTTAGTACACTTTTTAGTGACATAGTGACGTCACAAGCCCCCACTCCATAACTATAATGCGCTTTATCTTTGTATTTTTTTGGGTTCCGTGCCCAAAGGGTAAAAAAGGGGAAGACTCCACTGTCCGTCTGTCTGTCTGTCACCAGGCTGTATCTCATGAACCGTGATAGCTAGATAGTTGAAGTTTTCACAGATGATTTATATCTGTTGCCGCTATAACAACAAATACTAAAAAAAGAATAACATAAATATTTAAGTGGGGCTCCCATACAACAAACGTGTTTTATTTGCAGTTTTTTGCAATAATGATACGGAACCATTCGTGCGCGAGTCCGACTCTCAATTGGCCGATATTTTATATTGATTATGTAAAGCAAAAAAATACGTGTCCAATATTATTTGATAATCCCACTGACGGTCTAAATATAATTATAATTTTTATACGCAGGAAACATCCCTCTTCGTCATATAATTTACATTGTTATTCTACACTATACGGTAGCTATAAATCTTTTTTTTATAATTCTAAACAGGTAACACCCAAAAGCCTAGTACGCAACAAACTCCTAACACAGAGACACAAATGTGTAGGGCCGATACAAATGGCGAATCGACCGCAGCGATCAATTATAAAACGGAATTGTTCCGAATCGCACGCGCAACACCCGCTTTTGTGCCGTTATGTATTGGAGCCGATAATTTAAATTTTAGTTGGGGCTGTGTTATAGATATTGGGTGTAGCTACGTTATGGAGGTTTTGTTTTGAGAGCGTTATTGTTAAGGTAAAATATGATTTGTTTCATTTTCAGCGTTGAAAGGCTACCTTCAAGGTGGACCGATTACCTGATGAAGGCCACATTAATCTCCTGCATACGAGAAGCACAAGACCGGTCAGTTTGTAAACTTCTTAGCCGCCCTGAAGTTGGCTTCAATGGCTTCGCATTAATAAATCTCATACAAAAACGGCATCAGGCCCAGACATTTGGCAAGAGCTTAACGCTTGGACCTGTGTCCAGAACGGAACGTACTTATTGGTGATTAGTTTTATGTTTTATTTTTACTATTCACCGTGATGAAAAGGCTTTTATCTACACTCACAACGTAATGTTCCAAATATGAATTCAAAAAATATTGTATAAACACGTACTTTACAAAGGTAAAATAAAAAAAACGTGTGCAACATTTTCCTTCGATTTTCAAAAAACTGCATCATAAAATAACTTTTTAATTTTAATAGCACACTTTTATTTATTTATTGTCGAAAAGTAGTGTCATTTCTATGGAGGCGCGCGCTGATGAGAATTTAAATTGCCCGCCATACCACATATTTTTTCCGTTTCCACTTTTTGTTTTATTTTAAATGTATGAGTGAAGATAAAATAGTGTATGCAACGGCATATAATTAGGTATTACAACCTACGCTCGTGTTTTAATAACCCCTATTATATGACCATTGCATAAACTACTATTATAGGTCACTGGTGCTAGCAATTTTGATAAGGAGCTACAATGTCACGTTTTCCAGACAAAGTAATTTTTTGGCAGCCAAAGTAACTGACAAAACGGCAAAAAGTTTGGGATTGACTATGCGGTATTTCGGCAATCATGACAAACCCAACCATTTTTGCCATTTCAATAATATTAAGTTAAACAGCACAAAATATTGCTGTTGCATTGGCAGCCAAATTACTGTTACTTTGAAGATGTATGACTCCCGCAAATAGTCCCTCTCTGTGGGATCCTTTGAAGGGTACTCGTATGTTATGATACAAATAAGTTTAATTAAAACTTGAATATATCTAAGAATTATATTCACATCAGCGATTCTCACTGCTTACTAAAGTATTTACAAACACAAGTTTCTACTAAAAACTTGAGAGACATAATCTCCTTAAAGTTCGCCCCTTAATAACACAGAAGATGTAATTATATTCGTATAATTAATTAAGATGCGAACAGGTGCTCGAATAAGTTTGGTTCCCGCGATGCTTAGGTGGGGAGCAGACGGGCAACTTTTTGTTAGCAAGTAGACGACTGCTCAAATGGTTTAAAAATTCCATAATTTCTGACTCACCGTGGTACTCAGATAGTGATTAATTTTGTAACATCATTCTGCTGCCTTGACTTCAATCAACCAAAGAGTGACCATATTTTTTCCTTGTTTTATTCAAAACTAAAAATCTTCGTTAAAAAATTGGTGCCGTTAAATAATTTAATAGTTTAAAAAACTAAAATGTTCAAACACAAACGACAACGTTTTGCACAAAGAACAAAGTCTCATGAAAGTGACTAACGTACTAGATGTATTTATATGAACTCTGACACCCAAAGAAGATTTAACTTGTGTTAAGGTACCAGCATTTTTACATTAAAATTGAATGTAATCAAATTGCCATTTTACTTAGTAGCTATGAAACTTTTATATCGACCACCTAACCACGATAAGTTGCCCGACAGTTCCCCAACTTAAGTGCCTGCAAGATCTTCAACCCTGTGAATGGAGATTTGCAAGTCTTATGTCGTGTTTCGGCAGTCTGGGGGGATAAGTTCTGAGTATTCTTAGGGCTAAGTCTAGTTAGCATGGTGGGAAGAGAAGGGAAAGTGAGGATCGGAAATTGTTGATAGTATTTCACCGTGGTTCTACAAGTCTACATATAAGTAAATAGGAAACGTGTTTGTTATTTAATCTACGAGTATACATATATGTTTATATAACATCACGCCTGTATTTTTGAAGATTTAGGCATAAGTGTAGCTTTAATATATATGGGAGGTACATAAGCATACATGTTTAAATCCCATTTTTTACAGGCAGTCAATGCTATCAGTCAGGCAAATTGACTCCGGATAGCTATTTGCTGCAGAGTAACCAAAGATAGAAACACCCAATAACGCTTTGCCTATCCCGAGAAGCGAAACCCAAAGCCTTATGCTCTGTAATAGCGCTTCTAACCACTAGACCAACAAGGCGGTTATTAGATATATTCTATTAACTAACTGACCCCCGCGGTTTCCCCCCCGTAAACTGGCTACATCCTACCTGCCAACTTCCTACCTATCCTACCTACCCTACCTACCCTACCTACCCTACCTACCCTACCTTCCTAACAATTTGTTAAACTATTTATTTGAATAAGGATGAATACTACAAAACGAATGTAAACAACTTTTGTTTCTACTCGCGGCGGCGTTCTAATTAAAATTTAGAACATAAAAGCTGCTATTGTGACTTAACTATGATAAATAGATGTATTCTCTCACAGACTTTTTTGTAGGTAATAATTAGTATTTTAATCATGTAATATTGGTATTTTTTTTTTAATTGTATTTTTTGTATCATCAATAGTTTTCTCAGCGCACGCCAAAGAATGAATTTTATAGGCAATGTTTTGATACTTTGGGTTACATTATTGCATTCTTCATGAGGATCTCTATTTGTTTTTTAATAAATTATAACCTATGTTACTCACGAATAATGTAACTTTTTTACTGGTGAAATAATTTTCAAAATCGGTTCAGTAGATCCAGATATAACCCCTTACAACGTCACAAACTCACAAACTTTACCTCTTTATAATATTAGCATAGATATAACGAGTTTCAATAAACCTGTTCAGCAGACTTGAACTAGACGGCCAATTTTTTTTTTTTACTATCTATTTTCGGTAGAAAACTTAATAATCAGAAGTCCCTCAGGAGTCAGTGCTCTCGGCAACATTATTCTTGCTGCACATTAATGATCTGCTAATACCCGGAACCTTTGGGTACGCAGATGACAGCACTGTTGCTGAGAGATACGATTACGGCGCACGGGCTAATGGGCCTAAGATTCGGTCTCTCCGGGAGGCTATGGTTGAACGCTTGAACCTGTACTTGTAGGCGGTCTCCGAATGAGGTGATGCCAATCTGGTCAGTTTCAATGCTGCTAAGACCCACGCGTGTCTTTTTTACGCTAAATAGAGCCAATTCCACCCGCTCCATCTTTCCGTGGTGTAACGGTGCCGTTAACGGACCATCTCAAACTTCTTAGTGTTACGTTGACATCGACCCTCAACTTCGGTCCGTTCATTGAAGCGAAAGCTCAGATAGCTGCAAAAAAGTCGAGGATTCTTGTAAAGGTGAGACGGTACTTCACGCCTGAACAGCTGCTCAACTTGTATAAAGTGCAAGTTCGGTCATGCATGGCGTACTGCTCTCACCTCTGGGATGGATCTGCCAGATACCAGCTTGATGTACTTGAGGCGATTGACAGACGGGCCAAAAGACTTATTGGCAACGATGCTCTGGTCGCGTCAAAGCTCCAGAGCCTCGAACATCGACGCCGAGTTGCCAGCCTGTCGGTTTTTTATCGGTTACATTTCGGGGAATGTGCGACGGAACTGCACAATTTGAATCCGCCTAGCCCTTTCCATCATCGGACTACAAGACGTACGACCATGCGCCATCGGTACATGATAGACATCCGTCCCATACGCACAAAGCAATTTGCTAATACTTTCATTGTGCGCACAGCTAAGGAGTGGAACTCCCTTCCGGAGTCTTCGCTCCCTGATAGCTACAGGGCTTTGCTTCACCGTAGACCACATCATCGCTTAACATCAGGAGGGATAGTGGTCAAACGCAAGCCTAGAGATTATAAAAAAAAAGTTAGCACAAAAAAATCTACTATCCGATGCAGTCATGTTCCTAACAATAATATCTTCAAAATACATCAGAATATTGCACAGGTTATCCTCGCTATATTGAAATCAGGAAATAGGAAAATATTATAAAAGTTTCAAGCTTAAAGTCCTGTGGATGCGAAACGCTCAGAACGTCAGTGTGGCGACGCTTTGGTGAGGCCTATGTCCAGTAGACGTCTTTTGGCTGATATGATGACGAAGCATAAAGTAAATATTTATGTAAAAACATGATTTTGGTTTCGGTTTCTAAGTTTTTAAACCATCGATAATACGTTATATTTAGATAAAGATGATTGATTTTTTGAATATTGTCAATGGCACGCCATCTTAAAACTACAATAACACCTGTCAAATAGAAGATTAACAAAACTATGATAAGTGACGGACCATGACCGACCGACCGACCGTGACCATGACCGTGACCCATCATTGACTAAGTCAATGATGGGTCACTCATCATTGACTATGTCAATGATGGGTCATTTTGGGTAATTGAATTAATAGGCTTATGCTCCAGATAGTGATAACCCGACATCCTTTATTTAAACAATAGAAGACATCCATCTCAAAGATAATCAATCTACCTAGCCATTTCCCAACTCTACTGAGGTCAGCTAACCCAATGCAGCTTCATTTTAGTAATGTACAGTTAAGGGTCAAAAGTGCAGTCACCCTGTACCAAAACAGCTGCGGCTATTTTTTTTTAAGCAGAAGCATTTCAACTTTTCACCATTACTAGCTATAATCTATTATTTAATTTCTATATAACATATTAAATCAGTCGTGGATAATTTAACATCTTCTACAAAAATTAGCTATTTGTGTTTCGGGGGAGTAAGACTGTACTTTTGACCCTTGACTGTACATACCAACCCATTTTAAACATAAGGTCAATAAATACCCTCACCATTCCCTGAAGCATTTAAAACGGGTATGACTTAAAACTCTGAAGACGGGCCGTCATAATTTTGTGTAAAAGCCTCCTCCAGTTCGCGCCAATGAATCCTCGGTGACAGCGTAATGAGAGGAGTACGAAGGAAGGAATGTAAGGTGCTAATGTTTATCTTTATTCTGTTAGAATTGGGAAGGGATTGAAATGAAAAAAAATTTACTCTGTGCTTTGCTACACTTAACCTTCCAGAAGAAAATATGTATATCACTGACAGTGCAAATCGTATCAAATTGTGCTAAGTATTTAAAAAGAAAATAACCACACATACAAAAACGCAAACTTTAGTTTATACATAGTGACTTGATACTCTGTCAGGCTATGTGTGGTCAAGAACAATCAATTGATGCTTCAGTTTTTGTTTTCAATCGGCTCGAATATTAATTTAGCTCTACAAAATGTAACCCTAAATGTACCATCCTTACTAATATTATAAATGTGAATGTAAGTTTGTTTGTTACGCTTTCACGCAAAAACTACTGAACCGATCATCATGAAACTTTGTACATATATTCTTGGAGGTATTAGAAGTAACATAGTATACTTAATATTAAAAAAAAAATGGCTTCACTGCGAGCGAAGCCGCGGGTAAAAACTAGTAGTACATAAGTATTTGATGCTTCTTTTAGCAACGGGATCAGCATTTCTTTCCTGCTTCTCCGTTAATCCAAATATATTAAGAGTACCTGCATCATGGTTTCCATAATTAGTCATTGCCAACCAGGGACTACAGACATTTTAACATAACTTGACTCTAAAGAGTTGTTGGTAGTAGAGGTTTTTGACATAATAGACAAAGTGACACACTATCACCTACATATAATGGTTGTTAAGTTCAAAGTCTCATACATTTTGAACTTTTGTCAATCGTTTTTACTGATAGAATATTTCTACTTTTGTCCCTCTCCAGGGCCCTTTGAAGCACTTTGTTTCTACTTTCGAAACAGAATCTCAAAAACAATGTGATGCATCATCTACGGTATGATCTAGTTGCTAGGATACCTGGATTTCACCCAGGAGGCTTGGGTTCAATTCCCGATACGGGAAAATCTTTTTTATTTAGAACTTTTTGTTTTGTAACTTTGTCTAAAGCCCTCAGTTAAAGCAAATTTTCTTACCAGAAACTCGACCAGACTAAGGCCGGTATTCTAGATGCTTAAGCTTATCTCAACTCAAACTGGAAATGGACAGTTCTGACTGGCTTGTTTTTTTGACATTGCCGTGCTCAAATCCAAGATCGACGCCCCTAACGTTACTGAAACAGAGGAATTGGGTAGTGTTACGAGTATTATGTACTTGGAACGTATTCGTATTTGCTAACTTGGACTTTCATTTTCATTCAATACCTTCCACACATTTTGTGTAGAAAGAATTCAGTAACGTCTGGGGCGTCTGGGCTCTTGTTCTATTGATTACACATAATATGTCAAGTTGAAGAATCATATGCCAAAGTAAAGAGTTTTGTAGGTGTGGTCAATTTTGAGTTTGAGTCGAGTATGAGCATCTAGAATACGGGCCTAAGTTTCACTCTATCAGCAATGGGGATGGTCGTGAAGCCAAAATGTGAGGGATTGATCACGAAGTGTAATTTTTTTTTTTCTGATCCCTGTCCCAACGCTTTTGTTGATAACATGTCATCTGTCTAGAGCCCCAGAGCAGGTCTATTTAAGGTCGTAAATTAGGACACTAGCGTCAGATACCATATCCACGGCAAACCGCGTCTTGCAACCGTCAATCATAAAATTCATTCAAGTTCTTAGACGCACCCCTGAACAACAGCCCGTTCATTTGTCACTCCTGACGCTTAACGACTTTGATTTTATAGGTTTTACAAGATTGAACAGTTTTGAAGACTGCTGGGAAGTTTTGATTGGGAAGTAAAGGCATAGGTTCAAAGTCAAATAGATTTTTCAGAGGTTACCTAGATTGGGCTCTAGATTTTTCAAAATTACAGTTTCAATCACCATAACAATTATATTTTGTATTAATAAAAGTTTGAACGTAGTCACGAATTTTTTCTTGGGGATTAGCAGAACCTACTGTATGCCACCTGTTCTGCTTTCATACATCTAGTCATACATGCACGCTGGCTATGAGCACTGTGCACCTTGAAGAGCATCGCAATAAGATCCATGTATGTCCTTCTAGGGCATTCCTGTGCAGGATAAGGCGGGAGGAAACGCCCGGGTGTCACCATTGTTTGGATCGCCCGGAGGATACAGTGGAGCATACGGTGGAGGTCTGCCCCGCTTGGGCGGAGCACCGCCGTGTCCTCGTGGAGGCGATCGGCGGTTGCGACCTCTCGCATCTAGCCCTGGTTCAGGCCATGGTACGGAGCGAGAGAGCATGGGAAGCTGTCACCTCCTTCAGCGAAACAGTAATGCTCGCGAAGGAGGAGGCGGAATGCGTGAGGGAGATACAACGGAGACGCCCTCACGCCCCTTGCCACCGCCGGAGACGCCCCGGGCGTCGGGAGTCGCAAGCTAATTCCCGGCCACCGCAGGAGCGGGCTTGCCCACGGCGAATAATGGGTAGCTCGCCGTCCGATAAGGACCAGGCCCGAGTCGACGGCGCGTAATTTTCCACGCGCGCCTCAAAGATATGTCAGCAAAAAATTGATGTGGTCCGCTAGGGCCGATACCTGTCTGGGTCGCGGATAAATTTCGCGGAAAAGTGAGTTACCGCGGCCCTGGCACAAGCAACTGAAGGATCACGGTTGGGTTTTAGTCAATAAAAGTCTGACACGCCCTCCCGCTTCACCCAGAGCGGGAGAAGTCATTGGATGATTACCCACCTAAAAACTAATAATAAAAAAGTGCAATTCCACTCACGTCTGCCTTGTGTTAGTCGGCTTTCTTTTAAATGTCCTAAAAAAACCTTAATTTCATTGCCATTTAAAACTCGCTTTTACTTCGTACTTCTCAAAATCCAATTCAGTTTGGCAGTACCTCCCCACTACGCTTTCGGCCAGACAAAATCTTCCTTCACAAATAACGTAAGTCAAATCCCAAAATAATAGTCTGTAAGCTCCTTAGACTGGGGTGCAACTGCACGCCAGTGTTCACCTGCAGGGATTCCGTTTTAAAATATTGCCTGTCATATTTTAAAGACAACTACCACTGTTTTATTCGTCATTTTCAGGTTGGTTTGTGTATTAGTTTAAAAAAAGCTTTTGTACCATAAAATACTACCGACTTCCAAATAAGAAAACTACCAAGGAATTAAAAGGAAGTATTTTTTTGTAAAAAAGTTTTTTTTATTTTTCACTTTTAAGTTAGTTCACGCGTTAAAATTTCAACTGTCTAGCTATCACGGTTCATGAGATACAGCCTGGTGACAGACGGACAGACAGACAGACGGATCGTGGAATCTTAGTAATAGGGTCCCGTTTTTACCCTTTGGGTACGGAACCCTAAAAGAGATAAGTCTATTTAGTTCGTCAGTGAGATTATCAAATAATATTGACCAAGATAACGCGCATTAAAGCTCAAGAGTGGGGGCTTGTGACGTCACTTAATCAGTATAAAGTGTAGCACACCGTGACGTCACATGATATTTCAACGCTCTGTATCGTCGTAATTATTTGTTTACGTCGCCAAAGAAAAAATACGTGTCCAATATTTTTAGGTTATCTACCTGACGGCCTAAATAAATATTTTAGTCAACTACCCTTTTGATCTAAAATTGCTTTACAGGTAAAATACGCTTTCTCACACTGTCTATTGGTGCCGGAATTTAAGGGAAGCCGGCTTTACCACCGAACTACGGGCTGGCAATAGCCACTCTGAAAAAACTAACGTTCTTCGATATGCTCATCATGCATGAAATGACGTTGATGATCAAAGCCAATACATACTTGTAAGTTTTCTTATGCTTTCTCCACAATGAACTCACAAAATTTCCTTTTACTCTTTAAAATATACAAAGCAAATGTGAATAGACGTAATACAAACTCAAAGAAGTTTGTAGCAGATCAAATATGCTTTGTATTCGGGCGACAAAGGGGTGAAAATGATGTTTCTCCTCACAAAGGCGAATTGTATAAGTTATTTGTCTTTTTGCATTCGGGAATGGCGCCATGTTATTCGAAGTTATTATGGAATTGAATTTTGTATTAATGCGTTCAAGTTTTCTGTGTTTTGGTTTTGGAACCCATGTAAGATGTAATGGTAATCGCTGAATAAGCAATATTTGAATCTTCGTTAACGATTGTCGAAAGCCAGAAAGTCAGGCAGGCAGAGGCCGGAGGCACGGCGGATTCAATAGCCGTAGCTTGGTGACCCACGGTGAAGAGAAGAGGATCCCGAGGAAGGGCCGCTCCTCAGGGCTTTTGCCGATTAACTTCAACACACTGAGGCGGACTGCGATGTCGTATTGAGTGTCCCAGGTCCCATACGATATCACGGCTGAGGGTTAGAGGCCACGGCGGGAGAGTAGTGCCGGTATTACGGTACGCCGCTCTCCTGACCTTCCGTGGTCTTCACACGGGGTCATCTGACACCCATTTACTGGATTACTCCCTGGGGTGTTCACGGCGTGCAATGTGTTCTGGTGCGCCGGTGATGGGGGTTACACCCCAAAGGAGGGTCCAGTGACGGACAGCCGCAGCGGGTTCACGGGAAGTGCTAACGCGTGCCCGTGTATCACAGGAGGACACCGTGGAGTTTTACTGGGTTGGAGACCCAAATAACTTGAGCAATCTCCAAGCCAAAAAAAATGGGACTGCCTACTTTAGGTAGTAATATATCGCATATCAATACTATATTTTTGGCTTTTTGACACTTGTTAACGCTGATAGAATGGCACTTTGTTTGAGGCTTGAGGCTCTGGGTTCGATTCGCAAGTCAGCATTTTTCAATAGGAATTTTTCAGTGGCAATCACAACAAGAGTTTGGAAGTTGGCAGTGTACACCTCGAAAAGCACGGGCCTTGCGCCAGATCTGTCTCCAGTTTAATCGAATTGCTTTAGGCCGCGCACGAAGTGTTCCGCTTTTACTGCAGCTTACAGTAGTCACAGCTGATATGCGTGTCTCTGAAGCATTACATTAGCACAAAAACGCCAAAAAAATCACTTTTGTTGTATGAGAGCCGGACTTAAATATTTATTTTATTCTGTTTTTAGTATTTGTTGTTGTTCAATTGTCTAGCTATCACGGTTCATAAAATACAACCTGCTGACAGATAGACAGACGGACAGTGGAGTCTTAGTAATAAGGTCCCGTTATTTGCTGATTAAAACCTGAAGTAAAGGGTCTTCACACACAGAGAATTCAAACACAATCGTTCATGGCATTTTCATGGTTGCAATTTAACATCACTTACCTAACACTATTCCATTACAGCAAGTAATTTAAAACTTAACTGACTCTTAAATAAAACCGAGAAAATTAACATGGAAAACGATTAAAAAGTTCTAGAAACGCAAGGGACGCCGGGACAACAAACTATCATTCAAATCATATTACTGAAGTCATTTAAAGTGTTGAACAATTCAAAAACTTGAAATAAACTTAGGTGTCATCTGCATTGCAAATGTGTCGTCTGACATCGCCCGAGGTTTTCAAATACTTAGCGTTGTTCAAAATAAGATTTTGTGCTAATTTTCTTGAAATAATTTTAGTTCAATTGTCATTGTTTTATTTTATTTAGGAGTAAACTACAATATATATAGTTGTATAATTATTACGTTGAAGACACTTAATTTATTAAAGCTTTATAGTGTTTTACCATAATGCCATGGAAGTTGGGTAGGTCTTTTGTGTGGGAAGCAACTTGCGTCGACACCCTTGCACCATCCCATCTTCCTAGCACGGTGGGCTGCGCTGGGGCGGCTGCTGCAAGTGCTGAAAACCTCAAACGGCGCAAATACAACAACTTAATTGGTAATTATGTATTTGAGCCGTTTGGGGTTGAAACAATAGGGGCCATGGGATCCGAGTGCACACCTATTATTTCGGGATATCGCCAAGCGGTTGGTCGACTCTTCACAAGACCGGAGGGCTTTTTTGGCCAAAAAATCAGCATTGCCATCCAACGTGGCAATGCTGCCAGAGCACTTTTCCTGTTGACAGCGATGTGGACGAATTTTTGGCGCCCCATAATAGTAAATATTTTTGTTCTTATTTTAGTTCTAATACTAGCTGTCCCACGCGGCTTCGCTCCCGTCAACTGGCTCCCTACCTACCTACCCATCTAAACCGTTTACGCAGCGCACGCAACGGAAACTCAAGAAGGAATTTTTTTTGCCCGTTTTTGCGACATTTTTCATTTATGCTCCGCTCTTATTGGTCGTAGCATGATGTCAGATAGCCTATAACCTTCCTCTATAAATGGGCTATCCAACACAAAAAGAATTTTTCAATTCCAACCAGTAGTTTCTGAGATTAGCGCGTTCAAACAAATAAACAAACTCTTCCGGTTTATAATATTAGTATAGATTAGTTTCTAAATAATAATGTAACATATGTAAATAAATATAATAAAGTTCATTCATATAAAAAAGGGATGAAAGAACTATAGCGTATTTCTATCACAATCCGAAAGGTTATGTAGAAAATGCCAAATCCATTACTTTATATGTTTGAACAATTCGTCTGCTTGACAATTTAACTAAATGAAAATATATAATAGTTGGCGCATTGACTTGGCTTATTGGCAAACGTGCTAGGATCATCGATTCCTGAAATAGGAAGTAAATTTGAATGAGAGTGGGTAAAATTTGCCATAGCCGAGCTGTTGTTGACGTTATGGAAATCGAAAAATATTTGGGCTTTATGGAAATAAAAATGAAAAAAACTTTTTTTTAAAAAAACGGTAGTATTTTTTTATAAAAAAGTTTTTTTCATTTTTATTTCAATGGTATTCGGGTAATCTATTCTGGCATTATAAGTACAAACACTACAAATGGTGTCTTTGGTGGAGCTGAAGTGGAGGTGAAGTCGGTGTCCATAACGGAAATAATTGGTAGTTACCGACTTCAAAAACGAAAGTTATTTTTCACTTTGTAGTGTTTTTAGTTGAAAGTCGGTAGTTTTTTTTGTAAAAAAGTTTTTTATTTTTCGGTTTTTAGTCGTACCTAATAGACAAGTCTTAATTAATGTACTTATAATGCCAGAATAGATTACACGAATACCATTATGCAACTTGAACATAACCGGTGAAATGAGTGTGTACCAAGGTGAACTATACAAATCTGAGTACCTCTTTAGAGCGTACTGGCGTGATGTTATGTCATGAAACGGTATAAACAATAAACAGACATGCGATTGCAGCAATCCCGACAGATTTGCCGTTATTTACTGAAGAGTTCTGTTGTATATCTCCGAAGTTCTTTATGAGATCTTCACCAAATTAAAATGGGATCAATTTCGCAACATACCCTACCAAACAAAACAAGAATTTTCAAGATCGGTCCACAAATGACAATATAATACAAGAAAAAAAGAACAAACTTGAAGTCGAACATAGAACCTCTTCCTTTTTGGAAAGTCGGTTAAAAAGTATTTATTAATGATATTAAAATACTTAACGTATTTTATATTTCATTAAGAAACATTTCGGTAGTGCATGACAATACCTCTCATTCGAACTTAATGTCAATTTTGTTCAATGTTGTAAGTTTCCTTGCGTGATCGCATAAGAAATGAGGATATCCGCAGGAGAACCAATGATACCTACATAGCCCAAAGAATTGCGGAACTTAAATTGCAGTGGGCAGGGCACACATTGCTCGCAGAACGGATGGCCGATGGGGCCGAAAAGTTCTGGAATGGCGACAGCGAACCGGAGGACGATACGTTGGAAGGCCTCCCACAAGGTGGCCCGCCACCTTAATCGCTGGATGCGAGACGCAAGGGATCGGTCAATATGTCGACGCCTGGAGGAGGCCTATGTCCAACAGTGGACGTCTTTCGGCTGAAATGATGATGATGCATGTCCGCCAACAAATCCATCTAGTCAAATCCCCGCTTTACAACGTTACTTAGACCACACATTTATAACTACCCACAAACTCAAGAAACCATAATGCCGCTTAATTTAAACGCCTGATATAACCAAAGAAAACCGCTAGTATTAAAACAGTATTAACAAAGTAACGCCGGCAAAAGTGGGAAATAAACTGAAACGGTAGGCCTGTGCCATGCCGGTTGTTTTGCATAATACCCACATTTCTATGCGCGTTTTGTGCACACGTATGAAAGTACGGGTGACGTCAGCGGTGTACGGTTGCGTGCGACGCGCTTTTATTTTTTTTTGCTGGCGATTTTTTTTTATACCTGCGGGCTAGGCTGCGAGTATGTGAAGGGAGTTTTGACGTTTTTTGGCTGATCACGTAGAGATTAAGCCACAGACCTGGCTAAATTAAAGTCATGTAGGCAGTCGCTCCATATAAAATAATGATATTCAGCAGCATTCGGGTAGACTGGGAAGCCGACCCCAAAATATTTGGAAAAGTATATAAGTGAAGAGATAACAGCTTAGCAAAATGTTTGTTTATAGGACTAGAAGTAGACAATGAACAAATAAATCCTACTAATATTATAAACGTCAAAGTTTGTGAGGATGGATGGATGTATGTTTGTTACTCTTTCACGTTAAAACTGCTGAACGGATTTTGAAGAAACTTTACAGAAATATAGCTTATACATCAGAATAACACATAGGCTATAATTTACAAAGATTTTGGGCGAACTACTACTACCACGCGGGCAGAGCCACAGGTGACAACTAGTGTGAAAATATTTTTATAACAAGTTTTTATTGGATTAAAAAATACGAAATGTAATATCGATGGTGCTATCTGCTCTGGTTGAGGAGATGCTATGTCCACCTGCCGCCTACATCATGAGATCAGTTCTGTAGTGCCATATTATTTCAATGTTTCCAAAGTAACATAAGTACGCCTAGATACAGCATAATCGGATGCAGGAAGTACTTCAAAAATCGATTACAAGTTGCCGAACACACATACGAAATAGAGTGAATAGGTTACTTCTAGGCAAGCGTGCTTCACCGTCGACCACATCATCGCTTACCATCAGGTGAGATAGTGGTCAAGCGCGAGCCTATTTACAATAAAAAAAAAAAAAAAACGAAAGCAAGGGCAGTATAAAGCTTGTAAAAATGAAAATATTCTTATTGACATTGTTACTAGCGACTATTTATGAGGGGGTGGGGGGGATTTAAATGAGTGTGCAAGTCATCCCCTGCCATTTTAGAGTCGTGTAGATCAACAGTAGTCAGGCAGGGGCCAATAGTCCTTCTTTTTAGGTAATCGATCCACGAAACCTCCCAAACCCATAGCCCAATGTTATTTGTCTCCATATTCTGCAATAGTTCTGCACCAGCCGGGTGATTGTCCTTGGGTGATCTTGCGTAGTAACTAGTGCATACAGGAATAATCGCCGGTTGGTGTCACATTTCATCTTACGTGCCTAACAAGGCCTTTGCGAGTTGGTTTCAGCTCCTGGTACGCCTTTCAAAGGTCCGAGACCATAAGGTCCCGAGAATCTCTAAAAGAAAAATATATATACCATTTTTGTGGGAAAAAGACTGTTGCTTCAGGGCTCTAGAGAACAAACCACGAGATCAATTTTTTTCCATATTGACTTTTCTCTTGAGCTCGACGTTACCTGATGGAAAGCTATAGATGTAGAAGATAGATGAATTCTCTTACTTAAATGATACCGGTGGCGACAAAAAGTATGTCGCCACCGTAGTGGGGTAAAAACTACATTGTATAATACTGGTAGCGGCATCCACCACCACATACGAACTAATCACTTGACGTCACACAAAATCCTGCATCGTGCAAGCAGTGTTTTTGGCGTGATTTTAACACATACAAAAGTCCGAGAACAACCGATGGGCAGTTGCCCGATCCAAACACAACACCCGTCTGTTCTGAGGTTACTACCTTTTCAATGGAGGTTTGCGAGACTTTACACCTTGTTCCACATCCTACCAAATATTTAAGCCTTTTCTTCTCGAGCATACTTTTACTAGCCCATTGATGTGACGTCAAAGTACATTCGCTTACAGTAGGCGAGACGACGAGGTATGCAATATTTCCTTTATTCAGGAAGGAAGAGAAAAGGAATAAGTTTTCTCAGTGTGTCTTAATTTGAATTGATTTATTGTATTTTGGCTATTGCATGTGTGGTAATTGGGACAATTTCGTTGAGAATCCTGATTTAGTGTGGAGGATCTTGTGGACGTTAAAAGAGAGAATTCAAAGTCAAAGTTCAAAATGTTTTCTTTAGTTTGTTATGTCCCACAGCAGTGCAAAAACATCAACCCAGATACTCTTTTCTAGGTTAACTATATATAGCACGCAAATTGCGAAAACACAAAGATGGGGAATAGAGAATGACATCCTTGATTATCCCTGAAAATAACTGAATACCAGGTAGAAATTAAACACCATTTCTATTAAACGCCAATTAAATAAAAGTCATTTATTGAGGTCTACTCCCGATTTCTGAATTAAGCATATGCAGTTGAGTATTTGTCGAACTGTACTTTAGGCTGAAAACCTCTCAAAATTTGGCACAAGTAGGGTTTGACATGTTCTTAACGCCAAAAACTGCACTAGTACTAGCCCTGCATTTTTGGACGTCAAAAATTACAAAATAAACCCTACTAGCTAGTACATTAAGGTTGAAAGAAGAAATAAAACTTAACGAGACAAGACAAGACAAAGACATTTTATTTCATCTAGGCCACCAAGCGGCACTTTTGAACATTACATTAAAATTTAAAAGGAATAAAAATTTATTCTACCGTGCATTCGGAAAGAAGCTTGTTATGGAGAAGAACACACAAGAAACTCCATACTGTTATTTTTTTTTTACAATATTAAGGTACATAAGGACAATGCACCCAGAATCACTACACAGACGTACAGGTATAATGTATAGGTAAAAGTACTCACACCTGACTAAACTAATCATATAAATAAATCTCTTCCAACTTAGTAGGTATCACTATACTGTGTATACACGTAGCTAAACTCTACTCATGGTTGACTGAGCGCCCTTCAGGCGTCCCCTCTTCGACCTGCTGTCGTCGTGTCAACTGGAGTCAACTGTAATTGATCAAAAAATCGCTGGCTCAAATAGATCTCGAAAAAGACTGTCCTGGGAAAAGATAAAGATAATTTTAGTTAATAAGAAAACTTTTAATTAACATAAAGTCAGTACTCAGGTAAAAGATTTGTTAGTTAGATTATTTTTTGGCACCTTTATTTATTTATTTATTTATTTAAACTTCATGTACAATGGTGATACATAGGCGGACTTAATGCAGCAAGGCATTCTCTACCAGTCAACCTTTGGGTTAAAAAGGACACAACAGTGGTAGGGGTACAAAATAAAAAAATGAAAAAGAACAATTATTAAAATCTGATGTTAATAAACTATCTAACTAATAAAATACATAAATATTTAATCATTTTAATGATTTTTAAGGACAATTTACAGCTAGTAGGTACATGTAAATACAATGAGTTCCGGTTCTTGTACACCAGAGATCCCAAAATCATGTAAAGATATGACTGAAAGCAAAGTCGCCGATGAAGCTAGTATGCATGAGCGTTCCAGTGTGTTAATAACGAATAGCCAAGATGAACTGACCCGGCTCGGCAGCGACAAAGCACCCGCTAAAGTTGAGGACACACATCACCTCCAAGGACAGACGCGAAATTGGAGTCTTAACCCAGCAAATTTGGTTCTGATACTCCAGAGGTCCGAATGTCTAGTAGTAAAGATGCAGATTATACTGACTTCAAAGACAAGAAAGATTCCAAAGTCAAAGATAAGGATTAGTTGGAAAAAGGTTCCAGTGATCACCGGGGTGGTTTTAGTGAGGTAAAAATCCCACACTCCCTGGCCTTTCCCCAAAATTCCAGGCGCCTTTTGAAGGTTGCCCACCGTAAAAAAAAGGTACATGTAAATAAGACTCAAAATTCTGGTCCTTTTGGTTGGAAAAAACCTGATTTTCATCAGTCAAGGATATGGTGAACTATATTTTTGTGCCTACTGAAAACTTTTTACTCGATTCATTAAAATCTGAACGACGTATGTTTGCTAAAAGCAACATAGTTTTCCATTATATTTATTTAAATTATTGCCCTTATCGAACCACATAATAGTACCCTAGAATATTAACACAAAATACAGAATAACCCTCCTCCTTAAATACATTACAAGCAACTTGAAAGCAACTTTAACGACACTTCAGAAAGTAAGGGTTAAAATACGCCAATAACATGGCAGCCCTCTCAGGGTTGTCAAAGAATGGGGGATTAGAGGCAGATGGGGCTCCGGGCACCCCTACAAAGGAAAATCGTTGGGGACATGCTAACACCGTTTTTTGAACACTCTTTCTTTAATGGTTGGTGGGTGGTTAAACTATGGAGATCATACAATTTTGATTGCAGTAAAAATAATTTAAATGACGAACTAACCAAGAGTGATTGGGGAGGTTTTTGAATTGAGAATTTGAAGTTAAGAATGTGTCATACTTGAATTATACAGTTTGAAAGGTTTCAAGGCTAAAATAGAATTTAATAAATAATCAGCTTCAAGATCTACCATTCAGAAATCGTTCATTAAAAATGATTGTTTTTTTTTATTATAAGTAGTTATAATGGCTGTAACTTTAGTAAAGAAGAAGTAAAGAGATCCATCAATGTAACAAAAAAGGCTGAAATTGAACGTGACAATTTTATTGTCTGTATTAATTTTCAAGCCATAATTATACGTAATAGCAACTTATTTTACTGGAAAACATAAAAAACTAAATGTAGATCCTTGCTCATTTATTTTTGCCGAAGTCCAAACATTTTGTAATTTCCCTTTGCATAGTGATACTATAGTTCCCGGTAGAGTAGACGGCGTGGCAGAAAAGCCGGTGCAACTAGCGATTGATTCGCCTTACATAATGTACTGAGCACTCTTTGTGTAAGCGCGTATTGCCGAGGAGTTTTGTTAAGGCGCTCTCATTATTTTGGTCTTTAGGGTGGATTTTTTATAGGTTCGCTTTACTTTTGTCCACTATCTCCTATCTCACCTGATGGTAAGCGATGATATGTTCGAAGATTGTGCATGGTTATCTCTTGGATATACCTATCCACTCTTGACTCTTGACTTGACATTTTCTCGAACAGGACATTATTGTTTATCTATACTAATATTATAAAGCTGAATAGTTTGTTTGAACGCGCTAATATCAAGAACTACTGATTGGAATTGAGAAATTCTTTTTGTATTGGATAGTCCATTTATCGAGGAAGGTTATAGGCTATATAACATCACGCTACGACCTACAGGAGCGGAGCATAAATGAAAAATGTTGAAAAAACGGGCAGAAATTATTCCTTTTTGAGAGCTTCCGTTGCGGGCACTGCGTAATCGGTTAAAGTTACGCAACAATCATGTATTTAGTATAGGTAGGGTAAGTAGGATAAATGGGTAGGTAGGTAGCCAGTTGACGGGAGCGAAGCCGCGTGGGACAGCTAGTTACAATTAAAAAGGCTGACGACTTAAGAATCCTGTGCTTTTGTGCTCTTTTTTGTCGTGTCAGCCAAAGGCGTAATAGCCATGAGTCTCAATCCAAAGCTGCAAAGGCTCTTGAAAGGCAGCTAGACCTAGATGGTTTTTCTCTCTGGAGCCCTGACCGCTGCAGCGGTCCAGCGCGCTGATAGCTTGATCCTAACCCACTAGTATCGCGCTACCGATACTAAAGGGTTAGGATCAGAGTTTTTTTTCGCAATCTTTCCTTTAATCTAAGTTAAGCCTAAGCAATATTTACCTACTGTGCTATTACTTAATGAATATTTTCCAATCTATCGTCCCATCAGCAACCCTTATAAAATCATACCACGTAACAAACAAACACACAAACGGAAAAAGTCACCTTCCCCAGTATACAATACCGCCAGTTTACGACGAGCCAGCCGTTACACTTGCAGTAACAAAACTAACAATACTACACTTACGAGCATGCTAACTTAAATTAAACTTGGTTGTAAAATGGTACGGTTGGTAAGGCTGTAAAGTGGACTGTTCCGTTTTGGGAATATGAATTTGCACTTTATTGTGTTACAAAAAGTTTTAAATACAACATGTCTAGTTTGGAGAAATAATAAGGGTTAGTCAAAGTCAAAACTTTTTAAATCAAGTAATGTTGAGTATCAGACATTTTTAATAGTTACAGGCGATAGGTACCCATGCCGGTTTTGAACTGCGTTAACTTGAACTTACCTAAATAAAAACTTTTTTGAAAATGTGAAAGTGAAAAATAAAGCGCGCTGTTGGATTTCCAATGCTCCGTTGAGCGCTGACTGTTGATAAACCAATACAATTTCGGTGCTCATCTAGGCGTTTCTTAATATTATCAACAAAACGAGTAAAAACCAAAAGACTTTTGATTAAAGTAAATATTATCCTAATGGGCCTCATTAGAAGGTTTGAAGTCACCCAAAGGACAATGGAGAGGGCTATGCTTGGAGAACCAGAGCTACCGACACAGCCCGCCAAATTTAAGTGGCAGTAGGCAGGGCACATTGCTCGCAGAACGGATGGTCGATGAGGCAGAAAAGTTCTGTAGTGGCGACCGCGAACCGGAAGACGCTGCATTGGAAGGCGTCCCACTATGTGGACATGGTGAGGGTGGCGGAGAGGTCCGCTAGATGCGAGACGCACGGGACCGGTCAATGTGGCGATGCTTGGAGGAGGCCTATATCCAGCTGTGGACATCTTTCGGCTGATATGATGTTGATGATGAACCTAATAATAAAATCTAACTAGAGTACTACGAATCCAAGCTCCGTGTTCATCCGATCCCAGAATTGAACCCGGGATCTCATCCACAATCACCCATTTTGTCTATAGTTAAAGCTAGACCACCGACAAAATAGTGCCATGCACTCTGACTATCCCTACAAAAACACAAGCGTGAAGAATTTTTAAACTAAATTCAACAGCTAATTTCTCTGTCACATTGGCTCCAATATTGGCCAAACAAAACTAGTATATGCCAATAATTTCGAACAACGAGGGAACAAAACTCAACGACTGTTGTTACTATAGTAAACTGTTACTTAAACTTGTTGCCCTCGGGAGCGGAGCGGAGCGAGCAAAGCGAAACTCCTAACTATTCTATATGGAGTTCATAAAATATTTCTTTGGATAAAAATGCGAATTTAAACTGCATATCGCGGTTATGGGAATTGAAGTTAGTTATTTTATTGATGTGGTTTTTAATGCCGAGTTTTTGTTAGTGTTGGCCAAATTGGTGACTAAGCTTCAAATTGATCTCTGTCTTGAAAGTTACAGATAATTAAGAGGAACATTTTCAACCGACTTCAAAAAAGAGGAGGTTCTCAATTCAACTGTATGGTTCGTGCGTAACAAATATCTATACTTAGATAAAATTTGTGAGTTTGTGAGGTAATCTCTGGATTTACTAAACCGATTTTGAAAATTCTTTTACCAGTAGAAACAGGTACATTATTCCTCAGAGACAAGCTATAATTTATTTTCAAGAAAATTAGAGATCCTTATGAAAATTGCAATAATGTAAACCAAAGTAGCAAAATTTTTCCCATAAAATTAATTATTTAGCGTGCGCTGAGAAAACTATTGATGATACATAAAACAATATTTACTACACGATTCTTTGTTTTCAGTTCAATGAATTCTTAACTTGAATTATAATATTTTATTTTCCAATCAATATTATCTCAAAAATCCATATTAAATGCCTATAAAAATAAGAAAGAAACGTGTTACGTTCACCTCAAATAAATTAGGGTAAAATACTTTAAAACATTCAGTAAAGTTAAGCAGCTGTATACATTTAAAAGTCCTTAACTCTACATCCCAGATCCTTTGCATCCTTTAAAGCATTTTCTCCAGGATCGATTTCTATTCACATTTTCCAAGACCGAATGCTAGACAAACTATGTTTTGTATTTCTTTCCAAAGATAAATGGACAAAGTAGTTAGATAGTATGTTTGTTTCTCGACCCAGGTGCAAAGTACCACAGGCATGCTGAGAATAAATAGTTCTGGTGCCAGAGTCAGGGTACTTTCTTTGTATTTCATTTTGTTTTGTGAGCGTTGAGCTCCTTAAATTTCTAAGTTGAGGTGTAACACGATAGCTGACAAATGCTTGCACTTTTTGGACGGGTCCAAATCTGTGTTGTTCTCTTATGATCATGACCATTACGGATATTTTGACCTCTAAGTTAATTGAGATGTTTCTTCATAGTAGTCGTAATGAAACACCGACATATTTTTATAATATGACTTGTAAAAGTGTTAGTTTAAAAGCAATTTATAAAAAAATTATATGTAAATTGTACTTATCGAGCAGAATTTTCGCCATAAATGTCAGGATTACTGACGGGCATTGAATCGGGTTTAAACTCCATTTTTATAAGCTATCTTTTGCCCACCTCTAGTCACGGCAACCCTAAGAAAATGTGTTGCCCGTATCCTGTCCTATTCAATGGAACGGTAGCACCTGAAAGTAACATTCACCAACAAATCCACACGGTCAGTACCTAAGTATAAAACTGTTATCCGAGAAATAGCAACTTTATAGAACAACGCTGTTTATAGCTCTCAGTTTTGTGTGGTGTGTGTGGCAAAGTTTTAGTTTTATACGGTTCTACATAACTGTTTTGAAACTATAATGATCTAGATTATAGTTTCAAACCATGTGGGTCATACCGGATCGAGTTTTAAAACTTGCTGTTGATGATACAACAAGCTGTATCTAATAAATTTTGCTTTGACGTTGAGCTCTTTGCAATGGGATTTGCCGGGGGAACTCCTACCGCACCGCAGGCAGCGGCAGTAATTGCCGCTGCTTGCTAGATGGTGGTTAGTGCTAGCTGGGTCATTGTTATTTGTTTATGTTTGTTAGTGTTGTTGTTTATGTTGTTGCTGTATGTGTGTTTTTTTTTTTCTTTTTTTGTTGTTGTTGTTGTGAGGAGCTCGTGGCTAAATATTAACAGCCGCATGAATCGATCTTCAAGGTTAAGCAACGCTTGACGAGGTCGGTCCGTGGATGGGTGACCATTTTCAACATACCGAGTTTCCTCCGTGCCTCGGAAAGCACGTTAAGTCGTTGGTCCCGGCTGTTATTTGAAGATCTTTGACAGTCGTTACGGGTAGTCAGAAGCTTGAGACCTGACACCAGTCTTGCCAAAGGGTACCGTGTTACCCAGTAACTGTGTTGTGGAGGTCAGATAGGCAGTCGCTCCACGTAAAACACTAGTGCCCAGCTGAATCCGGTAAGACTGGAAGCCGACCCCAATATAGTTGGGAAAAGGCTAGGCAAGAGAGCAAGAGGTAGTTGTTGTTTGTGTGTGTTATATGTTTTTGTTTATTGTTGAATGTTTTGTTTTGTTTGTTCATACATACAAATGTCTTTGCAAATAAAACTCAAGCCAACAAAATGTAGTCACAAATTGCCACACTCAGAGACGCCCCTCAAAAACAGATCAAACAAAATTTTCGTGTGTTTATTTAATTGGCTCATGAATTTCAGCGTTATTGTGGTGTGAAGGGCAAAACTCCAACAATCCCGCACTCTGAACTTGCAGATATCCACGATTTCTTGAGATTGTTGTTGACTACTATGATTACCACGAAATGAATCGTCCGCTTTTTTGAGACAAGATAAATTATAAAACCTTCCCACATTTTTATCCCACTTGAGTCTCTTCAGAAATCTTCACTTAGATAAAATTATATTTTAGATAAGATTTCCACTCAGATAGTGGCTGGTTTCTAACATTCAATGCCAACATATCAACGTCTCCTACCATAAATAACGACCTATTTAAACTAAAACCTCCTTCGTCACGGGTCCGGAAGTCCTCTGGTTCCATAGACAACAAATACTGCTATAGAACATAGTACAGTTATGCTAGTATAATATTATCTGTGGTATTGTCAACTAAAAAGAATGGTTTACAGGTTATAAATTAACTTCTTCTTTTGGTGACGTTTGACTTCTATTTCTCAGATTAGTAGGTCTAGGTATCTAGCACTTTTTTTCACTTCTTCTTACCAAATCAGACCACACACATAAAGCTAACTAGATAACGCAAATCTCTCGAACTGTATGAAAACCAAGCGTACCACTTCTTCACAAACAATTGAAAAACAAATTTGTTTATCAATGAAAGAAAACTTTTCCAATGCCTCGGCTAACTTTTTCTGTACAGTCTTTTCAGCTCAAGCTCAAGGCATAAAATTTTAACCCATTTTTTTAGATTTCGGTGGATTTCCGGTGCCGATAGTGCCAAATGAAAAGCTCAGATTACGATCATTGATCGTAACTTTATTCCGTTTTTTGGCACGGGAAGTACACGAATCAGACGAATTGTGGGCATTACGTTATGGAGAATCAATTTGCTATGTAAAAAATAGGAAAATCATCCAATGACTTCTCCCGCTCAGGGTAAATTGGGAGGGTGTCAGATTTTTACTGACTACAACCCACCCGTGTTCCTTCAGTTGCTTGTGCCAGGTTCGCGGTAACTCTTTTTCAAATTTATCTGCAACCCAGACAGGCATCGACCCTAGCGGCCCCGTCAGTTTTGCTGACATCTCTTTGAGGCAAGCGCGGCACACTACGCGCCGTCGACGCGGGCCTGGTCCTTATCGGACGGCGAGCAACCCATTTCTCGCCGTCCGCAAGCCCGCGCCTACGGTGGCCGGGAATCGGTTTGCGACTCCCGACACTCAACACGTCCTTTGTGGCGGCTGGGGGCGTGAGGGCGTCTCCGTTGCGTCTCCCTCACGTGTTCAGCCTCCTCCTTCGCTAGCATTATTGCTTCGCAGAAAGAGGAGACAGCTTCCCATGACCAGCTTGCTCCGTACCATGCCCTGGACCAAGGCCGGACACGAGAGGTCGCTACCGCCGATCGCCTCCACAAGGAATGCAACTTGATCCTTAGAATTTATTATGGAAGCATGCAGGCAATATTACTTATTTTCATTATAATAACGAGCTACTTAAAAAACTTTTTAAGGCTTAGCTTACAGTTAATACTCACCGTATTAACTCACTGAGTTGAAAACAATGTTTTGAAGACTTGACTATTCCACACATACACTCATATTTATGAGTCAAAAAGTAGTTCTCAATGCCTCCTTACGAATTTCATTCGCCAATGGTACAAGGTAACAGTTGCCAACTTCACCATTGTTCTGTTAATTTACAAGACATTACTTTATGAGAGTTTGTCAAGTTCCCGCGTGTATGCAAGAAGTATTTGCATGATAGAAGACGTTTGATATATTGAAACTCTTAGGTAGTAAGTTGGAAATTAAGTTTTGGCTAGTACCTAGGTAGAAGTTTGTATGGAGAGAATAAATGTTCGTTTTCACTATTTATGGCAGTCTGTAACTGTCCAAATGAAAGGCAAATGCCTCTTCTCATACAGTGAAGGCACTATTGCTCAAAATGGGTGGGCGATTAAGGACAAGTAACCATAATAAATCGAGATCTCTATACAAGGTGTCATTACATAAGCGATGGTGATAGTTGAAATGCAATAAATGTAAGGGACCCGTGATATTTAGATATCGTTTGACAAGCATAAAATCAAAGTCAAATTTCTTTAATTCAATTAGGCCATTAAGCGGCACTTTTGAAAGTCAAAAATTTAAATGTATAAGTAATAATTATTTATTCTACCGTGCTTTCGGAAAAATATCTTGTTAAGGAGAAGAACGGATAAGAAACTTCACACTTACTCTTTAAAAATAAAAGTGTTTTACTATATTTATTATATAATTTACAGGTAGGTAGGTACTATATTCCATTAATTCATATACGTGAGGACGATGCACCCAGACTAACACTAATATACTACGATATAAAATTATAATAGATATAAAATATTAAAAACACTAACAGGTAAATTCATTCGTTTGATAAATAGGAACATGGTACTCACATACTTACAAATATTAAAAACATAGGTAAATTACCTGATTCAATAACAACGGAACAGTACGCGAGTCAATTTCTGAAACAAAAAGAGAATTTAACACCGTACCCCATGAAAGAAGTTTGCACTTCAGCTAGTCTATAAGATAGTTATATCTAACTTATCTTTATTTCTAGTATTACAATTGTGTCTATCACTATACTAAATTTTTGATATTATACCAATCTTAATCACTACCTATCACATTACTTTCGTGGATGGAATGTCACTTGTCTAGAGCCTCTGGTTTCCTCAGGATGTGTTTCCTTCACCGACGATAGTGATGTCCAAGATAAACTTAGAACGAACATAAATCAATCTGTCGAACGAAGCCTTAACGTGTTTTTCGAGGTACCATCCACGGACCAACCTTGGCAAGCGTTAACCTTGAAGATCGACCCGTGGGTTGTCACTATTTGATATCCAAACCATTACTGTCTTTTCCTTTCATTATTTGTGAGAAAAGCAGTCTCAAGAACTTTAATAACCGCAGACATTTCAAGAGCTCCTGTTGTCCTCTTACGCATAATATTTTGAAGTTCTAGAACCATTCCTGAGAGTTGTAAGTAGTTTTGAGTATATCGTGTATTGTGGGCGTTACTTCGAGACCCAATTAATGCCTGCAGCTGCAGTTGATGATATTCCCGTGGTTGATACTGTTTTGTGTAATGTATGTAGTTTCTTAAGTTTTGTATTTAATACGACTTAATTGCTTTTATCATGATAAGATTATTCTATTTTATTTCGACTTTTGCTAGCTATAGATTGGGTCCAACGAACAACTTTACTGTCATGTAACAATATTTTATATTCAAATACAGTATTGTTACATGACAGTTGTAACAATTAATATTGTTAAGTTTTGTGTAATATAGATTATGAATACAGTGGACTATCGCTATCTCATATACCATTTATCATCATTAACATAATCTTTTCCGACAGAAGTCTGCCCCAAGTGTCACCGCATCGACGAATCCTGTGCGTTTCGCTTCCAGCAATATCCGCTGCTTTCAGCACTTCATTTGTCCATCTTTTAGGAGCCCTTCCGCGAGATTTACGTTGCGTATTCTGGTACTCGGTCGCTCCAGACCCTTTTAGCCATGGATCATCTTCATCCGCATATGCATATTATGCAAACCGTAATAACCGCTAATTTTTAAATTTACTGTTCGGAATAGATAGTCACTTCAACCACCAACGCCATTTTTATTCCGAGCCGTCGATATTGAAACATTTTGGAGGAAGAAACGAAAATCGCTGAGATTTGCATGTTTATTGCGTCCGTCGTTAGCTGTTCAGGTGACAAACGGGCTTCAAGGACAACATGGAAGTTAATATACAGAAGAACAGCTACGTTGGAATTTCTTGAGTATCTTGTTTCGTTTCTATTTGCCTAAAATCCGAATAAGCAACCTCCACCCACCAGTTTAGAGGATGAAAAGTATTTTATTTAAAATTTAATATTGTTGTTTAAAAATATATCTCAAGTGGGTTTTCTGAACGACGAAAGCGGGACGGATAAAGAAAAGATGGATGGAATGTGTGAGGAGTGATATGAAAAAAAAGGGAGTCAGTGATGGCGTGACGGAGGACAGAACCGTATGGAAGAAGAAAACGTGTTGCGCCGACCCCAAGTAGTATGGGACAAGAGCAGGAATTTGATGAGTGGGTTGTCCAAAAAACACCTGTCAAGAAATTATTTGATGAGCAAAGACAGACTGGATAACCAACAGTAATGAAATTCATATTATCTGGAAGGGCATTTTATTTACTACATTTTATGCTAAAAAATTACGATCAATTATGAAGTTCGTTCTTTACTCGGATCCTCTAATATATCTTCATTCATCGATGAGAATCACACATTCCTGCTTATTAAATAAAATGGATAGGAGACAGGGTGACAATCTACCAATCCGAAAACTTTGTAAGTATCTTTTATTTTTCGATTGATCGGCCTTGTGCGTCTCATATTCACCGGATTCCCAAAACCTTAATCATCATCGGTCTACCTATGGGAATCTTATAAGTATGTACATCAATTTCTTGTTTATTAAACAGCTCCTGTTGCGAAAACGCGACAGTTATGTCAACTGTTGTCCAATGTGTCGCATTTTTTTATTAAAAACCACTGTGTTACTGATTTTATGGAAATCTAGAGCAGACGTGTCCCTTAAAAAATGTGCTTTCTCGGGTTCATCGAATGCAACTGCCCACCAGTATTTTACATGAAGATACAGCCTACATCTCCAGAACCCACTACCTAACTAGGTAACACGATCCCTGACTTCTGAATATCCGTAACGACTGTCAAAGATCTGCATAAGTAAGCCTAGACCAACAATTTGACATGCTTGAGATACGGAGGAATCTCGGTAAGTATGTTGAGATGGTTATCCATCCACGGACCGACCTCGTCAAGTTGCTTAACCTTAAAAATCAACATGTGAAATTGTTATCATTTTATAGCCACTCGTACAATATGAACTAATACTGTAAAGTGGCATTATTTTTTTCTTGTTTCTGTAATCAGTATTATTTTGTACTCATATCATCATTCAAAAGCCGTCAAAAATGATCCTTCTCTTCCCCCTACACTACGCAGATACCAAAGAAAAATGCAATTTCTCTTTGACTCGACTATTAGCTGCTCAATTTCGGATAGACTTGTTTGATATCTGAGCCGGAATTACGTTAACCCAAATAGATTGGGGGGATCGAGACCCTATTAAACCGTATTTTGGAGTGGTTTAGAATTAGGGTGGTTTTCCACAAGAGATGTGCGAGTTGACTAAGCGTTGCGAGGATGTAAAACTCGCAACGCTTAGTCACCTCGTTTTCACGCGGTGCTGTGAAAATGTGTGATTATTTTCACCAAAGCTGTAAGAAGAGTTTACGCTGTGTGAGTGTCTAGAATAGTGATGCGAGGAGGCGTAGCGGACTTTATTTTCTCCAGCCACTTGCTTTCTTCACATACATCACTTGCTTTTTAGTATGTACCTACATATACCGAGATCCGGTAGCCAATTTTGCGCTAAGACATGTTACCGCCACGTTTCCACCTGAAACCAGCTTGCGGGCTACCGAGGTATAATGCGATTGATCGCTCGATCGTACCGCATGTAATCAAACTTGCTTCCGAGTAGCTTGTGGGTTCCGAGTTTTTGAGGTGGAAACGCGGCCTATGAAAATAAAGTCATATTTCAAAAACTGCTTCTGCCCAAGTAAATGAACACTTACAAAAAAGGCTTGGGATTGAGCTGCTCCAATTGTTTATATATATGGTTTTATTTTTTTTGCATCCTGGACTTTTTTTTTGGTTTTCTTGCAATGACAAGAATGTTAACTTTTTAAAGTGTTATTTATTTATTTATTTGTGAAAGGTAGCTTCACAGCTGGCAGTACATAAACATAACAATCAATACACCAAACATTACGCCAATTACGAAGTACACAGAAAAATATTAAAATTATGTTATATTATTTTATTTATTGTGAATGTGAAAACTATGTGGAAAATTCGTTTTCTTTTTTGTTTTGAATTTGATTTATCTCAGTTAGTTTTTAATCATAGTTTGGCAGTTTGAGTAGTTTGTACGGCCTACCCGAATGTCATTTATTGTTCATTGTCATTTAGTTGTTCGTCGAATCGTTGAGCTCCTTAAATCCTAAGTTGAGCTGCACGATTATTGACAAATGCGTGCACTGACGGGACAGGTCCACTCAATCTGGCTGGTTCTTTCCTCAAAAGACCATTTCAGACATCAGTCTACATGGTCTTCACATGATCTAACCAAGATTTTGTCTGGACTTTAAAAGAGACTGTGACCTCTGTGTTTGTTTCGACATTTCTTCTTAGAGTAGTCAGATAGGAAACGCCGGCCTCATCTAGTTTAAAAAAATATGATCGACATGTAAAAGTGTTTGTACAAACCAACTTACAGAAATAAAATCATTTATTACATAAAAGTTAGATTTTTCATATAAAATTGTCATCAGTTGACCAAAATTTGTATATACAAAACTTTTTCTGAGAATTGACTGTCTTTCTTGGACAAAGTTGTTAATTTTCATTAGCAACAGAAATTTTAAAAATAAAATCACACCTTTCCGTTACACCGTATTTAGCTAAGCTACCTCGCTCATTTCTGGAGGAAGAGCACCCTTATTGAGTTTGTTGGCATCACGCTTTGTTAGTTGCGATACGGTTGTTATGACAGAGAGGGTTGGTGACGGTTGACTGTCCTCTTTGGTACTTCAATGGCGACAGATTAATAATTATTAATAAGGTAAGCGTGTCTGTTATAGATAATATAAGATACTCTATCTAAGGGTAAGTGATATTTTATCAAAGAAAGTGTGGCGACAGGGATGAAAAAAAAAATGGCATTTTCAAGCGCTATCGAATTGTCATGTGACGTGATCTATCCCTTACATTTTGGTATTTCGACGGTGACTGACTGACATCGAATTACACTTTTGTCTAGACCTTATGAACTCCTATTAAGAAAGAAAGAAAGAAAGAAAAGAAAGAAAAGAAAGAAAAGAAAGAAAAGAAAGAAAAGAAAGAAAAGAAAGAAAAGAAAGAAAAGAAAGAAAAGAAAGAAAAGAAAGAAAAGAAAGAAAAGAAAGAAAAGAAAGAAAAGAAAGAAAAGAAAGAAAAGAAAGAAAAGAAAGAAAAGAAAGAAAGAAAAGAAAGAAAGAAAGAAAAGAAAGAAAAGAAAGAAAAGAAAGAAAAGAAAGAAAAGAAAGAAAAGAAAGAAAAGAATGAAAGAAAGAAATGAAAGAAAAGAAAGAAATGAAAGAAAAGAAAGAAAAGAAAGAAAAGAAAGAAAAGAAAGAAAAAAAAGAAAGAAAAGAAAGAAGAGAAAGGAAAGGAAAGAAAAGAAAGAAAAGTATTTAATTGCCATAAAACGATATACAAATTTAAGCAGATTACAAGAAAAAAAAGTATATATATGATGTATATATGATGTATATATATTATATATACAAATAATAGCAGATGCATATCGTGGTTGTGGCGAAGTACTCAGCATAATGCTGTACCGTGGGGGACCCACAACACGGCACTAATTTTCAGTAGTCGCCTAAGACGTGACGTACCGAAACCAAAGTCTGTAGTGTATTATGTTATTATAATTTTTTATTACTTATCACAGCAATCTTAATGTGTTTATTTACTGTCACTAAAACAATATAATTGGACAGCTGATTAAATATGTAATTTAAATACTCCTAAATTTTTGTAAAGAATGTCATTGATTATGCCTTACATTTTCTATGGAATAGAATATGAAATTCATTAACTTAATAATCTAAAGAAAATGTTCTGAATTTTCCGTAGAAAAGAATGAAAAAAATATGAAGAAGATCTTTGCCCAACAGTAAAGGTTAAATAAACACATCCCATCACATTTCCTGTCAACATAACACTTAAATATGTATGTCGCATCATGGCTGGCCGATAGATGCAAACCATCGGGAAGTCAGGATGTATTCCCTTAGGTTAAGACATCGTGTATGGGCAGGTCGGTGGGTACAGTCGTGCAAATGAAATAACATAAATTATTCGATACACTGGGTTTATTTAAATAGTTCACAGTTACAATCTTGCTCACTAATATTACTGATCGATACCGATTCTACAACGTCTTAGCTCTAGGGCGGTCAGTACTTAACTCTTATATTCTGTGTCCCCACCACACAGGTCGTTAGAGGAAGCGCGCCACAGCGTAGTTGTTCTTGATTTGCCGACAGGTGGCGTGCTCGTGATTTGTTTTGACGTCCGTACTATTGACTAAACCCGACACGGCCATCCTGCGATACAGTCGTCCTCGTCTGTTCCTCATTGTCAGGTTTTAACAGTGTATCGAATCATGTGGAAATCCTCAATGGATGTCCTCAGCCCTTGGGGAAAGCTGAGGGGTCTGTCAGACTCTTACTGACTAAAACCACATGGTGTTCTCTAGGCCGTAATTCCTATTGAGAGGCGAGCGTGGAACACAGCACGTCGCCTTCTCGGGCCTCTCTCAGGTGACAGACTCCCCAAATCTATCACCCGCAGGCATTATCTTCTTGTCCTTGCTCCATGCCATCTCATGTCGTGTTGCGCTACACGTTCTTAGTCCACTCCGTTCTACCAGTCTCCCATCATACAAGGGAAGTTTTCTGAAACACACAAAATCTCCACACAGTATTCGCTCGTCCAATCCTGACTCATACTCTAGGTGAGTGAGGAAACATTTTGCATAGTTACATATCGAAAGGATCACTGGTCTAGGTATTTCTTTACAACAGAAAACCCCTACAGTTACAATCAAGCTGGTCTAAATCGTCACCCACCAATGCAGGTGAGATTCCTGCAGCACCTCGAAAGGATCACTGGTCTAGGTATTTCTTTACAACAGAAAACCCCTACAGTTACAATCAAGCTGGTCTGAATCGTCACCCACTAAAGCAGGTGAGACTCCTACAGCGCAGTTACAGTCAAGCTGGTCTGAATCGTCACCCACTAAAGCAGGTGAGACTCCTACAGCGCAGTTACAGTCAAGCTGGTCTGAATCGTCACCCACTAAAGCAGGTGAGACTCCTACAGCGCAGTTACAGTCAAGCTGGTCTGAATCGTCACCCACTAAAGCAGGTGAGACTCCTACAGCGCAGTTACAGTCAAGCTGGTCTGAATCGTCACCCACTAAAGCAGGTGAGACTCCTACAGCGCAGTTACAGTCAAGCTGGTCTGAATCGTCACCCACTAAAGCAGGTGAGACTCCTACAGCGCAGTTACAGTCAAGCTGGTCTGAATCGTCACCCACTAAAGCAGGTGAGACTCCTACAGCGCAGTTACAGTCAAGCTGGTCTGAATCGTCACCCACTAAAGCAGGTGAGACTCCTGCAGCGCAGTTACAGTCAAGCTGGTCTGAATCGTCACCCACTAAAGCAGGTGAGACTCCTACAGCCTAGTTACAGTCAAGCTGGTCTGAATCGTCACCCACTAAAGCAGGAGTGATCTTGACATCCCATTTACAAAAATGATCATCTTCCACAAAAGTAGAAAAGACCACATACTAATTGATCATTCCAAAGATTCTATTATAGCTTCGGAATTATCTACACTTAAGGTGCGAGAGCATATGGAAAATGTTTCCTCTGACTCCGAGTGCGTATTATTAATTACAGGTACAAAAGACATACCGAACTCATCATCTGTCGTCACGGTCCATTCATCATCATCATCATCACCATCATTTTCGCAAATTTCCAAATTACCTTGCCCTTTAGGTACTTACTTAAATTTTACTACCCTTAAATTTTTATTAGCAATTTTATAAATTCTGTTAATCAAAATTAGAATACCAAAATTATTTAAATTTTCGTAATGAGGGCTTGACGTTTCGAACGTCATCAACATTAATATGGTGACCTCACCTCTGGCGTGACTATGTGAGTTTACCTTCTTTCAACGTCATAACTCAAAATGAACCTTCTGCAAGGTCTCTAACATAAACATGAACATTCACACCAGACATAGTGTCACACAGACTTACAGGTGCCATACAGGCCTTCAGTTGACACACAGGCTCACAGTTGCCACACAGGTCAACAGCTGCCACACAACGCTCGGCTACTCCTGACCAAAATAGATCATTGGGTTCGTGAAAATAGGGAAATTTTAGAACTCTACTCTTTAACTGAATCATTACCCTGGGCCATGTACCACAAATCGATCCAAACCAACCTTAAAAATTCTGCTGCTGCAAAAACTGTCAAGCTTAAAGAAACCCTCGAGTAAAATCTTCAACGCCACGGCCCTCTAGCCGACCAGCAATTGTATTGCTCTCACAACGGTCTCTAGACCCCGACCTCCACCAGAATCCACTGGTACGGTCAATCATAATACATTCGATAGACTGAATTACTAGACACTTTAAGCTTGCTCATCATCATCAAAATTCCTTTAACATCAACATCGACTGGTACATGACCCGTTGGCATCTTCCCTAACCTACCGCGTGCATACTTGTAGGTCCTAAGCGTTCCTATTTAAAGCTTTCATTGTATAACTATCACTGTCCTGTCATAATAACCTATCGCGGACTTAATAAATGGCCCATTTAGTTTTCACACTAGAGTTTCCCACACAACACTATTGATTAGAAAAAGATCCGACGATTCCGTTAATAAGTAACATTTCCGTTAATCTTTACCATAATTCAAAGGCAATGCATACTCAATGAAACCTCTTCGTAGACCCATCTCCACATGTTACTCATGAGGGGCGGTCCAGAATTTGTCGCATGAGTAGACATATTAATCAGATTTGGTTTCACTACCACTGTCATCAACTATGATGTCTAATTCTCAAGGAACTTGGTGATCGGGGATCCTTCCCAAAAGATTCGCACTTTTTACTCAAAGATTTACATACCGACTGCTAACAAAAGGGAAACAACTAACCCTGATAATATTAAGGAGCTTCACGAATTAATTCGGATCAAAATCTTTAAAATCAAATATCAACAGTAACCATTTACTATCGCTCACTACCTCAGTTTTTATGTAAGGAAAACGATCGCGAGATCTACTGCTATCCTACTGTTACTTTGAAAGTAAGCAAGTGAATTCAGATCTGAAGACGGTGGTCGTAAATCGTGACGCAACATAAGATTTGTTCTGAATACACATAAATGACCAGTACCGTTACTAACTCGATACAATTGCGATGGCCCTACGACATTACTAACTGGCTTTGTCACTGAAAATCTCCTTCTTATAGGATATCTCATCCTAAAGTTCGTATTGAACCAAGTCTTGAAACTATACTGCCAATAGGAAACTCATCACCAAACTACTTGCTTTTTACAAGTGTGTCTTAATTACCTAGTGATAGTGCTAGATATAACCACTACCAATTTAGTGATCAAACATGAACACTTAAAACTCGAAATAGCATCTCTTCAGTAGAGAACCTTCTACCTCACTATCGAAATAACATGGAAGCGACTCACCGAGTATTCCATTTCAAACTTGCGCGCTCCCAACCTCAAACTGCTAGTCTGCCGTTCCTCCTAACCTCTCAGATGTTGACAGGTCAGCTTTCGCATACAGCATCTGAACTGCTAGCAGCAGCAGAGGCTCCACTGCGACACAATATGGTGTCTGAAACATGAAAAACACTACGAGAGTACTTGTTTACACGGTTATCTTAACCATACACAGCTTTGATGAAAATTAACCGGTGTAGTAACCTAAACCGGCACGGCAAAATGGGTTATTATGAACACTGAATGTGAATGCAGAGACCCTGTCCAAAACATGAACCACACATTACAATGTCCCAAGTGCCCAGGTAGGTATTCTAACTTCCAAACAATGATAGTCAGCCAAGGCCAGTCAAGGGCTAGCGCCAGTGATAGTAGAATAATAACCCCTCAACAACACCCAACTTGACCATCGATAACTAACATGAAATTATAACCTAACACGGGCCACCCCGACGATCCATTGACCGCCACAAAACCAGAGTTTTGAATAATGAACACTCTTGGCCATAGTCAATAACAAAATGAAAACGACTCACCAGATTGGGTTAAAGATCCATGTGTATGGATCTTTACACACGTCCACACGCTCCTCCTTGACCTGTCCAGCTCCTTGGTTGTTGCTAGCTTCCTTGCTGCTCCGCTCTAAACTGTTTTTTTTTATTCTAGACTGAGGGTAGTCGCAGAAACGAACCACTACTGTTTTTTTTTCTCAACTGACACCGCATTTTTTTGCAAGAATGTAACCGCCATTTTCACTAGCTTTGTTTTTACGTGTGATCTCATTAGCACGACCGAATCCCACTTCTGATGTCGCATCATGGCTGGCCGATAGATGCAAACCATCGGGAAGTCAGGATGTATTCCCTTAGGTTAAGACATCGTGTATGGGCAGGTCGGTGGGTACAGTCGTGCAAATGAAATAACATAAATTATTCGATACACTGGGTTTATTTAAATAGTTCACAGTTACAATCTTGCTCACTAATATTACTGATCGATACCGATTCTACAACGTCTTAGCTCTAGGGCGGTCAGTACTTAACTCTTACATTCTGTGTCCCCACCACACAGGTCGTTAGAGGAAGCGCGCCACAGCGTAGTTGTTCTTGATTTGCCGACAGGTGGCGTGCTCGTGATTTGTTTTGACGTCCGTACTATTGACTAAACCCGACATGTATGTATTTTAGATATATGTATGTATGTTTATGCATTATGTGCTGTTCACGTATTTTTGTAGGGTATTTAGTTAGTAAGAATTCAAATGTTTTTTAGTATGTGTTGTGCGCTTTTGTTAACAGTCATAATTTTGTAAATATCTCTTTAGCACTGAGGTTTGCTGTCAGAGAACCCAATTTTGGGTTAAGCTCGCCTTTGTACATAAGTTTTCCTTTTGTATTTGTAATGTTTATTTTGTGTACAATAAAGAATTTGAATGAATGAATAAAAAATACTCCATGATTAAAATACCATATTTTAGTACCGTTTTTTATGATGTTGCTCTACCAGGAATTCACAAACACAACATTTAAACTCACATACACAAATACCCAGACCCACTATCTATGTCATGGACGAAGTGATTAATCAGTGCACTATGTATAATGCACGGACATTATGAATCAAATCAAGTCAAATCGGGCAATGTAATAAATACGGATTTAAACTTCTATATTTATCATATTGTCAAGTCATTATGAATATTGCTACGTAACGGTTGGGCAATTCGATAATTATAGTACAATGAATTAGTCCAAAACCGAGCGAAGCGAGCTCGAGAACTTAGCACACCCCGACACGGGTTAGGTTAATTTAGACCAGGGCTTCCCGAAGAGGCCAAAAAAAAGAGTACGACATAAATGAAAACTGATTTTGGGAGTCGACGAGGTGTAAAACTCGACTGATGCTATCGAGCGTACGATTTTAATGATTTTTTTTCATAAAATAATTCCTACTCAACTGGAATTACTGAATTTTATGTATTTTTTAAAATTTTGATGTCTATTTATTTCGTATCATTAGAAAAAAAACTAGAGATAGGATTTTTATAGTAATTTGGCAATCAGTGGTCTAATATAATAATATTTGGGTTGTTAAAAATTCGAGCATCAGCAGGGCAAAAAGGGGTTATAAAATTTTTAGGGAAGTAGAATAACGAATCGCCCCAAAGCAACTAACCCAAGATATCTACGACCCCGTTTTTATTAATTTAACAATTGCTTATTTTTGGTAATCTTCACTAACTGCACATAATAAAGTCATCTGTAAGATAAAATAGACGAAATCACGCGAACGAAGTTGCGGGTGGGGTGCTAGCATAGATATAATAAACAAGGAGATATGCCCGGTAGACGAAAATATATCGGAAACCTGTGTCTCCAGTTTGCCCCTACCACACGGCAACTACTACACATGCAGTTCAGTAAAGGCAATAGATACGAAGTCGCGCACATACCCGCATTTCTTAAATCAGAACGTACTACACAATAAATTATAAACCTTATCCCTTCAAGCACAGCGTGTATATACCAATCACCGTACAAATTACGCACACAAAAACATTGGTCGCTATCGTTGTGCAATGCAAAAGCAATTTATTTTACATACACGCTAGTGATTGACTAAATCGGAAACTTATCGATTCACCCATTTATTATTGTAAATTTTTTTTTGTTTACTTGAAAATAAATACAAAAACGGTTTGTCCAGAAAATTTTATAGTTAAAACAAATATGCAGCTAAAAATATAAATTATTAAGTAAATCAAAAAATTCAAACAATCAAAAATCCGGTTACTTTGGTTTAGGCTTTCATAGCGTAATGTTTAATTTATTTTTAATGTAGCAAATTTTAATTGTTTTGTGCTGCTATTATTGTTATTATGTTATGAGTCTGTTTTACTTGAAATAAATAAATTGAATTGAATTGAAACAGGAGGTATTGTTGAACCCTGCTAGTGCTATGGTGTTTAATCACTGACCTGTAAAGTGGAGGTATTTGTGCAGCACTTGACACTTTGATATTATTGGGGTTGCATTTTTTGTCAAAAAGTTGGTTACGCATTTCTCTACTACACTGTAAAATAATCAAAATAAGTAATACACATTATTTCGCATCGATTTTCCAACCGGTTGAAAACGGTTGACAAATTGAAAATAAAATATAATAACAATATTTCATTCGTCATCGACATTGTTATCGATAGCCTACGTTAGTGGATCTGCACAAGCACATCACTAACTCGTCGCAAGGAGCAGCGGCCGTACTACGCGATGCATCCGCTCAATGATGTATCGTTTTGTGATTTTTACATTGCTTGTCCAGTCACTTAGCGACAAACTTAGGTAATGGTTAGGAAGCAATGTATTTGATGCAAAAATAGTACAGTCGCTGTGATATTTCAATACAAAAATAACATAGTAGAAGCAAGAAATATTTTACGATTTGTTGTTTTTCATGATTTTAAAGACAAATATAGTGAAATACTTGTACTCACTTATTGTAAGTGATTCTATGATTTACAAAGTTTTGGTTTAGGCTTCGCTTTTTACAAGAAACCACTGAACAACACGGCATTCTTGTAATTTTTCACGATGACGGTCGAAAGCGCACTGTTTAGCGGAGACCGGCCATTTGCCTGTGACATGTACAGTCAGTCCATGTCGCGCGGACAACGACACGCCCCCTTGCCACTTCTCCTGTATTTTATATTTCTATGGGTGCTAGTTACTTATATTTATTTATATAGATAACCTACCCTCAACTTAGAAGCAACCATGCAACATATGTCATTACGTATAGCACAATTTATAACAGTTCTCGGTCCCTCAGTAATACTAAAATGTATGCTTCAGCCACAGTATATTATCAGGCACTTGTTAATTTTCAAGTATTTGATCAGTTTACCATCATAAGCTAAAGGAACATTATTAGTTACTTTAAACACTGAGAGTACTTACTGTTAAAAGCATTATCGTGTAATACTATTAATGATTACTCGGAATAGGGGTGAGCCTGAGCAATCAACGACTTAACGACACCCCTATCCCCTGATTTGTCTATTAATGGTAAAGTTTTACTCTTGAAATCACTTTTTAAAATGCGTGTCATAAAAATTCGCGTTTTGGTAATCTAAAAAAATTTACAAATACCTTTAAATCATCAGTATATTGAAATCTCTGCAAGTTTATGATCTAACTAGAGAGATTATAACTTCATATTTGTTTATTTAGTCACAAGGAAGTATATACAGGTATCAAAAACTCCGACAGTTGCAAAATAGTATTTCCCGTACCGGGAATCGAACCCGAGCTTCCTGTGTGAAAGCCAGGTATCCCAGCCAGTAGACCATACGGAAGATGTATGGTTGTGTCATACTTTAAGTTCCAAAGGACCTTTGTTCAAGATTTTTTACAGAAGTTGTGTACTGTATCGTTCTTTACTTATCTTTACAAAATTTTCATAAACCTTGCAAAAAAACAATGGCCCAACGGATTGTTTGTAGACTGGTGCAATGATTGGTAACAAAGCAGACAAAAAAATGGTGCTACCCGTACCGGGAATCGAACCCGAGCCACCTGGAAAAGACTAGACCAGGGATTCCCATCGTGGTCGATATCGAACCATTGGGGTCGAAATTTTTCACTGTTTTATTTGACCACTTTGTCGGCGTGATTAATATGTATATCCATGCCGAATTATAGCTTTCTAGTACTAAAAGTCTATGAGCTAAGCTGCGGACGGACGGACGGACAGATGGACATGGCGAAACTATAAGAGTTCCTTGTTGAAGACGGCATCCTAAAAAGATAAAATTGCTAAGAAGCGAAAATGAAACTTCCATAAGTGTCCTTCTTATTTTAAGTCACCACAATAAAATTTAGCAATAAATTATTTATCAAATCATACCATATTTGTAACTAGCTGTCCCACGCGGCTTCGCTCCCGTCAACTGGCTACCTACCTACCCTACCCTACCTACCCTACATTCATGAATGTTGCGTAACTTTAACCGCTTACGCAGCGCACGCAACGGAAGCTCTCAAAAAGGAATATTTTTGCCCGTTTTTGCAACATTTTTCATTTATGCTCCGCTCCTACTGGTCGTAGCGTGATGTTATATAGCCTATAACCTTCCTAGATAAATGGACTATCCAACACAAAAAGTATTTTTCAATTCTAACCAGTAGTTCATTAGATTAGCGCGTTCAAACAAACAAACAAATTAATATATATATACTAGCTGTCCCACGCGGCTTCGCTCCCGTCAACTAACTTTAACCGCTTACGCAGCGCACGCAACGGAAACTCTCAAAAAAGAATAATTTTGCCTGTTTGTTCAACATTTTTCATTTATGCTCCGCTCCTATTGGTCTTAGCGTGATGTTATATAGCCTATAACTTTCCTCGTTAAATGGACTATCCAACACAAAAAGAATTTTTCAATTCCAAATAGAAGTGCCTGAGATTAGCGCATTCAAACAAACAAACAAACTATTCAGCTTTATAATATTATTATAGCATAGATAAGTATAGATTATCTGTTCCACAGACAAACTGTGAAAACAGTTTTGTGGAGCATTGTTTATTTGTAATACTTGTGTAAATTTTGTATAGATACGTGGTGAACAATACAATATACAATTTAAAAAAATCTTGAACAAAGGTCCTTGGCTACCGAACTTCAAGTATGACACTACCAGATATCTCCCGTATGGTCTAGTGGCTAGGATACCTGGCTTTCACCCAGGAGGCTCGGGTTCGATTCCCGGTACGGGAAAAACTTTTTTGACATTGCTTGGTGTTTTGATTGCCTCTAAAGGTTGTCATCCTTCGTAGTTATGTGATAAAATATATAAATGGTGAACAAGTATAATATTTTATCTACTAAACCTACGTACAAGAAAACGGCATTTTTATTCATCTAATCTACAATAATAAGACATTCATTATACGTTTATGTGTTTCAGTATCTATCGTAAACAATTTAACGATGTGTTAGGTTAGTTTTTACAAGATTTTATTTTATTAATTATTAACTTATACATATGCTGTGTTCCTTTTGTGGTCCTGTAAGTACGGTCAACATAAATTGTTTAGATATGTAAGTTTCTCATGTAAGTGAATGCCATTGTAACTCTTTTTTGAGGAATAAAGATTCTTTAACCGTAACTTGTAATGTATGTTTGTATGTAAGTGTGTTGGGGTCAAATCTTGCAACTGAATTTTAAAGCAGTTATCCTCCATCGATTAAGATGCAATTTTGCATACACGTTTAGTTTGGATGACAAAGCATAGCTAGCTAAGTGACGAGTTCTAAATCCAATATGGCGGACGGCTAAAGATGGCTGACTAGTTTTTTTTTTTGTGCTTTGCGATGATATAGGTATCAAATGAAAGGATTTGCTGAGAAAAATTCGAAAACAGATTGTTTAAAAAAATAAAATTACCATTATTTGTTTATTTACTTACACATAAAACGACGCCTATTACCGTCAGAATTGACCGGGCTCTAGACAAGAGGCATTAGGTGTCAGCGAAGGCGATAATTTAAATGTCAAAATGTAAATGATTTCACGTGATTTTTCGATATCGCTTGTCAATCCCATACAATTTTGCCTTTTTCACAATCTCTGTCGCCACGCTTTCGCAAAAAAATGTTCGCAATGGTATAATTATGTTTATCTCCTGAGGATAACCCACAGCAACCATTATATTTTACATATTACGAAAAAATATGGGTAATTTACCAAGCTATTTTAAACAATACAGTATTATTCCTTAACCAATGAAATATATTAGAAGGGTTCCCTCTATCTAGCAGAATCTTGATGCTCCGAAATTTATTTGGCATAACACACATGGCATACATAATCTTCTTTAAACGAATATTTTTAAGGTTTAAAAATTATTTTATATAATTATTGTTTGGCCGAATGTTTATAAGTTCGAATTTACTATGGCATACTTTTAAGATGGCAGAATTTTATTTGGCATAATTTCACTTGGAATATTATGAAGATGGCAGAAATTCACTTGGAATAATTTTATGGGACAATATCATTTGATCTTCTAAAATTGAATTGATCAATTTTAAATGAGCACTTTTGAAAAATAAATGATGTATTCTGTTTATGTTTTTCTTTATTTTAATTATTGCGTCTATATTAGTTAATCTACAAATAAATTATTAATGAACTGCATTCAAGGTAACATTATAATTATGTTTATACATAGTCAATTAATATTTGGTAAACAAAAATAACATTTGATCCTCTTTGTTTTTTATTGCGTAACAGTTGGGCAATTTGATAATTATGGTCCATAAATCAGTCCAAGAGCGAGCGAAGCGAGCTCGGGAGCTTAGGGCACCCCGACACGGATAGGTTAGGTTCGAAGTAGATGCAGGGACCTGAAGTGAGCGAGCAAAGCGAGCAAACTCAGCTGAAAAACTAATCGTACTTACCTATTCCATATTAAAACCAAAGTCAACATTCAAATAATTAAAAAAAAAAACACATCTTTTAAAAAATTACTATGAATTTTCTGTAATGTGATAGATGAGTATTTCAATTAATATGGATATAAAACGTATGCCAAGAGACGATTCTGACTGTGAACTTTCTGCAATATGATGGTTCTGCCTTTTCATGACTATCGATATGAAATCTATGGCTAAAGATGATTCTGTCTTACAGAATTACTAGTTTTTAATGTATGATAAATGAGTGTATGCCAAACGATTTCATGCGAAATGAAGTTTATGCTAGCCGTTGTAATGCATAATAATATTATGACACAAAAAGTTCTGCTATAAAATGTTGACCCACATTACATACGTTGTACATTTCATGTAGATCAAAATTGCATTAACATCATATCATTAAAATTAATTTCTTCGGAGTTATCGCAAAATAAAAATCAACGCCGGCGAAAATAAATTCAAGCGGGCGGGCCTCACCGCCCCACCGATGACGGGATCCTACGAAAGAAAAAACGTGGTAGGTATAACACCTACGCTCTACAACCCGTGCGAAGCCGGGGCGGGTTGCTAGTCTACTTACAAACATTAGGGTACCTTTTCTAAAAACTCATTATCAAGGTAGCAATTAACTAACAAAATCGACTTTTATTTCAACTCCTATTGTGAGGGGTATTCTAGGTTCCCTAGGGAAGGGGTCCTAACAATAGAAAACAACCCTTCTTGAGCGGTTAATTATACCTTTGTTCGTTGCGAGAGAGTAATAAATCGATAGAGTTTGTGATGAAACAGTAGTTTTAGATTTTCATGGTTACCTTCTGAATATTCTCAACACGTCTTCGTAATCGGCTCTACAAAAAGTGACATTCAATCAGCTAGTAACGATTGTCAAGAAGTAAAAATGTGTGGGATAAGCATGCGCTACCAAAATGTCAGGTAGTAAGTCCCAGCCTTCTGTATTTTAACAATAGCCATTAGCCATCCCCAATAGAATGCCTCTTTGGATTGAGCCCATCACGTGGTGTTTTATTTTTTTTGCATTTCAACAATAGCTCTCACTAATAGACTGCAAAATGTCAGCTGGATACACTTGAATTGATCGAAAACGGGTCAAGAGACTCGTCGGCAATGAGATACTGGTCGAGTCTAGAGCCTTGAACATCGGCGACGAGTTGTCAGCTTGTCGGTTTATTATCGGTTACTTTTCTGGGTATTGGATATACATCGGACTTCAAGACGTACGGCGATGTGTCATCTGTACAGGGTGGAGACCCCACCTATACGAACCACGTAACCACCACGTAATACTTTTATTATGCGTACCGACAGCAAAGGAGTGGAATTCCCTGCCGGTGTCTGTATCCTGCCAGCTAATACCTGGGAGTTTTTAAATCAAAAGTGAAAAGGTTTCTTCTAGGCAAGCGTGTTTAACCGTCGTCTACATCTTCGCGTACCATCAGGTGAGATAGTGGTCAAGCGCGAACCTATCAATAATAAAATAAAAAAAATTGTACAGAGTCCAAAAAAGATTCTAAACGATAAAAGAAACGATATAATTTATGCATGTCGATACCAAAGAAATCAAGTAATGAAAAGCACATTTCGAAATTTTGGGTAAATGTCCCTTACGTTAATTGATATTTCTAATAATTATCGATATTTTGTGTGTCAATTCCGAAACACAAAGTCAGTTTTGCGATTAAGGATAGCTTGCTGAAACAAACAGCCATCTACTGGACATAACATTATATGCCTCTCCCAAACTGCGCCACAACAGTCAGTCCAGTCGTTTGCATTCCGCATCCAATCACTTGCAGTCACTTTTTTAGGTCATCGGTACAACAAGTTAGGTGCGTCTCACGCAATCCCATATCTGCTCTAATCCCCATTTTTTCCACTCGCCATCGTTACTTTAACAATCATAACTAGCCCACTGCCACTTCAGCTTGCTAACCCACCAAGTGGAGCAACGGTTTTTTAAACAGAATATTTTTTAAAAACCTTTAAATGAAATGAAATTTTAAATATTTATTACAAAATATATATATTTACAAATACAAAATATGTAGTTAAAAATAACTACCTATCTATACACTAAAATAATAAAAAACTACGAACGCGTAAGCATGTTAATTTATAAGAACTGGGAATGAGTCACACCAGAAACATTGCACAAGACTTTGTCATAGCTACTTTGAAAACATTCTGCCATTATTATAATATTATACATAATGAATAATCAAGCCATTAATCAATACAATGAAAATCGGATATTGCCTATATGTACACAATATGTACTATTCATTTAACTTGAAATCTCATCTCCCGTATGGTCTAGTGGCTAGGATACCTGGCTTTCACCCAGGAGGCTCGGGTTCGATTCCCGGTACGGGAAATACTTTTTGTATTTTTTTTGCCTTAATTTTCATTAAATGGAGCGTATTTTTTACTCTCCAACCGACCCGAGAGATGTTTCCTTATATCCAAATAATTCCCATAAAAAAAGCATTTTAGGAGTGGAATTCCCTGCCGGAGCCTGTGTTTCCTGACAGCTACAATCTGGGAATCTTTAAGTCAAGAGTGAATAGGTTATTTCTAGGCAAGCGTGTCTCACCGTCGACCACATCATCGCTTATTAACAGGTGAGATGGTGGTCAAGCGCGAGGCTATAATACATAAAAAAAGTTTAATCAAATTATCCAGGCAATTTTTTATCTTTGTTTTGACTTTAGAGATATGTCGTGGTGACTCAGTTGCTAAGACCTCGCATCTCGTTGTTGAGGTTGTGGGTTCAAATCCGGGTAAGTAGATACCAAGGTGACTCAAATTAACGTACTTTCGAACTTTATCTTGGACATCGCTAACAACGGTAAAGGAATACATCGCGTTGAAACCTGGACTAACAGTTAATATAAGTTTGAAATCACCCGTCTTGAGCCTACTCACGACGCTTGCGTGGTGATCAATACTCACGCCTTCTCTATAGGAGAAGAAGTCTTTGCACTGCAGTGGGACAATAACAGGCAGATATTATTATTGTTACAAGATAAGGCAAGGCCATCTAGTGACGAGAGGAAGAACTAAGTAGTTACTAGTGGCGCCATCTAGTATCGAATAGCGGAACTAATCTTATTGAAGTTTCTAGTCGCTTCGGGAACAGTGAGTTCGAATGTCGATTGTTCTGGAAGATAAAAATCGACATATAAAGAGCAAAGAAAAGAAAAAAGAGCAGTCGGGTTCGTCGTGAGTCAGTTTCGATTTGTAAGCGATACGGAGCGATCGGCAAAGGAAAATAGTGCGAAGTAATAGAATTGTTTAAGAAGTGTTTTTGTAATTAATTGAATTCTGCTGTTTAAATAATTTATCCCTGAACCCCAGCTCGTAACATTATTATAAATAACAAAAAAAAATACTAAATGAGTTATCTACCATACATTAGTACAACACAGACGCGATTCAACAATATGCTCACTTACTGAAGGAATATTAATGGCACAACTTGCAATGCGCTGGAATGACAAATGAGCGGAGGGAATGATCGCATTAATTAACTGATATAACATGGCCCCTTATTGAATGGGGGTAATGGGTGGGTATATAAGCATAAATCATAATATATTAGCTGTTTCAAGATCAACCAACCAATATAATATCAAATTTCCAACTTTCCTTTCGTAAGTATGCAGAAAGAGATTTCTGTACAAACCTTTTTACAATTAAGTCGGTAAAAATATAACTGACCTCCAAATAAAAACACTGCACAGTGAAAAATAACTTAAAATTGGAAGTCGGTGTTGTTGTTTTTGTTTCTTTATTTTTTGACACTGACTGCCGAAATTGAAGTTATTTTTCATTTCGTAGTGTTTTTATTTGGAAGTTGGATGTATTTTTGTAAAAAGGATTTTATTTTTCAGTTATTAGTTTTTTTATTTGGATGTCGATTGTCATACGTATCTATGTTAACGCTTTTTGGCAGAATAGATTAACCGAATAACATGAAACTTGAACACAACCGGTGAAATTAGAATGTATCAGGTTGTACTGTACACATCTGCGTACTGTGGGGATAGCTCAGGGAGCTCAAATGATATGCAGAAATTACTTTGATATGTTAAATTCAATCAACAACGTGCCTGCCCTAAGGCGGCTTGTACCAAAGTGACAAGCAAAGCTAAACAAAAACATCTTCAATTATTTTCCTAACATTCTGATTTCAATCAACTTCCAAAACTAAATAGTTCTCTGTCGCCAGTCTTAATAGGCAAGGAGGTTGTAAACAGGTGAGGAGACCTCACAGTACCTACTCCTTAAGAGCGTAGCGTCGCGGCGTGATGTTATGTTATGAAATGGTGTAAACAATAAACATACATGCGATTGCAGCAATCCCTAAAGATTTGCCGTTGTTTATTGAAGAGTTATGTTGTATATCACCGAAGTTCTTCATTAGATCGTGATTTTATTTAAATGGGACCACATGAGAAGCGGCAGCTTTCAAATAAAAAAGAATCATCAAAATCGCTTGTCCTAGTAAAAAGTTCTGAGGTAAAAAACATAAATTACAGTCGAATTGAAAACATCCTCCTTTTTGAACTTGGAAAAAAATAAGCATCACCTTTGCACCTATTTTCTGTTCCTTGTTCTTGTCTGTTTATTGTGTGTATATTAATTGTTAGATAAGTAATAATTATGTAAAGGTCGGCTTCCAGACTGATCTGATGCATCTGAATTCTAGTATTTTGCATGGAATGACTGTCTATCTGACATCCACAACCCAGTATCTGGGTTGGTATCTCTTTTCAATACAGATAATTGTGAAAGGCTTCTGCGTACCCGTAGCGACTGTCAACAATGCGCGTGTACGAATGACAACGAGGACTAATAGCTTTTCCTGCTGTCCGAGACACGTAGAGGTTTCGGTATGTTAAGATGGATTTGTTTTGTATAAACTGAATTTCTTTTAGTATTATATAACTGCACGGCACATGTGTGAGTACTATGTACCAACTGCAAATCTACCATTTACTGTACCTATTTGTCGTTCGTTGATTTGTGTGTGTCCTGACAGTTGAGTGTGTCATGCTCACTGTAATGTATCTCTGATGGTGGCACATGTCTTAGATCATTTGGTTCCCTTCATGATGGTGGAGCTGAGTGGTGCCAATCCATGCGTCTTGTTCGTGAACGGGTGCCATCTGTTGGGATTGGTCATAACTTGGCTGCCCCGGCCTGTTTTTAATTTGGTACTTTTTGTATTTTTGAATTGTTCTTTTAACCCTAGACGCTGTTACGTGCACGTCTTTTTACATCGTTTTCACATGTGTATATTTTTCCAACAAGAATGATATAACCAAATACTTGTAATTAAAACTCACGGAAAAGAGTGTCCGTGGATTTTCTTGCACATTCTTCTCCATAGATAGGTACCTACTGACGCCTGCGAATGTGGATAAGATGAATCTAATCTTTTTTGTTTTGTTTGATAATTCAAATGTAAGGTATATTTTAACTGTCAAACAAAACAAAAAATAAAACCAAACGCGCCCAAATATTAAAGTCATGTTTTATCTATGTGTAAAGATTTCATTATGTCTGATTTTATTTTGATGATGGCGGGTTCTAATGACAATAATCCGTTGAGTATAATAAGTGCCTTGCATTACACTTTGCACAACATTCATACAACGAACATTTTAGTTAGTAAAATCTATTACAATAAATATTTAAATGTATCCAAATTGAATTGCACGTTAAAATATGTTTGTAAAAATTGCGAAAATTCAAATTTTATATCACTTGACAACAATTACTATACTCACACGGATGGTTATTTGAACAAGTTGATTGCATGCCAACTGGGAAATATTAAGTATGGAATATTAAACTAAATATTTGAATTATGTGCGTCAACATTACTCGTCAAACGTGCAATGTAGGAATGTTTGTACACAGACAAATTTTTATTTTGACAATAGTAGGAACAGTACTACGACACCGAAAGTGTTCTTAAATTCTGCTACACAAACAGAATTGAATAGTTCCTCAATAACCACCGGTTTACTTGAAATCAACTTTTTTTGATTTTGATTTTCGTCACCAAGTCACGGACCAATCTCGGCAAGCGTTGCTTAACCTAGAAGATCGGCCTTGAATGATATAAGATTGCGACAATAGCAAGTTTCTTAGTAACAATGACATGATCAAACAAAGTGCACCTATCCATGGATATATTCAGCATCTCACCGTACTACCAAGATTTATAATTGTCTATCACAATACTAAGATGCAGAGCAATAATTCTGTAGACAAACTTCTCCTTGGTTGTCGCGAAAACAGCCGGTGAACAAAGTTTGTCGCTCCCCCTCTCTCCCTACCGTCGGTAACCCTCGGTACATGGTACCAATAATTTAGCGACATCGCTACCCTAAGTTTGCATCGCATCAACACAAGGTACGCGGTGGAGTGTGGTTTGAGTTGAATGAGAGATAAACATAGTTTTTGGAGTCATTAATATCTGAAATTTGTGATCTAAAGAAGACGAATATAATAATTGACAATTAGAAATTTGGAATTAACCACTACTTGTCTACTTAATCTTTTACGGTTCAACTTATGAGAACGCAACTGCAAAAAAAACTACATTAGGTATGACTAAACATTTAAAAAAATAAATATTTATGCCACCAAAAAATTTTCATGTAAAATGTTGCCAGACGAGACCATATGGATCGCACTGTAAACAAATTAACAGATCACATGTAGGTCCAAGTTTCTAACTCTACAAGCCTTAGTGTATATTTTGACTAAGTGTGAAGTTAGCTTCACACTTAGTCAAAATATTCTTTTTCAACGTCTAACATAACCATTCCTGTGGATTTGCCTTCATTCAGGTTTTGTGCAATGTGCTCCGCTACCCTGGTCAACTGCTGAGTGGTGGAGTGGGCCTTCCGGAATCCAAATTGCTCCGGTATCAATAAATGTTCAGTAACTTTTAGCAGTCGGGTAAGAACAAGGGATTCTAATAATTTGCCCACGCATGGGAGTAGGCTTATGTGACGATAATTTGTTAGGGTACTGCCATCTTTGCCCGGTTTTTTAAGCGCAATTATTTTGGGCGTTTTCCACTATGTGGGGAAGTAGCACACTCTCAGACAACCATTAAATATTTTGTTGAGGTAGACTATAGCCTTCTGTGATAAGTTTTAGAGAAGTCGGTTACTGAGGCCGTCTAGATCCGGAGCTTTGCGGAGTGTTGACATTATGCAATCATTTGCACTGGAAAGTACGCCCACCACTTCTGTGTGTTTTCATGATTCTCCTAAAAGTATAATTTTGTTTTATGTCTTCACAGTATCAAAATGCATTTTAATATCTAATATCATCAATCACCACACAGTGGCATTCAATCAGTGATACCGATTATAACAACCAGTAAAATTTACCACGTGGGATTTCGATAGCGTATACTAATCCCATTCATTTTTTAGCCGACTGCCAAAGGAGATTAATATGTTTATCAGTCTATGTATGTATGTTTGTTCCTATGTGGCGTTCTAGAGACCGAACGCGTTGGCCGATTTTGATGATTCTTACGTCAGCTTACGTTCTAAGTTCGTCGTCGTCGTCGTCGTCAATATGGCGCCTAAAAGCCGCCATTTTTCAAGTTTACAATTTTAATGTAGCTAATGCATTTGCGAGCTGGCTGACCTTGAATTTTGTTCTTCTTTACATCTTTTTAGTTCGTTTCTTAAGCAGTCGATTTTTTTATTTTTTGAGTAACTTTTTTTTACTTTTCCATAATCATTATTATCGCTGATATATATCACTTTGTCTAGAAGCTTAGTTAGAAAATAATTTCGCTTGTAACTTAAACTGATATCGTCCCATGATACCCAAAACTGGTGTCAATCCAACACGTGGGGGCCTGTATTGAACCTAAACAGCTCGAGGTGACGACTCTGGGATTAGAACAGAATAGAAACAGCTACAATTACAGACCACGGGATCACTGCGACAAGACGTGCAATTACTAATGCCCACGCATTATATGCTCAGCTCAAATTTTGGGTGGGGGACGCGGATGGCTCACCGCGGATGGCTCTTTAAAGTTCTGAGTTGAACTTCACAATAACTTACAGGATAGGTTCACTCAAATCTGTTCGGTGTTTTCTTTAAAAGTACACCTCACTTTAAAAGAGATCTTGGCGTCTGGTTTTGTTTTTGTGTTTCTTTTCAAAGTATGTAGTTGACAAAAATTACGTGTAACAGTACAACTGTTTTCTTAATGTCCTTCGGTAATCATCGCATTTCCGAATACAAATGAATGCTAATTTTACATTTCTATCAATTATTAGATTTAGGCCGTTTGTTCACGACGCAACACACGACACCGCAAAATGTAGTCACCATTCAGAGCTTCATATATTTGTATGGACCGTTTGTCCATTGCACGATACCGCACCACACGCGACACGATTTTCATACGGTTTTTCGGCTATGTCGTTGATGCCGCTATATCGTACGGTTTTTTGCGGTGACCATTTAGCGGCTGAATAAAACTGGTATGAGCTTATTGACGACACGACACACCGCACCGTACGGCTCACGCGTGGTTCGTCACTCGCGCGCTTAAAAACAATACAATTGCACTGCAGTGTCGATGCAGAATCGTGCCTAATGAACAAACAAACACGACAGACCGTATTTAGTGTGTCGTGTGCCAAATCGTGACCGCAAATCGTGTCGTGCGGTGCCTCGTGGATAAACGACCTAATATTGTATAATAATTTGAAAAGTTAGTACTTTATAATTGTTGTTTTGTTTTGATTTTCGTGTGAAATATATGGAGCTGTAAAACTGCCAGCTTAGGTATCTTTCCTCATATTTTTAAAATAAATTACATGAAATTAAAAGAGTACTAACAACTCTATATATTTCCAAGTTGATTGAGAACGTCTGATCTGCACCAAGTGCAAAGGGCAACTGATCGAAGAAATCCGACGACTAACGAAACACGACGTTTGCTGAGAGACATTACGAAGATAGTTGTACCGTACAGGTGTATTTTTTAACCAATTTACAAAATAAATAATATTTATCATTGTCAGACAATTTTGCCTGGTCGACAATTTCTATGAGTTTTCTATGAGCCTTTAAGTACCTATAAACGTCGTACTGGACCAGGATAGCACGTGATAACCAAAGGCCACTGGCGAGAGGTAGTCTCTTCGATTCCAATAAATTATACTGAAAAAAGAACTTCGCAAAACCGAAGAAGACATCACATTTCTCTGATATTCAAAACCCACAATTTTATCCTATGTATCAGCCATACATTCTTGAAACCACATCTCCAAGGATTCAATACCTAGACAGAATTTACAACTTTGTAATACTAGTACCTAAGTGCGCCAAGTTAAACGAGAGCCGTAAAATAGTTCAGTTTTATAATCCAGTTAGATGTTCCAGCCGTTTGATGTTCGGAACTTTTGAACGGTTTACGGGCAAACGTTCGGTTTGATGATTTTAGAATATTTTATGGCATACGTGAGTTGTGCCAGAAGTTATGTAGAGGTAATGTGTGTAAGGTGGTCTTTCTTTTTTTATTATTGACTAGCTGTCCTACGCGGCTTCGCTCCCGTCAACTGTCTACCTGCCTACCCTACCCTACATACATGAATGTTGCGTAACTTTAACCACTTACACAGCGCACGCAATTTCCCATCTTTGCGACATTTTTCATTTATGCTCCGCTCTTATTGGCCGTAGCGTGATGTTATATAGCCTATAACCTTCCTCGATAAATGGACTATCCAACACAAAAAGAATTTTGCAATTTCAACCAGAAGTGCCTGAGATTAGCGCGTTCAAACAAAAACTCTTCAGCTTTATAATATTAGTACAGATAGGCTTGCGTTCGACCACTATCTCACCTAAAGATAAGCGATGATGTGGACGACGTTGAAGGACGATTGCCTAGAAGTAACCTATTCACGCTCGACTTAAATGCTGCAGGTTGTAGCTATCGGCAGCTGTAAGCACAATAAAAATATTTCCTAACGTTTCCATCAATATGGAATATAATCATAATACCAGCATGTTACTGTACCACAGCAGAGGAAAGGCCTCTTCTCATACAGACAAGGCATTAGTATTTATCAAAATCATTAGGGAAAATACATGATTTTAAGCGTTCCGTACCTGAAGGGTCTGAGGGGGCTGCCATTCAGCTAAACGGGGCCTGGAAAAAAAAAACTACCCCATCGAGTGCGGTATCATTTTTAAGAGTTCGTTGAGTATATACTCTTATTTTCTTTGCATACAATATTTGAAAACAAAGGAATGAGAAGCCACCAAAGTCAGTTCAAGAGTTCTTTTTACAAAAATTTGTTCCGAAGAATTTTTTGACTTCCCTTTGATATACAAACTTGAAATTTGGCGATAATGTTTATTAATACGTATATTTTACTGAAAAATAACAATATATTGATAAATCAGATTTTTAATTTTAGGAGCTCTTACACACCACGGTTTTTTTCAGGCATCGTCGACGCGCGTCTACCGCAACTATAACGCGCTGCAAACGCAATGTTATCGCAACCAATTTACCTATTCACACGTTCATAAAATTGTAGTTTGCAGACGACGACTTTTTCGCTAGCTGTCGTCGCGCTACTAGCCCGGAGTTACATCGATATAGACGCGCTGTCACAGCGCGTCTCTTTAGCTGCAAACACACACGTACAATGCGATTTAATCGGATACCTGCCGACAGTTTTACGATGGCATCAATCGAGGCAACACTTCTTATCCTGGCCTTAGTACTTTTGTTAAAAGGATACGTAAAAATGTCTCAAAAAAACATAAATACATCCATTTATGAGCGAAAGGAAATTAGATGGTCATTATAATATTACTTTTAAAAAAAATCCAGCGCGATACACACGCTCGTACGCGCGCGTTTTACTTTGCAAGGAAAATTGCTCACGCGCTGTAGCGCGTTTCTCGTGAATTTGCAGCGATGCAATGGCAAGTAATCGGCCTATTTCAAGTTTAGCAGCGCCGACTTCACGCGATAGCGAAACGAACGGGGACGGCGCCTGAAAAAAAACGTGGTGTGTAAGGGCTCTTAGGGTTCCGTACTCGAAGGGTCCAAACGGAGGACTATTGCGGTCACTCACGTGTCTGTCCGTCCGTCGTCTGTCAGACAGCCAAACGGTTGGAGCTACATTCTTCAAGTTTTCACAGTATAAGTATCTTGTTGACCCAAAGCCATAAAAAATATCAAAAAAAATATTGAAATGTTTTTAAGGGGGCTCTTTTACATTAAATTGGGATGCGAAAAATTGTTTTACCTCATTAAATGGGGTATCATTGTTTAGAGCTCTTTGAGTAGATAAGTATTGTATGTTTGTTTTATAAATTATTACAAAACAAAGAAATGAGAAGTCACCAAATTCAGCTTTTTTTACAAAATTTTATTCCGAAAAATTTTTAAACCACCCATCGACCTATGAACTTCAAATTTGGTGATAATGTTTATTATTATATATTTTACTAAGAAATACCATTATATTGATAAACCAGATTTTTCTTTGAAATTCCCTCATTTTCCTATTACAACCTACTTGATTTTGCTGTTTGGAACAGAACCCTAAAGGTGAAAAAGTCTGACACGCACTTGGCCGGTTTTTAGGGTTCCGTACCACAAAAGATACAAAAATGAACCCTTATAAGATCACTCTCTTGTCCGTCTGTCTGTCCGTGTGTCACCACCGAGTTTCTCAGGCACGGGTGGACCTAGCGAGTTGAAATTTATACCAGATACTGAGGTCTATAGTACCTATAAGATGTATTAAATCAAGGTCCTGAGTTAACACGATAAAATTATATGGGCAAATTTGGATTTTCGCGAAAACTTGTAAGTACCAAAATTTGCCTTAATTTTCAACTTTTTTTTATTTTTTGGAATTTTTCCCTTTACTCGTGCTGTAAGACCTTGCTTATAACCAAGATTGTCAATTCTAGGTCACCCGAAAGTATCCTATAGGTTTTGGGTCGAAAATCTACATGTTAGTACCCGTTAACCTAGAATCATGAAATTCGGCATAAATAAAGTAAAAATACAAAAATTTAAAAGGTGAAAATTAAAGGGTGTTTGTCCCCATAAATACATTGTTGACGCCAACCTGGGTACGGAAGCTTTCGTGTGCGAGTCCGACTCGCACTTGGCCGGTTTTTAGGGTTCCGTACCCAAACGGTAAAAACGGGACCCTGTTACTAAGACTCCACGATCTGTCTGTCTGTCACCGGGCTGTATCTCATGAACCGTGATAGCTAGACAGTTGAAATTTGATGACAGAAGCTTTGAGACAGATTATAGCGGCAACATACAACAACAGAAATACATCACAGATGATGTATTTCTGTTGCCGCTATAACACTTTGACGTTTTTTGCTCTAATGGTACGGAACCCTTCGTGCGCTTCCAACACACACTTGGCCGGTTTTTTTAAATTAACTAAACAAAATTCTTATCATATTTACTAAAAAAATATGAATTCATTTTTATAACATCTTCATTAGCGCAGAAGTTATAAAGCTCAAAGATAAATTGACAAAGAATGTGACATCAAAGTCTGTTTAACTGTCAGTTAGCATTCTATTTATGTACGATAATATTTATTGAAAAAATGGTTGATTTTTTCGTACGCACTTATTCGGCTTATTCCCTATTAGTATGAACTTATTACTTATAAAATGATCTAAACTCTAATAAAAGGTAGAGAAAACCGTATCAAAATCGCTTGATTTGATAAAGATGATGATGATGATGATGATTTGATGATGTTGCACTTACTTAAGTGCACATACAGACAGATAAAAACAGCGGATGTATTAAAATTTATATCAATTACATAGTGATTATGGACATTGCATTTGTTACAACAAAAATAATATAAACATACAATGAAATGGATACCTTTCTGCTTTTGTGTAGTGTAGCTTCACGCTGTACCCACAAGGGAGCAGGCAGAACAGTGACTGCAATACTATCAGTTCTATCTTGCGCGTGTCAAACTTTGTTCCTGTCTAGTTACTTATTCAGCATGTTGTGTTTCCGAGAGTTCATTTCGTTTGTATTTCGATGCATCTTGAATTAAACATTTTATTTTATATACTAGTTTCTGCCAGCAGCTTCGCTTGTGTGAATGACGAAATTTATCCCACGACAGAATACTCTCGGCATGAAAAGTATCCTTTTTGCTATTCCAGACTATAATTATCTCTGTGCCAAATTTCATCCAGATCCGTTCAGTAGTTTTTGCGTGAAAGAGTAACAAACATATAAACACACTCACAAACTTTCACCTTTATATTTTTAGTGTGATGATAATAGGAAATAGGATTAATTGTTACTCCCGGAAATATTTTGATATTTAGTTGATATTGTCGGTTTTAACAAATCTATTCAAAAAGAGTTAATTTATTCTTCGTAAAAAGGGATTAAAATAGCTCATTAATCCTCAGGTACTAAAAGTGATTTAAATTTGGAATGTGCATATTGTTAGTAAATGTTACAATCAGCAAAAAGATGAATTACAAACTATGCGGTCCAAAATAGGATTACATCGCTAAAATCGATTACTGTTGGGAATTCAACCCAACACTTCTACGCTGCACACATGTCTGCGTGACCCACACAGCACTGGTGTGTGAGTGCGCAGCACGGCGGCGACGCGGCATGGCTCGGCGGACACTCGCTACCACGGACTCCACCGCGATATTCGCCACCTCTCTCTAAAAAAACATGATATTGTTTGACCGGAACAGTAATTTGTAATTAACGGCAATAAACCATTCGCCCAAAAAATACAGTCCACTCTTTTTATCCACGAGCTAACAATTACGACGAATGAAGTGCATAGCTAATGAGCGATTGAAAATATATTTCTGACTGCATGGGAACATTGTATTGAACAAGTGACTGGCTAGAAACTCGCGCGCGAGCCAAACATAAAATAATTCTACCACTGTAACGGATGGTACTAATAAAATTGTAACGATGCATTTCCATAATTGTTCAAATATAAACATTAGCCTCTAATTATTTCTATTTTATAGATTATGATTCCTAATTGTATGTAAATAATTTCTTGTTCACAAGTTGCACTTACTTATTTTCTCATAGAGGGTGCAACCTCATTTTAAGCTCGAGTGACGTACTTTGAATCCCTCGTTACGCTGGAGAAGAATTCTAGAGCGGTGGAGTCTTGAGTATAATCTAGAATCCTTCTCTTTGCTCTAAATTAAAAAAAAATACAATCTCGCCTATAAAATAGTTGTTTGCTCTCTAGATAAACAATCTACTATTTTGTGTTGTTGGTTTTGTTTTTCCAGGCTGCGGTTGGTTGGTCGGTGGTGGGTATCCAGTTGCACTTCTGGCTAACCTTTCGGTAAATACAGACGTTTTGTTATGTATGTATTATTTGAGGTTTGCTATTTCCAATCATGAGACGAGACTTTTTCTTTGTCATTATTAAGTAATAGGTCTTCCTCTAGGTCAGGGATGGCGAACCTACGGCACGCGTGCCAGAGGTGGCACATGACAAAATTTTTCGGGCACGCCAATATTATATAGCATTTGAAACAGCAGGCATGACATCGACTTCTACTTTTATATCGAAAAAACATAAATCGGTAAATAAAATAATTGCTGTACGAATCTCAGGTTGCAAATAAAGAGTTAATAAGTAGAATTGTTTTTATTAAGTCACCAATTTAAGATTCTTTGGCGGCACGGCATTTTCACATTTATAAAAATATATAATTTAAAGGCACGTTTTCTAATAAAGGTTCGCCAACCCTGCTCTAGGTGGACCGATGAGCTTGTTTAGGCTCTGAGAATCCGTTGGATGCGAGATACACAGGACCGGCTGATGTAGCGGCACTTGGGGGAGGCCTATGTTCAGCACTGGACGTCTTTCGGCTGTAATGATAATGACAATTTTTTTTTATTGTTCTTATACATGTAGGCTCGCGAAATTATTAAATTATTATTAATAAAATTATTTATCTATACATATTAATCAAATTGGAGTGTCTATTTGTAATATTGAAATAACCGTTTTTTACTACATGTATATGAATATATATACGGTACATACACCAAAATAACATTTTTTACAATTTTTGTATGTCTGTCTATTTGTTCCGGCTAATCTCTGAAATGGCTGGACCGATTTTGACGGGAATTTTATTGGCAGGTAGCTGATGTAATAAGGAGTAACTTAAGTTTATTTTAGAAAAATTCTTTTATTTTAGAAATTTGTTATTCGGAACGAAGTTCGCCGGGTCAGCTAGTTTTAAATATAATTTAACTTTCTGTACACTGTACCTACAGTATTGCATTTTTGATCATTATTTTTCACTAGATATGATGTGTTTTGGCGATAAATAAGATTTATTAACAGCCTTTGCTCGATTATATCGATCGTTACTGTGTACACCTGTGTGTGTTTTAAGAATTATTTAATTAAACACCATTAGGAATGTACAAAATATTTATTCAGTTGTGAGAATCTAACTTGATGCGTCTTTGATGACGCAAGACTTTCTTATTACTTAAATATTAGTATAAAACCAGTCTGTTCTTGTGGCGGCCAGGTTTTGGAAGAAGAAGTCCGGCGGTAAGAAGGGCAGACGAAATTGTTACCATCGCACGGAGAACCTAGATGTGCTTGCTACAGAAGTGAGAAGATCGGAACATAAAGGACAACCTATGCGCAACCGTGGCCAAAGTCGGGCTGAGTATGATAATGATGTAGGTATGTTCTCGATCATGTTTTTTGATCATGCTTGTATACATTGATGAATAGAGACCGGATTATATGCATTTGCATATTTGCATTGCAATTGCATATTTACCTCATTCTCAGCGGAAATTGCATATTACATCTCGTATCTAGTGGTCTCGCATTTTTTTTCTATATTTATTATATTTTTCCTTCGGTTACCTTTTTGATAAGTGTAAAAATTAACTCTAATCAAAATTTCACCCATATATTCTAATTACTATCACTTATAAAAATATTTTGTTTGATTGTAGACTAAACATTTAGAACACCTACCTATCTGATTGTTAACGTTTGCAAAAATGTTAAATAGTTTTTCGTTTTTGTGCATTATTATAGTCTACAAAGAGGTTACATTTTGGTATTGACGATTTATAATTGAACAATTTCACTAATTGTATGCTGATTAAGAAATAAAAAATAAAACGTACCACTTTTTCCTTCCTTTCGTTTTCTACAACTTTGATACAAATATCTTTATTTGTTGAACATAGGTAGGTTAGGTACAGATGTTGTAATTATTAAAGAATGCTATGTCTGACCGTCATCGGCATACAAATATTAATTTGGTACAAACATGCTGGTTAAAATAAATTCTTATTTAAACAGTAGAAAAAAATCCAATAAAATATAATAATAATAAATTTTAGTATGAATTGTCAATTAAATTTTCAAAAAATATAATGTGTCAGGTAGGTATTCGTTCACCGTATAATAAGTTTTTTCATATGATACTTTCAACAAAGCCTTTTTAAAATCGTACATGTTGTTTATTTCTTTTATTCCTCTAGGGATCTCATTATAGATCATAGGTGCCATTCATAATAAACTTTTTGCTTAAAGAGCAGTGCTATGTGGCTTAGTGCATATCTCTCTGTTGCGTGGTTTAGATCTTAATGTTTCAAATAGATGGAAGTTGAATTTGACAAATACTGCTGTCTCAAAAATTTACATACAGGGCAATGTTAACAGTTTTAAAATTTCAGAAATATGAAATGCAGCTATCAGTTGGTTTCAGTTTAAACATAGTACGCACACATCTTTTTGGACATTAATCGCATTTTTTTTGTCCGTGGAATTGCCCCAATATATTATTCCAAAACGTAATGCAGATGTGATTAAGGCCTTGTAAGAAATGAGAACAACGGACTCATTAACTATTTTTGCTAGATTTTAAAGAGCATATGAGTACTGGTCAAGTTTCTTACAAACAATTTGTACATTTCCAGTTTAAATGAATATCCAAGTGAAGTCTCAGAAATCTAGCACAGCTTGTTTCAGCTATAATTTGATCTGCGTAAGCTATGTTTATTTTTCTTTGATAAATTGTCATAAGCTTTTTCTTATCTATTTTTAATTCATTTTTATGTAACCAATTCATGATGCAAAGGATGAACTTTTTTATGTCATCTTCATAAGTTACTATAATTTTACATGGAACAATAAGTGTATTGTTATCTGAAAACAAAACAGTTTGATGCTCAGTGCATTTTGGCAAATCGTCAATATATATATGAGAAACAATAAGGGCCCAAGTACAGTTCCTTTGGCTACATGTTGTATCTCTAATTGATGACATTTGAGTAGCTTTTATCTTGGATTCAGAACTAATTCTATTTATAACAGTGCCGTGCTTACGTCAAGTGAGATATGTTTTGACTAGATTTAATATGTTGCCCCTGACGCCGTATCGTTCTAACTTACCCAATAATAATTCGTGATTTACGTGATTGAATGCTTTCGACATGTCCATAAGCAATGCTGCAATTGGGTTTTATTTATCAACACTACCATTGTAAATAATTCATAGACAGCTATATTAATGTTTCTATTTTTCCAAAAACCACATCGTTCTTAAGCCAGTATATTGTTTATTTCTAAGAATGAGTTTATAGATCTATAAATAACCTTTTCAGAAAATTTTGACATAAACGACGATAATTTGATATAGCAGATTTATTACCTTTCTTATGCAGTTGTTTGAGGACTCAGGCCGTCGAGGCCATGAAATGAATTAAAAGCTAGTTCTGGGTCGGTACTATTGTATACTTAAAGAAAACTAAAATTACTAATTTCTTCAATAAACTAATACTCGTTCTCAGAGCTAAAATCTCGACTTAGTACGTACCAGTGATCACTCGAACAGGATTTTTTTACAGGACACTTAAGGAGTTGAGCTGATTGCATATTGTAGTTGCATATTTTACAAATTTTCATGCATATTTTACAAATTCTCATGCATATTTTACAAATTTTCATGCATATTTTACAAATTCTCATGCATATTTTACAAATTTTCATGCATATTTTACACATTTTTCATGCATAATTGCATGCATATTTCAAGCTTTTTTATGTTGCATATAATCCGGTTGTTATTGATGACGATCCACCCACCACCATGCGATTGTTCAATGACACTTACCAGGGATACATACCGATGAGTACCTTCAACCAATAAACAAACATAACATTTCATCTGTTTTTGACAAAGGGTTATGGAGAGTTGAATGTTGATTGAAGATTTTTATTTCATACAACAATCAAGAACACACATGCACAAATATGTAAACATTCAAATTATTATTTTCCTATCTGTATTTTACAACAATATCAATATTTTTAATGTATAAACAAATTAATTAGCATTATTAAATCCAAAACCAATGCAGACATTAAAAAGCATCTCGAAAGCCTGGGGTTCGGAACTATCATGATAGTAAATTAAAGAGTCCTACAAAAGTAACCATTTTGCGATGCAAGGTTGTATTTTTTAAATTAGTCGGATTATAACCGTTTCAAATTTAATTTTTTCCAGCGAATAGAGTACAATAAAATCCCAAAAAAGGTATAGTACAAACCAATCCTAATTAAATAGCCCTAAACTTCAGCCCAACACATAACATAAACCTCCGAATACACAGACGTGTAACGCCACGTCTGGCGAACCTCAGTGCAAACCCATGCGGTCCCAAGGGACAGTAGTACCAGCTTATTTGTACAACAGGACGGAGAACTTTGTTCATATTAGTTTGTTTTCCAAATAGCTGGGAGGTGGCTTTGAAAAATTTAATGTATGATTGTGTTTGTTAGATAATGTATGGAGGTTGTTTCTCTTTGTGTTTGGCTACCATTTTTAGATTTGTTCCTGTGGTCTAACACCGGAACCGTCTATAGTTTCTTGAAAAAAAGTAAAACAACAGTGCAGTTTTGTAATCAGAGGCTCTAGAAAACTGACATTCTGTCAACGAAAGTATGGCGATGTCGATTTTTTTTATGTATTGAATGTCAAATGCTATCGAAATATCACGTGATTAATCACTTACAGGGACTGTGCACTGTTACCCTGACAGGAGAAGGTATCAGTGATTTCAACCTTTTTCACCTATTTATATTTATTTTGACACTTATTTACCTATTTAAGTTTACTCTTTGATTATATTTTTATTTATATATGAAACTGTTCCTTCCGTCACTTGCACCTAAGGGTTTGTCCTCATCACCACGTCACGACGTTGTCAACGTGTTACGGTGCTTTGTTGAGGCACGGCACGGCATTTTCACGGCACGTTTCCGTGTCTTGCAAATTTAAGTTAGCGCTCGTACACATGAACGCGACGTCGTATAACGTCGCGTCCACTTAAACAGAATTGTTGAGACACGAATTGTAGTTATATTTTTATTTTTTACTAGCGGACGCCTCAAAGTAGCTTATGTCACCCGGGGAGAGTGTAGTTTCCCAACGGTGACAGAATTTTTGTAATCGGTCCAGTTGTGTTTAAGTTTATTCGTTACATACAAAAATACAAATCTTTCCTCTTTAGAATATTAGTATGGATATAGATTATTTTGCCCTGAGATTATCATGAAAAGATGCGCGTCGTAACACGATGCGACGTCGTATTGTGTTTACTTGTTAGAGCCTGCACTATGTCGTTAGAATACATGTCACGATGCCGCATCATAACACGTTGTCATGCCTTGAAAAACTCCGGTATATTTTTCAGCATTTCTGACAGAACGAAACAATGTTAAGTTTCATTTCTTGTAGTTTCTGACAGTTACATCATCTCTGACATCTTTTTTGAACAACTAACCGCCAAGACCTTTAAATAGCAACTGAGCGAGCGCATCGCCACGTATTGCTTCCGACGACGTACGACGAGTGTTTCCGCGACCACGTTGCCGTACCGTGCCCTAGCACGTCATGACTTTGGATTGCCGCGTCGCGATACCGTACCGTTCCACATTGACGACGTCGTGACGTGGTGATGGGCCAATCCCTAAGGTTTCGCTTTTAGTGTCATCCAGTCGACACCGGCTTTGTGGCTCTGTCTCGCACGTGAGTCCCAGCACTATGCTGAGCAATTACCATTTTGCGTGGTTGTGTGCGTCACACTTTGTTGTGTTCGTATTTAAATTAGTCCGTTTGTTTTTACAGTATGCGTCGTGTCTGTAGCAAATTAACTCGTTTTCTTTCGATTTTCATGTACCTAATACTTCAATGCTTCGGCAATTGTAGGTAGGATCTACAGTCGTTTTATTTCGTTTTCTTTATTGCTGAAGGCCCTGGCTATCTAGAAAAACTTTTTAATTTTCTGAATGCTATAAATAGGTCAAGGCACGGATAGCAGGACAAATAACAATTTATTAGTAATCGATACATTCAAGTCTCAAAATTAGAAAAATAGTTGATACAAAAACCCTCAATAACCTGGATATTTTTCTTTAAATCTGTACGAGTTTCCAATATTTTTATCCAAAGAAACTATTACCTAAGCTTAGTCCTAAAAGAAATATAGAGGTCTTAATCGAAATAAATTCACACCTACGAAGAAAAAAATATCTAACACATGTAAATCACGGGCTAATATCCAATTTTCCGTCTATCTGGGACCCTTATAACTCAACAGGATCCCCGGATCGCGCTACTCTAGTGACAAAAACTGTCCGGGTAGAATGGGACGCGGATAGAGCTATAAATCTTACGGGATTGATTCACGGGATTCGGTGTTAGAATGTCCGCAGGTCAAGCAGTATTATTCATTGATGTGGTCGGTGTGAAGGGTTATTTTCATTGTTTTAACCTCTAACGACCGGGTCATATGTTAGAGACGCGTCAATTTCTTACCAACCGCGCAAAATTGTAATGTTCACCGAATACCATAGCGTTCTTCTTCTTCTTTTTGAGTCGATGGCAAACTCTTTATAAATTTTGGGCCCAGTAGGTGGCCACTCCGATTGCGGCGTTAGTGGGGAGCATAAGGTCTTCCAGGTGTATGGGCACTTGGAACACTCCAGCATGTGTGCCATATTTTGCAAAGGAGCACCGCACTCACACTGGGTATCAGACGGCTCTATAAAACCCCATCTTGCCAAATTGTGTTTGCAGCGGCCTATGGTAAACTCAAACACGATGGTAAACTCAAACCCCATAGCGTTGATCAGTCATTATAATATGGGATATTTGATGTACAAACGGCTTATGTAATCAATTAAGGTAACAATTCGAATGAGACAGTTATAATATTAGCGTCTCTTGCTATCAAACTAACTACAAACCCACATAAGTTACAGTCCTGGATTATTAAGTAAATAATAATAAGCTTTCTTTTACATAAGAAAACATTACAAATTCAGTAAAGTCCCTGACACCTGTGCTAGGTGATGAACTTGTGCTACAGGAGCTTGTACCCTGACCCGAGAAGAAATACATAGATTTTATGTTATTTAGTTTACGTCATTCGCTATAAAAGTATCTAACACTAGCTGCCCGAGGCTCCGCCCGCGTGGTATTAGTATTTCAATATCTTTATAAATTACATATCTATACACATAGCCTATCTATGTGTTATAACAGTTCGCGTATTGCATTTTTAACTTCGAAATTAAATGTCCGATTCGAATGAATTAAAAAGTGTTTTACTGCTATGTACTGGTAAAATACTTACTCAATGGTATTTATGTACATACCCTCGATGATGAAAATATTTACACGAATAAGAATTAATACGAATACGAATGTAACCGAATTTTGTTTCTACCGGCGATCTAATTAAATTTTAGAATACAAGATCTGATATTTCGCAACTATAATAGTTAGATATGAATATAATATGAACTATTATAGTTACGTCCGTTACTATTAAAGTGCCTACAAAACCTTTTTTGTAGGTACTTTAATTATGTAAGTTAATAATTTTATATGTCGTCAATAGTTTTCTCAGCGCACGCCAATTAATAAATTTTATAGGCAAAATTTTGCTACTTTGGGTTACATTATTGCAATTTTCTTAAGGATTTATATTTATATTAGTATTGAAGCAGAGATGCATCACTAGTACACGCACCTTTCGCCACTTATGTTTAAGTTTAATGTAATAGGGGGCGAGCCTATTAAGGGCCTACATACGCTTTAATGCCGTAAAACGGTAACTCCTTAGTAAGGGCAAAAAAAACTATATTTATTATTGTTTCATGTACATTACTTTTATCACATGGTATTTTCGTATAACAAATAGTGCTTTAAAAAAATAATTATCAACACAATATTTTTCTCTTCGTTTTTTTTCTTTTGGATACTCCTCTAAAACGACTTGGATGTATAAAAATATTTTTACACAAAAAAATTGATGGCTGGAATTTCTTCATAACTGACATAGCATATGTAAATGAAATAAAATTTGACAACAAAACTGTTTAAATGGAGGCTCAATATTGATATTTTGGCAACGAGCCAGCGCACGGCCAGTACTGTATTCACATTGGGGCGTTTATATCGCCTTAAATTGCTATCAACTGGTACAGATAATATAATACTAGCATACAGACGCAAAGAAACCGTGCCGATGTAACTAGCGTTTTTCGTCTGATTAAGATGATTATTTTAATAAGTACTTCGATCGCGTTCGGTTTCGTTCCACGGCTATAGATGGTGTCAGCAGCAACTTGCAAGTAAAAGAGTTTTCTCGGTTCGTGATATTTTTTTCTTTAAATACAGTGACGATTTAATTTATATTATTTTTTTGCACGTTTTCATAGTTCTATTATACCAAAATGTGTTATAATACAAATTTAAAAATCGATTGGCATGCCTCAGAAATTTTAAACCGCGCCAGCTATTGGAATTAATTTTAAATGATCCGTTAAAATAATCTTTGAAATGTGAATTAAGAGCCCAATATTAATATTATAAATGCAAAAGTTTGTATGATTGGATGGATGTATACTTATTTGTTACTCGATCACGCCACAGCCGCTGAACGGATCTGGATGTAAATTAGCACAGGGATAAATTATAGTATGGAATAGAATACAGGCTACTTTTCACCCGCTATAGTGATAAGTAAACACTTTTCACAAGGGCGAAGCCGCTGGCAGAAGCTAATATTCCATAATTTTGTGCTTAGGAGAGTTGATTAAAAAAGGATATACAATGTTTATGATCAATTCTAGAACCTCAATCTATAATCAATTCTAGACCCCGTGCAACCGGGCACAAAACCAAACCCCGGGCTGCCAATAACAAATTCCAGATGAAAAACTCAATAACACCTTAACCCCATGTGAAGAAAAAGAAAGAAAGAAAGAAAAACGTTTATTTGCGCCTGGCACGACGCATACCATAAAAAAAAAAAAGAAACAAAAGAAAAACTGAAATCCAAAAACAGAGTATGCGTCACAACCACGCAAAACGGTCATCGCTCAGCATAATTCTGGAACTCGCATGCAAGACAGAGCCATAGTGCTGGTTTTCAGCGATAGCCGGTGTTGACTGTGTGACGCCGAAACTATGAAACCTTAAGGGCAAGACGTGATGGAGCGAACATATTCTATGTATAAATAAAATAAACAAATGAATGAGTAAAAACATACACGAAACAAAAGAGTCCATTACAGAAGTTCAGAATAAAGTGCAGCATTAGCCTTTGCGACCACTACATCAACGAGGCAGTTATGCCATAAATAATAACAATAATAATATTACATAATATAATAATATTACAACAAAAACGACAGCGGTCACTAGCATTTGCATACAGCACATAAACTTGCCTACTCATCCTCTCAAAGATAACAAGCTTGAGCATACATATTCATGGAACAACAGTAGGGTGAACTCATCTAACTTCGTGACAAAGGCATTTGAGTAATAAAATACCAATAAATTATTAATTAATTTAATTCAGTCTCAGCATGAGTTTTAATCAGTCTTTTATGAGGAATATTAGCACAAATAATCAGATTTTTTTCTAGAAACCTAAGAGTTATACCAAATTTACTAAACCAAGTCAACTTGCCTAATTCCGTGGTAACCTCTTTAAGTCCGTGATAGCTAATACTTTAATTCTGATATAACGGAATTAGGCAAGTTAACTTTATTTAAGTAGTACAATATTAATATTATAATAAAATTAACATAAACATAAAAAAAAAAACAAGATAAACATTTTAGTAACATCTAGAATTATTCTTCGGCGCAACACATATCACACTTAAAAATCGTCTCAATAGCCTGTGTATAGCGTGTTCTTCTTGTTGGGGTCATCCATGATATATCTGAAAGTAAACAAGCAAATTAAAATAATAAATACGTACCTACCTGCTTAGATTTTAGCGTCTGCCCAAATTTGAGCTCATTTTATAAAAAAAAAGCTGCGAAATTTGGTAAATTACTCACGCAATTACGTGACAAGTCCAAAAAAAGTGTCACCCAATTCCGTGATAGCAAAATATAATATTGGCTCAAAGTCGTCATTTTAATTAAGACCAGATAAAAGTAATAAAATGACATCAATCTTGTCTACTACACGCAAAATAAGTCAATAATTTCAGTTAAAACCACAAATATTTGTACATAACTACTATAATTCTGTGATAGCACAGAAACCACTCAACCGCTAAAACGCTAATATTTTTGACGAACAAAATAAACTCTAACACGAAAAAGACGCAGAACTATGACGATTTTTTTACTGCCACATCAAGGGAATATCAATTACAATTCATTTTATTAGAAAGAAGCTAAAAAATCGGTTAAATACTTACATAAATACAGCAAAGTTCGCCACCAATTCACAAACACTGCCGAAACCGGCGAGATTCGCGCGCGAACTGCTAAAACCGTTAGCTGTTTCTATCTCGCTCACTCGAGCATCCCCAAACTTTACAGACGAATTTGAACTTTATCACAGAGGCTTAAGGTTGTATTTCAAACCATTGATTTCACTCGTATAGCCCTATGATAGCGCTCAAACCAAATATCACCGAATTAGGCGAGTCACAGAATTAGATGAGTTCACCCTAAGTCTTTACAGTACCAGCATATTTTATTTACGATTGCAATAATCTTAAGTGTGGGGCTTTCAGTGCAATAGCCTGGAATACTCCGATGCAGGCGTGCCGTATGTAAAAACTATGCAATTGTGTAAATGGGTGTGCGGTTGTAGTCGGATGAGTAGTTTCGAGTTTCGAGTTCGTGGGAGTTGATTGTGATAGTTTTTGTGGTTACAGAATTAATATTTGTGGGTCTATTAAGTTATATTATATTAACTGGTTATCGCTTAATGGCTAAAATTCTTATAATATTTTGTAGCAGCGCAATTGAATTGAGCTCAGGTTTTGCCGTGATAGCCACCGCAGGAGACGTCCCGGGCGTTGGGAGTCGCAAGGCGATTCCCGGCCACCGTAGGCGCGAGCTTGCAGACGGCGAGTAACGGGTAGCTCCCCGTCCGATATGGACCAGGCCCGTTGACGGCGCGTTGTGTTCCACGCGCGCCTCAAAGTGATATCAGCAAAACTGAAGGGGTCCACTAGGGCCGATGCCTGTCTGGGTGGCGGATAAATAAGAAAAAGAGTTACCGCGGCCCTGGCTCAAGCAATTGAAGGAACACGGGTGGGTTTAATTCAGTAAAAAAAGTCTAAGACGCTCTCCCGCTTCAGCCAGAGCGGGAGAAGTCATTGGATGATTTAGCACCCAAAAAAAAATCTCTCTAAGTCTGAATTGTCATGAACTGTCAATTATCTGACACTAACTAATTTACTTGGTTTGTAGTGAATGCAATGCGGTCCCTAGCAGTCGCTGTCAAGGCATCAGTATGTTATCCGATAGATAAAGTCTCTAGTCGTGACGCTACTGTCCTAAACTGGGCTTTTTAATTTCATTGACTAAAATGACAGTGCCAATGACCTTATTTTTTTTAAATGTTGTATTTGCAGACCATAGGGTTATAGGTAAGGCTCAATCATAAGTGATTCATCGATTCGATGTGACATTATTCCTCAATTTAATTTTACTTATTGGTGTAAATATTTTTTTTATAAATATAAACTTAATATATTTTAATATAACAATATTCAAACACATAGTACATAAAATTTTACTGTGTTAAATATGAAATTAACAATATAATTAATGCGATCGATAAAATTAAGTCTGACATAATTGGGTAGAAACTAAATAAGGGCCGCTAGTTTCTTAACAAATGTAATTTTTGTCGTGAAATATTTTCATTTTCGATCTACTTCGATTTTTGATCAACTTTTGATCACTCAGGATAAAAAATAAAAATATCAATATCAATTCAGAATAATCATTGTAGAATGTCAACGCAAAATTATTAAAAAATGTCAGGATATTAAAATATTTAATGTGCAAAATGCAAATGTCGTGAAAAATAGTGCGGGTTTCTAAAAATAATACAAATTAAGGATGTGATACTAGAAAGTCAGAGTAAAATAAAAAATAAAATGTAATGTAACTTGTGGACTTTCGTTTAAAAACTAAAAAGGCTATTCAAAAGTCATACATTACACAACAGTCAAAGCATAGAACGCGCATTCTAGAATTTGCCACGTCGAAAAACTAATAAAACAACGTTAGAAGTGTATTTTTCGAAAACTAATTTTCAATTTTTAATTTTCGTGTTGCCATACTCAATACCATCTAGAAACTTAAAATCCAACAGAAAAGTATAAATAACTAGCTGCACAAAGCTATACGATTTCATTGACAGCAAACTGGCGTCGTCCGATACAATTTGTCCGCTCATTCCTTCCGGCGAACGTTGAAGTTTGAACAATCGAAGATCCCCGAAGGCGGGGGATTTAGTTCACTCTTTTACTTGTTTTCTGAAAGAACGGATTTTCAGTTTCGAATTTGGCGGTTATTTTATGATAGGGTTCTGTTGTGGTCTTCTTTCATGAAGTCTTTTTCTGTAATCATAAACATGGATTCACATTCAGTATTCGGTCAAAGTCAAAGTCAAAGAATTATTTGCAGATAAATATGGTTACAAAAGTTCTTACAATGGTAGTATTAGTAGCTTAGCATATTCAATCATAACTTAATGACATGCAAATTTTTGGTATAGGTAGAATTCGAACATTAATTTAATTTATAATCAAGAAATTCTTTTATATTATAGAAGTTGCGGACCCAAGTAGGCCGCTGCAAATACAACTTAGTAAAATAGGGTTTTACAAACCCGACTGATACAAAATGTGAGTGCGGTGTCCAGTAAGAGTGCTCCAAGTAAAGAAAAGAAAGAAAGATAATATATTTATTTGTGACCCGCACAGGAGATTCGAGAGATGAACAAAAATATAATAATTAAAAATAAAAACAAAAAATAAATCCCCTCTGCTAGACCATAAAGGCAGCATGTGCAGCGATGTTTAAAAGGAATAAATAATGACTCACATACGCATACACATGTATTAACGTGACCAACTACTGGGCTGGGTTAAATTACTATCAACTCGAAAAGTAGAAGAAATTAACATTCATTTTTATATTGTATCGTGACGCCGTTTGACTCAGTGATAGCCAATCAACTCGATATGACGTATTCTTGAAAATATTAATTTGATTGGTATATTCTGCTTTAGGACTTGAAAGAGTATTTAAATAACCCTGAGCCAACAACCTTGAAAATATGTAAGGAGATTGAGACAGAAAGGATACAGAAGGTGGAGGACCAAGTGTTATAGCGCACCTTGTAAGACGCCAAAATTCCTCTTCTGACTTCCTGGCTAGGCTCGGCCTATCGCAGTCCTCTTTTTGATTGAAGATTAAACTTTCGATCCTCAAGTACAAGTTAAACAGTAGTGGGTAAACAATAACAATAGCCTTTATTAACAATCTTACAATTACTCTTTATATTATTTCTACTTATTACTACAGAAGTGTTTAAATTATATTATAGTTTTATTTGTTTGATACCGGTTCCTCGATTGTCTTGTTTTTAAGCATAGGCCTTCCCAAGTGCTCTCCACAAGCATCGATCTCTAACTTTCCTAGTCCAAGTCATCCCTGCCACCTTTTTGATGGCATCTTCTCATCTACGATACTGTCTGCCTTTCCTTCTTGTTTTATATTTAGGACACCATTCTTTCACTTGTTTGGCCCAATTTTGTTGGCTTAATTCTTAATAAATGACCTGCCCATTTGCACTTTAATTGTTTTCATTTGATTATTATATGGCAGCTATCCACCCACAGTAGTGGATAGCTAATGGTAGCTGATGATATCAGCTAACCATGTTGAAGAGGATAACTATCGTCGTTTCATCTTCTAAGCGTATTATTTGACTTTCTTGATAGTTGACAAAGAAAACCCTTTAGACAGATATTTTCTTAAACTCCCAAAAGACCTTTAGCAATAAAAACGCTTTCTAACAGATTATTGCTATATCATTTTCTGCAATACCAATATCTTTATTATCAATACTATTTAGTAATAACCTCAACTCAGCATTATTGCATTTTTTGCCGTCATCGATATAGTCGGCTTATCTTCCTGGTTAATTCGTTGGAAAATTGCGATCGATTTACCAGCAGTTTAGGTTTTATTGTTAGTAACCGAAGAGACGGTATCAATTTGAGAATGGGAAAGATGCAGCGTTGAATTGACTTATCCCTCCGTCTTTAATGTATCCGGATTTTTTTTTTTTGTATGGCAAATATGGGTTTAAGTACATTAGTGACGCTTCATGCTTTCGTTTATTCCTTATTTTCTTTATTTTTTTCTTTCCTAATGGATATTGTGACGAGAACGTTTATGTGGGTGCAATGTACTGTTGGTAAAAGGAATTTTAATGTACATGTTTATATTATTTCCTTTTGCTCATTTTCTTCTGCATGGTATTGTTTCTTTTAGTAACAGTGCTACCACTGCTATTAAAACTGGCTTAGCTTTCACTATGCGTATAGGCAAGGAATGGAATTCCTTGCCGCAGTCTGTGTTTTCCGATAAGTACAACCTAGAGGTCTTTAAATCAAGAGGGAATAGGTTACTTCCAGGCAAGCGTGCTTTACTGTCGACCACATCATCGCTTACCATCAGGTGAGATAGTGGTCAAGCGTGAGCCTGTCTATAGTAATAAAAAAATGTTTCAGCTATCTGTTTTTGATCATTCAAGAAGTATTTTTCCGTCTCCACAATTATCCACCACAGTTTATAATTACTTTTCCACCATTTTAAGCCTCAAGCTTAGAATAAAAAAGTGTGAAAAATATGAAATTAATAATTAATTAATTCACGGAACGACCGGCTTATACAAACTCAATTAACTAAGTAAGGCCCGAAGAAAAATCTGCAGATGACAAGTCCAATTTGCAAGGTGGCCCGTAATTAGTGACTGTCAGATTTTTAGTTCTAGCTAAAACTTTGAACAAAAGTTTCATTAATTAAATCTATTTTAAATTTAATTGTTACTATGGGTATTGTTTTGACGGCTTTGTTATTTTTTTTAATGTGGTTCATGGTGGTTCCGTGGTGGTCTTGTAAGAGGTCACGGTGCCATTCCCCATGCCGCTGCTGATGGTTATCACCGGTGCGATTTTGGTAAGTTATAAACCTCACACTCCCTTGTCTTTCCCCCAAACATACAGGGTTTTGAAAGTTTCCCTCGACAACAAAAAAGGACATAGTGGATCGGAATTTTATCATAGGTCCAAATTATACCCATAATCTGCTGAGTTTTGAAATGGGAACTGTGTACTACACCAACTACACTTAATAATAAACTAAGTTCTAAAACTATTGTAACAGTAGTAAGTAACCTTTATGGCATAGTGGCATACTATCTCAGGTAGGCAGGCTACCCTCTAAGAATATTTTCTTGTTTCATACTTCCCAGAGCACGATTTTTTAGTAGTCTGGTTTTAGTTTTGAAATTCTTTTTTTTAATTGTCTGTCATTTTGTCTATCTTTTTTACGGTGATTTCCTCACGCCTACATCATCATTTTCCTGTCCTTGTCCCATGTTACTTGGGGTCGGCGCAACACTTTTTCTTCTTCCATAACGTCCTGTCCCCCGTCACGCCATCACTGACCCCCTTTTCTTTTATATCACTCCTAACACAGTACATCCATCTTTTCTTTGGCCGTCCCATCACATTTGTATTCATAACTCTTTTAGTAACATGCGTTTCATTCCTCCTCATCACATGACCATACCAGGACAAACGGTTTCCTTTCAACTTTTCTATCACTGACGCCACTTACAAACTTTCTCTAATATACTCATTTCTCACTTTATCTATTCTCGTCAGTCCGCACATCCATTTCAACATTCTCATCTCTGTAAAATGCAATCTCTTTTCATCCATCTTTTTTACAGCCCAACGTAAAGATTTTAGATTTTAGAACATTAAAGATAAAATACATTAAAAAATAATTTAATAAGATGCTGAAACTAAAGAAAGAAATCAAGAAAGAATTTATCCAGCACGGCACACAGAATAGTAAAAATTACAGAAGTAAAAGAAGAGAAAAGAACATCAAATAAACATCTTAAAATAAACAAAGCAAACTTAATTCATTCAGTTAAGTTCATAATCCTTTAATACGAAATACTAATGACGAAACTCATTACAAACCCTCAAAGTTTTTCGAAGATTCGATTACAATTGATCATTCCAATCTTAGTCATAAATCAAAACCAGCAATGGATTCAATAGCCATCAGCCTGTGACAGATGGCTTCATCTATCCAACCTAACTACACTACATAAATCACGAATAGTACCTTAACATTTAGCCAGTAAGGTGCATTATTGAAGAAAAGCTTTCAGTCGGAATGTCATTTCGTGGTTCGTATGATAGATTCGTTCCAAATGCTATCGATTTTCTCGTTTTGGAAAATTTTAACGATTATGTTTCTTGTAATTGCAGTTTGGCAAAACTTATATTTCTTTTTAATATTATGTATTTGCATTACTTAATAATTATAATTAGGTATGAAGTTTGTGAGTTAAAAATACTTTGTTAGATAGCTACAATACCAATGTGTCTCATAGGAAAGAAAAAATGCGCGATTCCTTTATGGTGATCTATTGATGGTGAAGTAAATTTGAAGAGAGATGCCATACCGTCTTAAGCATTGACAGTTAATTTCACCTAAGTTTTCACGTTTAGATATAATCCCCGGCACGTGAGTTGGCAAGAGTTGTTAGATGCGCAGAAGTCGTTTTTTAGGTATCTTTGATAGCTAAGCGGGATGCGGGGAACGTTTAGGACCGTTCCGAGCGCGCGATTGGTTGGTTAGTTGACACAAGAATCGACTGACCAATTGTGTCGCATCCACGTTCCGTTCGCTCTATATGGTAGTTGGTTAGTTCGCGAAATATGCGCGAACTTACCCGCACAACGCCAAAACCTTGCCAACTTACGTGCCGGGCAATAAGCTACCTAGATACTTTTGGTATTGAGACAATCAAATGAAATGAAAAAAAATATACGACCAAATAGTTCTTATTCCATCCAAAAAATTCTCGGTTAATAATAAGAAGTGCATTGATTCATTTAAGTATTTTATAGGCACGTTCACATTCTAATTCAAACTCTCTAAATCTCTAAAGAATTGCACGTTCAAAATCTCTAAAGAATTGCCCTAATAGTTTGTAATATTGATTGTCACCACGATGCGGAAACGTCGTCGTAGTCGAGATTGCGACTGGAATTAGAACGTTTTTAAACACGTGAAACGAAAGAGGATTTTCAAGGCCGGCTGATCTGTCTTCAAGCGTAACAAGTATAATTTAAAAATTTACAAACCGCCGACACATTTACATTTCATGCTACACAATTTAACTAGTAGTAGACACGCTTCGGTCTACAATCTATTGAACACGCCAGCCAGATTCAAACAGTGAAACGCCCATAACTTTTGAATGACTGAACCAATTTTCATTAAACATATCTGAGAACACTCTCGATAAAGTCACCTTTCAAACAAACAAATAAACAAAATCAAAATTGTTCACCCGATTAGGAGCTATGATGGCATAGACAAATACACAAACACGCAGGTACGCACGTCAAACTTATAACACCCCTCTTTTTCCGTCGGGGATTAAAAATAAAACTAAAAAGAATAAGAACTGCTATTATAACAAACATTACCTATAATTGTCTTTATGAAAATGTTAGTCTCTCTACTAGACAACCGCATTCGATCATCATGTTTTCAAGAAGAATTTACATCCTGCTTCGCCTAGAGGTCAAAGAGACAAATAGAGGTGCGCCACGTCTTATTTCCCCGGGGTGCACCTCTCATAAGTCGCCGGCTTACCGCTCTGTTTACAAAAGAGGTGTCCCTTTCTTACAGAACCATGCGTCTTAGGCGCAAGTTAAATCAATGGTTCACATGGTGTAGTTTGGAAAATTGTGGAAATTAGATTTTCTCTTTTAACCTATCTGAAGTTATCTGTAGTAGATTTTCTTTTTCATTTGGGACAATCCCACCGTACTATTGCCAAACCACTGCAACTCCTGAAAGCCAGAATCAAAAGTGGCGACCACCAGGAAAGCGCCGAGGCAATGAAGCTCGACGAAGTCCTGGAGAATTAATTTCTAAGTAGTAGTTGTTTTTTATCTGAAGTAATTTGTAAAGAACAAGTATGGTGTGACTTTGTCTGTCTGTCTCAACTAATACTATCAAGGACGAATATAAACTCTCCGTTTTTTTTTTGCCCAATTGTTTTCAGTCGTTGTACTCATTGCGTATATTCGTTTCACGAATTGGATTGCAAACAATTGTTGCCCGAACATGTATCCGCAAAATGAACAGTCTGCATAAGTAAAATGTCTTTATATCTATTACTTTGTAGTGAATCCAAAACAAATAAAACAAATTCTAAAATCAACGAATGTTCGCAGAACGAATTCTCGAAGCCAATGCTCGCGGTGGGCACCGTGCATCCAAAAGTTAATATACTAACGAACACAACACGATCAGTATTAGTTCGATTTTCGCGAACGCCATAGTCGACAAAATATTGCATGTGAATATGAGCATCCAGTTACGGGCATTATGCAAACTAAATTCAATTATATTCGCGCATTTTAATGGGGATGTGAACTGCCTTTTTTCACTATAGGTGGCGCATCGTCGCTATGGCTATTGAAAGCAGTCAAATCCATACATTTTGTAACCTATCATTCAATAAATTTTAATTTTCTCGAAATGTGCCTCTGTGTGTACCAGGATATACCAACACCGGTGTTCATTTATTGCCCAAAGATACAACGCTAAAAATACTGGGAATAAAGTAACTGATTATATTGCTTGGTAATCTTCGGCGATATAGTGGAGCTATTAACGTATTGATAAAGTTCTACAGCAGAAATGTCATGCTTGGCCTTCAGGAGCTTGAAGGCTTCGATTGCCGAAAATAAAATAAATCTTCTAACCTAAAACGTAAAGAACACTAACACATTAATGTTCTCTATTTTTTTGTAAATTTTCCTACCATGAATCAAGTAAGAATTAATTCATTACATCAAAAAAAATATCCAAATCTAGAACATATCACCGATGAAAAATATTTTAGTATATAAAAGTCTGCCTCTCAATAAGATCTGTTTTCTTTCCAGTTATCTCTGCTCCTCTGCTTCCAGGAACAATACATATTATCAATAAAGATGGTAAACCAGTTTAAACACAAAAATAAAAAAAAAAACCTAATGTACACAAAGCAAAAACTATTTGACAGCAGCCATTGCGCCGCCAGCGACATCTGCGATAAGCTTTGCGTTCAAATCCCCATTGTATGACATCATTGCCTATCAGTGTGAAATATTGGGTTTTTGTAACTTTTTTCTACAAATCTAATGTATTATAATTTTATGAAAGCTCTCCGACTCTTTATGCACCAACACTTGCATGAAAGATCTTTTGCGAAGCCAACTCTAACGCTTACCGTGGCTGCCGTGGCTGCATACTGAAGTTGAAGCTTATAATAAATTATCTATACGATATTATCAACACCACAAAGATATGAAAAAGAATTTAAATTTTCTTCACTTGTCAAGGCTAAAGAAAAGATTAATGGTAGATTAGTTACAGAAAATAAATGAATGTACCATTTCATAGGGCAACACAATAGGTAGCTTTATTACTACCAAGTGATCTTTTGGAAACATTATTAACTCTAAAATTACTTCAATTTCATAGAAATAGAAAGCTCAATTAAGTTATTATTCATTAAACACAAATTTAAAACATGTGATTAACTTATCGCTAAAACGAAACACTATTTGACAAAAGCCGCCATCTTGTATTTCACCTACGTGTTTCGGCGGGCTTTTCATTTTTAGAACACCGATTATTTTGACGTCACGAACGCTTGGGGATCCATTCGTAAATGTTTAATGCAATTTTTAAGAGGTCCTTGAGTTCCGTACGAAGTATTCTGCCATTGTTCAAACATTTTATAGGCACCATTTGCTTTTTGAATATTTGAATAGCTTAAGAATTCCAGGTTGTACTGTTTGATGTTGTAAGTGTCTGCAGCGTCGTAAAGTTTCGACTGTGTGTGCGTAATGATGGTAATATTTCATGTGATTGTAATGGACTGTGTTTAGTTTTGAATAAAATTTAGCATTTGGAAGACGATTTTTAAACTTTTTTATCAATAAATATGATGTGAGCGAGCTTACTTAATAAAGATCTTGATTAATATTTACAGAAACAATAATCCCCACGGATCGGATCTTGATCCAAATCCACTAAAAAATTCTTCATCTTGCCAAAATGAAAAATATGGCCATTGATTGAGGACTCAGGATAACATCATAAAACAGCCCATTAAAAAAACACACTTCATTTTTACAAAAGGAACCAAAGAAGACACTTAATTCGATTCCTGTTATGAATACCGAAATGCACAGAGAAAATGACGCGGCGCGGCGTTTTAAATAAATAAATTCAGTGGGCAACGGAATTTCAGCCGCCATGATTGATGACGTATTTACAGGCTCTCTGATTGGCTGATTTGATTTTCGGAAAAATGTTCTATTCCCGAATTCAATGTTGGCATGACGAACAGTTTGATTCGTGAATTGAGAGCTCATTAAGATTTTTGTTAAGAAAATATGTGAAAAGAATTTCGCTCTTTGAATTTGTGTTTTGTGAACTAAATTGAATGAATGGTGGGATATTTCGTTATTTTTTCTGTTTTAATGAAGAGGGGAAAATTATGATTTTTGGCATTTATTTCAATAACAAAGATAAAGCCGTCCAAGTGATTGCTTATACGTGTTCACGATACAAGAAACATATATTTAATATCTCGCGCACATGACTTCTCCCAGAGATAGCAGACCGCGTGGTAAGTTCGCTTCGGAGTGCTTCGGAATAGTAAGATCTGAAAGAAAGATAAGAAAAGAAAAGTATTATTGGAATTGTGAGTTTACACTTAGGTATGTAATTATTTTTATTACTGTAATTTGTAAATTTTCAGCTAATTACCAATAATGTGATTTCTTACATTCGATAGTTTGTGGGAGTTATCAAATTAATTTGTTTATTATAGGTGGAAAAAAAAGAAAAAAATGAGATATTTTTTTGCCATATAGACGCAAATAAATAAATTATTAATTTCTATACTATAAATAACTCTCTATCCTTTCATAAATCGTTTTCGCCCATAAAACAAAACCAGATCTCACACAACACTATTCCACTTTTCCAACGAGTACAAAAAATATATTCTTTTGTAGGATTTGAAAGAAAATTTACGACTTTCTGTCTAAAAGATTCGTATGTTAAAGCGCGGTAGGATCCGGAGCTAAGCCCTCGGCACTCGCGTACTCGTTCATTTCGCCAAAATAAACAAACATTATATTGAACGGAGTAATCTACAAACGATCGTGAATCCACCACTGGGTGGAAACAATGTTCTGAGTGTGCGGCTGTAGAACCGGAGGGACGTCAGCGTATGAAAAAGAAATTCCGTGTACGGTTGAAACGATTTTGAAGAGGTGTGTTACATTTTGGTGCACTATAAAAGTTAGCTAAGTTGACTAAGGTAATATATATAAATAAATAAATATATTATGATGAAGCAAAATAGTGATTTTTTTTTAATAAATCTTTGTACTTTCTCCTTTGTGTTGGAATGTATATTGTAAATGTAATATGTACTAATTTAGGAACGCGAAGATTTATCGAAGCGAACGCGAGCCTATAACAAATAAAAAAAAAAAAAAAAAAAGCGTTTATCTGGACGTTTCTGGTTTAGCTTTTTCTAATGTATCAAAAGAAGACAAATAAAATTTTAAAAGATTTTCAGAATTAAGTGATATTGCTAGTCGGATTCCATACCTTTTTATTACATTTGAAGTATCTATACTGGTGCAGCTTTTAAAAGATTCTGGCTGCGTAATATTTGGACTGTACCAATAACATTAACAACACTTTCAAAGGGTGAGCGGAAAACAGTTTCAAGCCTAACTTTTAGCCGTTGTCAAACTAAGATTAATGGATATTAAATCCATATTTTACTTCTCACAAACATAGAACACGCTTTTTACAATTCAACCTACTGTATCATCAATTAATCCTCTCCTATCTAAAACCGCTAATCCGCTTCTATCGTGGCCTCAATTTGAAGAGGAAGTTCACTTTGAATCGAGTTAAGTGAGCACCATGCGTTAAGAGCATTAAACTTTTTGTTGCGCCCACAGACGCTGTCAAATTGGGCGTGAATTGCGTAAGGGAGGGGGACATAGAATAAAAACGAGTGCGTAGATGTGAATTTGACAAAATTTCAGCCATGTGAGGAGACTTTAATATGTTAAGGCCGCCACGAGATAAAGTGGATAAGCAGAAAAAATAATTACCAGCTTTGGAATAACTCCGCTAACAATACACGAGCCACTCGGCTCGTTTTATCAAAGTTTTATTTTCATGTTAACATGTCTCATCACATTAGGCATGTTGGTAACGCGGTCACATTAAGCATTCTGGCTTGACTGTACATATTGAAAGTGAGGTGTGAGATAAAAAGGAAGAGTGCGGCAGTGAATGGGTGTTTTTTGGTTGTGGAGGCCAGTTGGGCAGTCACTATATGTATAATAACGGTGTTCAGCTGCATCCGATAAGACTAGAACCCAATCCCAACATATTTGGAAAAAAAAGGTACTCTATGTACTTCACACGCTAGTAATCCGCGTTCGTCTAACAATCATCTTCTCTTGCTTCGTTCTTCTCATACTTCTGATTTTATTCATTCTTCCTTTCATATTCAGCACATTCTTCTCTAGAATGCGCTACCTCTCGATATCGGACGGCCATCAGTCGATACGCATTTAAGCGGAAGTTGTGTCATTATTTTCTACACCAACAGCAGAGTCGTCTCAATTACATTTCTGTTACTTTATAGATAAATATATAGGTATTTATTTTAGAAAATTTATTTTTATGTTTATTTTAACTATATAATATAATATTCTTCAATTTTACTTTAATAATTATTTCTATTTTTACTTATGCACCTGCCATTTTATCTGTCCACCACCCTTGGTAGAAAATACCTCAGGCATTAAGTCCGCCGATGTGCCTGTATGTTACATGAAGTTTTGATAAATAAGTAACTAGTTAACACGATACCCCTTGGCAATATTCGCTTCAGATTTTCTGGCTTCTGGCTAACAACTCTCAAAGACCTACAAATGACGACGTGTCGTGTCGTGGTGGCTCAGTGGGTAATACCTTGCCTCTCATGCTTGAGGTCGTGGGTCTAAATCCGGGCAAGCACCAATGTGACTTTTTCAAATCATATGTACTTTCTAAGTTTATCTTGGACATCGCTGACAACGGTGAAGGAAACATCGTTAAGGAACCAGGACTTATAGTCAGTATTTGTAAGTTTGTGCTCCATTGGTGTAATTACTGCAAGGCATTCCAGTGCAAGAATTAACAAATAAATAAGTAAATGATAGCCGGGATAAACAGCTTAGCGTGCTTTCTGAGGAATGGAAGTCCAGTTTGTAATAAATGGTCACGCATCATCAGTCAGTTTTCAATAAGCCACGAGTCCTCCAGAATCCTATGCAAATAAAATGCCACATCTCAGTCTACTTAATCTCGTACCGACTAAAGTGGAAAATAATAAAAAAAGATTCGGCATAAATAAGTTTGCAACCTTTATAGCTTCGAAACGTTTCACAGGAGCCATTACTTTGTATCTTCAGATGTCGTGAGGATTCGAAATCTTTTGAATTATATGTGTGCGTCTGACTTTCTTTGATAAAATTCACGGAATTTATTGAGTAATGGCACAAGTATACACGCTTCATAATGCTTTATGCTTATGCTCAGAAAGAAAAATAAAGGTCAGGGGAAAAAACCGAAGAAATATGCTTAGATATAATCATGCATACATACATTGGCAATGGAGAGGGCTATGCTCGGAGTTTCCTTGCGTGATCGAAGAAGAAATGATGAACAGGGTTACCGACATAGCCCGGAGAATTGCCAAACTTAAGTAGCAGTGGGCAGGGCACATTGCTCGCAGAACGGATGACCAATGGGGCAGAAAAGTTCTGGAGTGGCGACCGCGAACCGGAAGACATTGCGTTGGAAGGCCTCCCACCAGGTAGACCGATGACCTGGTGAAGGTTGAGGGGAAGCGCTGGTTGCGGGACGCACGGGACCGGTCAAAGTGGCTACGCTCGGAGGAGGCCTATGTCCAGCAGTGGACGTCTTTCGGCTGATATGATGATGCTGATGATACATACATTGAAAAGAGTAGGATTTGATGGTTTAGTCACAATGAGAAGATGAGGGCAAGGCTGATGTTAGTGGAAAATTATATATAGTAGAAGTTATAAATGTGAATGTAAGTTTGTTTGTTACGCTTTCACGCAAAAACTACTGAACCGATCATCATGAAACTTTGTTCATATATTCTTGGAGATATTAGAAGTAACATAGGATTACTTATGATTAAAAAAAAAAAAATGGCTTCATTACGAGCTAAGCCGCGAGTAAAAGCTAGTATATAATACAAAAGGTCAGGTAATTACTGTTTTAATAACTTTGATGAAATTGTTAACAAAAATATTATTATTGAATTAGGAATAATTGCTACAAATAAATATGAAAACCGTATTAAAATCCATAGTTGGGTTAAGATTCTAAATATATATTCTAAACTTTAGAATACCTAAACGCAATTCCATACAAACACGAAAAACGAATTTCATGTGTATATTTTTTATAGATATTGTTTATTTATTAATTCTATTCATCCTCATTTTCTTACGTTGTTTTAAATTCAATATCAAGTGAAAACATTTACATTTTCAACCGTAACTTGTACTCTTGAGATATTTACGAGTTCAAGAGCTGCTTAATTAAATTCTACAACAATTTGCTTTAGAAACGCTATTTATTATCTTCTATTCATGCATCTCATTACTTACAATTTGTAAGTCTGTTGGCAGGTATGATCAGAATTTCAAGGGTTCCATAGTCAACAAGGAACCCTTATAGTTACGCTATGTCCGTCTGTCCGTCCGCAGCTTAGCTCAGAGACTCTTAGACTAGAAATCTATAATTTGGCATGGTGTACATATTAATCACTCCGATAAAGTGTTTTTCTCGTCCTTCTCCTATGGTGTGGGTTATCATTGGATAGGCCATTCAAAAAAAAAAACGGTTGAAACCATTTTTAGATTCAGAGATCCGTAAAGTCAAACTTGATTCGTTTACCAAGCAAATTTCGCTACCCGACCATAGATGACAGTTTTTTTAGTGTTTGCAATTATAAACTTAATTGCATTTGTTTTAAGGTTGACATTTGCGTCTTTGGTCAATATTAACTACTACTCAACCAAGGCCACAGCAGTGCAGTATAACTCATTGCATTTTTAATAACATTATTGATATCGAGATGCCCGATTTCTTAATTCGATAAAATAAGAATTAATAATTTTATTTTAAATTTGAAAGGATATCTATTTTTTATTAATCAAATCAATTTAAAATTATGTACTAATTTAATTACATTCATTGAGGCGAGCGGGCCTCTTTATAATATTATCGTCGTGTTGTTTTGTCTTTTGTCGATACCTATCTACAAAGTCAATATCCGACCCGAACTACATAACTAATTGAGTAGCGAAGAACTTTCGAGAACGAAATAGTGAATACATTCAAAATGTTTTAAATTCCGAAAAAGAAAGAAACAAGAGCGTGCATAGGAGGATCCAGGAACGACCCATACCATTCCCCGAGGCTCTAACGCACGATCGACTCCTTTCGATATTGACGTCCTTTATACAGATTTTTTATTGCAGCTTATTTACGTTTTTCCTTTGTTCCTATCACTGAGTAATTTGATTTTACTTTTTGTTAGTTGAGTAGGTTGTTTGAAAATACTCATACTAAAATATTTGCTTTCGGTTTGTAAATATTTGGAGATGTTTACCAAGACTATCTCCGTAACGGCAATACTGCAGTATTCAAATTATTACGTGACGCTGGATAACAATCTTTATTACAAACGCTTGCCTCTACACGCGGTGGTACTCAAATAGATAATATTTTTTTTAACTTTACTTGTGAAGTTGGATTTTATAACTCCTTCTTCAGTTACCATCGTCCTATTTGCAAGCAGGTAAAAACTCTAAGCAACGACTAGCTGTATAACGAAAGAAAACTGCTGTACAAATACCTCATGTAGATAGTATCTTCATCATAAGATGAATGGAAGATTGTTATTCAAAAATACCTAGAACCTGTACCTAGTATTCTACTGACTGGCTGATTTGATTGGACCTACATTTATTTTTCAAGAGAGCTTAGAAATTTTGTTAACAAGCGATGCACTTCTACAGAGCCGCAAAAAAAACATGGCAAGGGGATGCTAACGAGCGTGATTGGCTTGCTTCGACGATTGCCGCGTCTGACGTTCGATGTTTGTCTGTCAATTTTAATGAAAATGTTATCGGTACAGATTTCCAGGCCAAGTATGCGCTTTTGCAATCATCGTCTATGTTTGCAAATACAAAATCGGATTATGATATAACTAGCTTCTGCCAGCAGCTTCACCCGCGTGAAATTCGAAAATTATCCCGAGGGAACATATTCCCGGGATAAAAAGTATCCTATGTGCTATTCTACTATAATCTATGTCTGTGCCAAATATCATCCAGATCCGTCCAGCCGTTTGAGCGTGAAGATGTAACAAACATACACATTCACAAATTTTCGGCTTTATATTATTAGTATAATAACATAGAGATGTTACAAACGTGGAAGCACTAGAAAATTTTAAATAAAAAGTCTCATGTACTCGTATATTCAATTCATGAAAAGTCTAATGACAGCAGACGCAAAGCCCCGGCAGTCATAAAGTTGTTTTTTTTTTGCTTCTGGGGAGGTATGTGTTGTGGCCTAACGTTTACGCGTTTGTGCACATACGGAAATACGAACACCTTCGAAGTGCATATTTTTTCTGGTTTATTTGGACGGGACCTACTTATTACCCAATACTTCAAATTATTTACTCGATAATGTAACATAATAACATCAGCACGTAAAATTTAAGAGCAACCATAGCCAATTTACAAACAGTAAAGAAAAACGTTAATAGAAGAAATAGCAATAGTTTTGGTTCTAACACCAATAAACCTGGTAAAGAAAGCTTAGAAATTATGGTATAATTCCCTTGATCCATTGATCTTCCATAGAAGATTCGAGAAGGTATTCAAATCATGTGGATCGACTGCGGCAGGCGGGCCCGTACATAATTCACACCCGTATTGTGTTTAAGAGAACTGTTTGATTTGACAAATTGCATCCTTTGTCGGCACCAAACTGTCGATAACCCTTACTATTTGTACTGGGGCCCGTTGCTAAACGTCACTTTTCTTAACGATAACTTGGATTCGTGTTTTCTTAGTAGTGGAGCGCCGTAAGATTTATACCTCGGAATCCAGGGCCAGTCAATGAATCTTTATAAAAACTTTGGAAATGTGTTTACAATAGTATATAATAAAATGTTAAAAAAAAAAAAAAAAATTAACATTGGGTCTCTAGGGACTGCAGGTATAAAGAAGAGGGGAGGGGAGGGGGGCTAGAGAATGCAACAGCAGCTGTTCGGTGTTGTTAACGCGAGCCCTAACAGAATAGTACACGTCGCAACTTGCTAGGCTCAATACGTAGCTGTAATTGAGGGTTCAAAAAAAAAAAAATCTGATTTTTGTTTATTTGAAATTATTGTATACATTACTGTGCAGTGAGTGTGATAAAAATTAATTACTGAACGTTATTGAGTTTTAAAAACTTTCAAAATAGTAGCATAGATAGTAAGCCCACAATTTGGCTCCGAAAAGCCGCCATTTTTCAATTTTCCAATTTTAATGGAGGTAATGACGCTCGCAAGGTTAAGATTTACGTAAGAATCATCAAAATCGGCCAACGCGTTTGGTCTCTGGAACGCCAGATACATACATAGATACACTCCTCTCTGTGAGAGGGAATGGGCCGTAATCGACCATGCGGACCCAGTGCGGGTTGGTGGATGTCTTTGCATTTTTGGTTCTAAGACATGCCATGTTTCCTCACGATGTTTTCCTTCACCGTTTTGAGAGCAGTGGTGATGAAACAATTTACACAAAGTAAAGTGCCTGCCTGGGTTCGAACCCACGACCCACAACTTGTAACATGCAAAACAGGATGCGGAGCATCTTGTGGGTTGTGGTTTAAACTGCACTGCTGCTTGCTTAGAATGCAATGATGCCAGCTGTACTAATCCTTTACCTACAATCTACATCAACGACATCGACGACGACGACAATAATGAACAATAATGTAATAATGTATAAAGTTGATGGTATTTTTTTTTTTAAATCATAATTTTTTGCTAAAATCTAATAAATTAACATTAAAGTTACTATACAAATATAATTTATTAAATATAAATTTGAAATCTTTACTATAAACATTTATTCCCCCTTCCACCTCTTATTTTCCAGTAAATTGTTGTTAAAAATTGTTGTAATCGAGATCGGTCAATTTTTATTTTTTAACTATTTTATTTGAGCTTTTAATAATTCAGTAAAACACTCATTATACAGATTCATTGACTGGCCCTGGGTTCCGAGATTTTACAATTTTTATGCCTTACGGCGCTCCACTATAGGATGCTTTTTTGGAGAGAATCTCGCTCTTAATAGTTTTTTTAACCGACTTACCAAAAAGGAGGAGGTTCTATGTTCGACTTAATGTATGGTTTTTTTATGTATGTTCACCGATATCTCCGTCAATTGTGGACTGATATTAAATTTTTTTTTTGTTTATACCATTTCATAACATAACATCACGCCAGTTCGCTCTAAAGGGGTACGCAGATATGTACAGTACACCTTAGTACAATCTCATTTCACCGGTTATATTCAGTTTCATGATATTCGGGTCTAGTATCTATTCTGGCGTTTGCGTTCTTACGTAACTACTTGCCTAGTAGCTTTTTTACAAAAATATACTACCGACTTCCAAATAACAAAATTTTGAAGTCGATGTCCATAACGCAAATAATTTGTACCTACCAAAGACACCGACTTCCAAAAATAAAGTTATTTTTCACTTTGTAGTTTTGTTATTTGGAAGTCGGTAGTATTTTTTTGTAAAAAGTTTTTTTATAGTCTATGTATGGACTCGCGTTTGACCACTATCTCACCTGATGGTAAGCGATGATGTGGTCGACAAATAAGCATGCTTGCCTAGAAATAATTTTAAATTGGCCTAAAGTATAATAGTTGAGAACTTTTTGCTGATATTTGGTGGTGGTATATTAAAATAAAAATTTTAATAAAAACCAACCATAGGTGTTTGTTGCACAGTCCAAAAAACCCAAAGGCAACTAGAAGTAAAAACTATAAACAAATTTAATCATGCAGGTTTACTAATATTTTTTTAAGATCTATAATAACTTTTTCGATATAACAAATTATATGAAATTGGATGTGTGTGAATCAATCACGCCTCAACGGCTTAAAGTTTGAAACTTGGCTTATGGTTAGAAGTAAGTAAGTGTGAGATGGAACACCGGGGTGGTTTTTAGTCAGTATAAGTCTGACAGACCCCTCCGCCCCTCCCTAGGGCGGAGGACATCCAATGAGGATTTTCCACACCGAAAAAAAAAAAAAATGGTTAGACCGTGACGTTGTTAGAATGCTTTTCCTACATAACGGTAGGATGGTCATAGGGGATGATTTTCGACATAAACGAGGTCGAAGGAGCTGATAAACTTAGTATCTTAGGAATAAATCGAATATCTAATATTCAAACACAACAAATATAAACACACTAGCTGTCCCACGCGGCTTCGCTTCCGTCAACTGGCTACCTACCTAACCAGGTAGGTAGACAGTTGATATCCTACCTACCCTAACCTACCTACACTACATACATGATTGTTGCGTAACTTTAACCGCTTACGCAGCGCACGCAACGGAAGCTCTCAAAAATGAATAATTTTGCCCGTTTTTGCAACATTTTTGATTTATGCTCCGCTCCTATTGGTCTTAGCGTGATGTTATATAGCCTATAACCTTCCTCGATAAATGAACTATCCAACCCAAAAAGAATTTTTCAATTCCAACCAGTAGTTCCTGAGATTAGCGCGTTCAAACAAACAAACTCTTCAGCTTTATAATATTAGTATAGATTATAAATCAGATACTACAAAGCATCTTATATTTCCCATTAACGGCTGCAGAAACTTGACAATCCACTTATATCTGCAGGTATTCGCAAGCGACAAATCTCTGTGGAAATAAACGGAATACCTTGTCTTTGTGTGCAATTGTAGTGGCTTGTGCAGTTTTTAACCGACTTCGCCAAAAGGAGGAGGTTATCAATTCGACTGTATTTTTTTTTATGTCTGTTACCTCAGATATTTTTATTTGGTGAACCGATTTTGATGATTCTTTTCTTTTCATTTGAAAGCTAGTACTTGTCATGTGGTTCCATTTATTTTTTATCAAGATCTGATGAAGAACTTCGGAGAAATACATCAGAACTCTTCAATAAATGACGGGAAATCACTCGAGATAGATGCAATCGCATGACTGTTTATTGTTTACACCATTTCATAACATAACATCACACTGATACGCTCTAAAAGGGTACACAGGTGTGAACAGTTAACCCTGGTATACTCTCATTGCACCGGTTTTGTTTAAGTTTCATGTTATTGAGTACCTAGCATATAGAAGTGGTCCATTATGTACCACAACGAAAAAGTGAAAAATAAAAATCTTTTTTACAAAAATTACAACCGACTTCCAAACAAAAACAAAAGTGAAAAATAACTTCAATTTCGGAAGTCGGTGTCAAAAACGAAGAAACGAAAACAGGAACACCGACTTCCGAAATTGAAGTTATTATTCGATTTGTAGTGTTTTTGTTTGGAAGTCGGTTGTGAATCAGTTGTTCCCGGCTCTCATTCAAAGATTTTTACTTTCGGTATCATCGGGATTCAGAAGCCTGTAAGTCTAACAACCAGACAACCACCCGCGGGGCGAGCACGGCCTACTGTTATAGAATTGAGTCTCACATTTTTATAACAGATTGGGAGCAAAAGCCGTGATAAAATGCGTGACTCAAGCCTATCATGGAGGCCGTGCTCGTCCGGCAGGTGTTGCCACTGGTTTTCGTGTAAAAAACTGGTACCTATTCAGCTGAATCCGTCGAGAAAAGGATTGATTTACTGTTGTAACGATATAAACTTTGTCAAAAAGTTCAATATGCATGTGATTGCCAAGCGTTAGCAAAATCTCACGTGATCACTTCTCATAATCACTGTCACTGATAGAATATGTCAATGGGCTTTGTCATAAGTTATTTTAACTTTACGTGAAAATTCTCTCACCAAAAGCCCTAACAATAATAGAAACGTAAGCAATAATCTAGTAATTACTTGGCGGCAATAACGCTAAATGTCGGGGCGAGTTGTGTTCGTAATTAAATTCAATGTACGCCTCTATGGACCCGATGCCAATTATAATAGTTTCGCTAGTTCCTAACTAGTCGCGTTTTCTGTGATTGCTTGGTTCTCCGTACGGACTATGCGTTAGACCAAAATTTGGTTAGGTCACGGGGTCTCAGCGCTAAGAAAGAAAATTTAGTTCAAATAAATCTCACTAGATCGCGCGATATGCACCTATCTGTTATTGAATATATGTAAAATTAACATTTTCTGGAATTTAAAATTAAAATTGTTCTTGTTTAATCAACTCTCCAAGTACAAAATTATGGAATATTGGGCTTTTGATTCACATTTCAAAGAATATTTGAACGGATCATTTAAAATTGATGGCAATAGATGGCGCGATTTTAAATTTCTGAGGCATTCCTCTCGATTGTTTAAATTTGCATTGTAACACATGTTAGTGCAAAGAAACTGTAAAAACGAGCAAAAATATACTTTAAAACAAACCTTCACTGTATTTAAAGAAAAAAATATTCACGAACCGATTAAATCCTTTTACTTGCAAGTTGCTGCTAACACCATCTATCTATCGCCGTGGAACGGAACCGAACGCGATTGATGAACAAAAATAATCTGTTTAAGCAGACGAAAAACGCTAGTTACGTCGGCACGGTGTTTTTGTATGGGACGAGGCATCTGTATGCTAGTATTATATTATCTGTGCTACTACCGAGAACAAAACTCATACCCCCTTATTAATAAACGCGGAGTAAAGTTACACCTTGGACCATCTAAGTATTAACCATACATTTTTCTAGGTTTAAGTTTGGCGTAACTTTACTCCGCGTTTATTAATAAGGGGGATAATCTTTATTTATTTCAACATCTAGGATATAAATAAAAGACCAGCAAAGAACAAGCCGGACCTACTTGTCTACCAAGGGTAACTGGGTAGGATTTTATTTACCACTATCGAAGTTTTTCAAGGCAAAATGAGCGAACTATTTGAGGAGCGGATTTGGCGGTATTTTTCGTCAAACCACAAATCAAACAACCGTTTTTTCGCTTGCTCATTTAAAGGAAACTCTTAAAAGAGTATCAAAACCCTCTTACAACACTCGAAGTGCCTGCAAGCACAGTCAGAAGGGAGGGCCACCGGAACGTGCGTCACAAAGTTCGGTCCCGATCCCCAGGTGCCACGGTTATTAATAAACTGCCCCAAACGGACAAACTGTCAGTTAATGGCATTAACTTAATGTTTGAACTGTTAAATTAATTAATGCGAATATTCGATTGTAGTTAACTCGACTTGTACATTCGATTCCCTGATTGAATTTTGTTAGCTTAAATTTTGGTTTGGGGACGGTAAAAAGAAAAATAATAATATGTTGTACTTATCTGAGGCCTCGATGTAGACAAAGTGACATTGCATCAGAATGATTCAAAAATGTTTGTGGTTGACCGCGCGATAATATTTCGATATATTGCACGTCATGTCAATTCCATAAGGTACATTTAGACATTTTTCTTTTTATGAAGCTTTTTCTGTACATGACGTGTGTGACAAAAAGATCGCTTATTCCTGCAACGACAGTTTTTCAAGCTTCCACAGACAGACATGACACTATAATGCCGCACGAGTTTTGCTTTATTAGAACAATTTCTGTGGAAACGCGCGTGACGCGTAGTACCTCTTTTCACCAGTCCTGTAAAACCAAACAAAAGAGTAGATACACCCGGAAAAGGGCGGTTGATGTCAAGTTATACATGGAAAATTTCTTTTATAATCAACAAATCACCATGAAGATAAGCCAAAAAACCTATTTTTTCAATTACAACTCGTCTTTTAGCAAAAACAGCAAACGTGAAACACGAAAAAACAGTTTAAACCTTATCTTCTTGTTTACCGTTTCATTTTTACGAGAACTCGTAAAGTTAATACCACCTTTTGTACCAACCCTCTCTCTGCAAAAAGTTTCTTTGGCCCAACCCTAAACCGCTGTGTTTTGTTGTGGTAAAAGATAGAGTGTGACATAACTAAGAAGTTTCATCAGGATAATTTATCAAACACTTTTTATATTGACAAGGTAGTGAGACATTCTGTGTCATACTCATATGTTGAGCAAAATATATTCAGGATAAGTTTTTCAAGTTACGAAATCCGAAACTATGAGGAATAGCGAAAAACACTCAATAGATTCACGAGGCCGATTTTTATGAAAACTAAAACTGAATCATTGTATTTTTTTAAATCCATATTCCTAGCCAGGAATCGAACCCGTTGATGTTGTAAAAAGAAATATCCTTAGTAGCGGGATAATATAACATATCCTTTAGAGTAGACCATTCAATAGTGGACACTATAAGGATCAAATTATATGAAGTAACAGCTTTCGGCAAACTTAAGAAAAGGGCTCATTTTAAACAAAATACTTATTTTTAGTACCATTATAATGTATTAAACCTTAGGTGATAAAATTATTAATAATTATTTCATCACCATTGCTCTAAAAAGGGTGAATGAAAACATCGTGAGGAAACCGGCATGTCCTAGAATCAAAAATGCGAAGACATGTGACAAGCACCAACCCGCAGTGGGGTCGTGTGGTGGAAAAGGGTCCATTCCCTCTCTCACAGAGTTCCCATCTGCCTGTGTCCCAGCAAAAGGAACATTAAAAGGCTGATGATGATAAAATGATAGCTATTCCTTTCAAAAAATAGCCGGATTCGACAACCCAAGCATAGTACTACATTCAGCATTACAATAATATTGATTTTGTTTATATTATTCTCCAAAGAATTATTCATTTCATCAATTGCATAACACGAGTATTCGGACAAAAAATATTTTTTTTGTTAAAATGAGGTCTTTTTTAGAATTGTATCCTTATTAGCGCTACTACGATATGACATTTCCAAAATCAACGGGCTCGATTCCTGGTTAGGAATGTTGATTTTTCATAAATCCAATGACGCAGTTGTAGTTTTCATCAAAATCGGCCTCGCGACTTCTTTGAGTGTTTGTCGTTATTATTCATGGTTTCGGATTTGGCCAACCACGTCAACTTGAAAAACTCATCCTGTATATTTTTTACTCATCTTATGAGTATGACACAGAATGTCTCACTAGATTGCTATCTTTTAAGTTTTCGATCATCCTTGTCGCTGATGGAATACTACTTTTGGTAGTCCGCCTTTGTTTCCTTTATTTTGAAAAAACTTAAAATTAATATACGAGTATATTACTGTTACCGACAGTACATTGTTGCAACCTTTAACTCGTGTCGTGCTGTATAGGGATGTATAGTTTCTTTTATTTGTCCTTTTTATAGTGTTTTGGTCTGAGATCAGATGGTCGAGATAAATGGTCAAAGGTTTGTCAGGGGGTGGGGTGTAGGTGTATTGTTACTGTCTAAGTGAATGTAAAGGTGAGGGAAAGTTTTTCAGCGAAAGAGGTTATTTTTCTAGAATATAGTACGCGAAGTTAACTTTTTAGATCTCTCGCTAGCTATGTTCCTGTCTTCTGCTTAAGGGGCAGAATACCGAAATGGGCTTTCTTTTTTTAGCCAAATCTATTGAAGATGTGGCAGCGGAAAAAAGATATCAATGCCATTAAGAATTGAAGTAAGTTAAAACCTGTTAACTTTTCAAAGACTTTCGTTTTTACATGATTTTAGCAATGAACTATAAGCTTTTCAAGTGCTGTCAGTTAGTGTACATTGAACATTAAATTGCTCAAACCCTGATATTCAACAAGATGCATGTCACATACGTCAATTATTTTCAAAATTTATTTCATGTACGAAAAAAAATCTGTTTTTCTCCTAGCCTCCGTGTAAAATTAACGTAAGTGACATAATAATATTAATTAAATTTGTATACACTGGTGTATAAAATCGTAGGCGTTGATTATTTACAATAAGTGTATGTTGTTACATAATTTAAAAAAAATAAAACACGAATATGTTCAAATGTAATTCATATTATTAAATAACTTACTTGTAAATTAGATACTTCATTTGCTCGCCCTGAAAAATTGGGATTTATCCCTTACGTTATTTTTTATAACAAGTATCAATTAAATTATCTGATACGTCAATTGAAGTTCTAAAATTCTATTTAGGTAAAGCAAAAATATAAGACAGTTTTTGAACGCCAAAAATATTTCAATTATACCACTTAGAAAAAGCAGAATTGTTTTAAAACAACATTACTTTTAAGTCATTTTGAGCAAAAGATCCCTTACGTCAATTCTTATTACAGGTTCTGAAAACTTCTTTTCGGCCCGTACACGTTTAAGCACAAAAACCTCAATATAATTAAACAGCAAAGTAACCTCTTAGCGTGACCTTTATTTTTTTTTTCCAGTAGTACTGACCAACGTACATCTGTACAATTAACAACAATAACGTATTGTAACAAGACGCAAAACTTCAGTGCCGTATATTTTGAAGTTTCATTCATTATTTTTACACGACTACGGCGAAGCAAAAGGTAGGGTTATGTTTTTGGCCGGTATGTACAATCATCGGCACGGTTCTTGAGCGCTGAGCTTCACGTGCGCAAAAGTGAATTATTGGGTCCCTCTGGTGGTATGAAGTGAGGCGCGGGGGCGGGGAAAGTGCAGTGATTGGCCCGTAGCGTATCGCGTCATAGCCGTCAGTCGTGATTCGTTCTTTACTCTTGTTGCATGTACCTCACGACGACGAGTACAATGCCGGCCAATTTAATTGCTACAAATTTTTAAACTGCATCATTTTAAATTATCTGGTAAGTTAGAACTCAAATATGTTATGTGATTTTTTTAATAATTAGACCTTTGTTATAATAATAAAAGGTGATATTTATCGAAAATATAGCAGGAAAAAAATTAATGTCAGTTTGTAATTATAGCAAAACTATTATTTTTCATTACTAACTATACTACTATACTTACAAACTATATTGTTTTTCATTTCATTAATGAACAAATGAAATTAGAGGTCAAAAATGTTAACAAAAAAAGTATGTAGGTACGTTGTAGATTTTTTAGTAATTTTTGACAAACTATAAGAACTAAGTTATAATTTTAAATTAGAAATACTTTTGTTAGTTACCTTTTTTTTTGATCTCAATTTCCATTTCTCAATTTAATAAATCATTATTTAATCTTATACTTAAGTAAGAAATTACGTAGACCGTAATTTAGAAAAAATAAATAATAAACGGGTGTGCGTTTTATTTGTCATAAGTGTACGATGCGCAAAGCGATCCCCACTCTTCCGCCGAGCGCTCAAGAACCGTGCCGGTATCTGTAAGTATGTATGTTCATCTGTTCCTTCATTACTTCTGAGCTACTCATCATAATTTGACGAATGAGGTGTCGTTGGAAGCGACTTGTTTTTAAGCTGGTTAAAGGCGTCACGTTAAATTGAATATGGCGCTCACTGAAGGTAGGGTTTGGTATAGTTGTCGATAAATAACGACTTGTGAAAAACAGTCGACAGTTGCCAAGGCAAGAGTTGTTAGATGCGCGCGAGTCGTTTTCCGGCCCATTGTGAGCGACCAAGTCTCGGTCCCATAAGTGACCACTAGCAACACACACTGGTCATAGACTTTTGTCTTGAAACATTGCAGTAAATTAGACGAAAAGATACCACGCAACTTCCGGAACGCCGCCCAGCCGAATCTAACAGCAGAATCCGACTTGTTCGGGAGGCTGGAAATCGACAAACCTGCGCGCGCGACGATTCGTGATGACTCTTGAAAACAACTTGTAGACATGGCTAAGAAGTTAGATAAGCCTATGGTTTTTCAGCCCGGCGTTGTCACCCTTCTTCAAGAAGAGTACCACCACACCCCTGCACCATGCCTGTGGCATTTTGCCCTCGAGTACGACGGAATCAAAAAGATTCTGAAGGGCCTCAAGAACCGTTTTCCCACCCGCCTTCAGGAGTTTGGCTGTTGTTCCATCATCACCCGGCGCCTTGTTGTTTTTAAGCTGTTTCAGAGCCATCCTAATCTTGTACCGGCTGACGTCCGGGATATCTTCGGTATATTGTCTGGTCAATCTAGCTCTTGGGTCGTTTGCTAGACTCGCAACGGGCTTGCTGATTGAAGTGTGCACTGCCCATAGAATGTCTCGATCTCTCTCAGATGCTCCGGTTTCCAGTTTGGCGGATACGATCCTGCCATCGTGGGTCTTCGGCCTTGTGTATTTAATTGCCAAATACTTTTCGCTTCTATTTAAGTTTGCCCCTAAAGCTCTGGTTTTCTAGAATAGCGGTGCCGTCACATAGCGGCCGCAATAAAGCGGCGAATGACATCACTAGAACGTTGTCTATGTAAACAAAATGGCGCGGTTTTTCCTAACAAGCATACAAAGTTTTTCTTCTGGGCTTATTGGTGTTGAGTGTCTTTTGTATGGTTTGTAACATCAAAATCATCTCTTATGTGGTTAAGTACGTAATTATATAAACATTGTCATGAAGTATTTCTCTTCATTGCTCTTTAGACGGCGACGTATTTAAATGCAGCTTCTGTAACACGAGCTTTAAAATTTTTATCTTCTACATACGACTATTTTCTTCTTCCGATAATTCTTCCTCTAAGTAAATTATTAATGCTATATATTATGTGTATCTGTGCTCTGTGTCAAGTCAAATAGTCCTTGAAAATAAAATAAATAATTATGCATGGTTTAAACAGCTGTTCACCGATACGAAATCAAGTTATTTAATAACAAATGACGTTAACCGTCGCCGTTTTATCTCTAAGCAATTAAACTTTATTACGCAAATTAATATTATTGGTCATACTTCATAAAATTTTACCGATAAGTGAACGACGAAAACAAACACAGACAAGCGTACTATTCTCACGAGTATACGTAATCATCATCAGAACAAAAAAATAAAAATATAGTAGTTTAATTCACGAGCCTGCCTCCTGATATATGTTAGTTTTAGATTATGTGATACCATAAAGTAGCAAACAAACTTTTTTTATTTCACATAGGCCTACATGGGCACTTATAAAACGTCGATAAAAGGAGCACGGTTCGGGTTGGTCGTTTCCTATAGAGAAGAATCGGCAAGAAACTCCACGGTTACTCTTTTAAAAAATGGTTTTGTTTTACAATATTTTCATGTTACAGCATTAGTACTTAGATATGGGGGGACAACGTGGAAAACTAAAAAAAAAGATTACATATTATAGATATAAACAAAAAAAAGAAAGAAAAACTAGATAAAAAGTTAACAAATGTAAACAAGCATCTGGAAATCTAGAAGACCTACAATGTTTAAACATTCACAAAACAATTGGTAAAAGAATCTATACAAAGGTAGAAAAAAGGTAAGGTACTGTGACCAGTAGACGCCTTAGAGCGAGTTTTTTAACGTACTCGATTGATATAACGTAAAGAATGAATGAAAATATATTTATTTGTGACCCGCACAGGAGACACGAGTTACAAATAAAATTAAAAAAAAAAACAAACAGAAAGTTAAACAATAATAAAAACAAAAGATCGCAGCAACGTAATGAAATAAAGAAATAAAACATATTTATTTGTGAACCGCACAGGAGACACGAGAGATAAACAAAAAAAGGTTTCAAATTATTGTGACCTGATGGCGTTTATCTAACTTCAGTACGAATTTACGATAACGCGATCGAGTACCGGGGTAAAAACTAGCACTAAGCCTATAGCGATTCTCAAGTTTTCGAATTATTTATTTTGAATAAATTATTAGTTCACCAAATTATACATACTTGCGCAAACATCGGCCGCTTTGCAACATCTGCTAAGGTGACGAACAATTTAAATTTATGCAAACTGGAACGGGAAATAACTTTTTCTTGCAAACAAATATGATCGTTTTCCTCATGGCCAGTTCTTCCCCTAAGATTGGAGCTAGTATAAATAAGGTATGAGACTTCGATCATCATCAGTTCTTATTGAATCTTTGTAAGAAGAAGTCAATCTGTGATAAAATGAAGACTGTTTTTGTTTTTCTGGCTGTGGTTTGCAGTGTGATGATGGTGCAGGGACAAGGATTTCCTACTGGTATGTATTTTTATTTGAATTTTTCCTTTTTTTCGTCTATCTATGGTATTTTACTAGATTTTTGTCGAAGATAGAACACAGATTTTTAACGCAAAAATTGTGACGTTGAACTGTCGTTGTCATTTTAAAAAACTATGATACACATCACTGCATATTTCTGACGTCACATTCCATTTGTACAAACGACGACGTATGCGTGATACGTATAGAATAATAACTTCAAAAGCCTGTAACTGCTCCATTTTTCCATCGACTTTATTTATCTTTAGATTAAGTATTCATGCAGTCATATTTTTGATAGTAGTCAAATAATTCTACCTACTGACAGCGTTAACATTGGCCTCACTAAAGTCAGTTCCTACCATCAAAAGAGCACGTTTAGTAACTAAAGTCGTTACAATCTAAGAAGTCCGTTGACGTTTCTCATTTTACATAACCGCGATAACTTTCTACGTAAGAGATTGAAAAATCTAATTCATAATCCTAATTAATCACTATGTTACCCATACACTATAACAAAGAGTATCATTCGCAAGCATCAAGTGTAATATTAAGTGTTTTTATAGCTGTCAAAACGGGCCTTTTATTTTATGACAACTTTAATAATAATTATTATTGTGTAAAAAAGTTAATACAAAAAATCTAAAAACCGCTACCGTGCTTAAAAAGTGAACTCCGACTGCACAGCACGATTTTCTTCTTGTTAACGTCTTTTTAGTTCACTTTTTAAGCAGTCGGGTTATTAGAATTTTTTGAAATAACTTTTTTTATTTGTTTTAAATTAGGTACATTTAAACATATAATTGTTTATATTTTTGAAATCATCTCTTAAAACACTTTATTTTAATACCCTACACGATAGGTTAGAGAGAAAAAATTTTGGTCCCCCACATTATGGCGCCCAAAAGCCATTTTTCCATTATCCAATTTTAATGCAGCCAGTGAACTTGCAGGGTCAAATCGATTGACGTAAGAATCATCAAAATCGGCCAACGCGTTTGGTTTCTAGAACGCCACATAGCAACAAACATACATACATACATAGACTGATAAACACATTACCCACCTTCGGCAGTCGGGTGAAAAGGGAATGAGACTTGTGCAGAGTGTCATGCCATCAGCGACAGTGATAGTAGAAATTCTAAAATTATTGGCTATGATTTATTTAGCTACCACGCGATATTTCGGTAGGACCTGTCAATCCCGACATTCCCGTCTTCAAAAAAATACAAAACGACAGAAAATAAATAATAATCTGATTAAAATTTTCAAAAAAAGTCTGATTTAAATTTTCTTCATTTTCTTCTAGCCAACTGCCCTCCCGGTGAGCATTCAGTCCTGTACTGCCCGCAGAAGGCAGAGCCGTCCTGCGACAACCCGACTGTCCACGCCCTAGGTAGACCTGCAGCTTGTGGTATCCCACAATGTTTCTGCAACACACCCACTATCAGGAACACCAAGACTGGCAAATGTGTGAAGCCTAAAGATTGTTAAATAGAATAACATATTGCTCGTTAATAATATGTGAACAGCGTGAACTTATCTATCAACTAAATTAATGTTCTTATCATTGCTTGTAATACTTTTTACCTCAAATGTACCTATAAAACTAAAAATATTGTACCACATTAAATTCGTAACTATTTCAGGTGTGTCTTGTCCATTCTTCTCCCTACGAAATTTTCTCTACGAATGAACAACTAGAATCAAGTTATTTTTTATAAAAATTGGCATTCAAAAACCTTTTAAGGGCTTAATTAAATAAATGATTTGACTGTGACTTGTTTATTTGCTAGTTTTATTTTGCACACGATAATTTCGTCAATTACAGCAATGTTTTACAGTAAGTAGGTTTAAAGTTTTTACAGTAAAAGCAGAAATTTGTGTAAAGAGTAGAATTAAGCGTTTTATCTTATTGTATGCCCCTAACCGTAAGTGCTTTCATGACGTCACAAAATACGTCATCGTAGAATACCTTTCCGTACCTGGCCAGGGGATTTACTAAAACGAACATCGTTTTCCTTATAACCAGTAAAATGTGCACAACATTCCATCAATAAAAACATTTGAAGACATTTGATTTCTTTTGTTTAATTTTTCATATTTTTTTTAAATATTGTTGACTTTTTTAAGCTCTTCAAATGTGTTCTGAGAAGATGAAGTCTTTGATTTTATATTTTATTGACGTTAGCCTGCTGCGTTCAGCACTAGCACCATTTATCTGTTTATTAATTTCACTCCTAGTTTAAGGCGATATATACGCCCCAATGTAAGTGCAGTACTGACCGTGCGCCCGCTTGATGTCAAAATATCAATATTGAACCTCCTTTTAAACAGTTTTGTTTGCAAAATATTATTTGATTTACATATGTTATGTCAGTTATGAAGAAATTCCAGCCATAATTTTTTCTGTGTAAAAATATTTTTAAACATCCAAGCCTTTTTGGAAGAGTATCCAAAAGTTGCGAAAAATATCTTGTTGCTAATTATTTTTTGAAAGCAAATCTATTTGTTATACGAAAAAACCGTGTTTAAAATATAATGTACATGAAACATTAATAAATATCTATTTTTTTTCAAAACTTTTAACCTAGCCGTTACTAAGGAGTATGCTTTATAAAGTTACCGTTTTACGGCACTAAAACGGAAGAAAACCAGTTACTTCTTCAGTGAAGTGAGGTACATTATAATAAAACACTACAAGTATTGTTTGGTATTCTCAGAAGAAAGCAACAACAACAATAACAAAATATTATATGCTCCACATAATTTATGCTTACAGAAATAATTGCAGAATCACAAAACGGGAACGAAGGGAGTTCAAAGTAATCCTATATCAATTATAATAAGAAACGGTTAATGGTAACCGAAAGTAACCCTATTAGCGGGACTCATTAGTATATAACTCAACCGGTTACAGAATTATATCATCGGGCTGGTTCAATCTGTTGGTCTAAGTTAAAAGCGTTTGGGTTGGACGATTTTGGAGCTGTTTTTCGTAAGGTGTTGTAGGCTTGCGTTTGACCACTGTCTGATGGCTGGCAATTTTGTGATCGAAGATGAAGTGTACTGCCCTAGAAGTGACCCGAGGCTCTAGACAAGTGGTATTCGATTTTAGTGAAGTTTATTTATTTATTATATGCTTTATTGTACACCTTAAAGTACATTAATAAAAAGAAACTTAAGTCTAATACACATACAATGGGCGGTCTTGTCGCATACCGCGATCTCTTCCAGGCAACCTGGTATGGACAGTAATTGCTTGGACATGAAATGGGGCGGTCATTGGTGTAACAATAACAATGCTAAAATGATATACTACAATATAATATATACAGATAAATATATAAGCTATGTAATAGATACATAAATACATACATACCTACTTAATATAAAGGCAAATAAAAAGAAGTACAAAAAGTGACGACAATCTGTTGATAATCACAGTTCTGTTTTTATAGTCGAAATGTCAATAAGATACCTATGTCAATAATCCTCTGAGCTGCCAGACAAGTGGCATTCTGTTAACGAAAACGACGTGATAGCGATTGGAACAATGTCAAATATGTTCGGGATTGTCAAGCGCTATCGAAACGTCACGTGACCAATCCCATACATTTTGGCATTACGACCATTGCTGACATCGAATGACATTTGTCGAGAGCAACCATTGACTCTTGACTTAAAAGCAGGGAATTCCACTCCATGGTCGACATATTGGAAGTATTCCACTCCTTAGCTGTAAGCTTAGAATAAGAATAAGAAATTTTATTTGCTAAAACATGTGTATACATACAGAATTAAAATAATACATGCAAAATCTTAAATAAGAGTGGCTCATGACATGTCTGCCATTTCTCATGGCGTGCAAATACTTTAGGTAAATTAATCATTGAATCGAATGATTTTTAAATTTTACAACTATACACTAAATATAATTCACATTTAAAACAGATTTCTTGTATTCTATATTATTTACACTATCCAATGATTTATTATTTATTTTCCTTGTCCAATATTATAGATTGCAATTATCACAATGAAGATTTACATCAAATTTATAATATAGGCATGTTTAAGTTCGCCGATACTTCATAACCATAATTACTACAATGTTAGTTATATTTTAAATAATCACCATGAGTCGTTCAAAAATCTGTCATACTATAATATGCTTTTTGTGCCAAAAACAATTTCATTGTTTGTTTAAGTTTAGGTATAGTTTGCTCTTTCCAACTTTTGGGCAATTTATTGTTAGTAAATATTATATTTATTGTTAATATTCTCTAAACAAGCCGTTCATTCCAAAGAGTCAATGCACGTTCGTGTTTTAATCGCAGTTGTAACATTACATAAGATTAAACAATATATATATTTATTATTGCTTCATGTACAGTATTTTTTAAACGTGCTTTTTCGTATAACAAATAGTTTTGCTTTAAAAAAATAATTAGCAACACGATATTTTTCGCAACTTTTGGATACTACTCCAAAACGACTTGAATGTTTAAAAATATTTTTACGCAGAAAAATTGATGGCTGGATTTTTTTCAGAACTGAAATAGTATATGTAAATCAAATAATATTTTGCAAACAGAACTGTTCAAAAGGAGATTCAATCTTGATATTTTAGCTCCGAGCGGGCGCACGGCCAGTACTGCGTTAACATTCGGGCGTATTTGTCGCCTTAAGAAAATAAATTGAAAAGACAAATGTCAGATAAAATATTCAAAGATTTTACAAATTAGCAGTATAAAATAAGTTGTGGATGTTACAACATTCGGAGATAACTAAAAGTATGCTTTTCAGGTGCTATCAAAGAATACATAAAAGTGAGTCACATGAGTTGATACAATTTCAAAAGATGAAATAGGTGTGGTTTGTATATTATTAAAAAAAGATAAATAGACTAAAAGTTGTGGATCTGTACTGCAGAATACCACACAGTCTAAAAAAACACCTGTAATTGACATTTTGATAAGTTTTTGGCATTGATTGACTTGACACTGAGATGATATCGCTGCTGTTTTTTTTAGGGTTCCCAACCCAAAAGGTAAAAACAAGACCCTATTACTACCCTATTGACTCCGCGGTCCGTCTGTCTGTTCATCTGTCATCAGGCTGTATCTCATGAACCGTGATAGCTAGATGATGTATTTCTATTGCCGCTATAACAACAAATACTAAAAACAGAATAAAATAAATATTTAAGTTGGGCTCCCATACAACAAACGTGATTTTTTTGCCGTTTTTTTCAATAATGGTACGAAACCCTTCGTGCGCGAGTCCGACTCGCACTTGGCCGTTTTTTTTTTGAGACGTGCGATAATTGGCCTCAATATCCCGAGAACCAATTCCTGTATTTTTATGAACCTTCGCATTATAATTATTATATTGTCACTTTGTATTTTTTTTTACTATCGCTGAGATCAGGTTATAGCATTTTTTTACTATCGCTGAGATGAGGATATAGCAATTTGATTTTGAAAGCTTTTCATCTAATTAATTAGTCTAAATTACATGCCACCATTGAAAATTATGAACTAGCAGCTGTATCAAGTAGAATTTAGTTTCAGAGATCGAGATTAACTCTCGGTTTTGAAAGAACCCGAGCAATTTTAAACAATGATGAGAGAAAAGTGAGTAAAGGAACACGAAGAAAGTTCCTCGCTTACACCAAATCGTCCTTCGGGAAATTACAGTTTCGACCAATTAGATAACGTTTGGATAAATTTCGACCTAACACTGGGTTATATTTTTTAATTATACCGTGTAACTGCGCAGCAATTTGATTTTAATTACAGTAATCATTCACTTTGATCCTTCGGGAAAACTGGTTTTTCGTTGGTGGAAAAGTCTTCTGTTTAGAAACTTTACATGGTTTAGAGAATGGTTTCAAAGATCTTCTGTGTCTAAAATTAAGGTGCCTGTAAACGGGCTACAAAAATTGCATCTCGTTGGCAATTTTGCTGACCAATATAGTTCAGTATATTTCTAACTTAGACCCTTGCTGCAATTTCATTGTGCAATACATTGCCGAGTGTAGTCCAGCAAGATTATACAACTGGATTGCCGAGGAATTTTGTTGGTACACGCGGAGCAATTATTGAGGCTAGATCTCAGCAGTTAATGACGATTTTTACGTATGCGTCTTCGGTCGTTACATGAAACTTCGTGGCATTTAAGGCCCAAGCATCCTTCTTAAGGTTACGATCTTTATGCGCACTAGCTTCTACATCCCATTATTCAGGACTTGGATTTCGTTGATAAAGTTAAAAATCTTTTCGTTTGACTACTAGGCCATGACGAATAGAATAAAATCAACAACTGATACAAAACAACTTCACTAATCAGGCAGCGACAGGATAAGGCGGGGGGAAGCGAGCGAGGGAAATGAGATGCACTATACATCAGAGCAAAGACGATATACGGCGATATTGGAGTAAAGTCAAAGCGGGATAAATCATTTGCAATCTAGCCAGCTAGACATTGAATACATGCGACAACTATGAAATATCTTGGCAATATCGCCGGGCTACACCGCAAGATTGCAGCAATTGTTGCACTGTGTTGAGCGATATAAATGGCAACTTGGCTGCTATACAATTGCAGCAAGAAATTGACAAAAAACTAGCCTGTTTACAGGCACCTTTAGGTCTCGGTCAAATGGAAGTACGCCCAATATCACTGAAAATAATGGTCGATGGGGTATGAGAGCTCCTGAAAGGTGAGCGTGGGTATCCTCTGGATTCAAGAAGTACGAGACCGGTTCTGTTTTTTTGTCCAGCAGTGGTGAACGGGTTGAAAATCTCTGAAAAGTCACCCTAGCAATCCACAGGAATGCGAGAAGCACAGTACAGATATATATATGATGACGCTTGGTTTATGTCCAGCAGTGAAAGTTTTCGGCTGAAATAATGATTATGATCAAATATCGGTTAAAAGTGTTTAAAACTAATACAACAGGTTGAACAACAGAACCATATGGCATGTAGATAGAGATACTGGTCTACTAAATAAAGTGACTCCGTATCAAAACGTTATATATGTCGTAGGATAATTTGATACTTCGAATCTTCGAGAAAATCCTAGGGGTTTTGCGAAAACGCGGATAATTAGACATAGGCGAAAAATTATCCAAGTACGATTAGTACTTTGGCAACATAGTCGACGGAGCCTCGCTGCGCGGGGCTCCTATTTCCGTCCGCAGGGTCTAAAGTAACCTAACACGAACGAGATGACGGGAGCTGAGTTCGCTCGCTTTGCTCGCTCACTTCAGCTCCCGTCATCTCGTTCGAACCTAACCTGTCCGTGTCGGGGTGCCCTAAGCTCCCGAGCTCGCTTCGCTCGCTCTTGGACTTTTTCCAGTAAGATTGAGAAACAGTTTCGCCATTGTCTAAATATCCGTGTTTTCGCAATATCCCTAGGGTTTTCACGAAAATTCGAATTATCAAATCATCCTACGACATATATACGAGAACAAGACGGATGACATTTTGATACCAAGTCAAACTGTAACCAGATGCTTTTAAAAAATGACAACCAATTAGCGATAACAACTGTCGAAAAGACAATAGACTACGTGCATATCCTGCATGCATTCTGAGTCAAAACTACCACCACCACAGTTATTTCAAAACTAAAACACAACTTTATCGAGTATTCACATTGCCGCAAAACGTAGTCTAACATTCGTAATTTGAAGCATCCATACCAGTAATAGGTCTCTATTGATCTCACTCGGAACAATAAACTTTTTTGTAAATGGAACAGGGATGCGTAAGTGAAAGTTACCAACCAGTAGGTACTCAGTCAACCAACCAAGCAATTTGCTTGGCTATCCAAGGCATATTTTTCCATAACTATGAAGTAGTTTTTTTTTTATTGGCCTCTGCCAGCAGTGTCACCCGTGTGATTGTCAAAAAGGATCCAATGTCCTAATCCAGAAAATGATTTGCCCTTATAGCAAATGCACAAACGTTTATCACTTTATACCATTCCCCCTCTAAAAAGCTTATTTTATTCACTGAAAACAGTGAATAAAAAGCACTTTTAATCACTGTTTTGGTGTTTGAATTTAGAACACACCAATATATTATATTCTACCTCCATCTCAATGCAATACAACCTACTTGCGCATAATATACTTGAAACAAACTTCTTGTGCAAAGAATATTCGACTTTCAAACTCCTTCGTCGATTTAATTTTGAGTTTGTTATATTCAGGATTTCAATAATGATTTTGATTTTAGTTTAGGATGTTTAGTGAATACTTATTTGGATTGTAATTCTAATATAAATTGCATTGTTGTTTAACTAATTATAATTATGTAACGTAACGGAAGAGGTCACTGGCCCCTGAAACACAGGTGCTGTTACTTAGCTCAGCTTCAATTTACAAAAAAAATTTGAAGCCCTGAAGTTTCTCATTTTTTTGTAAATTTTGAAGGTAATAAACCATTTATTTATTTGTTATTATTCCTTGTGCTTTTAGCTTAAATCTTTCTTTTTCTCGTAGTCATGGTATAAAATATAGTATGCAACTCTTGAATAAAACGGATTTACATCGAGGGCCATGAATCATTCGCGTCGCTCAGGATTCGAACACTTGAATCACTCGCTATGCTCGTGATTCATCTATGGCACTCGCTTTAAAACCGTCCTTTATTCACTAGTTGCATAATATACTATTATTTATGACAAGAACTTTTTAACAAAAAAACAAACCGACTTCCAAAACAAAACACTACAAAGCGAAAAATAACGTTCTTTTCCGAAGTCGGTGTCTTTTGTCGCATTGTTTTCCGTTAATCGACACCGACTTCGAAAAAGAAAGTTATTTTTCGCTTTGTAGTGTATTGTTTTGGAAGTCGGTTTGATTTTTTGTTAACAAGTATTTTATTTTCCTCTTTTTAGTTTTTGTAGGTACATCCAATTAACCTGAAAATAATTTATAGCCAATGTACATCTCATGACGATTTCAAGAAGCCCAAACACGACTAGGCATTGTTTTATTTTACCATTGTGGCATTATTCTAGTGGCCATTGTTGTCTTCTTCATCAGTTCCACTTCACCAAATCATAGCATTATTCTGAGTTCAAATGATTGCATTATTGATGAAAATACCAAAATCGCTTCATGTATGCCTATAATATTTGAGGAGTTCCCTCGATTTCTCTAGGATTCAATTATCAGATCCTGGTTTCCTTATAATGGCACCACCCTTGGGATATCTCCTTTCCAAAAAAAAGCATCATCAAAATCGGTTCATAAACGACAAAGTTATCTGCGAACACACATAAAAATATATACAAATACGGTCGAATTGAGAAACCTCCTCCTTTTTGAGAAGTCGGTTAAAACCGTATCAAAATCCGTTGCATAGCAGGCGGAGAAATACTTTAAAACAAAAACTTTTTTATATTTAGACACTAGTTGTCCGCGGTTTCGCTCCCGTCACCCTATCTACTATACCCTACATACCCTACACATTTTTTTTTAGTCTAGCGAACCAAACGAAAAACAATTAGCCAAATAGGTGCAGCCGGTCTGAAGTGATGCGCTTACAAACATTTCGGCGATTCATTTTTATATATTAGAAGATTAGAGATCTGTCAACGGCACATTGCCTATAACATTAAGTGCCAGACTACACTGCATATTTTCCGAATGTTCCACGAAAAATAAGTTGGATACAGTGCTAAACGTCGGCAACACACAAATAATATCTAACGCTACTCGGCGATGTGTGTGTGAGCGAGAATAACATATTTTATGCAGGTCTACATGGAAACCTACTAAACCGAATATATTCAGCATAAAGAGGCGGAGGGAACGGTTTTAGAGGACACGATACGACTATCGTATGGCGTTAGTGTACAGTCAAGGGTTAAAATAGTGCAGTCGTACTCAACCAAAACTAAGTAAAATTTATTTTTAGAAGAAGGCAATGGTTCACGACAGATTTTAATCTATAGCATACAATCTAAATTAAACTCGAAGATTAAACTAGTCGTGAATAATTAACCTTCTTCTATAGACCCTTGACAGTACATGGCGGGCCCAGATATTTTTTTTGGGACAATATTACCGCACTATTCCCAAACCACTGCAACTCCTGAAAGCCAGAATCAACAGTGGCGGCCGCCACTGTTGATTCAATTCAACCAGAAAAGCGCCGAGGCAATTAAGCTCGATGTAGTCCCGGATAATGAATTTAACTGTCTTGGATCCCGCAACGAAATTAATCAGAAAAGAATAATGGAGGAGTAGGAAAAATTCAAATCGGGTCCAGGTATATTATCGAGTTGTTTTAGTAGATAAGACCTTTTAAAAAGGCGGTCAAGCAAGGACAGGGACCCTTCTTGGAGTCATGGGACGGCCCTGTAATAGTTGAAAGCCATAGCATTGATGTCGAAATTACACGGAAAAAGTGATGACGTTCGAGTTGAGACACTGAACCCTTTATATTCTTAATAATTTCCTCCACTTGACTCAATCAAATTAACCTTTAGGTGTTTATTGTTATTAATCGAGGGTTTTTTTCTGGTTGGTATGGCGAATGAATTGAATGAGCTGACCCGGCTAACTGCCGACCCATCTCTGTAACGTCCATACTCTGTAAGAGTATGGAGCGTGTACTAAACACTAAGCTCCTGGCATACCTAGAAGGTAACGATATCCTTAGCGACCGCCAGTACGGCTTCCGCCGAAATCGGTCTACTGGGGATCTTCTAGCGTATGCCATTCACATATGGAGTGAGGCCATCGAGAGGCACGGGGAAGCGCTTGCCGTTTCCCTCGACATATCGAAGGCTTTCGATAGGGTCTGGCACGAAAGCCTTATCGGTAAGCTTCCTTCATTCGGTCTGCCCGGTGGTCTGTGTGATTGGATCGCAAACTTCTTGACAGATCGGTCCATTCGAGTGGTTATTGATGGCTGCTCGTCGGACCAATTGGATATTGATGCCGGGGTCCCTCAGGGGTCGGTACTCTCAGCAACATTGTTCTTGTTGCACATTAACGATCTGCTTAAACCCGGCACCTTTGGGTATGCATACGACAGCACTGTTGCTGAGAGACACTTGTCCAACGCACGGGCTACCGGGCCACAGATCCGGTCTCTTCGTGAGGCCATGGTGGAGCGCTTGAACTTGTCCTTGCAGGCAGTCTCCGAATGGGGTGATGCCAATCTGGTCAAGTTTAATGCTACTAAAACCCAGGCGTGTTTTTTTCCGCTAAAAAGAGCCAGTTTCACCCGGCTCCAACTTTTCGTGATGTAACCGTGCCAATAACGGACCATCTTGAGCTTTTTGGCGTAACGTTGACATCGACTCTCAATTTTGGGCCTTACATTGAGGCAAAGGCTCAGCTGGCTTCCAAAAAGTTGGGGAACCTTGCGAAGGTGAGAAAGTACTTCACGCCGGAACAGCTGCTCAACTTGTATCAAGCGCAAGTTCGATCGTGCATGGAGTACTGTTCTCACCTCTGGGACGGTTCTGCCAAATACCAGCTTGATGCACTAAAGTCGATCGAAAAGCGGGCCAAGAGACTTATCGGCAATGAGGCACTGGTCAAATCAAAGCTCCAGAGCCTTGAACATCGTCGCCGAGTTGCCAGCTTGTCGGTTTTTTATCGGTTACATTTCGGGAAGTGTGCGATGGAATTGCATGATTTAATTCCGCCCAGCCCGTTCCATCATCGGACAACCAGACGCACGGCGATGCGTCATCGGTACATGGTGGACATCCCACCCATACGCACAAAACGTTTTGGGGACACTTTTATTATGCGTACAGCTAAGGAGTGGAATTCCCTGCCGGAGTCTGTGTTTCCCGATAGCTACAATCTAGGGGTCTTTAAGTCAAGAGTGAATAAGTTACTTCTAGGCAAGCGTGCTTCACCGTCGACCACATCATCGCTTACCATCAGGTGAGATAGTGGTCAAGCGCGAGCCTATTTACAATAAAAAAAATAAAAAAAATGTAGTGTAGGAAGCTTCTAGCAAAAGGACTCATGTAGACATTATATATATTTTTTTTAGCTTTGAGGAATGCTCATGCATACTGCGCTACTACGGGGAGATAGCGCAGTTATGTGGGTCTCTAATCCACTAAAACTCCACGGTGTCCTCCTGTGCCGCTTATGGCGGGAACACAGGTACACGTTAGCACTCACCACCACCCACCGCGCCTGTCCGGCACCGGACCCTCCTCTGGGGAATACCCTGCGCACCAAAACACACTGTGCGCCGTGACCACCCCAGGGACCAAACCAGCACATGGGTGCCAGACGACCCCGTGTATGGCACCCTTGGTCCCCCTATGACGGGTTAGAGTCAATGGCCCCGCCACCTACCATTTTTCGGCCGCAGGGGATAGGGAGAGCGGCCAACGCTATACCGACACTCCTCCTCTCCTGCGGCTCCCCCGCGACCACCATCAGACGGTGGTGACCCCGTCCAGGCCGCGGAATGTAGGGAGAGTGGCGCATCGCAATACTAGATTCGTTATTATATATTCCTATCAGTCACGTCAAAGAATATAATTTCATAAAAGTCGTAGGACATCGTACCAGTCAATCTCATAAAATCAGGAACGGACCGGAGACTAGGCAGTGAGGTGTATCTGTGAAGTTTAAATTTTCTCAATATCTTCAAAACAAATAAACAAAGTCGTACGATATAAACGGTTTCGCAACAACACTTGGCCACTGGACGCAAGAAATGTGCCGTATATGATATCTTATGATAATATATTTTGCAGCATGGCTTTGCGATTTCCGTGCCTTATATAGCTATTTCTATTTTTGTATTTAGTAAGGTATTTGCCTAGTGTAGATGTACGAAGAAAAACCTGACATCAGTCTTACCAAGGGGTATCATGTTGCCCAGTTACTGGGTTTTGAAGGCTATGTAGATGGAATCACTTCATCTAAAATACTGGTAACCGGTTAGAGTGGAACCGACCCCAACGCAGTTGAGGGAAAAGCTAGGAAGATTGCCAGATTGGTAATTTAATAAAAAAATCAATAACGTTTATGATATGAGTTTGATTTGTTATTTGTATTTATTGTCTTCTCTACTAATATAGTACTTTTCACCAAGCATGTTTTAAAATTTTATACCCTGATTATTTAATTATATATTTTTTAAATGTTATTTCAATTTCTAGATAAGCATCGAAATTATTTTATTAGGACAATAATATTTGTGTGTCAACGTTCATTATCAAAAATCATTGGCATCGTTAACAGATAATTAGATTTATGTAACTCATTATCTTTTTTTATCTAGTGCAACGCCAAGCGATAAGTAGTTGAACAATTTTTCGACACCAATAGCCATGTTTCGATCAATATTGTATTTTTTATTTTTAATAAATGTTATTGCAGAAGATGAGAATGAGAGAATAGTTGAATTAGATATTGGGGGATTGAGAGGGGAGAAGTACTGGCAAGGAGATTTCTTTGAGTTCTATGGAGTGCCGTATGCCACGGCACCGAAAGGACGGGATAAGTTTAAGGTTAGTAGTTTTTTATTTATCTGTGTATCAGTAGTAATTACAGAAATATATCTAAATAGATAACGCAAATCTCTCCATCTATATGAAAACCAGGCGAGCCACTTTCCCAAACAATTTAAAAACATATTTGATTACCAATGAAAGAAAACATTTCCAATGCCTTGGCCAACTTTTTCTATACATTCTTTACAGCTCAATATGGCATAACAAGGCATTATTCTAGATTTCGGTGTATTTCCGGTGCCGATAATGTTTGTTAAATGAAAAGCTCAGATTACGATCATTGATCGTAACTTTAGTCCGTTTTTTGGCACGCGTAGTACATACAATCGCTTCATCTAACGCGACATCTAATTCATCAAAAAATTTGATTTTCTTAATGCTACGTTAACGGTGTTTCCACTGATATGCCGTTGATTGTTGTACATTGTGCATAGGTTCATGGTCACGTGAACATGTGCATGATTTAGGAACAATGACCTCAATTATGAAACAGCTCTTGAAATAAATAGAACGGGTCTTCCTTTTAACCCATGCTAAATTCAAATTATGTATTAGAATTTAATGGGTTTTTCACAAAACAACTTGAAATGATTTCGGTTACTATGCTCATTTCCATTGTTGCGCGATTAATATATACATCTAAGTAATTCCTTTTACCCTAATAAATTATTCATTCCAATGATTTCAGGCTCCTCTACCTGTAGAACCATGGGAAGGCATCATGGACGCTAAAATCCAGAATATTGGTTGCGAACAAGTCTATCTCTTCGAAGAAGAAGAAGATGACGATATCATTCTTGATGGCGTGGAAGACTGCTTGGCCATGAACATCTTTGTCCCAATAGTGGCCAGTGAAGATAATCTACTACCAGTACTGGTCTACATACATAGTGGGGCCTACTCAGGAGGAAACGGAAACATGGCAAAGTACTCCTATGTAGCCAGACATGATGTCATTGTAGTCAGTTTCAACTATAGACTTGGATTCAAAGGATTCGCTTGTCTAGGTACTGAAGAGATACCGGGCAATGCCGCGTTAAAAGACCAATTGGCTGCTTTGAAATTTATCAACAAATACATTAGCAAGTTTGGCGGAGATCCAAAAAAGGTAACGCTTGCAGGGTTCAGCGTTGGTGCGAGCATGGCTGAACTACTAGCACTGTCAAAAGCAGCAAACGGTTTAATAGACAAACTAATATTAGACAGTGGTTCCGCTTTGTCTCCATTCGCAATAAACAGGGATCCAATAAATACCGCCAAGAATTTGGCAATATCTATGGGTTATAACAACACAGAAAAGATTGAGGACTTAAATGAATTCTTGTTGAACGCACCGATCAAAGACTTAGCGGTAAAAAGCAAGAATTTCTACTTGACGAACTCTACTTTCGGCTTAGCTCCGTGCATCGAGAATGTGATTGGAAATACTGAACCAATTCTTACAGAGTCGCCTTTGATTACTTTTCATAAAGGAGATTATAAGAAAATACCTGTGTTGACTGGTTTTTCGAATATGGAAGGTCTTAGTAGAACTGTTAAGTTTAGTGATTGGAGTGAACTTATGAATGATAAATTTGCAGATTTCTTGCCAGCAGACTTAGCTTTTGATAATGTTAAATCAAGAGATGATTTCATCAAAGAAATAAAGAAACAATATTTTAAAGATGAAGACGTTAGTCACGACACAGTCCAAGAATACATAGATTACTTCTCTGATTCAATGTTCAAGTACGGAATAATGAAATCAGCAAAAATGCATTCTCTAAAATCTACAAGACCAGTCTTTCTTTATGAGTTTTCATACGTTGGCAAGTTGAGCTTTAAGCATCGTTTCATGGATAAAATAAAGGGAGCCAGCCATAGAGATCAGACTGCGTACATATTGGATTTCTTTGAATATACCTCGAAAACTTCGGATATGGATACAAGAGACCGATTGACAGCAATGTGGACCGATTTTGTTAAATATGAGTAAGTGGGATTTATTATTAAAACAGTGGCTTTATTTGATGTATCATCATACATAAATATGGCTTGTCCTCGGTAGTTAATGTTTTATAAGCAGACCGAAAAGAGTTACACCTGATTTAAAAATGTGAACCTCTACACAAGCCTGAAAAATTGACAAACTTTGGCATCAATAGAGTTTCTCAATTCACTTATCTATTTAACATTTTATAACTTCGAAAGGAAGCTATCGCTTGTAAATGACAGTTCGATCAAAAAGTTTTAAGCATTCTGTTTTCATTTTTCAGAAATCCAACAGCATACGAGAGTTTACTAATCGACGTGAAATGGCCGAAGTACACAAATGAAGAACAAAGTTACTTGGAAATAAGTAGCAAGTTGAAAGTAAAAAAAGATTTGTTTGCAAACCGTTACAAATTCTGGGAAAGAGTGTATGAGAAATATTACTGGAATCCGATTCCTGTTGCTGTAAAGGGAAAGAGTAAATGAACTCTAGTAAAATTAAGATGTAGTTGTAATTAATATATTTATTTGCTAAGAATTCGAACACTCTGAAAACTATTTCGAGAAAAGGTCAGATGCTACTTTTGTTTCTACATTGAATAGTTACAATCGTGTAAAAGAAGCATTCACTGCAGTATTATAAAGTTCATAAAGTGCTAAAAATTTATCACCCTATCGAAATTCCTGAAGTCAATAACTGAAATAAAGCTATTGAACCCGGATATATTCCAATCTCAAAATAAAACCGATATACAGATTTTGTGAACCCTCAACCAAAAGTGTCAAGTAAAGGCTACAAAAATTACATGCTTGACAAATTGCATCTAAAGATAACCAAAACATCAGCATTGTATTCGTTTCCCTCCTCAGTCCTCTAAAAAATATTTGTGAAATCCCAATATCAAAGGGGAATGATCACCATTTTTCAACGCCCGAATGTTTGGGTGAATATAATCCCTCTTCTGAATCGATGGGTTTTATAAAAAAAATCAAAACCATACATTTTTCTACCAATATTAACCCCTGTGCAAGTGCCTCCGGATTTTGGTTTGGTTCAATTTAGTAGCGGAAGATTGCTGCATACTCGTTATTTGAAATATATACACATATTTCAAATAACGAGCATGTACACTATTATATAGATCAGAAAAAAATATAGGAAGAAAAAGCTGAGATAAGCCGCCCATTGTTATTGCATTATGTATAAACAATGTTGTTGTATACATATGTAGAAGTAACATACCTTCAGTGAGCAGTAGTTTCCCAGAGGCAACGGCCGCGACTTACAAGTTGCAGGTCGTGGGTTCGAACCCAGACAGACGCTACTTTGTGTAAATTATTTCATCACTACTGCTCTCAAAAACGGTGAAGGAAAACATCGCGAGAAAACCAGCATGTCCTATTAAAATTTCGAAGACATGTGATATCCACCAACCCGCTCTGGGGTCGCATGGTGGATTTCGGCCCATTGCCTCTCAAAGAGAGGAGGCCTTTAAAAGGCTGATGGTGGTGATGATACCTACACTTAAAACTACCCGACAACGAAAAAACACGACTGATATTTAGATTTCTCGATAGACAGTCACAGCTACAATCTGGGGGACTTTAAGGCAAGAGTAAATAGGTTATTTCTAGGCAAGCGTGTTTCAGTGTCGACCACATCATCGCTTACCATCAGGTGAGATAGTGGTCAAGCGCGAGTCTATAGAATATAAAAAAGAAAGCACGATAGCAGCACTAGTACGTACAAATGCTAAAATATGTCGCTTGATATATTATATTATACCACTTTATATTTTCGAACTCAGAACTTTCTACTAATATAACCAAAAAGGAGGAGGATCTATGTTCGACCTTGTTTGTTTTCTTTTTGTGTATGATCACCGATATCTCCGTCAAATTGGGGGCCGATTTTGAATTTTTTTTTTTTTGTCCCATTTTAATTTGGTGAAGATCTGATGAAGAACTTCAAAGATATGCAACAGAACTCTTCAATAAATAACGGCAAGTCTCTCGGGATTACTGCAATCGCATGTCTGTTTATTGCTTATACCATTACATAACATAACATCACGCCAGCACGCTCTTAAGGGATACGCAGATCAGAACTCTTCAATAAATAACAGCAAATCTCTCGGGATTGCTGCAATCGCATGTCTGTTTATTGTTTATACCATTACATAACACAACATCACGCCAGTACGCTCTTAAGGGGTACGCAGATCTCTCATTTCACCGTTTACGTTCAAGTTTCAAGATTTTCGGATAATCTATTCTGGCGATAGAGGTACCTTCCTAAACAACTTGTCTATTAGGTAGGTAAAACTAAAAAGTGCAAAATAAAAAAAAAAAAAAAATCTAAAAAAATACTACAAAAATTAGTAACTAAAAAAGTTTTTTTTATTTTTCACTTTTTATTCATTTGATATCACAATCTTTAGGAAAAATATTGAAAACCCCCCACTATTTTTAATGTAACATCCACCGGTTTTCTTAATACATTACCCTATAGGGGTTAAGGGAGTACGGGATGAAAGTTTATAATTATGGAAATTCGTAGTTTGAAATAACCTATCAGTACGGCTTGGGGATTTTAGGGCTAATGTTAAAAGCAAGGTCGTTTATTTACCATTAACACGCTGTCACCCACAACTTACAACGCTAACCCGGTGTGACTGACACCTCCAAACAGGAGCTCCCCTCTTTGTTGCAAAATATTTGAACGATTCCAAATGATGCGCGTGCTATTGAAATTTTTCCCGAATTCCCGACGGAAGACTTCTATCTATTCTAAAATTTGCAGTTCATTTTCTATGAAATTGACTGACGGGTTGGTTTCGGTCACAGGACTTGTGATGCGTGAGGTGAATTTTAAGTATTGACTAAAAGAAGCCTGAAATGAATAGGCCTGAGATTTACAAAACTATGATCTTTACAGACATTTTTTTATGGATAACTTCTTAAGACGCGTTGAGGTTGATTTTTGGTAGGAGCAAAACTTATAGGCCACCGACATGCTAATGTGAGGTGGTGCGCCCGAGAAAACATAATTCTTTGGTATAACTGGTCGTTAAAAATAAAAAGGACGCACAGCGGCCGGCAGTCCCCATTACTGCAATTTTTTTTTTGTAGATATTTGGGAGATGACTGAAATTATTTTGCGGAAATGAAAATAAAAATATTTGAAGATAAGATAAGATAAGATAAGATATATTTATTTATTAAAACATGAGTACAGTATGAAGGTCTTATATTAATATGGGGTGGCTACATGTTTTGCCAGTTATGGCGCACAAATTAGTTGCACTAGACAAACAGTACAAAAAATACAATATCAAAATTTAAATTAATTTTAAATTACGATGTCAAAATTAAAATTTAATAAAAAAATCACAATGTCAAAATTTTAGTTAAATTTAAGTTACAATGTCAAACTTTAAATTCAATAAAACAAATCACTAAGTCACAATTTAAATCCAATAAAAATCACAATGTCACAATTTAAATTCAATCAAAAATCACTATGTCAATTTTCCTATTTAATTTGAGTAAGAAAAACAGAAAAAAAAAATCACATTCAGAATTCTATACAAGCGAAATATCGTTTAAAAATTCATCTATACTGTAATAGCACTTCTAGTAATATCCCCTGAAGAGACTTTTTAAATTTGTTTAGAGGCATACATTTAATATTATCAGGTATTTTATTATAAATATCTGGAGCAATACCAAAGAAGCTCTTTTTCAGTAAAGCAGTTTTACACTTGTATTCACCTAACAAATTCTCATATTGGGCACGAATTGGGGTTCTCTTAACTGCTGCAAATTTTTGAAATAATTGTTGATCAGCTTCTACAAATAATGCAGTTTCCAATACATACAAAGATGGAAACGTCAGTATTTTTAATGTGGCTCGTACATGGAAGGTAGAATATTTATCATTTAAAATGAACGTGATATTGAACGTGTATTTTCATGAAACAAATAAGGATCCAAGACAGGAAATACACGATCAAAATCTTATTCACGGTCTAGGTACAGTCTTATTCAACAGCTGTCGTATAAGGTATGACTTCTAATATATTTGCAAGTGTGATACCTTGGTTTAATAAGAGTTTACTAGTCAACTGTTTTCTTTGCACGACTAAAGCTTATAGTTTATCTAAGTTTTTTTGGAGAAAACAACCGAAAGATCTTCTTGATGATTAATGACAATGTTAATAACATGCAAAACATTAAAACTGTCAATTTGATTGTCTCTTCAAGTCCGACCATGAGCATATTGTAATGTACCTAAGTTGTAACACAAACTTGAATGAATACAAATGGGCCACACCCGCCGTTTCGAATATTGACAGCTAAACTTGACAGATTCACTAGGGTCGCTACTTCTACTTGCTGATTCCGAATTGAAAAAAAGGGTAGGTTGTTTATGTTACAAACATAAATACATCGATTCGTCTAAACATACATCATATCATGCTTACATGCCTTATAGAGTAGGCAGAGAATCAAAAATCAATTAAGGATCACGACTCCACAAACGATGAAGATTGGATGGTAACAAGATGTAACAATGGTGTAATAATGATCCCAACAAAAACATAAAAATGTGGCACCAAACTCGACAAAAATATTAATGTGAAATAAAATTAACACAATCAAAAAACCCGACTACTTAAGAAGCGAACTAAAAAGATGTACTCAAACAAGAAGAAAATTATGCTGTGCAGTCAGAGGAAACATATTTGTGAGCTCGATGATTTAAACCATATTATCTGACAAGTTTCATAGCCTTTCCAAATTTGTCTAAGGACTTAAAATAATTTATTATTTGCCTAGATATTGAATTTCTAACTTGCACTCGCGCGCCGAGAGTTCCGTACAAACCTCAGCTTAAAGGTATTATAGACCTGAGTATTTAATATGAATTTCAATTTAATACCTCTACGCGTTCATGAGGAAAGGTGTAGTAACTTTAAAATTATCAAAAACATTTTTATATAAAAATTTACGGTTTTCGCAATTATTCCTTTATCTGTGCTATACGACATTGCTTCGTACCAAATTTCAAGATTCTGAGTTCACGGGAAGTACCCTGTAGGTTTTGATTCCCTTGCAAGTGTCAATAATTTGCAGAAATTTGCGGCATAAACGGCTGTATCTTTTGATTGCGTCGGCTTGGAAATTTGATTTTTTCACAGCTTTAAGGGACAGTAGACCTGAGTATTTGATATAAATTTCTTGATACCTCTACGCGTTCCTGAGGAATAGGTTCTTGACAGATAGACAGACGGACGGACGGACAACAAAGTGATCCTATAAGGGTTCCATTTTTTGCTTTCGAGGTACGGAACTCTAAAAATGAATGAAAGAACGAATTTAAAGAATTAATTCAAAGTATATTTAGTCTGTAACAATTAATAAAGGTAACCCAGCCAATGCAAACTTGTTACAGTACTTTATATATGAATGACGTGACAAACGCTCGCAGAAAGCACTCGTGACAGCCGCGACTGAGCTCGGTCCAATATTGCCCAATATTCACTGTAAAATCGCAATGTCAATGTGTGTGTGCAAAATGACGCTTTGTTTGTAGTGGCCTCTCTGTCTGCGGCGCGCCACCGCTTTCGTACGCTTCGCTTTCGCTTATACCCCAAACAACACCGACTGACGGGCACAAAGATCCATAGACCGACACACGACAAGAAGTTAAATATGGAAATCTTTATCGAATACACTCTATTAACTTTCTAAACATTAAATATGCTCCTAACAACTGGCAAACACTTCTTACTTTTGTAAACGTTGCCCTCCCAATGTAAAAGCAAGCCTAATTTAGGAGTTCAAGGTTGAAAATGCCGTGTGTTGGGTGAATTTAAAAGTATATTTGTGTTTCGCGCCGTGACACAGGTGAAGTAAAGATAAGTAACGTCAATTTATAAGCGTCAAAGTCACGAGTCCCGAGGGGCTGGTGTTTGGATACTTCTTGTAGAGGATGGATGATGGCAGAGTTATTGTAAGTTTATATTAGATTCCTTTCAGATATTTTTTTTTTAGGTTTTAGAAAAAGTAGAAGGGATAGGCAAAATTTTCTCTGAGGAAGTACTGTTTCCATTTCTGCCAGTAAGGCATTGGTGTTCCACTTAATAGGACAAAAATCGGTGTGCTGACGACATTATCATCATCGTTTTAAAACAAAAAGCCTTCGCTGACATAATCCACACATGACATAAATGATACACATACATGATTCATGATAGACATGAACCTGGGGCGTGAGCGGTGAAGGAAAACATAGTGAGGAAACCGGCATGTCCTTGAACCAAAATCATCCTCCAACCCGCACTGGGCCCGCGTGATGGATTACGGCCCATTCCCTCTCACAGGGAGGAGGCCTGTGTCCCAGCAGTGGAAACATTAATAGGCTCATGATGTGATGTGATGTGATGAGCTTGGGGCCAAGCGAGGACAGATTAACTGGTCATGTGCTTCTCGTATCCAGAGGACTCCGATGGCCTCCACCTTCCATTTTGGAAAATTAGATTACTTTCTTATCGTTAATCAGTAAACCACTTGACGAAAATTCAATTTTTGGTAGTAACTAGCCACAAAAAAGCTATGTCACAGAACACTGTGACGCCTTGGTGGCCAGTACTAGAGACGGCATTGTCAAAATTTTGCACACGAACCAAGCGTGTCAATATTTACTCATAGACATTGCTGGCCCGTAACAATTCTGATGACTGTGGCAATCGAAAATTGTGCTAGAGCCATAGACCTTCTAAATAGTATTGACTGGAAATACCTACAAAAAAAGCGCGTGCCTAAAACTTAAAATGTCTCTTAAAATGGCTGCCGATGCTAGGGTTGTGACAATCAAGGAACATACACACACTCACAAATCTCAATAATATATACAACCATTTGACAGCAGAACTACCACGCACACAACCACGAAACTCGTCGCATATTATGGCGGATATGGCACTTACCTACAACTGTCAGTATGTCACAGCAAATCGTTGCCATTATTAGCAACAACTGAAATATTGTTGTCTCTTTTATCAAATACGAATACGATTATTACGTTAGAAAGAATGAAGCAAAACGATGTTTCACAATCTGTATTATATTTCACTCATATTTGTTAATGCAAATGTATGTATAGAAAATGGCGGCGTCTCCGTGTTTTTTCTATCTCAATAGCTAGTGCAGTTGCAGCTTCGAATTTTATAAGCAATAGCGTCTCTTGACACTGTCGGAGTTTCATGCTCTATTGGGATACACAAGTGTATTTGAGTCGACCAATATGACTCTAGGAATATCGACTGTCAACGTATCGGCTAGAACCATTGCGCTCGTTTGCTCACTAAAGCTGTGTTCGCAAGCATCTTGTGGAATGTATCTGTCACTTAATTAAGAGCAAGGAGAAGACGTCATTCAGAGCAATCGGTTGCGGCATCCTGTCATCCGTGGCTGCGGAGCTCGACATCCAATACCGGCTTCCGACGGTTACAGAGTGTTTCGTATTTTATTAATATTATCTTAGATTCTAACCTTTCTCTAATTTTGAGTGAATTTCAATCCAATGATACACTATTAATATATTGGTTGTGCACTATAATAAAAACATTTAGTTCTTAAAAACTGTCACAGAGATCAGCTTATCATCAGAATCATTTCAGCCGAAAGACGTCCACTGTTGAACATAGTTCCTTCAAGTGTCGCCTCATTGACCGGTCCCTTGCTTCTCATCAGTCATCGACCCACCTAGTGGAATGCCTTCCAACACTGCGTCTTCCGTTACGCGGTGGCCACTCCAAAACTTTTCAGCCTCTTGCCAAGTTTCCAACTTTTAACCTATGAAAAATAAAATAAATAAAGATGGATAAATCCTAAATGCACTTTTGATGTCACGTTGGACTTTGCAATTATCTATATTAGTCTTATTTACAATCGTTACAAATGTTAAAAGTATAGCATTCTGTTAATCAGTCTAACAATCGTGTTGTTCATAGACCGACGACCTGGATGAACTCTACTACTCTGTAGGTAGTAGGTCTATAGAAAAAAAGAAAATTTATGCGTAAAATATTGATGTTCAGCTGCATCCAGTTGAAATAACATTAGAAATTTTAATAACACCATTTTATAGCCCGTTCAACCGATTTCGACTTCTATTGCGTTGGTGATATGAAAAATGGCAGCTGTAATGAACAGTTTATTTTGGTAAAAGGTTTATGCCTTTTATGTCATCCTTTACATTTACGGAATAGAACCCAAAATCGATTGAACAGACTGTAAAAATGGGTTGTAGAAATTTCTAATGTTATTTAAAATGGAGTATAGAGACCGACCTCAACGACAGTTATAAAAAGGCTAGGTGGATTGTTTACTATATTAAAATAATTAAACTTTTAAAAGCAAAATCTCGTTTTATAACTGTCGAAAACATAAAAAACCACGTCAAAAATGCTATTAACTGCAATGTCCAAGGATGCCAAGAGAATGAATGCAGTCTTGCCGCAGTCGGAATGCGACATGTTGACATTTGCGTTCATACCGATAGACGGACACTGGACTGTGTCTATAAACAGGACGTCACTCAAACAGTTTAATAAAAATTCTGCACAGACAATTGTATTTGACTTCCCCACCTCCCATGACCCGACAGCCTTCAAAAGAGGCATCTTCTTTGCTCGCTCGAGGTCAACAATGGGATCAAGGCAAAAGCAGTTTATATATTACCCGACTGCAAGGTTAATAGTATCTTAAGTACTTAAGTATGTACTAAGTACTTTAGTATGTTTGTATGTAATATTCTTTACTTCATATGTTTCAAACCACTAGACGGATTTATATTATTAAGACATCGTTAGATATGTTTTGACCGCCCAAGTGTTCTTAGATAGGTGAAAAAAACAAACATGGCGAATTTGGGGCACCATATTGTGCTGGCCCATTGTTTTTTTTCTTCCAAACCCATCGTGTGGCGTATCAAAATGAAGGGTTTTAAGAGATATTATTTAAAAGCAACTCGAATAAAAAATTATTACTGTGCAGTTGCACAGCATGATTTTTTCTTTACGGGGTTTTTGATTTATGAATTATTTCTGCTTTGCTCCATTTAAACCATTCATTTTAATATTTTGACACATATAGCCATATCGCTCGCAAATTTGGTGATAACCATAAAAATTGTTATAGTGACATCTTTCTCATCTTAATTGATAAGCCAACTAATAAGACGACTAGTTAGCTACTGCGACCAATTAGGTTTAAAAGTCGTTTTTTTTTGCCCAACACTTTCGGGTTCAAAATGATTGAACTTAAAATTTTTTTGGAGTATTTCCCTATTTACATCCCTACCTAAATATGTTAATTTCAACGATTTCCACGAAAGTTCAAATAAAAACCAACGTCAAATATCAAACAGCCTGTATTCCCCAGTCTTGCTTGCACATTCCAGAGGCGTATTGCTATGCAAACTGGGATCGAACGCGTTCAAGCAGCGACATAACTATCCATATCGCCCGACCAAATGGATAGACAGACAAATTATGCAGTTAGGTCACAGGTCAACCTTCTACCTAAGTCTATTACTGGTCATCTGACTATCAAATCATGATTTTTTTGAACTTACTGCGCCAAAAATGCGCGTTCATAATAATGGTACCTTTTGTTCTTCGAATCGTTGAGCACCTGAAAATTTTAGCTATGCTACACGATTACTGACACTTGCTTGTACTGGCGGGACGGGTCTATACAAGTGTGCTTCCATAAACCACCTGACACATTAAACTACATAATTTCATTTGATTTGATCACTGAATGCCTCAATAATATGACGCATTAGCCTACTTATACCTTACACCTCATTTAGACTCGGTGCACATCTGACGGTAAATGCGTCGCGTATCATCGGTCGCGTAAATACAGATCAGCCAGAACAGACAAATAATTATATAATAAAACATTCAACCTTTCACACTCAACTGATGATGCGTTAGTGCGTTTACTGTACTAGCTGACTACGCGCGACGCATCTTTCGTCAGATGTGCACCGATCCTTATTGTCACATTCACCTTATTTATTGTTATGTAGTATACCTGTATTTTTATTATTTTGTAATTTACACATCTGTTTTTAACTTTTATATAAAAAATACTTTTTTCACATACACATTTACTATAAAACTGCTTTACGTCCGTCACATCGGTCACAGGTCCAGTTGAAAACTAGCGTAGGGCACTAGTTGCCCAAAATTTTGCTGAACTGGTCCTATTTGACGCATCCGTGGATACACACAATGTTATACTTCTCTTCTCTTCTTCTTTCAATGTTGTTCTTCTTCTAAGTCTGAAATAAATGTCTTATTATTATTATATTATTGTTTATTTTTTCTTTTTTTCATTGCTTATGTTTATGAAAGGCATAGACAAAAATTATAGGAAAACCGCCCAAATCTTCGTATTTCCTCTTAATATTTAATGTAAAAATTAGAACTAGTGCTTGTTTTTCTCTTTTCAGTTAATACATTTTTAGCAGTCGGGTTTATTGATTTTATTAATATTTGTTGTTAAAGCGGCAACAGAAATAAATCATCTGTGAAAATTTCAACTATCTAGCTATCACGGTTCATGAGTTACAGCGTGGTGACAGACAGACAGAGGAGTTTTAGTAATAGGGTCCCGTTTTTATCCTTTGGGTACGTAATCCTAAAAAACCGGCCAAGTGCGATTCGGACTCGCGCACGAAGGGTTCCGTAACATTATCGCAAAAAACGGCAAAAAAAATCACGGTTGTTATATGGGAGCCCCACTTAAATATTTATTTTATTCTGTTTTTAGTATTTTTTGTTATAACGGCAACAGAAGTACATAATCTGTGAAAATTTCAACTGTGTAGCTATCACGGTTCATGAGATACGGCCTGGTGACAGACAGACGGACCGCGGAGTCAATAGTAATAGGGTCCCGTTTTTACCCTTTGGGTACGGAATCGTAAAAAACGATGGTTGAATTAAAATCAATACTTCGAATTTGTTTAATGTTTATGTTGCGTGCTCTAATGGCTTATGACAAATGTGTTTTCTTTCTTTCTTATCAGTAGATACCAGAACATAATCGTCTTGACTTTAAAAGAGACTTTAGTCCCTGAGTTTATTTCGTTATAATTCTCAGAGCAATCGATTAAGAAGCACCAAACTCATCTTGTAAGTTACATAATAAAACAAAGCTGACAGATTTGTTATTTATAACAAATGTTTTGAATGCATTCATTCATTCAAGCTCAGAGGCTTTATCCTGTTTCAAGGAAAAATGTCTTCATAACCATTTGCTTTTCCAAAACTGCTGAGTCAACAACTACTGAACCTCTTGTTTGAACTTTATAAGTTGCTTTTCCTATTAATTAAATTATAGAGGGAGGCGGGGAGTAGGTCCGCGGAAATATTTACCCGCTTGTAAACTTCACTAGAATCTCTTTTCTGTTTGTACGCCCACCCTAACATACGTCACGTAAGGCCGCAGTAATGTTAAGGGTGTGACAGTACATGAAAGTATATGATAAGTTAAAGGACCTACTAAGACTTTACAGTCTAACAGTCCCTACGACCCTAAGACCTATAAGCCCTACAGCCCTAACCTACCATATACCTAGTGTGAGATAAATAAATATATAGATAAGTTCAGGATGTCTGTACCATGCGACCTAAGGTTACAAACGGATAGTGGCCAGGAATTCCAGGTTCGGGAAGGGTACACTCACTGCCAGTCCAGCAGACTCACAGGACTGATCAGAGATGACTAAAGGTGTCTTGGCCACAGTGAGGGGTAATGAGACAAGAATATAAGTTCACATCTGATTTATTTCCAATATTTTACAGCTTATATACTATTTTGACTTAATACACACTAATGTACAAGTTCATTTGTGTCCTATGCGTGTAAGATGCAACCAAACAGTATTTTATTTGGGCTGCTCGTCAGCCGGGCCGAGTGCTGAGTCAATATCCAAAGGTAACATTGAACACTTTTGTTAGTCAGAATTATATCTCAACCCGTCTTTCTTTCCAAGATTCCACCCCTCTTCATTACAAGAAATTTGCAACAGTACTTCCTTAAATAGAAAGTTTACACAAAAAATCAGATAGCAATAAGTCACGATTTATCTTCGGAAAAATTCTTTTAAAAAACTCTATCGCCCTACCATAAATCTTGTTGAAAAAAAATCGCTTTTCGACACTGCGAGTTTCACCCCGCGAGTTTCGCCCCCCAAGTCTTGGCTCGGATGACTGTGCAATTATCAATATCACCACAACATAGCGGGTGTGCTTCCGGAAAATTCCTATTTCGTAGCTATAAATCAGTTTTCCGTTTATTAAAACAGCTCTGGCACCTTCGATCGAACGCCCCTTAAGGCGGGGATGTTCGTGTTCGGGCTTTTGGAGTTGTGCCTATTTTTTATTTGGTTAAAATTCCAAGAAGTTACGAAAGTGGTTTCTCTACACATCACATATGTCAAGTCTGTCGCTTCAAAAAGAAACAACAGCATTTTAGTTTAATTTTAATATATTCTTACTAATTATATATTTATACACACCTGGTACATTAAGGGCCTTCCACCGCTTGAGTGCCGTAAAATGGTTACTTTCTAAAGCATACTCTTTGGTAACGGCTCGGTTAAAAGATTTGAAGAAAAACAATTTTTTTGTTTAATGTACATTATTTTTGAAATAAGTTTTTTTCGTGTAACTAATAGTTTTGTTTTAAAAAATTAATTATAAACACAATATTTTTCCGCAACTTTTGGATATTATTTAAATTAAACTAAAAAAACTGCAAAACAGGAATGACTTTCAACCCCCAAGAGGAACAACCCTACACAGCACAGGGGTGCTGTATTCTTTTTTTTAATCTGTACTACCCCCGTGTAATCTGCGTCGGGAAGCAACACCGGGGGCAAACATTGTTTAATGTTGTCTAACGAATACTATTACAAGATAAGAATTAAGTGCTTTAGTAACGGCGGTGCTAAACCTGCCTTTTTGATGTTAAAATTTTCTTCAGAATGCTGTAAAATTTTAATTAGATCAAGAATTTAATTTTGCTTAGAAATATTCTCGGCAGTTTAAGTTTGAAGTTTGGCGGGGCTAAATAATAATAAGTTATTTAATATGGTTGATTATATAATAATTAATTTTAGAACAGTGAAAGACGAATATTGTTTTGACTGTTTATCGTCGTGATGGCCCAGTGGCTAAGACCTCGCCTCTCGTTGTTGAGGTCGTGTATTCGAATCCGAGCAAGTACCAATGTGACTTTTTCAAATTCATATGTACTTACCAAGTTTATCTTGGACATTGCTGACAACGGTGACGGAAAACATCGTGAGGAAACCTAGACTTATAGTGAGTTTACAAGATTGTGCTCCATTGGTGTAATTGCTGCAAGGCGTTCCAGTGCGAGGATAAACTAATTTATAATATTAAATAATAAATTAATAATAATTATAGTCTTTAAAAGCCCAATGAAACTAATCGGAATTGTTGTAAGTGAGCTATAAAATAAAAACCGGCCAAGTGCGAGTCTGACTCGCGCACAGAGGGTTCCGTATAAACAGCTAAATTCGACGAAGAGACAAAATAAACTTTGCCGTTCTGTTGTACATACATCAATATACAACATTTTTACTCGTCCAAGTATATTTTATAAGTTGGTCGAAATAAATAAATAAATAAATAAATATTCGTAAACTTGTAAAGCCTACGTATCTGTGATAGTTTTCCTTTTAATTTCGTTATATATGCCATTACCAAATGATTAATTAAGGCACTATGTATAATGCCCGGGCATTATGAATCTACTTAGGTCAAATCGGGCATTGTAATGAATACTGATTTAAACTTCTATATTTATCAAATTATCTGGTCATTATGAATACTTGGGCAATTCGATAATTATGGTCAATAAATTAGTTCAAGAGCGAGCGAAGCGAGCTCGGGAGCTTAGATCACCCCAACACGGATAGATTAGGTTCAAAGTCAAAGTCAAATATATTTATTCAACTGGGCCAAAAAGCGGCACTTTTGAACGTCATAATTAATCATAAAATAAAAATTGATTCTACCGTTCGAAGGAGATGACATGTCATCTCCTCCATGTTAGGTTACTTTAGACCCTGCAGACAGAAATAGGAACCCATTCGACTTTGTTGCTTAAATATTAGTCGTACTAACCTAGTCTATAATAAAACAAATGTCAACATTAAATAATTTAAAAAAACATATCTTTTTATTACCCGGCAAAATAAGTGATAGACATAATTCAGAAAGCCCGGTCGATTTAATTATTTCAATAGTTTTTATCATATTGCCTCATATTTGGGCATTTTTCAAATTGCTCGGGCATTATGAATAATGCCGTATTTATTACTTGGTCCATAACTTAAATACTACTGCCGTGATTTTTTCACATATCCAAAAGCAATCATTTAAATGGCAGGGGGGAGGCGGGGGCATTTGACTCTAACAAAAATAAGTCATTTAAAGCATAATTTTCGCAAACGAATCCCTAAATCGAAAAATGGTTTTCACAAACCCGTAATAATTTTAAATGGCCTACCCAACGATATCCCATACCGCTATTATTTTATCAGTTTGTCGGCGTGATTAATATGTATATCCATCCCAAATTATAGCTTTCTAGTACTTAGAGTCTTTGAGTTAAGCTGCGGACGGACGGACGGACAGACGGACATGGTGAAACTAAGAATAACTTGTTGACTTCTTCTCTGTCGTTTCGCTCTTGGCAGAGCAGTCGTGGTCACGACGAGGCGTCCACGTCGGTGGTAGATGCAGACACAGCTTTCCGCACGATCTCTCGCCATCTCTCCCTGTTGGCGGACTGTTTAGCGCAGTCAGATATGCGGCCTCCTACTGCGGATTTCACTTGGTCAGTCCAGCGCATAGGTGACCTGCCGCGCGATCTGAGCACTATAAGAGTGGCATTACAACGAGCTTAATCCACCCCAAAACATACCTGCCGAATTAAAATCATCCAATTACTAATCCACTTCAGAAATTGATCACAAGAATGGAGTGTGAAATTAAATAACACGTCAACAATAGGCCTTCGATCGAGGGTCTGGGGCACTCAAAAACCTTTCAATTACGAAACTGTCAAAGGCATAAAGATGTAATTGGTGTTCAAACCTCTTTTCCCGATTGTCACCCTGCGTTTGAAATTATTGACGGTGATTGTTTTTTTATTGATTTTATTGGAGAGAAAGGACGAACGAAGTTTACTTGAATAGGTAGAAGAATTAATTTTGGTTGTCCGGCAGTGTGATGGGCACACGACATTGTTGACATCACGGTTAGAACCTGCAGGATTATTACGTACGAATCAGCAATGATCGCGCGACCAATTGGTTTATGTCATAAAAGTCGGAATTACCTACATAGTAGGTATGGTAGGCCCTACACAATCGTTTGCAAATGGCTCGCTGTTTTTCAAATGCACTTATTTCTACAAAAACGGCCAAAAACTCCAAACCAAACTCCAATCTCTTGAAAATTGGAGTTAACAGACTTCTTCTGGGTAAGCTCACTCCATCGTCGACTTTGTCTCTGTCACTAGACTTTTTCTTTGTCTCTGTGACTTAGACTAGAGTCAAGAGCAAACCCATTATATATAAAATAAAAAAGCAGCCAAACCGATTCTCTATCGTAAGTTTAGAGTTACCTTTTAAACATCGCTAAGACTGTCTTATATATTTTTATCTAATTTTATGTTTCAATGTCAATATTGATCTTAATAAAACATGATTGTACACATTTTGCATGCCTTACGGTCGAATCACTTTAAACATGTTCATTTTAATAACACCATTGTAACAGTGTTTTCTGCAAATATAAATACTTTGATTTGATTTGTCTTAGACTAGCTGTGTTTGCTACTACTAATCTTGACGTTCTGAGTTTGATTCCCGAATGTGGCAAATTGATGTCAAAAGACTAGCCTCCTTATGATATGAGACTAAGAGAAGACTAGTGAAATTGAATATCCAGGGTACTTATGAATCTGCCTATCTTTTTCGGGGAATGCTGATAATTCTGGCTAGGCTTATTAGATTCACCTAGAGTCAATTCTAACACATTCTTTAAAATCGTAACTAACACTTCCTTTGAGAGTATCCATAACGTATTAAAATATTAATTCCATTCAGGAAAATACTTGCAACACATTACAGAAACACGCAAGGGAAATCAAGTTATATTGTACCGTATCACCTTCCCTTAGTAATTATATCTTAACAAGATTGTGACTTCGTCCAATTTAATTCTTATTAATTTTAGAATTAATTGAATTATGTTTCAGAAAGGTTTAATATTGAAGTTGAAAATCTTGTGTAGTGGGTTTTTGATTCCTATAGGAATTAAAAACTGTTTTTTTTTTTAATACGGCCTAACTTTTAGAAACTCCAGACTTCTAAAATGAAATATTTTTCCGTAAAATAATTTACAATATATAATCTGTCCGGACTTCTATAAGCCCGTAAAATACATCTGATTTTATCAATAAAAATACCCGTTATAAGGGATGCAATCGCCACACACTCCAAGATAGAGCAATTTTAGTACCTGACTTACTTATTACGATATCCACATAGCGTAACTTTGGATCTAGGTCTCATGGGGTGCTTGGACAGGAAACCTCCCCGTGTGCCCGTGGGCTGGAGTTCCCTTTTGGATGCGTCCGGGGGGAAGGTCAGTCTCCGGGACGGTGCACCCTGGGGTACGGGCAATGACTCCCCATTAGGTACTATGTGCCTGAGGGGTGTCGTTGCCCGTATGCCAATATCCTGTCAGAGAGGTTGGAGGTCGGATTAACGCTCCAACGTGTGTCCCTCTGCGCTCTAAGCAGAGACGCACAGCGGCGGAGTAAGAGCGGGCTCGGTGTGCACTAACCCTGCCGCCGGGCAGGCAGGAGGAAGTGTTGCTCCTCTTTCTGCCACCGCTAGACTCGTAGCCCCGAAGATAGTCACGGTCATGTCTCTGACTGTTGACGGGGGTCGAGGGTCTTGGCTTAACCGCCCGGGCCGCGAGGAAGAAAACCTCTATAAAAAATCACCCCAAACCTCCAAGCGGCGGCGCACCGTGAGGGAGGTTGATAGCTTGACTAATGGGTAGCTAGAATTAGTCTCTAGTGCGAACCACTAGATTTTTGAGAATTTAAAATATTATATACTCGTGGGAACAAAATGGAAAATTTAAAAAATAAAAACAAAACCGACGAAGAGGTAAGGAGTGATGCGGGGTCGGAGTCCGACGCCGCATCTGGCGCAAAGGGCTCACAGAGCTCGGGGTGCGAAGAGGTGGGGGCTGCTGCGAAGAACATAAGGTTCTTCCGTAAGCGCCCCAAACCGGGGGATGGCCTAGGGTCACCCTCCGATGACGAGCTGGCCTCGGCCCGGAAGATCCCCACCAGTAGGCGGGGTGGTGGCCGAGATAGAGGAGTGGGGAGGGGACTTACAGCCCAGGAGGCTGCCCAGCGAGCCAAGAAGCTTGCTGCAGAGGGGCGCCACCCCGGATCAACCAGCCGCAGGGCTGTCCTCTCGGGGTCTTCCGGCTGTGAACTGGATTCAGAGGTGGATTTAGATTCGGAACGAGCGGTCAGGTTCGCAGAGGTCGTGGGAGCCGCAATCCGAGATGTGGCCTTGAAGAGGAACAAGTCATCTAAAGACAAGGCCATATCCGCGGCCACGGCCTCCATTATGGCGGCAGCGGAGGCAAATCTTGTCGGGCCTCCGTCGGATGGAATATCCGAAATGCGGGTGGAGGTCACCCGCTTGAAAGCCGACATGGAGCTTCTCCAAAAGGAGAACGAGAAGCTCCGAGCGGACCTGGCCGGGCTCCGAGGAGCCGGTCCCTGGGAGATGCCGCAGCATGGGCAAGTTCAGCCCGTTCCTGCAGAAGACCGGGTTCTGAACCTGGTGCGGCAGGAGTTGGCTGCCTTCCAGAGTCGGTTTTCTGCTCTGGAGGCCATCGTCCTGCGTCCCCCGCTAGCTGCGAGCCAGGCGGCCCTAGGCCAGCGAAAAGCGGCCTCGTTTGCTGCCGCCGCGGCTGCCGTGGCCAAACCGGGCTCATGGGGACAAGCCAATCGCGAGGCCATGCCAGAACCCGCGAGGTCGGCCCCAGCGAAACCGGGCAATTCGGCACCCAAAGGGGGAGGAGCGGCTTCTAAGACAGCGAGGGCCCCTGCCCGGGCAGCGGGTCAGGCGCCCCAATCTCTTCCGCCTCCTGAAACTCCTGCGGTCAACGCCGAATGGCAAGTGGCCGGGCAGAAGAAGAAGGCGAGCAAGGCAGCTAGGGCGGCCAAAAGGAAGGAGAGGCGAAAGCGGCGCAAGGAGCGAAGCGTCGCGGCTAGGCTCCGCGCCCCGAAGTCCGCAGCTGTAGTGATAACACTTCAGCCGGAAGCGGAAAAGAAGGGCGTGTCCTACCGCGATGTGCTCGCCAAAGCGAGGGCGGCGGTGAAACTGGAGGAGCTCGGCATCACCGAGGGCATACGGGTTAGGGTCACTGCGACTGGAGCCCGGATGCTGGAAATCCCCGGAGCGGCCAGCGGCCCGACCGCCGACGCTCTGGCCGAAAGGCTCAGGGTGTCCCTAAATGCTGACGAGGCCCGAGTGTCCAGGCCCACCAAGTGCGCTGACATGCGTATTCTAGGCCTGGACGATTCTGTGACGGAGGTTGAGGTGGTGGCCGCCGTCGCCAAGACTGGGGGTTGCTCTGCCGAGCAAGTCAGGGCAGGCATCATACGTCCTGACACCACGGGGATGCGAGCCGTTACGGTGAGCTGTCCCGTCTCGGCAGCCCAAAAAATAGCCGGGGAGGGCCGAAGGCTCTTGGTGGGCTGGGTTTCCGCGCAGGTGAAACTGCTGGAACCCAGACCTCTGAGGTGCTTCCGCTGCCATGTAGGCAACCACGTGGGAGCTCAATGCACCTCGGAGGTGGACCGCAGCGACCATTGCTTCCGCTGTGGTCAGCCCGGTCACAAGGCCGGCACGTGCAATGCCACGCCACACTGCGTCGTCTGTGCGGCAGCTGGCAAACCGGCCGATCACCGGGCCGGGAGCAAGACCTGCGTTCCACCCGCCAAGGCCAGCCGCAGGGGCAAGCACACCACCACCGCCGTCACCGCCACAGCCGCCACCACCGCCGTCACCGCCACAGCCGCCACCACCGCCGTCATCGCCGCAGCCACCGTTACTGCCACCGCCGCTGCCGCCTACACAGCCGTCGCCGCTGCCGAAACCACCGCGGCAGGACCCACACAGGGGGTTCGGGAGGAGGCTGAAATGGAGTGCCAATAATGGCCCCATTACGCCTCCTCCAGGCGAACATCAACCACTGCGCCGCTGCTCAAGATCTATTGCTCCAGAGCATGGCGCAGTGGTCGATTAACATCGCCGTGATTGCTGAGCCGTATTTTGTCCCGCCCAGGGACGACTGGGTGGAGGACCTGAGCGGCTCAGTGACCCTAATTTCGTCGGCCGCCGCCGGCACCCCGTCCCTCGAGGGTGTCAAGAGGGGGCAGGGTTGCGTGGCAGCACGGTTCGGGGAGATTGTCGTGGTGGGGATATACTTCTCCCCGAACCGAACTCTCGCCGAGTTCCACAACTCCCTTGCGGATTTGAAAACCGTCGTCGTCGGATACCGCTCCCTCCCTGTGCTCGTCCTCGGGGACTTCAATGCCAAGAATGTGGCTTGGGGTTCCCGGTATACGGACACACGGGGCAGGATGGTGGAGGACTGGGCTCTGGAGACAGGCCTGGTCGTCCTCAACCGGGGTTCTGTCTCCACGTGTGTGCGGACGCAGGGCGAATCGGTGGTGGATATTTCGTTTGCCAGCCCTGCTCTGTCACCGCGTGTCATTGACTGGCGCGTCATGGAGGAGGTGGAGACCTATTCCGACCACCGGTATATCCGGTTCGATGTCTCCACCCAGACCTCGAGCGCGCCGGTCCGACAGACCCCGAGTGGTCCGCGGTGGGCGCTGAAACAGCTGGACCGGGAGCTTCTCCTGGAAGCCTCGATCGTGCAGGCCTGGGTGTCATCACCGGATAGGCCTGCTGACATCAACGACGAGGCGGAGTGGTTCCGGGAGGCCATGTCCGAGATATGTGACGTGGCAATGCCCCGGGTCCAGCCAGGACGCGCCCGGCGCCAGGTGTACTGGTGGACGCCGGAGCTTACGGCTCTGCGCCAGGCGTGCGTTGCTGCGCGACGCCGGTACACCAGGCACCGCAGGCTCCGCATCCGTCCTCCGGATGCGGAAGCCATTGAGGTGGAGCTTTACGAGGGGTACAGAGCAGCGAGGACCACCCTCCGAGCGGAGATCAAGCGGGCCAAGGGTTTGGCCCGCGAGGAGTCGCTGGGGACTCTGAACAGGGATCCGTGGGGGCACCCCTACAAAATGGTGCGGGATAAACTCCGCCCATGGGCGCCTCCGCTGACGCAGTCTCCGGCCTCAGCTCGTGGAGGGTGTGGTGAGCACTCTGTTCCCTTCGCAAGGGGAACATACTCCCCCGCCCATGGCTCCACCTCTTGCGGTGCCCGATGTGGACCACACCACCGACGACAACGATGCTCCGGAGGTGACCGAGGTAGAACTGAGAGTGGCGGTACGTAGGCTGAATGCCAAAAATACCGCCCCAGGACCCGACGGCTTACCTGGGAAAGCCTGGGTCCTGGCCTTGGAGGCTCTCGGGCCTCGACTAAGGGGGCTCCTTAGCACATGCTTGGAGAGGGGCCAGTTCCCACTTTGCTGGAAGACGGGGAAACTGGTCCTCATTAAGAAGCCGGGGCGCCCAGCGGACTCCCCGTCCGCTTATCGGCCTATTGTGCTGCTTGATGAGGTGGGCAAACTCTTTGAAAGAGTTATTGCAGACCGCCTCGTTGGGCAGCTGGTACGGGTGGGGCCGGATCTGGCGGAGAGCCAGTTTGGCTTCCGCAGAGGGCGCTCTACGGTGGACGCCATCATGCACGTGCGAGCCCTCACGACAGGGGATGCAGTGGCCCGGGGTGGGGTCGTCTTGGCGGTGTCTTTAGACATCGCCAATGCCTTCAACACCCTGCCCTGGAGTTGCATCAGGGAAGCACTCCGGTATCACCGGATGCCGCCCTACCTCTGTCGCGTGGTCGAGGCCTATTTGACGGACAGGGCCGTCATCTACCCCGGTCACCAGGGAGAGTGGAATCGGCGAGAGATGTCGTGCGGTGTCCCACAGGGATCGGTCTTGGGGCCGCATCTGTGGGACATCGGGTACGATTGGGTGCTGCGCGCTGACCTCCCTAACGGCGTCAGCGTAATTTGCTACGCTGACGACACGCTAGTCCTGGCGCAGGGGAGGTCGCACCAGGCGGCGGTGGAATTAGCGACACGCGGGGTTGCGACAGTCGTCGAGAGGATCCGGCAATTGGGACTCGAGGTGGCCTTGCACAAGTCTGAGGCCATGTGTTTTCATGGTCCTCGGAACGCGCCACCACCGGGTTCCCAAATAACGGTAGGAGGGGTTCACATCGGCGTCGGGTTGACGATGAAGTACCTAGGACTCGTCCTCGACAGCCGGTGGAATTTCGTGGAACATTTCCGACGTTTGGCACCCAGACTGGAGCGGGCCGGGGCTGCCTTCAAGCGACTCCTGCCCAATCTAGGGGGTCCAAACGCCTCCTGCCGGAGGCTCTACGCGGGGGTCGTGCGGTCCATGGCCCTTTACGGTGCACCGGTGTGGGCGCGTTCCCTGAGGCGGCGACCAGCCCGCTGGTTGAACGCGTCCCAAAGGGTCATGGCCATCCGGCTGGTCCGGGGATACCGCACGGTCTCCAGTGAACCGGCGAGCCTCCTTGCCGGATTGCCGCCATGGGATCTAGAAGCAAAAGTCCTCGCACAAATTTGGGAGTGGCGAGGGGAGGCGAAACGCCGGGGCGAAACCCCACTGCCAAGACAAATCGCGGCTTGGCGGACAGAACTCCGGCAGGATCTCATGGCGACATGGGGAGAGCGACTGTTGCAACCCAGTGCTGGGCACGCCACAATTGCGGCGATAAGGCCCCTCTTTGAGGAGTGGCTTGAGAGGCGCCACGGCGTCCTCACCTTCCGCCTGACGCAGGTCCTCACCGGACACGGCTGTTTCGGGAGGTTCCTGTACAGGATAAGGCGGGAGGAAACGCCCGGGTGTCACCATTGTGTGGATCGCCCGGAGGACACGGTTGAGCATACGGTGGAGGTCTGCCCCGCTTGGGCGGAGCACCGCCGTGTCCTCATGGAAGCGATCAGCGGTGGCGACCTCTCGCGTCCGGCCTTGGTTCAGGCCATGGTACGGAGCGAGAGGGCATGGGAAGCTGTCACCTCCTTCAGCGAAGCAGTAATGCTCGCAAAGGAGGAGGCAGAACGCGTGAGGGAGGCGCAACGGAGACGCCCTCACGCCCCTAGCCACCGCAGGAGACGCCCCGGGCGTCGGGAGTCGCAAGCCGATTCCCGGCCACCGTAGGCGCGGGCTTGCGGACGGCGAGTAATGGGTAGCTCGTCGTCCCATAAGGACCAGGCCCGAGTCGACGGCGCGTAGTGTTCCACGCGCGCCTCAAAGAGATGTCAGCAAAACTGACGGGGTCCGCTAGGGACGATGCTTGTCTGGGTCGCGGATAAATTTGAAAGAGAGTTACCGCGGCCCAGGCACAAGCAACTGAAGGAACACGGGTGGGTTTTAGTCAGTAAAAGTCTGACACGCCCTTCCGCTTCACCCAGAGCGGGAGAAGTCATTGGATGATAGGTCTCATAGAAGCGTTTTTAATGTTATTCTTACGTCCATAGTGAAGAGAATCTAAAAGTTATTCAAGTAACACACAAAAGATAAGATATGTTTGTATTTAGCCATACAAGTTTAATTATTCAACGAAATTTTAAAAGTTTTTATAGCATTTACTAAAAAGCTGCAAATTTTTTAGTGATCAATATATATATTTTACTAGCTGACCCCTGCGGCTTTACTTCCGTCAACGAGCTATCTACCTACCTAACACCTACCTATCTACCCCACCTACTTACCCTACCCACCTACCTACCTACTAACCTATTATATACCTGCCCTACCGATCAACCTACCTACCCTACCCTGTAGGATAGGGTAGCTACCTATATAGGGACAGGTTAGGTATGTATACCTACCCTATCCTATATACCCTACTTACCCTACCCTATCTACCTACCTACCCAGCTAACCTACCTAACTACCTACCCTACCAACCCACCTACCCTACCTACCAATTTGTTGAACTATTTATTTGAATAAAAAATAATACTACATTACGAATGTAACCAACTTTTGTTTCTACCAGCGATCTAATTAAATTTTAGAACACAAAAGCTGCTATTGTGACGTAGTGGAGTGAGACATATTCTCTCGTAGACTTCTTTGTAAGTAATAATGAGTACTTTAATCATATGTTACAAAATTTTTATGTATCATCAATAGTTTACAAGGCGCACGACAAATAATAAATTTTATAGGCAAACTTTGCAACTTTGGGTTTCATTATTGCAATTTTCATAAGGATCTCTATTTTTTTAATAATTTATAGCCTACGTTATTCAAGAATAATTAAGCTCTCCATAGGTGAAATAATTTTTTAAATCGGTCCAGTCGTTTTGGATTCTATTCGGTACAAAAAAACAAATAAACACACAAACGACAAAAAAATCTTTCCTCTTTATAATATTGGTATCCTCCTCCTCCTCGCGTCGATTCCCCAATGCTGGGGGTCGTGACCACATCATGGTTTCAAATTTTTTTTTTTGATTTTTCTCCACATGCTCCTATTCTCAGCAACATACACTGCTTCTGAGGCTTTGATGTTTAGCGAGGTTCGGATTTGGTCTGACCAGCGTATAGGACTTCTGCCTCTAGGCCGTTTGTCCTCGAGTTTGCCAGTCACAGTTATCTTTAGTAAGTTGTAATCAGGTTTACGGGCGATATGGCCATAGAAGTCAAATATCTTGCGAAGGCACACATTCTACAATCTAGGCCTTTTTTTCAATTTTGAGGTCCTGCAATATCGAGATGTTCGTCCTGTGCGCCGTCCACGAGATACGCAGCATCTTCCTGTAACACCACATTTCAAAAGCCTCGAAGCGTTTGCGATCAGTGGATTTTAGAGTCCACGACTCTGCTCCGTAAAAGAATATGGAGAAAACAAAGGAGCTAACAAGTGACAGTTTTGCCTTGTTCGAAATGTTGCGGTCCTTCCATACTCTCTCGAGTTGCAACATAGCACTCATTCTTATTCTTATTCTTTATTGTACACAAAACAAACATTTACAAATACAGTAGGACAGCTTATGTACAAAGGCGAGCTTAACCCATAATTGGGTTCTCTTACAGCAAACCTCAGTGTCATTCACTCTTTGCCATTCCAATGCGCCTGCGAATCTCATCTTCACACGATCCATTGCTACTTATATTAGAGCCCAGGTAAATAAAGTGATTAACTGTTTGAACATCGAGTGTACCACTGAGCCCTAGTTTGCCATAACCTTCGTTTTGGACCGGTTTCTGGAAAGCCCATCTCACCACTGCATCTTTCCATTCTGTTGAAGAGAGAGCTCATCTCGGTTTCGTCTGCTGTAAACAAGATAGTGTCGTCGACGTAGCGCAAATTGGTGATTTTATTGTCATTGATGTTAACACCCCTGCCGTTCCAGTCCATAATTTGGTATAGATGGGTTCAATTCCAATATTGGTATAGATGGGTTTTTTTGTGATATACTACACACTGATATAAGAATCATAGCCCTAAGCTAATTAGTTTTAATTTTATTGTTCCTTCAAAAGACCTCGATGCCTTGTATATTTTTCTTTCAACTACGTAGTAATGTTATCATTAATCACTACAAAACCGATCACAAAGGACGTCTTTTTTGCTAAGAACCAAAACAGTGCAGAAATGTGATATGAAATCTCAGTTTTTCATTAATGCACTGTTTTTTATTTAGGTATATATTTACCACACAGGTTTAATGTCTCCCATTAAGTTTAATATAAAAGTATCTGGGCGACCGAGCTCTGCTCGGGTGAAAATAGAGAAAACATAGCTTTCTAACAATAAAACCTAGCTAGATAGATTTGTCGCCTCCGAAACCCTCATGCATACTAAATTTCATGAAAATCGTTGGAGCTGTTTCTGAGATTCAGATTATAAAAAAAACCGATAGAAAAAGTTATCGGCTGAAAATAAAAATCGGCTGAATAAAATCGATTTGATGAATAAAAAAAACAAATGGCGTGCATTGTGAAACTTTGATACTTCATATTTAGCAAGAAAAGTTAAAAATATTTCAATACACAGCGACAGCGATATGAATTCAACTCCAGAAAGTATACATACAGCTGCAAATTTAATTATTAATAACCTTTTGCCGCAAAAGTCGCGGGATAAATATTTTTTATTAACTTGAGTTTTTATTTTGAGGAGGAAAATTTTATTACGGTAGGTAAATTGGTAGTTGAAAGAAAAGTAGATTATGCACCTCGCTAAAGTGAGTAATTAATGCACTCGTGTTAATTTAGTGTCCTCGCATGCACTCGGGCACCAACATAACACTCATGCATTAATAACTCACTTTGCGCTCGATGCAACAATCTACTATTGCAGAATTTTGGTAAATGCAAAAAAAATGTGAGGGAGTTAAACTCCTTATGTGGGGTGTTTTTATAGATAAAATTAAGTGTATATAGCGGCCTTAAAGTTTTATCACTACAAATTCGGACACATTGTATATACAAAGTTGATACGACAGAGGGGCTTTCCTTGATACTGCCAGATACTAGGTACCATTCTCAAGCTCTGTACCAAAATTCAATTAAATAGTAGCAGTAGTTTAGTCGCAAATGATTCTTTAAGTTTTTGCTCCGTTTGAACATGATGTATCTTTCCTAACAGCTGATTATGTCTATACGCATAGGTCATGCACCTTAAAACGATAAATGTGAGTAAAACCTACGACGCGTTGTTGCCGCTCTGACGCAAGTCACAAGTACAACCAAATATTTTCGCTAAAAGATGGCAATGCAAACAAGGAAGCAATAAATACACACACTTGCACTTTCATACGAGAGAGTGACAATCATAGCAAAACATCCCGCGCGTAAAAGAAATAGAAATAGTCCTTGACCTTGCGATCCGCCCGTGCCGCCGCGCGCCGGCCGGGCGGCTCCTTTGACACGAGAACACAGGCCGCCGCCGCCTACCGACGCGCGTGTGACGTTGCAAGCGTGCCGCTTTGTTACCGCCTAGGTATCTAAGGTCAGTTAAATTTGTTTACATAGGGTGGTTGCGTTTTATTCTCATTTGTAAGCTATTTTGTCTGTTTGAAAAAAAAAAGTATCATTTATGGTGCTTTTGATTTTTATACCTTATCGAATTAATACTAAACACGTATATTATACGTAGTGTAATTTAATGCCGCTCTGTCATATCAACTCTTTATATATCATGGACCAAATGATTAATCAGGGCACTATTTATATTAATACATCATCGCTTACCATCAGGTGAGATAGTGGTCAAGCGCAAGCCTATAATCAATAAAAAAAAAATACCGTATTAGCACTTGGTCCATAACAGATACATTAGGTACGTCTTTAAGCCCAAAGGGTTGTACAAAGATGTATTCTGTAGTACATAAACATTTTAATTTTGACTCTCATCATTGATTTTTTGAGAGCCCTGTCTCTGCGGTTTAAGATTTAATGAAATTGTTAAAGAGTTTGCTGTGCGACGTTCATTTAATTTGATTATGTTACGGTGAGGCGCTACGTTGCTACGTTGCTACGGCGGCGCTACGCGACTACGACAATTTGCTACGAAAGGCTCTCTGGCTTTCTCGTCAACTTTGACAATCAATATTAACTTTCGGGGATGAACGAACTTCATCAACGACAACCGAATACAAATGAAATAAAAGAAATTCAAGGATAGCTGCAAGGCGTTCTGTAGTTTCTGCCTACCCTTATAGAAAAAGTCGTGCGATTATGCATGCATGTAATAATAATACCAGCCTGTAATGGTCCCACTTCTTCTTCTTTTCGAATCGGGAAAACTCTGATATTTTGGGACCAGTAAGCAGCCACGCCAACAGCTGCGTCAGTGGTGTTCATTAGTTCCACCAAGGTACAATTGTATGGGCACTTGAGTCACTCCAGTATCTGCGTCATATTCTGCACATGGGCACGCACTTACATTGTTTGACAGAAGAGTCTGTAAAACCCCATTTCGCCAATTGCAGCGGACTTATAGCGAACGCAATCAATTGAGTGCTTTTCATACAAGCCACCGCAGTTCTCGGCCAGGTGGTAGGTGTACCTGAGGTTTCAAGAAGATATGTGGTGGTGAGTGAGATTTTTCCCACAGCTTGCTTTTTAGTGTAGATGGTTGGACTTGAATGGCCTGTGTGCAGCGGAGAAAACTTTTCCGGCTTTTAAGTATACCCGGGGCTGTAGTGTGATCATAAGTCCAACTGCAGCGCAAAGACCTCTTCTCATACAGAGAAGATACAAACGTTAATCATCAGGCTTGCTGAATGTTTCCTCGTTACTTTTTCCTTTACCCGATGTCAGTGATGTCCAAGTAAACTGAAAATGTTCAAGATACATTGGGACCATTACCCAACCTCAAGAATGAGAAGTGACATCACCACACTGAAAATAAAGAAAATATTTTTACTGTCACAGAAACTGACATACTTATACATATATTATACTTTAACTAAACCCTTAACGATGACCATAGTTAATTTGAATTGTGTATCTAACTATCTGCTATCAGAAAAAAACGTATTTACCCTTCTTAGTTGAACCTCAATGATACAAACAAACGGGTATTTGGTGATTTTATTAAAATATACATAATATGCGACACTGCTCTGCATAAACGGATAATCGTCAGGTTTCAATAAAAAGTCGCTCTGTCGCAGTGCGTGAATATTCATTAGTTATTGAATGGCTGTTGGGGCCGGGTTTGTCGCGCTGATGACGGTGGAATGGATACTTAATGAGTCGAATAGTTACAGAGGGCAGGGTCATCATCATCATTTTCAGCTGAAAGACGTCCACTGCTGGACATATGCCTCCCCAAAGCGTCACCACTGATCGGTCCTGTGCATTTCGCATCAAATGGACGCCCGCAGCCTTGATCAGGTCGTCGCTCCACCTAGAGGGAGGCCTTCCAACGCTGCGTCTTCCGGTACGCGGTCGCCAGTCTAGAACTTTTCGGCCTCAACGGCCATCCGTTCTGCGAGCAATGTGCCTTGCCCAGGATTCGGGTTATGTCGGCAACCTTGGTTTTTTTGCGGATGTCTTCATTTTTGATTTGATCACGCAATACAAGCAATGATGCAAGAATGCAAGGCCGTGGTATCTCAACGCAAAAAAATCCTCGGAACACTGAGGACGCTCCGTGAAGCTAGTGAAGCTCCCTGGAAGGTTCTGTGCTTTTGGACGGAGCTAGGCTGGCTATGTTAGCCCCCAGTGCCCCTACGCATAACGTACCAAATGCGAGTCTAATTGCGGCAATGGGTCAGATCAACAGAACTACATAAGACCAAATGAGAGTCTAACTGCAGAAATAGTCCCTACCACTACATAGTTGCCGAGGTGGCAAAAGGAATTTGCTCAAAAATCAATTTAAAATATAACAATAAATTAAACTAATTCAGAAAATAAAATAAAAAAGTCAAAAGAGTAAGAAAAAATCATTACAGCAAAACGTATGAATGGCGTCAAAACCCAGCACATGACCGCATTAACCGCGCATGTGCTAAAGCGGGAGTTACCACAGACAAGTAAAAATTGAAATCAAAACTTTTTATAATAGGTACTATAGAAAAACATTTCCCTCTCGCATTTGGGTAAAACTGGCGCGCCCCGCATAAGCTTTCAATTACAAAAAAATAATTGATGGCAACTCCTTGGTGATATTAACTTCTTGGATTTGCCCTGTATTGTAATAGAAAAAAAATGTTTTAAACCATTATTTTGATAGAGGAAAAGTGTTATAATAAGATTCTATTTTTAAATTTCGGCATTTTATTTTTAAAGTACGTCAATATAAATTCGTTTTGCAGTTTACAATTTGAATATTACGATATTAGAGTAGACAAACTATTTATATTGTTGTGCCCTAGCAAGGATCATGTATGAAACCTATATACACTTGTAACAACTTTGTAAACTACATGAATGCAATAATAGCTATTTATGCAACTGTTACGTTATGGACGGTCTTTTAATACGAGTGCCATTTTTCGGTACAAGCGTAGCGCGTATCAAAATAGGTGGGCACGAGTTATTGAAAGACCAATAACGTACAGTTGCATACAAGATTTTATCTACGAAGGAAGGAATAAAACACAGATATAGTCAAATAAGTATTTTTAATAGAAACTCAACTACACACTGACTATTGTTTATTTATATACAGATTTTGTATTGTACAATTATTAAAATAAACAGGAATTGCAGAATTACAGGCTGAACTTGTAGATGGGCCTGGAGACATGCATTGCGGTACATTAATGTTAACTTCGTTTAATGTATTTTCTATAGAATTAAATATTGTTTTTATTTAGTCTTTATTAGGTGTATAAGGCAAAGACCTTGTAGCCGCAACAGCCAAATAGTATACGATACTTTTGTTCTAAACTTGTTCCATTTTCAAAAACATCATTGACATTGTCTCGATTTCGAATTAATATTATAGGTACCTGGCTGTATGTTCAGAATGTCTTTGCTTGTGTTTTAGAATTTATGACAATTCGCATAATGCAACCCGATGTCGTTTTGGGTATCATTATGAAACCGCTGTCAATTTTGTAATTCGAATATAACGAAACCGAAGTGGATAAATGATGATTATGAGGTTAGGAGACACCATCATCAAAATAAAGTAGTCCCTCATACTAGCCATCGATGCAGTATATCCTAAAAAGCACAAGTACACGGATGTCAAACCTTCGATTTCCAAACTTCGTGTTCATACTGAGAAATTGCTTATGGAAACACCTAATTACTTTTTGCCTGATCTAGGATTCGAACTGAAACTCAAGGTCAGTACTCGCACTTTCAACCGCGAAAAAACAGAGCTGTTGAAAATAAAATGCAAACCGTCCCAATACGTCGTCATTACCGCGAGCCCCCACAAAGTTTCGCAGCAGATGTCAGCAGCGTCTAGACATTCGCACTGCACCAACTCCGAGCACTTTTATTTTATTTTGACTTCACACTATTTCCCCTTCCAAGGGGGAAGGAAGCCCTGGCTGAGTTGAAATGAAACAAAAATAAAGTGTATCAGGTGTTTTTGCAGTGTTTTGAAAGTCAAAAGGGAAATGGAGAATGTCGGTGTAATTAAGAAGATGAAGGAGTTTTGATATTTGTAATCTATTTTAATGCTGATTTTTCAGACTTTATTTTCAAATTTAATTTTATTGCATCCATAATGTACATACAGGTAAATTTAAGTTACAGAAGCAGTTATGGTCGGGCACAGCAACATTCTAGATACAGGCAGTGTCTAGGATTTAGATTTTAAGTGTAAATATGGCAAATAAGTGCAAATAATTAGGCGTGCTCAATCTCTGCCCATTTTTCTCTCTCTCTTTAATCTTTCTTCAGTCTTCCCATTCCTCTCTCTTTAATAGTTGTTTTTCTTGATTTCTATGTTTTTGTTCCATTCTTATTACTGTATATATTTGTCTATTTAATATATAAATATATATATATATATATATATGTCGCAGCACATTTAAGCCGACAGGTGGCGTGCTCGTGATTTGTTTTGACGTCCGTACCCGACATATATATATTTATTTATTTTATATATAAATAGTACACCAAAGACTATGCAGTACTGTCTTTTCTTTCATATTTAAAATCCATCCAAAGGTTGTCTTGAGATGATCGCTTTTAGCGATAAGGCCGCCCATTGTGTCACCCAGTGTAATGTTTACTTCTTCTATACTTACTGTAACTTATATGTTGTACATAATAAAGAGTATTCTATTCTATTCTATAAATATTAAAAAGGTATTGTTTCTTATGAGATGTATCATTATACTCAAGCGTAGAGGTTCTAGACAGCAAAGCTAGACAGAGTGAAATTCTATTATCAATATACCGAAATGTTTTGCACATAAACCCTGCCAGCTCTAGAAAGTTCCCTGAGAGTAAAAATTGGTCACATACATTTTGTACCATAATTAAGAAATCTATATCCACCATATTTAAGTATCTTTTACATTTTGATGATTCGTCTTTATCGCAACGAATAAACGCTCAAATTCACAAATAAACTTAATCTCAACAAACTAACCACTCATGAATCTCAATTAAAAACACTGACTCTAGTACGAGTTAAAATGTGTTTTTATTTATTTCGAAAGCACACGATCTGCACCTCAAAGACGGCAAGTGTTCAGTGCTCCCGACATTCGAAAAAAAAATGTTTTGCCGAGAAAAACTTTCCAGTGCCTTAATGAAAAGTAGTATTTAAGGGCATCAAAGGGTATATAGTAAATGCACGATGTGTTTATAACTATTTTGGCGTAAATGGAAGTGGGATCTTATATTTAAAGACGCTTATTTTATTATTTAAATATTAATATGTAGCTGGTATGAAGTGTTTTGTGGGCAGATTGAAGTTAGGGTAGTCAGAAACCAGAAAGTATCTACAGTCTTGCCAAGGGGTATCGTGTTACTCAGTTACTAGGTTGTTAAGGTCAAAGACAGTCAGTCAGAATACGGCAATCTGCCTTTTGGAAGCGCCGCGCCCTGTCTTTTCTGTTTATTTTGTGTCGCGACGCTTCTGTACATTTTGTATGAAAATTTATTGAAGGGGCTTTCGTTTTTTCTGAACGTTTTCTGAACGTTTTTTCTGTTAGTCCCGCCCCTTAGACTTGGATGATTTTTCAATGTCGTGTAATTAAGGGAGAGACCACAATTTCTTTGTCAGATTTGATTTAATGGAAATGAATGAACTTTTCAGATATTTTCTCGATATTCGTTCAGCAAGCCATACCTTCTACTCAGCTTTCAATTTTTCGCCCTCATTATGCTTGCTCAAATAAAAACCTTGCCAGCTTCTCTAGAATGTTCCCTGCGAGTTAAAATTGGTCACATTGATTTTGCACCAAATATAATAATTTTATTTTGTGTGAGAAATATTCGAATGCGTTGTATGGAGGAGTTCGTGTCCAATTTATTATAATTATTAATGCGTTTTGTAGACTGATGTGATTGCTATGTCTTTGTAATTCATCAAGCATGTTTTCAAGGTGCATCATAATCATCGACAGCCTTATAATGTTCCCACTGCTGGATTGTGTTCCAGCATCCTCTCTGAGAAAGAGATAATAGGCCTTAATCCACCACGCGGGCCCAGTGCGGTTTGGTGAATGTCACACGTCTTCGAATTTTTGGTCCTAGGACATGCCAGTTTACTCATGATGTTTTCCTTCACCGTTTTAAGAGCAGTGGTGATGAAATCATTTACACTAAGTAAAGCGCCTGTCTGGGTTCGAACTCACGACCTACGATACGTAAGTCGGGGCCGTTACCACTGGGCCACCACTGCTGTCAAGGTGCATGTATAGTGTTATTGCTGTTAATAAGACACCGCCTAGAGATTAAACACGTGATATTCCAGAAGCGCTTGTCAATCGCATACATGTTGAACATTTTGAAAGTCATAATCGATAATAGAATTTCACTTTGAAAAAAAACATACATATTGGACTCTCATGAAAATCACTATATAGCTGATAGAATATCAATTAGTCTGGAGAGGTGACTTTTTGTTAGCGCTTGTAAATTCCTTATATTTGAACTTTACGACAAACATTATCACTTTGTTTAGACTTTAGAGCATGCCATGTCATATTGACTCGAAACACCAGAATCACTTATTCCTACGGGCCAGTAGGATCAACGAGTGATTGTTGGAATCTCATACGACCGGACAGACAGATCATAAATATGCATGCCACGCAGCCGCAGCCTCCGTCGATTAATTGAACATCTACAAATCTATCGAGTGCGCAGATTGTAACTACTGTACAAGCAGACGTGTTTATAACCGAGAGAGAGAGAAGTCTTGGCTCAGCATTGGGACGCATCGGACGAATTAGATTAGAGTAGAGGTCGAGCCTTTTCCGGCAAATACCAGAGTAGTTTATTCAATTTCTATAAACTTTCTAAACAGTCCAAGTTAAACTTGGAAAATACAAATCACTTACAGTACAACTACTATTAAAATCAATGTACTTTGTTTACGTATGCAAAATAATCGATATTATGAATTTAATTTAATTTATTTGTAAAATATAGAATTAAGATTGTTGTTTTTGATGTTTAGTTTATGTAAGAACGCTGTAGCTCCATATAACTGTATTTTTTTTTTTTATGGTTGTATAATTGTATAGATTTTTTTTTTTTTACTTTTGCATGCCGTAAGGTAGAGTGTGTTGGAACTGCTTTTATAATGCTCACATCTTATTTTATACCCATATTCATTGCAAAATAAATGATTTTTGATTTCTGAACTATTTTCTTAATGTCCCTCGGCAAACTTTGTGTTTCGTCCGTCGTCGGATTTCCATCAGACTTCGAAGTTAATTGAGAGCGTGCGGTCTGCACCAAGTGCAAATTACAACTGTCAACTGATAGAAATCCGATGACTGACGAAACACGAAACTTGCCGAGGGATATTAAGAAAACAGTTGTAAACGTGTACATCGGTGAAGGGAAACATATTTGCAGACAACACACTTTCTTTCAAGATCCGAAGGATTATGAAGGAAATTCCTTGTCTAGTGCTTCATGTGTTGGAAAACGACGTGTTCTTGGTTATGTATTAAAGTTAAAAAGTCTGAAATCACCAATCCGCTTTTGCCAAGTGTAGTGATTTATGCTCGTGCTTTCAATGTATGAAAAGATACCTTTGCCCACTTCATTTCACTATCACTTAGTTGGAGATAAATTCTTGGATAGTTTTAATTGTGGAGATTTATAATAGCCGTCTAGATGGGTTGTTGGATGATTCGTACGAATTTAACTTGCCCGAAATGTGCGAATCGACAACTGCAAAAGTATGTAGTAGGCAATTGGCACATACATGTTTTTTATGCAATACCGTTAAGATAAAGGACACTCTACTCCTATAAATTAACTTCTTGCGAATCGCCACAGAAAAAATAATATAACCCAAAAACTCTCGTGCGAATCATCAAATAATGCTTTTAAACCCAACCCAAACGTGTATGCAAAATTTCATCTTAATCGGTTGAGGATACTACTTTAAAATTCAGTTGCAAGATTTGACCCGAACACACACGCATACATACATGCAATTCAGTAAATAAAAAGTTTGTAAAATAGAATCCTAAATACGATTACGGTATGTAATAATATTATTACTGCAGCACACAAAAACCTCCTAAAAGCTCAAACCGGATAAAGTTAACTTGGCATAATAGTCGCCCATCCAGTATATTTTCGTTCGGTTAATAATTTCTCTAAAAGAAACATTCTACTATACTTTTGCACATAAAATAAACTCGGCATTTACCTACTTAAAGGCTCCACGGGCCTAAATATCTCCAATTCACATCAACACGCTCCCGACTGTTTTAGATTGCCAATTCGTATTCTATGTATTTTATAGATCTTTTTAAATGCTCGTAAAAATAAGCAGTAAACAGTCAACATGTACTTTCTATAAAACGGCCTTTTAAGTTGGTGCTACACTGTGGAAGATATGTAATTTATATAGTTTGTCGGACTAAAATTTACCTTAAACGTACCTACAAACTTCTACTTTCTACTTAGTAGTGAAGGTAGTCATCCCTATAAGAAACTTCCCGAAATTTCAATGATCAAGGAAAAATTGACGAAGGTATAAGTACAAGTTGGTATAAGTGTACTACTAGACTAGCAGCTATTGCGTAGCTGAATTCAGCAAGGCAAATGTTTTGACTCCGTCAAACGACCAATCACACGGAAATCAAAATCTCGTCTTTTGGTCGATTGATGGGGTCAAAGCCTCGCCGAATTCACTTACAAAATTAGGCTGCAGGGTTACCAATTACTTACATCTGGGGTCCGTTTCTCAAAATAATATTTATGAAGTTTAAACTCTGCCTTTACATCGTCACGTCTATTTACTAAGTAACTAGATTTCTTTCAAATATTTATGTGAAAAATTACATGTTTTGCCCTGAACTGTCCGTTCAATGTTTGGACTAAAGTTGGTCCAGGTTATTTGTCAGATGTTCATCGGAAAGTGTATTTCGAAATCTTATGGGGTACTCATTAATTAAGATCCTCACCAATTAAGTAGCCAGTCCGGATCCGGACCGCAGTCCGCCATTTGGTGACCCGTTTGCTAGACTGTAACGATCATAGCCTGTCCATAGTTCTAGCACAGTTTGATTTTTAAGCTGTGGTTCTGAATATTATTCGACTTAAGCTACCCATAATCCAGTATCTTCGTTTTCATATGCGATAGTGCTTACAGGAATGATTGTTATTGGATGGTGCCTTCTGTTTGATGAGGAGGGAAGTGGAAAGTTTTTCATACTCTTCTTTGCTGTTCTCTAATTAATTTCATTGCGAGTTCCAAGACAGTTGAATAGTTTTTCCGACCCTCGTCGAGCTTTATTGATGACGCTTTTCTCGTGGTCGCCACTGATAATTCTGGCTTTCTAGAGATGCAATGGTTGAAAATTGTTTGGCTTTCTTGGGCCTGTGCTTCTTGGTTTCAGCTACTTATTGTACACGTAATGTAAGGATGACATCCTCGAGGACTTCGATACCCTGGGGATTAAGTCGCCAACTGCTCTCGAGAATAGCGAGGCGATGGAGGAGGAACCTCAAAACGAAGGCCCTCCTTTATCACCACAAACCTATCAAAGCATCCAAGATGAAGGGACTCTAAGGTGTGTACAAATTAATTTGCATCATTGCAGAGCCGCTACTGCCCTTCTGGCTTGGCAAGTGAAGCTTAATACATACGACGTTGCTTTGATACAGGGACCTTACTTGTATAAAGAGACCATAAATTGCTTAGGTGGGACAGGGGGCATGGTGCTCTATGACTGTCCAACTAATGACGCGAGGACTTGCATCTATATCAGGGGCGGTATAGAGGCAATGCCTTTACGTACTTTCTGTTACAGGGATCTCACAAAAACTATAATACAAGTGGGGACGGGAACAGAGAAACGGAGAATTATCCGTGCTTCGGCCTATCTCCCATATGAACAAAAGGGACCAGTAACACCACTAATCAGAAGACTGCGTGACTACGGCAACCAAGAAAACCTTGACCTGAGACTTGGCTGCGATGCGAATGCACACCTCGTCGTTTAGGTCAGTTCAGATGTCAACAAACGAGGAGAGGATCTGTTGGACTTTGCGGTAAACTCTTCTTTACAAATCCTTAAACCTACATTCAGGACCTCGGCGAGAACTGAAGTTATTTACCTGATACTGGCTTCAAACAGAGCCAGCGCTTATATTGAAAATTGGCATGTATCGGACGAAATTTCTCCCTCTGACCAGAATTATATATGCTTGAGGTTTAGGACGGTGGGTGAAGCCGAAACTAGATGAAGGAGAAACCTGAGGCACACAAATTGGGACTCGTATAAGAGGGACCTCAAAGTAAATCTAGGGAACCTTAAAGGTAAGCTTAATTTCATACTGGATACAGAACTTGAAGCGGACAGAATTAAGGAGGGCAACATCAGTGCATGGGAAAATAATTGTCCAGAGAAAAAGGCTTCTTGTAAAAAGGAACCATGGTAGACTGCTGAACTAGCTAAAATACGTCAGGAAACACGACAGGCCTTTAATGATACAAAAGCCAGGCAACATTTTTCTGGCTATTCTAGCATGCTGACGAGGTATAACAAGGCGGTACTGTAGAGGCTTTCCACATAGGACGAGCAACCTGTTCGGCCGCTGACACCTAAAGCTGGCGACTTATAAGTTTGGAAGGAAATCGATTACAGAATATTTGAAATATATCGAACGCGTGTAGTTTTTTGTTTAGCTGGCACTTCTGTAAAAGCCGCCTGAGGGCAGGCACGTTGTTGATTCAATACAAGTTAAAAGTAATTTCTGCTTATTATTTGAGCTCCCTGAGCTACCCCCGGAAGAAAAGGCTGGCAATGCTGACTACGCATCGAAGCAATATTTGTTTTTTTTAATTCAGCTAGGCTGAGCTTAATCCAGTGCATTGATGTTATAAGCATTTCAAGAGTGGGAGAGGTATTGGTCATAACTGAAACCGACTTTGCATACGGGGCATAGCCTTCGCAAAGGATGTTGATTTGGCATCATTGGTCCAGTTGATGACTGTTTATGGCATGGGTCCAATTAATAACTTATTGATAATATTAAATACGTTAAGTGTGATAAGCTCTGGATAAAGTTCAATGGTAGGTTTAGAAGATTCGATGCGATCCAGCCTTTCCTTCTCTGGCCTGATAAATGCTTGAGGATGAAATATTGTATCACGTTTGAATTTCACATAATTAAACCCCATCCGGGTTGATGTGAGTTATCATATCATTTCTGTTAGGAATAAGAGGCCGCCTTGTTACTTTTGCGGAGGTTTTGTGCAAGGAGGTTCAAGCATGACGGCGTTGACTTGTTAATGCATGTGCACTTGTTAGCTGAAGTTAGAGTAAATATCGGAGAATCCGGTAATTCGTTTGCCATGACTTGAGCCTTCCCCTTGTAAGGGAAGGACCTCAGATTAATTCCTCCGTTAGGTAAAGGTGTTAGGTAAGAGTGATTTTCCTTCCAAAGTTGAGAATAGCTGCGCTTCACATGATTCTGCGCGTCTATTCGTAGGGGCGTAGCTCATGTAGAGGCTTTCCACATAGGACGAGCAACCTGTTTGGCCGCTGACACCTAAAGCTGGCGACTTATAAGTTTGGAAGGAAATCGAATACAGAATATTTGAAATATATCGAACGCGTGTAGTTTTTTGTTTAGCTGGCACTTCTGTAAAAGCCGCCTGAGTGCAGGCACGTTGTTGATTCAACAAATGGAAAGAGGTAGTGCAAAACAATATCCATGACTAAGACAAACCCACTGTCATCTGTAAAGGATGAGACTGGGTATCTCACGGAAACTGGACAGGACACTCTGGGCGTGATGTTCAAGACTCACTTCCCAGAATGTGTACTGCGTGACACCGATAAAGAGAAACTAGTCACAAGGGACGAGCTCACAAGGCACATGTCCAAAAATAACTGGCTCACGGCAAAGAAAGTGGTAGATGAAAATAAACTAAAACTTGCTATAGCGGGCTTCCAGCCTCTCAAATCCCCTGGTCCCCAATACAATTGCAAGAAGGGGCCTCTATTTTGATACCCCATTTGAGTAAGTTCTATAAAGCCTGCTTAGCCTTTGGTACGTACATAAGGCATGGAGGGAGGTCAAAGTCACCTTTATATCGAAGGCTAGTAGATCGACTTACGAAGAAGCTAAAGCTTACATTCCCATCAGTCTATCATCCTTTCTCCTAAAAGCTCTAGAGAATCTAGTATACAGGTACCTAAGAGGGAAATACTTAAAGAATTCCCTCTACATAAACTACAGTGCGCCTACAGCCCTGGCAAATCTACGGAAACGGCATTGCACTATGTTGCGAGTCGAACCGAAGCTGCGCTAGAGGGACAAGAGATTTGTGCTGGGGCTTTCCTCGACATAGAGGGTGCTTTCGACAAGACAACATTTGAGTCCATACGCATTACTGCAAAGGAACATGGCATTAATGATACCACGTGCAACTGGATTGACTATATGCCGAGAAGAAGAATAGTCAGATCGGAACTGATGGGAGACAGACTTAGCGCAAAAACAACAAGAGGTTGTCCGCAAGGCGAAGTGCTGTCACCATTATTGTGGTGCTTTGTAGTAGACTCGCTACTTACCAAACTCAATACCGGAACATTCTACACAGTAGGCTATGCAGATGACATAGCTATAATGGTTAATGGTAAATTCCCGAACATAGTATCGCGATTATTACAACAGGGATTCAGCCAACACTCGATACACTATAGTCGCAAACAGTCACGAACGGTGTGATGGTTTTGTAAGCAGTAGGCGTGCGATTTTTGAATATTTGATTGAAATAAGTACAATTACTTACTTAATGTCGCAGAGAGCAATTATAGACTATATTATACTGTGTTCGGTTGCTTGAATTCTTCTATAGCGCACCCAGAAATAACATTTATCAAATTACCTGCCACCTCCGAAAGGCAAGACTATAACAAAAATATAGAACCTTATTTACTGGTACGTAATTTGTTTATTTTTTTAATAGGTAGGTATTTCGCTTTTTCCACCGAATAAAATACCTGGATTAATAAATAAATAATTGGATAGGGTGATAAAGTGACACACGAGTGACGTACCTACGCTCGCGTTAAAAAGAACTAGTAGGTAGTTGCCTAGGCTAGGCTATATTCTTACTTATGTGCGTAGCTACTTACATATATTATTGAATTAATATCATTATGAAATGATTACCAATGAGAGTAATAAATGATAGGTACCAACCTAGTAAGGTTTAAATAAGTATAATAAAAAATAGAATATTTACCTCAGATTAGAGAAAAAATCTAAGTTATACAAACACAAAACTATAAAAAAAACAAGTAGCTTGAGGCGGGCAGTCCTAACGCGTGTTTAGGTTACGCGAGCTTGTAGGTACTTATTTCAAGGACACGGCCGAGTCACAATACTGTTAGATATCTTTACCGTGCCTAAGACGCCTCTTACGACACCTACGGGCAGATATGGGATGGTGAAATTTTTTATGTCCGACACCTTAAGTTAGTCATATCTCCTAGTCTCGTTGTAAAACTCATGAAACATAGGGTTATCTAGGGGACCACAAAAGATCCCAAAGGGTCGAAGTGTCCGAGTTTTTCTCGGCCCCTCCACAAGATAATATTATATTGTGCACGTAAACGTTTCTGCCAACACTGGATGGCGTTCTTAACTATCAGAACATTAAATTGTTATAGTCAAGCATTTAATTTGTGACGATAAGTGGGGACGACATTGCTAGTTTAGACCCTTGATTTCTGATTTTATTAAACTCAATTGCTTTATGAGTAAAATACTCCTAAGTCCTACATTTTACTAATCGTCCAGTAATTTTGTGTTTTTAGTTTTGTACCAGAGTTTATTTAGAAACAAGTGCGCGGAGTTTGCTTTATTTTTTAACCGACTTCAAAAAAGGAGAAAGTTTTCAATTCGACATATATAAATATATATTTTTATATGTGTGTTCGCGGATAACTTCGTCGTTTATGAACCGATTTTGATGATTATTTATTTGTTGGAAAGGAGGTATTCTAATGGTGGTTCCATGGTCAGGAAACCAGGGTCTGGTGATTGCATACCAGAATAATCAAGGGAACTACTCAATTATTATAGAAATACATGTAGCGATTTTGGTATTTTTATCAACATTGCTATTATTTACACTCAGAAGGCGTCATTTGGTGAAATGGAACTGATGAAGAAGTCAACAGATGGCCACTGGAACTCCTTAATGCTTAATATGTCACGGGTATAAGATATATCGAATAGCTAACCGACTATGATGAAGCGAATGCTTATAAATAAATGGTATTGATGAAAATAGTAATATCGAACTGATCTGATGATGAACTCTGAAATAAATCAATGGATCCTAGTTGTGTTTGGGCTTATTGGAATCGTCATGAGATTTACTTTGGGTATAAATTTTTATGATTTGCATGGTATTTGGAGGTACCTACCAAAACCAAAAAGGGATAAATAAAAAACTTTTTAACAAAACAATTAAACCGACTTCCAAAACAAAACACTACACGGAAAACAATAGGTCCAAAGACACTGACTTCGGAAAAGAAAGTTATTTTTCGCTTTGTAGTATTTTGTTTTGGAAGTCGGTTTGATTTTTTTGTTAAAAAGTTTTTACTTGCAATTTTGTTGAAAATTCGACGAAGCATGTTTTTTTTTCGACCTTTTTAGTCAAATTGCTGGGAAAATTTCACCTCCATATCCTGCCGGTGTTCCGGATGTGTTGCCGTTTTTTATCATTCATCGTGCTTTTTTTCAATTGCAACTGAGGTTGGGTTGCACCCCGAGCAGAAGGCGAGAGCGCAATCGAGCCGAGTTTTATAGTATATTCAATAATAATAGTCAAACGATAAGCAAATATATGACGAACCCGGTTTATTTCAGTTTTCCAGCCAGAAGATTAAATTTATTTATTTATTTTGGAGTTACACAAAAAATGCAAAGATGAACAAATAAAAGTATAGATAACATATGTGTAGCCCACAACGTTGTCCAAATCTTGTTCAAATGTTCAAAAGAATCCTTTCCTACCTCTTTATCAATTAATTCTTATCGTTTATTGCACAATTATCTAATTGCTTACCCCTACATTTTTAAGAGAGATACCCAAATACCTCAGTATTATGCCGATTGACTCAGGTGCTTGTTAAGTGGTCCAAGTCATAAGTTTGAGGACAACTATTTATCATCGAAAGTTCTGGAAAACTATGTAACATCAAACATAACGAGCACATTTTAACTGGCTTAAAAAAGGGGGTTCTCAATCTATCGCCATCTTTTTTTTTTAATGTATGTTCCGCGATACTCAAAGACACCTGGACTGATTTGAAAAATCTTCTTTTGAGTGAAAGTTCACAGGTCCCATGGTCATCAGGTCAGGATCTGATGATGGGATCCTAGAGGAATCGATGGAACTCCTCAAATATTATAGGCATACATATAGTAATTTTGGTATTTTCATCAACAATGCAATCATTAGCACTCAGAAAATATCATTTGGTGAAGTGGGACTGATGGAGAAGACCATAGGAACTGGAACTCCGAAATAAAACAATGTATCTCCTAGTCGTGTTCGGGCTAATTGGAATCGTCGTGAGATATACTTTGGCTATAAATGATTTTCATGTTAATTGGAGGTATTAAAACTAAAAAGAGAAAAAAAAAAGTTTCGGAAGTTGGTATGATTTTTTGTTAAAAAGTTTTCTGTAATAAAAAACTTTTACGAAAAAATACTACCGACTTCCAAATAAAAAACTACAAAGTGAAAATAACTTTATTTTTGGAAGTCGGTGACTTCCACAGTACCAATTTATTGCGTTATGGACACCGACTAGTATTACTATTGTAAGAAGTTTTTATTTTATTTTTACTTTTTAGTTGTACCTGCCTAATAGGCAAGTTGTTGATTAAGGTACCTTTAACGCCAGAATAGATTACCCGAATATCATGAAACATGAACATAACCGGTGAAATGAGAGATCTGCGTACCCCTTAAGAGCATACTGGCGTGTTGTTATGTTATGAAATGGTATAAACAATAAACAGACATGCGATTGCAACAATCCCGAGAGAATTGCCGTTATTTATTGAAGAGTTCTATTGTATATCTACGAAGTTCTTCATCAGATCTTCACCAAATTAAAATAGTACCAATCTTTTTACATTAAAAAAAACCAAAAATAACGTTGAACATAGAACCTCCTCTTTTTGTGAAGTCGGTTAAAAACGAACCAACTTCACATAATGATCTCATTATCAGTCTGAAAACAAAACTGTTTGTGAGTTTAAGGGCCAGTTTCTGAATTGAGTATTTTGAACTAAGAACGTGGCTTGAGAAAAACATGCTTCAACAATGCGTCAATGTGAATGTATTTTTGTTTCAGCAATTTATCGTTCTTTAGATGAAAAAACTACTCTACAGAGCTTTTGCATTGAGCCAAGTCCTCAGACTTGACACGCCACGAGACTTGACAGAGGTTCAAGCGAATCGACACATTTTGACAGGTGAGCGGACACATGTCAAGCCGAAAGAGGGACTCGAATTCGACAGCGTAATCTAAATGGATTGAGTGTAACGCTGGCTTTATTTATTGGAGATAGAGAGAAAATTTGGGATTTTGCATTAATTGTTTTCACGATGCTTATGGAGAATTCACTAGGCAGACTTGGCTCCTATAATTCTGTGTGTATGACTGCGATGATCCACCGTCGGTTACACCTTAACAAAACATCATCTTTTCAGCGGAAAGATGATGTTTTGTTAAGACATAAATTATTTGACAAGTTTTCGTCATGGGCGTCATTTTCATAGCTTTAGGGGTCGCTAATAACGAATATAAGGTCAAAACCAAAATCCAAGCTGGCGCCGATGAAGAATTTACAACTTTTCTTCATGTGTGTTAGTTTCATGGTATTTGGTGTCGCTAATAACGAGAGTCAATACCTAAATCTAAGATGACGCCTACGAAAATTTGACTACTTTTCGTCATGGCTATCATTTTCATAGTATTTTGGGTCGCTAATAATGAATATGGGGAGAGTCAAAACCTAAATCTAAGATAGCGCGGTCTAAAATTTGACAACTTTTCGTCATGTATGTCACTTTGTTGTTGGAAAATTTCGTTGGCACCATCTTGGATTTTGATTTAGTTTTGTTAACGACCCTGAAAACCATGAAAACGATACCCTTAATGAAAAGTTGGCAAATTTTAGTTGGCGCCATCTTGGATTTTGGCTTTGACCCCATCTATGAGTTACGAGCGAAAACAAAAATTATGAAAATAACAACCGTATCGAAAAATATGACAATTCTCATCGAGACCCTGTCGTCCGTCGTGAATTTGCATTTTAATTGCATCAGCAAAGGCTCAGAACGCGTTATGGCATTTGTTCACTGCCACAACGCGTTGTAGCCGGTTTCAAAAGTGCCACAACCCGAAATTTGGTCCGTTTAAAAGAAGTCACAACGCATTTTGAGCATTTTTTTTCACTCAATGAGCGTTTTCGATCATTGAGGCTATCATATCCATTTTACTCGTCGGTAGACTCGCAATAAATCTCCTTTCTTACATCAGAAATCAACACACACAGACATACAAAAAGAATTGATATCTACTAGTCGCAAACATCGCCGACCAGTTATCACTACTGTTATAAGTATGTTGCAGATAATTATGCACTGTACTTTACAATCAAAATCATCAAGATGTTAATCTTAAATACATTATTAATCAACTTCTATCTTATCACGAGGTACCTAATAATACCTAAACGATAACCAAACATATTGCAATTAAGAAATTAACGTAAAATCTACAATGTTCATTATTTGATTGCTTGTGAGTGAATTTTGTAATAACAATGAAGAAATACAGTTTATTATTTTTGTTATTGAGTGGTTATGCATTTTGTTCTATCAGTAAGTATTTTATTAATTTTGGATACAGACATGTCATCATCATCTGCCTTTTATAGTTCCCACTGCTGGGACACAGGCCTCGTCTCTGTGAGAGAGGGAAATCTCAACATGAAAGTATTAATAGATTTAATAATCATCTTGCCTTCGTCTTGCGATGCTTCCAGTCAGGGTTCCAGTTCCGTTAAACGGGACCCTATTACTAAGACTCCACTGTCCGTCTGTATGTCTGTCTGTCACCAGGCTGTATCTCATGAACCGTGATAGCAAGACAGCACTTTCACATTTCACAGATGATGTATGTCTGTTGCCGCTATAATAAAAAATACTAAAAATAGAATTAAATAAATATTTAAGCCTGCTGTAGTGTACTGCCATACAACAAACGTGTTATTTTTCCGTTTTTTTTGCGATAATAGTACGGAACGCTTCGTGCGCGAGTCCGACTCGCCCTTGGCCGGTTTTTTTTTATAATTGATAGGCTCACATTTGATTATTACCTTACCTGATGATAAATGATGATCATATGGTCGACGATGGAGAACGGCCGCCTAAAAGTGACGTATTCACTCTTGACTTAAACTCCCAAGGTTATGGCTATAATTAGGAAATGCAGACTGCGTATAGAATTGCACTATCTAGCTGTTCGCACAATGAAAGTATCCTTCAAACATTTTGTGCGTATGGGTTCTGCAAGCCATGTGCCCCACCTACTGTCTCTTAACTGTGACAATTCAAGGGCTATGTCGAACAACTTGGCTTACCTTGCGGAGTCGTTGGATCTCCATCGATCAGTATCGATGAAGATCCAATGATTTAATCGTCAAAATATCGAAATCTATTATCTTTTCAGTAAGCAACGTCCGTCTGGTGGATCACACTAGCTATATGATAGAAGTTATTACAAGGACAATGAATATTGTGGAAGAAAGAGGCTGGTGTAACTTAAAACTGCCTGATTATGTCCTTGAGATAAAGTAAGTAATATTCGAAGAGTTGAAACTGTAATTTTTTTTAAAGAATTGGCCTGCAATCGCTCTAGTCTTGGAGAAGTGGAACGAGGAAGCACTTTTGTAGAAAACACAAGTGTTGTATAATAATAATCATCGAGGGGACTTTTGGCAATTGTTCCTTCCGAATGATGTAAACACTGGTTGGGTAAAAATTAGGGCAAGAGAAGGATTGAGATACAGAAAAGATGACTGATAAAAGACGAATGGAAAATAAAAGAATTCAGTACCGACCACATTAAAACAAGAGGATAATTTCGACTCGTCAAACTAACATTCATAGAAGGAAAAAAGTATATTGACTGGTAATATCTATTCTAATGTGATGCTTATCATCATAACTTTCCTTGCAGCGACAACATCCTGAACTCGCCCTTCAGAGGAACTGTGACTTATACCAACGGTTTCGTCTCATCCATACAACATGTGGACATCGTTCAATCTACGGTCCAACAAGTGTGGTTGTTTAACGCTAATGCGGCCAGTACGCACACTGTGACTGTTCGAGGAACGTTGAGGTTGCATAATGTGGCCGTCGGGTTTGACGTCATCGGGCATTTGCAAGGCGATGCCGAAACCTATCGGTATACTGTGATATACGTTCATCCACTGATTTCGTATGCTTTTTCGGTAAGTGTAAAACATTTTTTGTTTGAAGCTACCAGTTGACCACTGATCATCATACCAATACTCTGGTATGACATCAATCTGAATAATAACTTAATTTGTTTAGGCTGAAAACGTGCAGCCTTTCAGGATAATTTTGGAACGTTGCTTAGTTCTACGTTAGCCCTAATGAGTCTGCTGACGGTAGATAAAATTTTTGCATACTGAGATACATATTTTTCAATGTTTTTTTCGTTTTTGACGATATTTAACCAATTATCTCAAAAGAATTTAATATTCTTCTCGGGCGGATTTAATGTTAGTACTTATGTATTTATATTTTCAGATCATAAGAGACCTAAACACAGATGTCATAAGAGTGACCATTGAAGGTACCGTACCGAGAACTGCGGTCCCTGTTCCACAATTCAGACCACAGGATGTCACATCTGACATATTCGCTCAAACAGTAAGAACATAAAACTGAAATAATGCTTTATTTCGATCATAGCTTTATGTTAGGTTTGTTAGAAATTACAGACACCTCCGCAGCCACTACTACATACATGCATAAACTCACGCCGTCACGTCAAACGTCACCACTCGTAGAAATTGACGTCCTCTGACAATTCTATGACAAGGACATCTTGACAGCCAATATTAATTTTGTTTAGCATTTCGCGGTTAGTCAGTGTGTGTCGCCACTCATAGAAATTGACGGCCCCTGACAATTCTGACTATGGCTATGATAGCTTGACAGCCAATATTAATTTTGTTTGGCATTTCGCGGTTAGTCAGTGTGTGTCGCCACTCATAGAAATTGACGGCCCCTGACAATTCTGACTATGGCTGTGATAGCTTGACAGCCAATATTAATTTTGTTTGTCCTTTCGCGGTTAGTTAGTGTGTGTCGCCACTCATAGAAATTGACGGCCCCTGACAATTCTGACTATGGCTATGACAGTTTGACAACCAATATTAGTTTTGCTTGGCCTTTCGCGGTTTGTCAGCGTGTGTTGCCACTCACAGAAATTTACGGTGCCCGACAATTCTGACTATGACTATGACAGTTTGACAGCCAATATTAATTTTGCTTGGCCTTTCGCGGTTAGTCAGTGTGTGTCGCCTCTCATAGAAATTTACGGTCCCTGACAATTCTGACTATGGCTACGTCAGCTTTTGCGGTTGAAGCACTGGGTCTATGGGATCCAAGTGATCATCGAGTCTTTCAGGACATCAGCAAGCAGTTAGACTCTTCACATGACACAATCTGCCAAAATGTAAGGAATTGATCACGTGATATTCGATAGCGCTTTAAGCGCTTGGCATTCCCATACAATTATGTTTTTTTTTTTCTATTGCTATGGTGACGCTTTCTGTGATATAATGCCATTGTCTTGAGCCTCTGGTCTTTTTTGGCCATTGTCAAAAAATACTAAGAATAGGAATAGGAGAAGTGCCAAAAATACACAAAGCAACCTTCTTCCAACCTTTTAAGCTCGCTTTTGTTCATGTTGCGTACAGCTAAGGAGTGAAATTCCCTGGCGGAGTCTGTGTTTCCCGATAGCTACAATCTAGGGGTCTTTAAGTCAAGACTAAATAGGTTACTTCTAGGCAAGCGTGCTTTACCGTCGACCACATCATCGCTTACCATCAGGTGAGATAGTGGTCAAGCGCGAGCCTATTTATAATAATAAAAAAAAAAAGTTCTTTTTTATCACATTGTAAAGAATTAAGAATTATTATAATAATATTATTAGCTTGACAAGACTATGTTATTTCTTTACAACAGGGGGTAACCATAAGCTTTTAGAGCAAGATTACTTCGTGTGTGCGTAAGGGACAGATGTATATTATTTGTATACATCTGTCCCTTTTTCACAGTCGCAACATGATAGTTTTGACACGTCATGGTACGGTGCTGGTAATCCTATATGATTAAACTCGTGGGCCAAAAATCGTGGACCAAATGAAATAGGGTGATATTTGGGCCTATTGCAAATAGGCCCAAATATCACCCGGTCATCAAGTAAAAAAAAAAATTTTTTTTCTCCCCAACTTTCGCCCTGTTTGGTCGATCCACGATTTTTTGCCCACCCTGTATTATATGCTATAGGAAATCTGTGAAAACCAGGTATTGTATACAATTTCTAGGCAATCTATAGAGGGTTTATTTAGAAAATGTGTGAAATGATAATTCTAACATTAATTATTCATACACGCATTTCCTAGGAAATGCATACAAATCCTAGGATTTGTAACAATTCCTTAATAGTTCAAAAAATTGTGTATAGTAAAATAATTAATGAACAAATAAATCCAATAATATATCAATATGCAAAACTTACTTTTGTTAAGCTAATCAGTGCAATATTTTCATTCCTATCATGAAATCTTGAAAATAATCATTAGTCACACATTATAAAACATTAAATCAAAGTAAAAATTAGAAATAATCACACAAACAATCAATCAAATCGATCTGAATAGTTTTTTCCATCTATATTGGGGCGACTTGCAGTCTTAAGCTGGAACCACACTTACGTGTCCAACCTACGTCATAACGCAACGAGATTTGTAGCCAATCAGCTGCGTCAAAAGGCGCCACGCCACGCTACGACACGTAAGTGTGGTTCCGCTTTTACCGGTTGTAGTTGATTAACAGTATTTTACATGGACCGAGTGCCTATCTACCTCCACATCTCAGTAACTGGGTTGATACCCCTTGGAAAGACAGGTGTCAGCTTGCCTGACTTCTGACTATCTGTCACAATCATCAAGGACCAACAGCTTAACATCGTTTCCAAGGCACGGAAGAATCTCGCTATGTAAATATTGATCCGTTCGGCTGTTATAATTTAGACACGAGCTCCTCAATCAGAACACAATCAGCAAAGTTTTAAAATTTAAAGTAAGCGTTTTCTTTAGAACTTGGTGAGCGAGATTAGGACGTCATATTAAATTATGAAGACCACGTGCAAACGTAGTGAATGCTTACGCGCTGCTACAGTTGTTTTATCTCGCGAAAGCGGGTGACCCAAAATTGTGTGTGTAAGTGTACATGCACACTGTCTTTGCGTGCGTAAACTCGGGAGCCATTATCCCGCGCGCTCACGTTTATCCCGTAACGGGCCAATATCCTGTTTTTAACAGATTTCCTATTGCCGTTTACGAACTTTATAGAATTCCTAGGAAATGTGTGAAATACAATTTGTTTCATACTTTTCCGATCGATTTTCATAATTCTATAGATTTCCTAGGAATTGCATAGAATTCCTGATTTCATAATTTCCCCCAAAATTGTTAGAGCCGTTTCGGGCGAAAAAATGATCTAGGTCTTGGTCTCATACCTGGGAAAATTCGATTTTTCGAAAAAAAAAGTTTCTCTGTTTTTACCCGAGGCTAGTATTATATTATCTGTGCCCGAGCAAAGCTCGGTCGCCTAGGTACTAAAATTTAAATCTCATATTTCAGTTTGACGCCACCAATGTGACAGCAGCTGGCATACTCGCTTGGGCCTCTGAAGTGTTTCAACCAATAACGTTAAACTTGGTGAGGAACGAAATACCATTTCCAACCATTTGCTACAACTGCGCTACGTGATACTGAAAACATTCTGGTTAAATTAACGAATAAAGGAATACTTCTTATGTTTTTTAAAGCTTTTTTATTTATTTTTTCTCTCCTTTCATGTAAAGTCAGGCAATTAAAATTGATTGACACTTTCGACGATCAGTACCTACTTACATTTACTCGTATGTTAATTGAAACAGGCCATCTATCTATTTGCCACATAGACAACAAATAGACCTTGGACCTTGTCTAATGGCATGCAAGTGACATTCAATTATAAGGTGTTAAATAAATAGATTTACTCACATGCATGGAAATATTGTCATTATTTTCAAAAAAGAATACGCAAAGTATCGAATTTACGGACAAAGAAAATCAAATCCATTGCAGGAGCGTTTTTTGAATTTGGAACATTACAACGCTCCAGCAATGTTGTATGAAACGGCGTGCTGGGGTTATTAAATACTCTTTGATTGGATCTCTTTTATCATTCTTGGCATACCAAAGTAAGTCTCTTTGCTTCGTACAAATTGAGTTTACGTGGCTGTACAGCCATAAATGCGTTTGCCTTTCGGCACAGATGATAAATAGAAAGTTGGCAGCAAAGCTGAAAATTCGTCTTATTTGTTATTTATATATTTAATAAATATAAATTTTAATAGTAAATATATTAAATTTATAATACAAAAAGTATGTTTTATGTCCCTGCAATCTTTTGAGAAAAGCACTTTATATGCCTCGGCGGATATGGCAATTGCCTGTCTCGTATTATCCTTAACTAGTATATTTATGTATTAGTATATTATTACTAGTATATTCATACTTATTAGTATATTTATGTATTTATTTTAGTATTTTGAATATATATGGTATGATTTTATAGTATTTATAGTTTATATGTATATTTAAATAATCCACATAACTTTCATTATTGCACCTACCACTGTTTATCTCTCCATCACCCAAAGGGACGATGGCGGACTTAATGCCTTAGGCATTTCCTTCCAGTCGACCACTGGTAGGAAATGCCTAAGGCATTAAGTCCGCCTCTGTACTTGTGTGCATGAAGTATTAAATAAATAAATAGGTAACTCATACTCGACTCGGCAATTGCCTATTTCACGGCCTTTGCAATAATGTAATATTCCGTAATAAAATTTAAATATCGGTTGTATCGAAATATCAAAAACTGTTATACTTAAGCTTAAAATGTCTAAGATTAAAAATGCCGAGTGATTAAAATATCGACTGATTAAAAATGTCGATAGTCATTATACCTATGTTCAAAGTGTCTACATTTAATACACCTAAGTTCATTATATTTACGTCAAAAATACCTACTCGTTAAAATATCGAAAAAATTTTGACATAAGTGTTATGTGTGGAAAAACTTTAGGAAGATTTGAAATTGTCACTCTCTGCCTGGTTTTAATATAGAATAGGAAAGTACGATTACTATAATATAAGCAACAATGTCGACGGAGCCACAGAATATATATTATATATCGAATATATATCGTCGATGCGCATTTTTGTGTGAGTGTGCCGTTTCGATCGTTTGTAGGTCGTTTCCGTACTGTTTCTCTAAATTTATACTGTGACGGAGACCCGCTGCGGGGCTCCTATTTCTGTTTACAGGGTCTGAAGTAATCTAACATGCCCTAAGCTTTTCTAATTATCCGGGTTTTCACAATGTACAAATTACCCTGTGGCGTACATCTATACCAATATTATAAAGAGGAAAGATTTTTTTGTTTGTGTGTTTGTTTGTACCGAATAGACTCCGAAACTACTCGACCGATTGTCAAAATTCTTTCATCTATGAAACCTACATTATTTCCGAGTAACACAGGCTTTATATTATCTTCAAAAAAATAAAAATCCTTATGAAAATTGCAATAATGTAACCCAAATTAGCAATATTTTGCCTACATAATTCATTATTTGGTAGTGGCAAGGTTGGTGGGTAGGTAGGTAGGTAGGTAGGGTCGATAGGTAGGTAGATAGCCAATTGACGGGCGCGAAGCCGCGGGGATCAGCTGGTAATAAATAAGTATCGATATTTAGGACAATCGATACTCTGTACTTCGATTTTTGGGACATTCGATCCTCTGTACTTTCGATATTTAGTTTTTTCTATGTCACTTTTGTAGATAATTAGATTTTAGCTAAATCGGACGTAGGTTATCTAACCATTCGACATTATAAACTTGAATGTTATTTTAATTTTTGGTTATATGGTCATTCGATGTTTAAGTTTTCGATGTTTTGAACATTGACATTTTACCCGTAGGTGTTTTAATTTTCGATATTCAAATATGTACCCAGAAAATTAAGGAAAAGTGGACAGGCTATTTTGAAAAACGAAAGGGTAAGGCGAAAAGCTCTCTGGCATGATGTTGCTCGAGAATAAACCAGTGTTTAAGGGGTTGGTGAGTATGGATGAACTAATAACAGTATGGAATATAAATAATGGTACCTACAGCAGTAGACCCAGGTAGAATACCAGTTGAAGTGTCCAAGTATTTATGGATGGACGAATAGACACAGTCAGCCTTATCTGTACTAATATTGTAAAGAAGTAAATTTAAAAAATAAATCTAATGTGGCATAGTAGGGAAGCTTGGGCGAAAGTTAATGAAAGGCAACTGAGAGAAACCAACCATACAAAAGGACAGAACAAATTGACAAAGGGGTCCGTGCAATAAGTTTTCTTCTTTCGTTCAGTCCTGTGAACCGTCATGTTATCACTAACTCCCTTTTCATTCGTAATATCATTCTTTTGTAACACGATCTATCTATCTTTTATTTGGCCATCCTTTCCCTCTTCATCCATCCAAATTTTATATTCCTGCAAACACACAGGCACATTTCTTTCATACCAAGACAAACGATTCCCTTTCAACTTTTCTGTCATTGAATCTGTCTTTTGAGTTATTATCATACAGATATAATTATACTAAGATAATACTAAGATAACTTCCATACCTACCTACAATTAAAAGGTTATTGAATCAATTTATCAATCAGAGATTAGTTAAAATAGTAATCAATTAGTTCAGACAGGTAATTATCGCTGGCTGACAGATATTATCTACCTGCAATACAGATCTTTACATCGTAACTCAATTCGTTTTCAGTTTTTTGTAATATTTATAAGTGCATATTTTAAAAATTCGCTCGACTTGATTTTATTTCTGTTTGTGATTCTCAATAATGAAAAATGTTTTGATAATTTTGTTTGCATGTGCGGTGGTTGCATTGGGACAGATAACATGGAGTAAGTTATTATAATAGACTATTGCTTTGAAATAGGGATCGAGTTAACTAAACGGCCTGCAGATTGCGATTAGGGAGACCAAATACCACACAGCCCGTGGTGGCCATGAGCTGCATGGTCGTTGGACTGTCCCCTTTGTCTATCCGTGGATATCTTAAAGATGATAACTATACCGATCTCGATACATACCTGAATCTGCGACCTGGGTACAGATTTTAGCCAATTTTTTTGTAGAACTACAGTAAAATAACTAACTTGAGGCGGTAGATCCAGAGTACCAGAGGTCTAAAAGTAAAAACTCCACGTACAAAAACTAGTAATGTGTGAACCTAGGTAGATCAAGAATAACTGATTTCTAATAGTAGACGTGACTACAAATTCGTTACGTGGAACGTCTATTCGGAGCGTAATTCAGCTTCATCAAAATAAATTATGTAGATAATTTTTGAATTTAAGCTGAATTTGGATTAGACTCCATCGGAGACTGGAATTATAATAAGAATGCATCAGGACATATGAGTCAAAATCATTTCGCAGTATGAGCCAGAAGACGGGATGTCATCGTAGAGCGAGCTTTAACAAACGCTAGCGTGATATGTTAGATTTACTACGAGTGATTTTCCACATAAGAGAACACTGAAAGACTGAAAGGCTATGGAGTAGCCCTTTGCACAGCAGTGGGTCAAAATGGATTAAAAAAAACTAAATACTTCCATGCCTTTTACAGCAACACGGGCACGGGTTAGACACCACACGGAATTCTTCTCAGAAGTGATTCAAGAAACGGTCTACGAATTAGAGAGGCGCGGGTTTAGCAGTCTGACGCTGTCAAATATCACCCAAAATGTCGAGTAAGATCATTCAATCATACATACTTCGTCCACAAACAATTAGTGGGTTATGTGACCGAACGCGGGGCCAGTGACAGAAAAGTTAATGGGGAATCATTTGTTATGGAATATAAAGAGTAGGAATGGACAGGGAGAGGAAGACCTAAGAAAAGATGGATGGCTTGTGTGTGGAAAGATATTGTGAAAGGAAAGGGAATCAGTGATAGCGTGGTGGTTGATAGGATCAAATTGAAGCAGAAGGAATTGTGCGGACAGCTAAGGAGTGGAATTCCCTGCTGGAGTCTTTGATTCCTGATAGCTACAACTTAGGGGTCTTTAAGTCAAGAGTGTTTCACCGTCGACCACATGACCGCTTAACATCAGACGAAATAGTGGTCAAACGCGAGCCATATAAAAAAGGCTTGTTGTGTGGTCCCCACGTAATAGACATGGGCGGGAAGAGGTAGGCTATAGGACTGGTTTTTACCACATTACTTAGACGTACGGAATCAACAGCTGAAAAAGGGGAGGCCAATAATTACATTGGTTGATTCCAGGCCTATGATGATGAGTCTGTCTCATATTATCTAATATTCAGGGTAGCCAAAAGGAAATTCTATGGTCCCAAATATTTTTACACCTGTTTATTTTTTACTTCGAAATGTGCCAATGTTATAGAAAAATAATTATTGGATTATTTTATAAGAAGCTTTAATTTCAACAACTAAGTATAATCATTTTGAACATTTCAGCATACAGATGTACAGATGGCATGTAAACGGTACAGCCAACTACACCAACGGCTTTTTGGTCTCCATTCAAAAGCTCGATGTAACCGCCATGACTCAGTCAGTAGGCATTCCCAGTGTCAATGGGATTATAACTCCCAGGGCTACGGTCAGTGGAACACTAAACATGAGAGACGTGAAGCTTGGCTATGACGTAACCTTCTATCAGGTCAATGGTATCGTGCATAAATTCACCGGGGATTTTACACATACCTTGATCACTTGGGGAATTAGTGTAAGTGCCTCTTTTTCTTATAGTTTTGTTAAATGGGACTGTTTTAGAGTACGGTTTCGCTTAATCGAAAGCAAATGATCAGGTTTTACCTACCACTAGGTGGACCGATGATCTGATAAAAGCTGTGGATGCAAGATGCACAGGACCGCACAGGCGTCGATGTGGCGACACTTGGGAGAGGCCTATGTCCTCATTGCTATGGACGGCTTTCGACTAAAGTGACGATAATGAGGACTAAGTTCTGTGGAATGAGCGCATCCACCAGTTGCTTTATATACTGTTTCTTAGAAGGTTGAAAGGTTTTTTTTATATACAGTTACAAACTTTGGTCGAGTCACGGTTGCTGATAACGTTTCAGTTTGTGAAAATGTGACCGTTTGTTTAAATTATGATTTCACTCATGTTTTTGATAATTTTCAGATTGTGAAAAATTTATCAACCAACGAAGTAACGGTTTCTTTGACATCTGGAACATCTGGAGGTCTCATTAGAATGGTGTACAGGCCAGAGACTCAAACATCAGAAGTCATTTCTAGAGCAGTATGTGTTCCATCAAATTCTGGGCGTTGTACCTATTATAATAACATACAACGTAGGCACTTACTCGAATTTTTCTTTCTGTTACAGTTTTTGCCGAATCATAATGCTGCGGGTGTCAGAACTTGGTCGGAAACCATAGGACCGATTATTTTGGATGTTATTAGAAACAAAGTTCCATTTCCCGATGTTTGCTACAGTCATTGTTAAACGAATAATCTGAAAATACATTACATAAAATTTTAATGATATAAATTACATTACATCATATTTAAACACATTTCTCATATGTTGTACTTATTTAAATATATATTTTAAAGGTGTTTATTATTATATTCTGACTTTATTACCTGTTACTCTGTTACCTACCGTATTTTTTAATTTACACACACACATCACCACATTCCACATCATCGCTTACCATTAGGTGAGATAGTGGTAAACAGTACAAAACGTAAACATATTTGAATTTCGCGGGGGACTTTAGCTCCACCCCAAATAATATAACCTGACAGAAAGAAAGTAAAAGAAGATTTAAGCTTATTAAGAAGATTTAAGATTTAAATTCTGAACAGACGGGCTACATTCGAACTGCACGTCAGTTGCAAAATTGCTGTTTTTGTGCAATTGACTTGGACGTTATTAACTGCATCATAATAACCTGCGTAGTCGGCGTATTGTTGGTATTTTCAAAAAATTCTTATCTTGGTCAGCCAGCCACTTTGGAGCCCTAGTGACTGATTCACCCCTTTTTTTTCAACTATAATTGATGAAATCCTATGTACCCTACTATTCCTGGATCATGAATTACGTTGAACATTCATTATTTATATTCTTGATAATCAATAATTACGTATTTTTGCAATCAACGGATGCGTAAATGGTCGCATTAAATAATGACTCGTAAAGGAAGGCAGCTTACTTGCAAAAAAAATCAAACACATAACCACCTCGATGTACCGGTAGTCGATTTGGCCGTTGGAGAGACTGCAGTACAGCCCAAGTCTCGGTCGAATCGAAGGCCTTCTCTCCTTGTGTGTCAAAATATCCCTGGCGGATATTTTCAATGTAAAGTTGTCTGCGCCCCTAACCGTGGCGGATATTTCTTGTCGGTGCTGGTTTTTCCGTAATTTGTGTCACGAAAGTGGATATTCTCGGTGAATCTCTATTTAAACCTATGGTTTAATAGACAATTAAGAAAAAAACCCCGCTGATCTTTGGATCCGGTCGGGAGCGTCATATTTATTTATTTTATTTCTAAACTTAGTGCAAGTACGGTCGCCATGCCGTCCGTACAAATGTCCGCGGCGGTCCGCGGCAAATCTTTTCTGAGATCTAAAATTCTAAGTGATTTGTGTTGTGGGGTGATAAAAACCATGGAACGATAAGTGTTGAACTGTTTTTAATAGCTTTCTTTTCTATTTGGTGTAAATTCCAGCAGAAATACGGGTACGGGTGCGGAACTGCCTGCATTTTTCCGTAGTGATCTTTTTTTTTTTATTTTAACGATTATTAATGTTTATTTATATATTAATTTTATTTATAATAATATAAATATTAAATTAAAACCTTTTCTATTTTTTCTATATTTTTGTTTTTTTGTTCCGCCCGGCGGGACATTTTTTTCCGGCGTGATTTTGTAAAGCTTGTGGGATGAAAAAATGTATGGGGAGGTGTGATATTTTTATTGATTATTGTGTAATACGGTTTATTTCTGTAAATAAAATAAAAACATTGCGAAATAATGGTTTATTTTTTATTTTTGTTTACAAACCTGAAAAATTTTCCCTTACACTAACTTTACACAACATTTATAAAAAAAATACAAGGTAAAACTGGATAAATCCGTTTGAAATATGATAGCTTATTTCATAGCGATTCCAACAACATAAGTTTCATATATAGTTCCCATACAAAACTGCCGAGAAATCGGCGTTTTACTGACGCCGCGCTGATAGCGCGAAATCGCGGCGGAGGGCCCGCCAGTTTGCCTAAGCGTTGTCGCGAAGCTGGCCGTCGAGCGGATAAACGCCAAACAAGGGGGCAGGTTATACTCTTTGGTCTTTTGTATTATCTGACTAGGCGTATGTATGTGGTCTACGGTGCCTTTTCGGAAACCGGCTTGTTCGGGAGGCTGGAAATCGACAAACCTGTGAGCGAGACGATTCGTAATAACTCTTGAAAACAACTTGTAGACATGGTTATTCAATGACTTGGCGACTAAAGGAATTAGGAAAAGTAGGGAAAGACTTTACGAGCTGTATGGCCTTAAGCCTTACATTAACACTGAAACTTTTATAAATGTATGTTGCTACTTAATCAAGAATTTCAAAAAATACATGTAAAGTAGCTAAGGCTTTATACATTAGCATTAAGGTTAAATTCGCAGAAAATAAAATTAAAACGGTTTGGAAAACTATAAGCAATGAAACGAACAGGAACAAAATAAATAATACTGATGACATACACGCTTGAAACCACACACAGACATATTAGAGATAACAAAAAAGTTGCTCAAGAATTTGTAAATTTATTTACCAACATCCCAATTGAAACTACTGAAACCTTAAATTCTTCGCCCTCGTTTGCTTTTGGATTATTAAACGCGAACGTTTCAGCCTGCCCAAATATATTTAACTTTTCACATATAAACCCCATAAGAGTAATAAAAGCTTTTAAGCAAATCAAGATCAAACCGACTGAAGATCAAAGCTTGTACCTCCGTTATTCAGACTATAGCGCCGTACTTACCTTTAATTTTCAATTTGTGTGTGAATCTTACTACAACTTACTATATTTCATTAAATCCGGCAATACTCCTTTATTTCCGGATCTAATGAAATATAGTAAGTTTACACCACTTTTTAAAATCCGGGGACAGTAAAGACACAAATAATTATGGACCAGTATCCGTGTTGCCGGTTTTCAGCAAGGTATAATGCTAAATCAAATGCTTATTCATTTTAATACGAAAAATATTTTGCATGATAAACAGCATGGTTTCACCAAAGAACGTTGTACAACTGACGCTGGTGTCCCCTATTTAAACACATCTTTAATTCGTGGTAAGAGTTACAAGATGCCATAGGTATCTTCTGCGACATGTCGAAGGCGTTTGATTGCGTTAATCATGAAACATTGCTTTTGAAACTTAAACATTACGGGCTAGGCCAATCAGCATTCAATTTAGTAAAATCCTATGTGAATGATAGACAGCAATTAGTTCAAATAAACGGTGTCACTTCGTCAGGGTTAAACGTTGTCCTTTCTTATTTTAAATCTACATTAACCATTTAACCCATCTATTAAATAACAAACTAAACATGGTGTTCTTTGCTGATGACACTTCTTTGATTTGTAAGGTAAATAAACGTACGAGTAACGTTGACGACGTAAATAATGCCTTACGGCAAGTTCAAAATTGGTTCACTGCTAATAATCTAGTTTTAAATCTAATTGTGTAAAATTTGCCTTGCTGAATATCAAAAGTTATGATTGTGACATCATATTAAACAACCTGTGTTAGGTTTTCTTTGATTAATACATCTTTTATTTTTAAAGAATTAAATCATATATTTTTAACATCAAATAGTACTTAAAAGTTGTTAAATTGATTATCCTAGAAAACATTCAAGAATAGAATTCTAATGAAGTTTCTTCATATGGATCTATTAGCTTTCTTCTCATATTGTCTAAACTGTTCGAGAAAATACTACTACAACGTTCGACACTCATATCCGAGGAGCAGGAAATAATCCCCGAACGCCAATTTGGCTTCCGAACACACCATGGAACGATAGAAGAAGTGCACAGAATGATCCACACAGTCAATGGAAAAGAAGGACCGGGAGTACTGCTCAGGTGACTTTCTTGACATACAACAGGCGTTTGATCGAGTATGGCATCAGTAACCTAAAAACTTATCTACCACACACTGCATAATTGTTGCTCAAGTCTTACCTCCTCTTGGTAAGGCATCGAGAGTTCCAGGTTAAATCTGGAGACTGCTTATCACTTTACCTATTAAAAGCTGGAGTGCCCCAGGGTTCAGTGCTGGGTCCTGTCCTGTAGACGGTCTACACTGCTGACCTACCCACCTCAATTCAAGTTGTTACCGCAACTTACGCTGACGATAACGCAATACTTTTCTGCAATAAAGATCCTATCAGAGCATCCACAGAACTCCAAGAACACCTTGACGTTATTGGATCGTTGCTGAAAAACTGGAGAATTAGGGCTAGTGCTGCCAAGTCTGTCCACATTACCTTCGCTCTAAGAAGAGAGGACTGCTCATCAGTGACACTTGATGGTAGTGCTCTTCCGCAGAAAACTACGGAAAAATACCTAGGTATGCACATCGACAGAAGGCTTACCTGGCGCGAGCACAGAAAGACTAAAAGGGATCAAGCAAGTACTGTTCTCATCTCTGGGACGGATCTGCTAAATACCAGCTCCACGCACTGGAATCGATCGAAAAGCGGACCAAGAGGCTCATCGGTGATGAGGCACTGGTCAAGTCAAGGCTCCAGAACCTTGAACACCGTCGCCAAGTTGCCGGCTTGTCAGTTTTTTATCGGTTACATTTCGGGGAGTGTGCGTTGGAATTGCACGATCTAATTCCACCTAGCCCGTTTCATCATCGCACTACCAGACGTACGGCGATGCGCCATCGGTACATGGTGGATATTCTACCCATACGCACAAAACATTTTGGAAACACTTTTAATATGCGTACAGCTAAGGAGTGGAATTTCCGGCTGGAGTCTGTGTTTCCCGACAGCTAAAATCTAGGAGTCTTTAAGTCAAGTGTGAATAGGTTCTTTCTAGGCAAGCGTGTCTCACCGTCGACCACATCATTGCTTACCAACAGGTGAAATAGTGGTCAAGCGCGAGCTTTTAATAAAAAAAAATGCAAACAGGAAACTGGGAGACATCTAATGCCTTCTGGATAGACTAGACTATTGATCATTACTCAGCTTGGCAAATAAACTACTGATCTACAAATGCATTGTAAGACCCTTATCGACGTATGGTAGGACTCTGGGGTTCGGCAAGCCTCTCACACATGGAGATACTACAATGCTTCCAAAACAAAACATTAAAAATATTGAGCTGCGCTCCTTGGTTCACAAAGAACATATAAGTACATAAGTACTTACAAATCCCTGCTATCAAAGAGTTTGTGCAAACATCGTACAAGTCATTTTATGGATAGACTCCAAAATCACAGAAATTAACTCGCTGTGGCACTACTGGAGTCCTCTGAATCTACCTACAGACTGAAAAGAAAAAGAATAGCGTCAATTTAATTTCGTTGGTGATACATAACATATTACTAATTAGACTTAGTGTTCATCAGACGTATTGCGCTGTTGACCATTTAGCTAGACTTTCTGATTATGAAGAAACGAGATGACGCATCGCAGAATGTCAAGAATCTCGAACTGCCGAATGAAGGAACAACCAATCTGATCACAGCTCAGAAGCTGATTGAAGATGGAAAAATAAACCTTGCCTTATTTCCGAACTAACAACTAACTGTCAGTGTCCATTTGACAGATGTCAAATCGTAGCAGTCAGTCTCACGTCAGTCTCAGCCAACGTCACAAACTAATTGTGTTTTGCTTGCGGTTTAATTCACAAACAGTCGAGCCGTCGAGATTTATTTGCTCAAACAGCAAAATATATCTCCCGTTTCGTTTAATGTTAGTATAATGTTTAAAAGACAATAGCTTTAAGTTATCATGTCCATTTTATGACTGCAAAATGGGTGACGAAACGAACGAAGAACGGCAGGACAACGAATTAGCAGCATTACAGGTTAGTTATTGTATTATTTGTAAATAAAAACATTTCTGGATGGTGAAAATAATGACTGGTTTACATCAAAAATATTTCTATGATTAAATATTCATCAATTTATTAGATACCTTAAGGTTCTAGATATTTAGTTTTTCATTGTGGCGGGTCTTCTTGTTACGCAGGTTTACTATTTTTACACACATGGGAAGACCTTGTAATTTTTTCTACTAATGCATTTTTCATGTATCAGTCTATCGCAGTTTGATAAACGAAATATTTTGGTTTTTTACCCACAGATTAAATTCTAAGTACCTATTAAAATTGATATTATGTGCCTAAAATTATAATACTAAGTTAAAGAAAACTTTGTCAAATAGTATGCACATTGATGAAGTGTGGTAAATTTAAACATCATCTCTTTTCAATTAATGATACATATATATATACCAATATGATACCTAAATATGAAAACTTAGTATAAATTTATCCAATTGCCTAAAATTATAAATTCTAATATATATAATTCTTTAAAACTAAATGCTTATAACACAAAATGTAATATCATAAAAAAGTAATATTTATTATGTGGGTAGGCACATGTATTAAAAAAAACTGTAGATCATTCAGATCATATGTGAATCATCGAAAAAACCATTTTACTTCCTCAGGCAATTTACGGAGATGCTGTAGTAGATAACCGTCAGGCCGTTGCTTGGAAAATATGGAGACCTATAGATCTGATGCTCACGTTGAATCCGTTGCACAACTCCGATATCAAAGGTGTACACTGCTCTGTTACGCTACATATCAAATGTTGTGCAAATTACCCTGATAAGTATGAATATTTTTTTCCTTAAAATGTTTTGAATTTATAATTGGCTAATTGGTCAAAATTAACTAGTTCAAATAAAATTAGCTTAATTATATATTGTTATGGGAGAGCTCTTTGCCTAGCAATGGGACTCTACAGGTTGAAAAATATGTGTAGGTTTATTGAAAAATTAATAGTTGGTTAACTTTTCAAATAAAAGTAAAAAAAAAAAAATTCATTGGAAATTAAATTAATTGTTAAATTAATCTTTAGGCTCACGCTTAAATAATATATTATTATTATTATATTTTACATTAATCAATACTAATTCTAATATTTTCAGACCGTTAAGTATAGCAATACACAAAATGAGAGGCTTGTCTACTGAGAATGGATATAAATTACTATCTGAGTTAGAAGAATTGTCAAAAAAATTATGTGGGGAAGTCTGCATATTTCAATTGGCACAACATGCACAGGTAATTTTTATTCTAGTTACTCCTTGTGATGCAAGAGAATGTTTGTTCTGAATTAAATTGAACAGGGATTAATTGAATTGATTTTATTTCAATTCAATTAATCCCTGCACTAACAGTGTGACCCAACACATGTAGAGAGCTGAATAGCGCATTTAGACTATGGCGTTTGTTTGCATGTGACGTCAAATGATAGTAGTAACTGTCTCTGTTTAGCATAAATATAAAATAATTATATCTTTGCATTTTTTGAACTTCTTTATTTATAGCGGTTTACACTTATTCTATATTTTAAGAAATTAACTTAAAATAACATAGTTAAGACGACGAGAGTCGTCAACGACCTTGAGGGACTTGTTTCACACCCGCGCGGCCCAAAATTCTGTAGTGTACTTACCTTATTATTCTATGACTTAAAAAAAGACTTAGATCAAAATGTAGATAATTCAATTGTCTTTGAGATGGTGTCGATTTCATTAAAATAAATCCGGAGGTTTTGGTGCGATTGTCGTGTTTTTATTCGTTTTAGACATAACTTTACAAATTATTTAGACTGTGTTATACAAATAAAACTCAAAATTTTCTTTAATCAAATTATTAAGAAAATGGTCTAATGTGACACATATTTTTTTCAAAAAATTACGATTAGACGTTTCTCATTTTAAAATCAGCTAGCCCTAGTGTTTACAAGTTTTTAATTAGTTTCACCTGTCCCGGATTCTGTAATCGACTCTTTTAAGTTATATTTGACCTTACAATCTCGGGTCTTTTAGTCAAGAGTGAATAGGTTACGTCTAGGCAAGCATGCTTCACCATAGAACACATCATTGCTTACCATCAGATATATAGTGGTCAAGCACGAGCCAATGTATAATAATTAATTTTTATTTTTTTATTATACATTGGCTCATGCTTGATCCCTCACTTCCCGATTTTCGAATGAGCTGGCATTTTTTTCCACCTTTGTTTCTCTTGACAATGCTATTTTTAGTACTTATAAAAGCTTGTTTTAAAAATATTATTTTAATATAATAGTACAACACATCCACCAACCCGCACTGGGCCCACGTGGTGTTTTAAGGCCCATTCAGAGTGGAGTCCTGATTTCCAGCAGTGGGAACATTAAAAAAGGATGGTGATGAATATAGAAAGAAAGAAAGAAAAATTATTTGTTTGTGACCCGCACAGGCAACACGAGATAAGCAAAACACAAACATTAATAAAAAATAAAAATAATAAACCCCGTGCGAGACCAAAAAGGCTCCTATCTCAGCATGTGCAACGATATTAAAAAGAAATAACGCTGCGCTGATATTCTGATAGGGCCCACCGTTGATGCCAAGGACACATTCACGGAAACGGAACATACAATATTTAAATGAAAAACGTTAAAATATAAAAGTTTATTACAGAATATTTAAATATCAATATCAATATTTAAATATAAAATTGTGTTACAAAATATTATGTCTTATTATTTTTCAGCAATTTCTACACGACTATAATATACCAACACTGTCTTTTTATGATGAAATGTTGAAACAGAAGAATGAGCTGGAGCAGTTAAAACTACATGATCTGAAAATAAAGGAAAATGAAGAGGTATAGTTTTTAATACATATTATTATTCTTCGTATCGCAGGCACGAGGGTCATTTAGAACATTTTAGAGCTGGTAAATTCAAACTTAATGGCGGCTCGGATCATTCCGCGAGTCGTTGCGCAGTATTATATTGTGTTTCATCATAGCGGGGGTGAGGGGTGGGATACTGCGCAACGAAAAGCGAACTTAAAAGCCGCCAATATGTTTAATTCCAACTGTATTATTCACAGGCACGTAGCGTATTCCGGTGATGTGCTAACGCCATTGCGCCACGTCGATGTGACGTCATATAAATCTTATCTGATATTGTCTAAATTAGTACGATATAGAGCTAACATTGTCTGTTTATTTGTATTTTTGTAAAAGCACTCTGAGAGTACTGATATGATTAGGAAAATTCTGTTGCTGATAGTAAATTACACTATTGCTGAGCGCCATAGTATTCGTTTTATCCCTGCAAAAATACTCGTTGCCGGCGGAATAGGCAAGGGGAGCGTAGCCAATGCAACGCTGGCTCACCAAATCCTATTTATTTATTAGAACTTCATGCAACATACAGGTACATAGGCGGACTTACTGCCTAAGGCATTCTCTACCAGTCAACCAAGGGTGGAGTGATAACATGGCTGGTGCATAAAAAATAGAAATAATCATTGAAGTAAAATTGAAGAATATATATATACTTAAAATAAACATACATATATATTTCCTATATAAAGTAATAGAAAGAGACGACTCTGTATATCAGCGATTAAAATGTAAATATCTGTGTGTCAGCAATTAAAATGTAGGTAAAATTAACAATTGTATCCTCCATACTTAGAAATATGGGTAAACTTATTGAGTGGAACAAAAAGAAAAATACATAATTAAATTATTAAAAAAAAAATATTTTAATAAAATAATTTAAATTTTAATAAATATTTTTTTTTTAAATTATTAATTATTTTTTTAGCGACAAAAAATGAAGGACGAGATTCAAAAGCGGCAGGAAATACTCAAGTCAGGCAAACAACGCACTCTTAGAACTAGTATTAGTCAAGAAAACGACAGTCTAGATGGTCAGGGAGATGCACCAGAACTTGTATGGTAAGTCATCATCTTCCTGCCCTTGTCCCATTTTACTTGTGGTCGGCGCAACACGTTTTCTTCTTCCACTTTTATGGCAAGTGCAGGTATTTATCGAAGAACGCCATCTGTTGCATTCCTTTCATACTTTTTTGCTTCGTTTACGTTCATAAATCAGCACCCTAATTGCGTAACTGGTTTGTACAGCTCGAAGCAGGTGATTCCCTTTTATTTTTACCAACTTAAAAAAAGGAGTAGGTAATAAACTAAAATTAATATTATATGTATACGTATGGTAACTCAGAAAACTACACACTATTTAACAATAGCGAGCAGTGGTGGCTCAGAGGTATTAGCCGCGACTTACAAATTGTAGGTCGTGGGTTCGAACCCAGGCAGGCGCTTTACTTTGTGTAAATTATTTCATCGCCACTGCTCTCAAAACGGTGGAAAAGAGGAAACCAGCATATTGCCGCACTGGGGCCGCGTGTTGGATTACGGCCTCTCCTACGGACATCCCCTCTCACAGGGAGGAGGCCCGTGTCCCAGTATTGGGAACATTAATAGGCTGATGATGATTTAACAATATAAGAGTTAAAAATATCGATATTTCATACAAATTAATAAAAATTTCAATATTTAGATTACAATCAATTTTTATACACATCACTTTTTAGGTCTATTTCCTCCCTTCCCGGCGTGGCACCCACTCGCATCTGCCTTGGCAATGTCTTTTGTTGAACCCTATCATCCTGTCAATATTACCAAACCATCTAAACATTATTATTTTTAACCGACTAAACCAAAAAGGAGGAGGTTATCAATTCGACTGTATTTTTTCATGTGTTTTATCTCAGAACTTTTTACTAGGTGAAACGAATTTAATTATTGTTTTTTATTTGAAAGCTGGTGCTTGCCATGCCTTGCACTTCGGAGATATACATCAGAACTCTTCAATAAATGACGGAAAATCACTTGGGATAGCTGCAATCACATGTTTGTTTATTGTTTACACCATTTCATAACATAACATCACACTGGTAACCTCTAAAAAGGTACGCAGGTGTGAACAGTTCACCCTAGTATACTCTTATTTCACCAGTTTTGTTTAAGTTTCATTGTTATTGGGTTAGTCTATTCTGGCATCACTTTGGGCATTATAGGTACCTAGCTTATAGAACTGTCCATTATGTACCACAAGTAAAACTGAAAAATAAAGATCTTTTTTATAATTTTTTTTAAGTTTACCGAGTTTCAAATAAAAACACTACAAAGTGAAAATTACTTAAATTTCTAAAGTCGGTGTCAAAAAACGAACAAACCAAAACAGGAACACTGACTGCCGAAATTTAAGTTATTTTTCACTTTGAAGTGTTTTTATTTGAAAGTCGGTTGTAATTTGCGCACGGTTGGCGCAGTGGTTGAGCAATTGACTGCTGCGCTGCGTGTTGCGGGTTCGATTCCCGCACGGAACAAATATTTGTATGACCTACAGATAGTTTTTCCGGCTCTGGGTGCTTGTGTATATGAGTTTATATGTTTGTAAACGCACCCACGATGCAGGAAGAAATTCCTAATGAGGGGCAAATGTTTGTAAATTAATGATTTTTATTCGATCATCATTATTTTCAAATCATTTTGTTCACAAGAATTATCGTTTCCAGTTACGCAGACGACAATAACATGTCTCCCGTTAAGAAGGTAGTACGAAATAAATCTGTGGATACACCGTGCACTTGTAAGGGTAAAGGGGTTCAAGTGATAAGGATTACTCAGAGAAATAAGAAAGTTTATATCGGAAATTGTTTAGGTAAGACATTGTTGTTTGTTTTGTGGCATTGTATTAAGTTACATGTCGAGAAGAAGTAGCGAATGAATTGGTAACGGTCTTCATTGAATTTTATTATCATTCGATTTGATTTTATTTGTGTAAATGTTGAAGTTTTATTATTTTTGACATGTTAATTTAAAATTCTATTTCTTTTTATTGGTGATGGGTTTGCTCTTGACTCTAGTCTAGGTCAGAGGTGACAGAGACAGAGTCGACGATGGAGTGAGCTTATTCTATGTAATATCTTCTTGACATTTAAAATCTTTTAATTTTTGACATTTTTAATTTATATATTTTTGATTAATTATAACTTTAAAATTAGTCATTTGACAATTTGTTTTTTAGGCAATTTCTCGTCAAATTTCGCAATATTTTGTAAATGTTTATTTGATTTGGAATGTACCTTTTATTAACACTAGTTTTATAAGTATTTGTTACTAACAAGAAATGGACTGTAAATCGCCTGAATTTTGAAATATATTATAAATGATGATTGTGGAACTCTCTCTGTAGACATAGCGTTGGCAAGCGATGAACTGGTTATAGTTCTGGGAATCCGCTGGATCCGAGACGCATGGGACCGGTCATTGTGACAAGACTTGGGGGCCTAAGTTAAGCAGTGGATGCCTTTCTTTCTGCCAGCGGCTTCACCCGCTTGAAAAGTGTTTTATTATCTCGATGGAACATGATATCGAGATAAAAATACGTCCGATATTCCAGACTATAATCTATCTCTGTGCCAGATTTCATCCCGATCTGTTCAGCCGTTTTGCCGTGATTGAGTAACAGACATACATCCATCCAAAATTAATAATATTAGTAGGAGGAAGTAGGATGTTACCTTCATACTTAGCAGAATACAACATAAAATTTTTATCAACAGGCCACTCCTCAAATGGTGCCACGACCTACCTAGCGATCGACGACGAAGGCGAGCAATTAATCGCGAAAAAATGGGTCACGCCTCCAGCCAACGACTTTCAAACTCGGACCCGACAACTGACCTCCATGCAACAAGATCTCAAAGCCATGTCACGACTGAACCACCCCGCCTTGACCCCCTACATAGCCATGGAAACAATAAAAGACGCAAACAAACGGACAACAAAACAGTACATTTATTTGTTCAGGAATTTCGTTCTAGGGAGTGCTTTGAAAAGTGTTAAAAGTAGACTTAGTGTGTTAAGTGACCGTTATGATGGATTAAAGTTACTCAGGCATGTCGGTGTTGGCGTGTTGGGGGCGTTAAAAGAGCTGCATAGTATGGGGATCGTGCATAAGGATGTGCGGGGTCAAAATGTGTTTCTGGACGACTTTGGTGGGGTCAAGCTGGTCGGGATTGGTCTCGATATGAGATTAGCGGAGATGATCGACGGTGATGCTTATTGTGACAGGTAAGATGAAGGTACGATTATTTTTTTCTTATTTATATAAACTTTTCTGTATTTTTAAACCCCGACGGAAAAAGGGGGATTATAAGTTTTATGTGTGTACCTGTGTGTTTGTGTATCTGTATCATCATAGCTCCTAAACGGATGAACCGATTTTGATTTCGTTTTGTTGAAATGTTAAAACTTTATAGAGAGTGTTCTTCTTAGCTATGCTTGATGAAAATTGGTTTAGCCGTTCTAAAGTTACGGGCGTTTTACTGTTTTAATTCGGGTGTTTTCGCAAGATATCGCGTCATAATTACGTATTCAATAGATTGTTGATCGAAGCGTGTCTACTAGTAGATAAATTATGTAGCATGAAATAAAAATAGAAATAATGTTCGGGGTTTTTAAATTTTACTTGTATGTATTGGATATTTCCTTTCTTTATGTATTTTAATTATTCTAATAATTTGGATTTGCCATACAAAGTTGTCAGTTGCTCACCAAAATTATAGTATACAATATTTTTTTGGAGAATTGACTATATCATGGGGTCCCGCTCTAAGAAAGAAAATTTGGTTTAAATAAATCTCACTCGCATGCACCGAGTTGTTATTGAATTGTGTGAAAAATTAATATTTTCTGGAGTAGAACATAAAAATTGTATGTTCTTGTTTAATCAACTCTCCTAAGCACAAAATTATGGTATAAAAAATAAAAATTAAAAAGCCTTTATTATTACCCATCCTTAGAGTTAACAGTATGTGTTTATATATTATATATTTAGTACATTTAATTTTTCACTTTTGTTTTTGCACTATACACTTTTACAATTTTCATTTTTCTTGGATAGGAACCCAATTCGGGTAAAGGCCTCCTCCAGAACAATTTTGGTATACTGGGCTCTTAATTCACATTCCAATGATTATTTAAACGGATCATTTAAAATTGATGGCAATAGATGGCGCGGTTTTAAATTTCTAAGGCATTCCACTCGATTGTTTAAATTTGTATTGTAACACATTTTGGTGCAATGAAACTGTAAAAACGTGCTAAAAATACTATAAAACAAATCATCACTGTATTTAAAGAAAAAAATATTCATGCACCGAGTAAACCCTTTTACTTGCAAGTCGCTGCTAACACCTTCTATCTATCGCCATGGAACAGAACCGATCACGAACGATGTACAAAAAAATATCGGTTTAATCAGACGAAGAATGCTAGTTACGTCGGCGCGGTTTCTTTGTATGGGATGAGGCATCTGTATGCTAGTATTATATTATCTGTGACTATGTCTTCCTTGAGGAAAGTTGTTTGTTTACATGGACAGAAGAAGTTTTTAATATATGACCACACCTTGCCGTTACACTTTAATATCTTTTCAGGCAAACGGCAGCCCACGACATTTACGCTACTGGTCAGATGCTACTATCAATTGTGTCACAAGAGCGAACCTATTTAGAAATACCTCCAGATCTGCCAAGTTCTGCTAAGGATTTCTTTGCAAGGTATGTTTGAAATTTAATCATCATCAAGGTCATCTCTCACCGAGACGTGACGCTAGGCTGCACGCACTTATTAAAATAGCACTACAATATCGTTCTTTATGTAGTTCAGAGAGGTAAACATTTTATTGAAAGAATTTCGAAGCGCGAAATTTCAGGCCTCTTCAAAGATCGTCTTGACACGTCGCTTCACGGCGTGCGGTGAGCTCACAAGCTGGCGGGTAATTTTATCTCATTGGCAAATTTTTTTCAGGGTAGGTACTAATAATATAAATAATATATTATGCAACTAGTGAATAAAGGACGGATTTAAAGCGAGGGCCATAGATGAATCTCGAACAAGGATTCTAACAATTGAATCACGAGCATAGCGAGTGATTCAAGGTTTTAGAATCCTGAGCGACGCGAGTGATTCAAGGTTTTAGAATCCTGAGCTACGCGAGTGATTCATGGCCCTCGATGTAAATCCTTTTATTCAAGAGTTGCATACTATATTTTATACCATGACTTCGAGAAAAAGAAAGATTTAAGCAAAAAGCACAAGGAATAATATTAAATAAATAAATGGTTTATTACCTTCAAAATTAACGAAAAATGAGAAACCTCAGGGTATCACTTTTTTAAAAAGCTGTGCTAGGTGTGTTTCAGAGTAAATTTAAGCTGTGCTAGGTGTGTTTCAGACGCCAGTGGCCATCTCCGTTAAGTTACATAATTATAATTAATTAAACACCAATGCAAATTAATATTAGAATTACAATGCAAATAAGTATTCACTAAACATCCTAGACCAAAATCAAAATCATTGTTAAAATCCTAAATATAAACAAAGTCAAAATTAAATCGATGAAGGAGTTTGAAAGCCGAATGTTCTTTGCACAAGAAGTTTGTATCGAGTATTTTATGCACGAGGAGGTTGTATAGCATTGAGATGGAGGTAGAATATGTATTGTTCTAAATTCAAACACCAAAACAGTGATTAAAAGTGCTTTTTATTCACTGTTTTCAGTGAATAAATTAAGCTTTTTAGAGGGGGAATGATATAAAAGATTTTTTAATATGGGATAAACCTTGAAATTTGAAGAAATAACAGCTGCTCAATACTTTTATATCGGCATAAATAGACGAAAATAGGAACCAGTCCTTGTTGTTTGTATTCATGAGTACTTTCTTCCCTCCAAAAATATCTAATGAATTGAAAATAACCCTGTGTATTTCCTGAAGTTATTATTTCAAAACAGGTGTTTAACGGAAGATGAGCAATCTCAGTGGTCGGCGGAGCAGCTGATGAACCACGTGTTCTTAGTCGACGCACCTGCCAAGGAGCTCGACCCTAAAGAGAAGGGCGATGGAGGCAGTTGCTCTGAGGTATTTATTTATTTATTTATTTATTAAACTTTATGCACAAGTACAAAGGCGGACTTAATGCCTTAGGCAACTGGTAACTGTTTATTTTTTGTATTATCTTTGTGAAAAACACAACGAATGATCGATGGGGCCGAAAAGTTCCGGAGTGGCGACCGTGAACCGGAAGACGTTGCGTTGGAAGGCCTCGCACTAGGTGGGCCGATGACCTGGTGCAGTTTGCAGGAATCCGCCGGATGCTAGTATAGACACACGGGAGCAGTCAACGTGGCAACACTTGGGCGAGGCCTGTGTTCAGCAGTGACTTCAATATTTCGGCTGAAATGATGATGATGGTAAATTACAATAGTTTTCATATGAAAACGCATAACAAAAAACAACAAAAACGTATTATTAGGGTTCCGTACCCAAAGGGTAAAAACGGGACCCTATTACTAAGACTCCACTGTCGGTGTGTCTGTCTGTCTGTCACCAGGCTATATCTCATGAACCGTGATAGCTAGACAGTTGAAATTTTCATAGATTATGTATTTCTGTTGCCCTATAACGACAAATATCAAAAACAGAATAAAATAAATATTTAAGTGGTGTTCCCATACAAAAAACGTTTTTGCGATAATGGTACGGAACTCTTCGTGCTCGAGTTCGATTCGCACGTGACCGGTTTTTTCTTAAGACACTTAAACGTAAAGTGACGACGATATAATGCGTTGAAATATCGTATGACGTCACGTCGTTAGTATACTAGACTGACATAGTGACGTCACAATAAGCCTTCACTCCTGAACTTTGATGCGCTTTATCTTTGTCAATTTGTATTGATTTGGTGAAGCATAAAATACATGTCCTAACTAATTGGAATTGACTAAAATTATAATTTTTCTACCCAAGAAACATCCCTATTACCATCTGATTTCACGTTAAATTAATATTTATTATTATAAATACAGGACGATGAAACCGTGAAGAAGATTCACCACAGTCCCGCGGCTAATGGTCACTCTCGCTTGCACGCAGAGTTCGAAGTGCTCACATGGCTTGGCAAGGGAGCCTTCGGTGATGTTTTGAAGGTACAGTAATCTTAACTAATGTTATAATAGTTGTTTATGCAACGGTCATAATGTCATATAATAGGGGTAATTATATGCCGTTGCATACACTATTAAATTTTATCTTCACTCATACAGTGGAAAAAATATTTGGTATATCGGGCAATTTAGATTCTCACTGCGCATGACTGCGCAGTGTGCGCATCTATAGACAATGACACTATTTTTCTACATTAAGTCAATAAGCCCATACGCGCCAGTAAATTAAAAAAGTACAAGAGTGCTATAAAAATTAAAAAGTTATATTATGATGTAGTTGTTTGAGAATCGAAGGAAACGTTTCCCTGTTATGTTTTTTATCTACACTGATAACGTAATGTTCCAAATATGAATTCACAAAATATTGTATAAATACGTGCCTTTTTTCATGGATAGGTAAAAATAAATTAAAAAACTCGCGTAAAAAGTAGTTTATGCAACAGTAAAATACTCGTGTGATACTATTATCACACTCGTGTGATACTATTATCACACTCGTGTGATACTTTTATCACACGAGTGTTTTAATACTCCCTATTATATGACCGTTGCATAAACTACATTTTTTTTTAATTTTACCTATCCACGAAAAAAAATGAAAGTGTTTACACAATATTTTTTGAATTCATATTTGGAACATTACGTTTTGAGTGTAGATATGTTACGGCTAATACCCGAAGTGCGGCTACACCTAGTATTAGCCGGAGCTTAGGGCACCCCGACACGGACAGGTTAGGTTCGAACGAGATGACGGGAGCTGAGTTCGCTCGCTTTGCTCGCTCACTTCAGCTCCCGTCATCTCGTTCGTGTCCTATTTCCGTCCGCAGGGTCTAAAGTAACCTATTACTTTAGACCCTGCGGACGGAAATAGGAGCCCCGCGCAGCGGGGCTCCGTCGACTATGTTGCGTGGCTACACCTAGTTCTAACCGGCTAAAACTAGGTGTAGCTAAGCTCCAACCGGCTAATACTAGGTGTAGCCGCACTTCGGGTTTTTTTTTTTTTTTTTTTTTTATTTTTTTTTTTTTTTTATTTTAGCCGTAACAGATATATAACTAAAATTGTCTGTTTAAATATCATTAAAAGACACTCTAAGGCCGACGATCAGCAAGAAACGAGTGTGTAGTTCCAATAGTCGGCTATAAGCGAGTGTTCTTGTGCGACGGGCGATTACTCGCACCACTCGCTCGGTGCGGCCGCTCTGTAGATAGAAATGATTGCTGTTAGGTCTCTCGGCTTGAGTTCTGACCGCCAAGCGAGCAAGCGAGCATCGCTGGGTGAGTATAACTTTGATAGCTCTTGACGCTGCGACAAACTTGTGGTAAGAGAGTACTCGCCAGCGGCTGTGTTAACAGCCAACGATCAACTATTGCTACGAGGGTCATTCAATAAATACTTAGCCTACAAAAAGTAAACGAAAATTTTGGAAAAGTGGCAATTTATTTTTCAACATAGTCTCCTTTTAGTTTGATACACTTAGCCCAGCGATGCTCCAACTTTTTTAACCCGTCGGAAAAATAATTTTTGTCAAACTCTGCAAAATAGGCCTCCGTGGCGGCGATGACCTCCTCATTCGATCCATATCTGTTCCCAGCGAGTGATTTTTTCAGATTAGGAAACAGAAAGAAGTCACAAGGGGCCAAATCTGGAGAATACGGTGGATGGGGCAGCAATTCGTAGTGTAATTCGACCAATTTGGCCATGGCAGCGGCAGACGTGTGAACCGGTGCGTTGTCGTGGTGAAACAGCACTTTTTTCTTCGCCAGATGGGGTCGATTTTTCTTTAATTCGGCGTCGAATCGGCCCAATAAATCGGCATAGTAAAGCCCTGTAATTGTTTTACCCTTCTCGAGGTAATCGATGTAGATCACACCTTGTGAATCCCAGTAAACGGTGGCCATAACTTTTCCGGCCGATTTTACAGTTTTCGCCTTCTTTGGAGCACGTTCCCCGGTCTGGATCCATTGTTTTGATTGCTCCTTGGTCTCTGGTGTGTACCAGTGGATCCAGGTTTCATCGACGGTTACAAAACGACGCAAAAACTCCGCTGGATTCCGCTTAAACAGCGCCAAACACGTCTCCGATGTGGTCTCACGGTTGCGCTTGTTTTCTGGTGTGAGTAAACGCGGCACCCATCGCGCCGACAGCTTTCTCATGCCGAGTTCCTCGTGAAGAATATGATGCACTGTTCCTTCTGAAATGCCTACAGTCTCAGCTAGCTCCCGAACCTTCAATCGGCGATCTGCCAATACGAAATCATGGATTTTTTTAATGTTTTCCTCCGTAGCAGCTGTTTTCGGTGCACCTGGACGTGGTTCATCAAAAACCGACGTACGGCCACGTGCAAACTCGTTGAACCAATTCTTGACGGTGGCCATCGATGGAGAAGAGTCACCGTACACAGCATCCAAGCGCTCTTTGATTTCGATGCTCGTTTTCCCTTCCAAAAATAGGAATCGAATCACCGAACGAAATTGCTCTTTTTTCATTTTTGTAAAACCGATCGACACGTTCGCTTCCATTAGTTGTCAAATTAAAACAAATGAAGGGATTGGAATGAAAATTTGAAAAAATAATTAAAAAAGAATGTGCTACACTGTGGTAAAACTCTTTTGAAACTACAGCGCCCTCAGGCGATGAGGCTAGGTACTTATTGAATGCACCTCGTATATGTGTCTCTTTTGTTGACACTTAACACGGGTTCTTATATCTTTTGTGCGTATCGAGAAAATAGTAGATTGCTAATCACTTATTCGTCGGTAGTGGGACAAGTGCCTATTACTGAGTTTCATCAGGTACTTTATTCCTTGAAAAAATTGCACGGTTTGGCCACACGAACGAAGCTGCGGACAAAAGCTTGTGATATTAAATTCCCAACCAGAATACGTTTAGCAATTTTCAAACACATAAGTTTCCCTTATTTTGACAACTTACCTTTTAAAGCTATTAAACAAAAACTCCAGATGCAAGGCAAATTATTTGTTATGTCTATCTGATATCTAGGATTCTCTGTTACACGTCGATTCAACTTTCATTTCGATTTTCGCTACGTAGTAAGAGTATGAATTTGCTTTTGCGCAGCAATTTACCTCGTGTTCCGAGCTACCCTTAAATTTGACTCTACTAATAGTAATGAACTCCTAATCAATTCAAAAATTAACTAACTAAACCCATTGCTATCAGTTTACAAATATAAACAGAACGTTACAGGTAAAAAACAAGCTTGATGGAGGTTTCTACGCGATCAAACGTATCAAGCTTAACCCGGAAAGCGTCCAATTAAACAAGAAAATAACCCGAGAAGTTAAACTGTTGTCCAGACTAAACCACGAGAACGTCGTGAGGTATTATAACGCCTGGATCGAGTCTAGTGTTGAAATAGAAGAGGATGAGGATAGCAGCATGGAGGTTGAGGTCCCGAATGTGAAGAGAAATGGTAGTCTTAGTCTTCAAGGTATGTACTCATATTATCACATTTGCTGTTGCCCATGATTTCATCCGCATCTGTCTGGAAAACCTTTAGAATTTTTTTTATTCATCTGTGCTGAACCCAAATATTTTTTAAAAATAAAAACAAGCAAATAATCAACAAATAACATAAGCTATCTGCCTGTGAAAGTTCCCTTCAAAATCTTTCCAGAAACATACAGACAGACAGGTCAATAGAATTACAAATTGTTTTACGTTATGATTATCAAATTTTGGAACAAAAAACTCAATGTCATACATGACAGAGTTCAAATTCCTTTGCAACCTACTTTCTTTAGGGTCTTTTTAAAACAAATTGTAATTTTAAAAAGCAACTTAAAATATACAACGATACTTGAGTTAGTGGAGATGGATTGAAATTATCCCGAATTATGATTTAAAGGTATAGTTATGTTAAAGTCCCATGTAATAGAGGTTGATTACTAACGGTGCCGTGAAGTATAAGAAATTATGAATTTTTGCTAGAATTATATTTATTTCATACAGGTCTTAGCTTCACTGGATCAGGTAGGTAAACAAACATCTCAGATAGGAAAATCAAAGTTCTGTCCGACAAAATAGTAGTTTATGCAACAGTCATACAGGGTGTCCCAGAAATCGACGTCAAGCCGTAAATGGGTGATAGACCAAGTTATAACAGTTCTCAGAAAAATACAAAAAAAAATCTATCTCATGTTTTTAAAAAATTATGTTCACTTTAAAAATTTACTAAAAAAATCAATCCTTGTAATGGTTCTTTAACTCCAATTGCTACAAATCCCATAATTTATCTAATTTTTTTATTATTATGTAATCTTGAATAATGCTTGTGTAGATTTTTGCCTAAAATTTAAAGCCAACTCCTCCTACTTAGAAGAAAATTAAACTTTTTCAAAACCAAATTATTCAAATTTACTGTTTCGCCCAACTTTAACTGACTGTACTGAAAAAAAATGTACTACGCTAGTTTGGCAAGTAACATGAAAAATTGGCGCATTTAATAAGGATTTAAAAATGGTGTAACACTTGCTAGATTACGTTTTCAATAATTGGTCAAATTCTTTTTTGTAAATAGCCTCGGTTTTTACACAAAATGTCCATACTTCCTTAAAATGACTTTAGCTTACCTAAAGCTTTGCTAAACTCCGTTTCTAGTTCGATAGAGACGTTACGTAATTTAAGAGCAAAGTTATGATAGTGACTCAACCTTTTTACTTTAAGTCAGGATCAGTTTTCTCATCTTAGAAAAAAAAAACAAATTATCAGATTTTTTTTTTTTAATTACAATAAATGTTCAAACTGCCTTCCTTCGACGGCAATGCAAGCACGACATCTTCTTAAAAAAGATCTGGTTATTTTCCGGGCAAATCTTCCCCAATTTACAAAGACAACGGCTTCCGTTATTCTTTCCCGCAGCTCGGCTAAATTCTCTATTGTTTTTGAGTACACTTTCTCTTTTACCGCTCCCCAGTAAAAAAAATCTAGGGTATTTAAATCAGGCGAACGGGGTGGCCACAAGATTGTCCCACCGCGCCCTATCCACCTGAGCGGGTATTCTTCATCAAGATGTTCTCTTACTAAACGGGCATAATGCGCTGGGCAGCCATCATGCTGGAACCACATTTCCCTGTAAACGTTCAGTGGCACGTCTTCTAATAAATCTGGTAAAGTATTTTGAAGAAAATCCAAATAAACTGCGCCATTCAAAATCTCTGGCAGCTCAAAAGGTCCAATTATTTTGCCATTTAGTATCCCGGTCCACATGTTTACTTTAAATCGATACTGTGACTTATCTTGCCTCATCAAATTTGGATTTTCTACATGCCACTCGTGCAAATTGTGCAAATTCATGTAGCCATCTTTTTTAAATGTTGACTCATCGGTCCATAAAATCTTCTCCAAGAATCGAGGGTCTTCTCTGTGCCTTTCTAGCATCCTTTGGCAAAACGCAACTCTGGGAGCGTAATCCCGTGGCAGTAATGATTGTACTCGCTGTACATGATACGGGTGGAACTCGTTCTTTTTTAAGATTCGGTGGGCGGTACTCTTAGATACACCTGTGCTTGTTTCGATTCCACGTACAGAAGCACTTGGGTCTTCTTGGACTGCTTGAAGATTTGCCCGGAAAATAACCAGATCTTTTTTAAGAAGATGTCGTGCTTGCATTGCCGTCGAAGGAAGGCAGTTTGAACATTTATTGTAATAAAAAAAAAAAAAATCTGATAATTTGTTTTTTTTTTCTAAGATGAGAAAACTGGTCCTGACTTAAAGTAAAAAGGTTGAGTCACTATCATAACTTTGCTCTTAAATTACGTAACGTCTCTATCGAACTAGAAACGGAGTTTAGCAAAGCTTTAGGTAAGCTAAAGTCATTTTAAGGAAGTATGGACATTTTGTGTAAAAACCGAGGCTATTTACAAAAAAAAATTTGACCAATTATTGAAAACGTAATCTAGCAAGTGTTACACCATTTTTGAATCCTTATTAAATGCTCGAATTTTTCATGTTACTTGCCAAACTAGCGTAGTACATTTTTTTTTCAGTACAGTCAGTTAAAGTTGGGCGAAACAGTAAATTTGAATAATTTGGTTTTGAAAAAGTTTAATTTTCTTCTAAGTAGGAGGAGTTGGCTTTAAATTTTAGGCAAAAATCTACACAAGCATTATTCAAGATTACATAATAATAAAAAAATTAGATAAATTATGGGATTTGTAGCAATTGGAGTTAAAGAACCATTACAGGGATTGATTTTTTTAGTAAATTTTTAAAGTGAACATAATTTTTTAAAAACATGAGATAGATTTTTTTTCGTATTTTTCTGAGAACTGTTATAACTTGGTCTGTCACCCATTTACGGCTTGACGTCGATTTCTGGGACAGCCTGTATAATAGGGGTTATTAAAACACGAGCGTAGGTTTGTTGTGATAATAATATTACGCGAGTGTTTTAATACCTAATTATATGCCGTTGCATAAACTATTTTATCTTCACTCATACAGTTGAAATAAAACAGAAGTGGAAACGGCAAAATATATGGTATGGCGGGCAATTTAGATTCTCATTGTCACATGACTGCACAGCGCGTGCATTCATAGACAATGAAACAATTTTCTACATTAAGTCAATGAATCCATAAGCGCCAATAAATTAAAAAGTAAAAGTGTGCTATAAAAATTAAAAGTTATTTTATGATGTAATTGTTTGAAAACCGAAGGAAAATGTTGCACTGTAATGGTTATTTTTTTTTCCCTATCCACAAATATAAAGTACGTGTTAATTACGTTTACTGCGATCGGAGGATTGAAAAAATACCGAAATGATTTTAAATTAATTTAATTACTGAATTAATATTACAAAATTAATCCTATGAATGATGATTCCAGGTCGAAGTAGGACAATAGAATAATCATTCTTACAATTTATTGAACAAACAACAGTTTGCGAAACCGATTGACGTCATAGGTGCATCGGCAATAATTAGTATCAGCGCGGATGTAACATAAGCGATCTTCATATAGTAACGCTATGTAATTTGTTTATACAAAATTTTTTTTTAATTCATAATTGGAATATAACGTTCACAACGTTATATTCCAATTATGAATTATCCGTGTATATAAAAGATATTAGAATACTTAATTAAGTTACTTCTATTCGAGCATTTATCTATTGAAAAACAACATTAATTTTATGGAAATGCATACGAATCAATACTAAATATGATTCAGGCCTTGCTTTGAAAATGGAAAAAAAAATACTTCCATATACCGAGATACAGAACCCTCGGTGGGCAAGTCCGCCTTGTTCTTTATTTCACAGTATTTTTCCTTCTGGTATTATTATACTCTTATATTTTATGCTATAAACAATTCTGCTCAGGCATCGTGGCCAAGTTAGGTCAAGATGTGAAGGTGGAATGGTCGATGTCAGAAGTTCCCGTGCAAAAGACCGATCCTGCTTCTGACAGCGAAGATGATGAAGATGACTCGTGGTACGAGCTTATGAGGTCAGTACTGCCAATTGTGTTTTCAGGTTTTAATAGTTCAGTTCTGTCCTCTAATCTCCAGAATTCGTATCGAATAGAGCAGGGTTCACCAAATACTGTCATTTGGGGCCCGTTTCTTAAAAACAAATATGCCCGTCGCGGTCCGTGTAAATATTTTATTTAATAATAACAAATGTAATCAATAAAGTTCCAAGACTTTTTTCAAATATTAGGGGTTAAAAATTGCCGATTTGTACTGAAGAATTGTATTTTTTTTTTTTTTGATTTGCTAAATTTATTTAATCAAAATAATTACCATTATTATCTATACATTGCTGCCATCTAATAGGAAGGTCATTTATGCCTTTGCGATAGAACTCTGGTGATCTAGATTCGACAAACTGTGTGAAAACATTTTGAACAGCCTGAGAAGAAAACTTTTTATCACGTAGAAAATCGTCCAAATCACGAAAAAAATGGTAGTCCATTGGAGCAAAGTCTGGCGAATACGGACGGTGACGAATGGTTTCTAATTGCAGTTCCTGTAGAGTTAAAACGGTTACTCGCGCTGTATGAGGTCTCGCATTATCATGGAGCAATAATGGTGAAGATCGAATCATGAGTCGGGGCTGTTTCACTGCTAGTTTTGCTATCATTGTTCGAAGTTTGTCATTTTTTTATTTTATTGATTTGGCGCAAATGAGTCAATATTGTTGGTAAGGTAACATTAAACCATGCCGCTATTTCCTGGGTAGTTTGGCTCGGATCGGCTTCCACCATCTCATTCAATTCATTGTTATTCACCTGTGTGGGCGGTCTTACCCGTGGTTCGTTCTTCAAATCAAAGTTCCCATCACGAAAGCGTTTAAAACAAAACCGCACGGTGCGTTCATTAGCAGTCTCCTCTCCAAAAGCAACATTGATATTGCGAGCTGCTTCTGCCGCGTTAGTTCCGCGTCGGAAATCGTATTAAAAATCACTCGAATTTTCAAAGTATCCAGCTTTCTTGTCGAAGCTGAATAAAAAAAACAACTGAAAGTCGATAAACGAATGTTGCACATTTTTTAAAAGAAGAACTTCATAGGTACTATGTGAAAAAAGTTTCACTCAAAAATCTCAAACCATGAAGGTTCTATGTCAATTCGAAGTAACTATTACAATAAAACGGCAATTTCGTACTTTAACCCCTATTATTAACGTGTTTTTTTTTGCCTTGGACTATCCGTCCGAACTTTAGACTAAAGTTTTGTTGGAGATGTTCATCGGCAACTATCTGGATGTCAATGTGGCGACATTTGGGGTAAGCCTATGATCAGCAGTGGACGACAGACGTGTTTCGGCTGAAATGATGATGATGATGATGGAATCTAACTTGAATAGGTCCGCAAAATTAGCTCGGCGGTCCGAATCCGGAATGCGGTCCGCCATTTGGTGATCCCTGGTATAGAGACTGAAAAGTCTATTTCTTTTTCTACTATATTTGCCTAAATGTAAGAAGAAAACATTAATTTGAAGATTTTTCATCTTAATATCCCCAGACCACCAGAAGACAGCGAATCAAGCACCGATATAGAATTTGAAGAAGCCTCTAAAGCATCGCAGACGATACCTTCCGAGGACATTGTGGACTCACCACGACAGCCTTCAGAACGGATCCACCAGGTCCTGTACATACAGATGGAGTTCTGCGAGAAGCATACCCTGAGGCAGGCCATCGATAACGGACTGTTCCAGGAACATTTCAGAGCTTGGAGACTGTTCAGGTAGTTTTTCTTTACTAATGACACGGGGTCCCAACGCTAACAAAGAAAATTCGGTTCAAATAAATGTCACTAGATGGCGCGATATGTATAGATTTGTTTTGAATTGAGTGTAAAATTAACATTTTCTAGAATTGATCATATTAATTGTATGTTCTTGTTAATTAACTTCTCCTTAGCATGAAATTATGGCATATTGGGCTCTTAATTCACATTTCAAAGATTATGTGGACGGATCATTTAAAATTGATTCCAATAGATGGCGCGGTTAAAAAATCGAGTGAGACAACTCAAATATTTAAAATATTTGAGTTATGCCACTCGATTTTTTAAACACACATAAATAAATAAAAATAATAAAACAAGTCATCAATGTATTTAAAGAAAAAACTGTCACGAACCGAGAAAACCCTTTTATTTGTATGTCGCTGCTAACACCATCTATAGCCGTGGAACTGAACCAACCAACGCGATCAGTACTTATAAAAATAATCAGACGAAAAACACTAGTTACGTCGGCACGGTTTCTTTATATGGGATGAGGTATCTGTCTGCTAGTATTATATTATCTGTGCTAATGATCAAGCAATCTGCCACCCTTTTCCCTGCTATGTTTGGATCGCCGTCCAGAATAACCGGATGCAGCTGAATATCAGTAAAGGTTTTACTTATTTATTCCTATCCTCGCTTAGGACGGTTCTTAATCTAGAAAACAACGAAAAAAACGAGAGGCAGACAATAAAATCATGAAAAAAAACAATGTTCTTTCATATAGGCCACCTGAAAAAAACTGAATTTCAAAAATCGAACAAACACGAAAATGTTTTTTGACCGTCACTTTTTTCGGTCTCGCTAGTAGGTCTTTTTAGCGGGCTTTTTTTCAAGTGATGTTTAGTGGTTGTTTTAATTAGTCGCAGATTGATTCTTTGTGACTATTCTGATGATAAATGGGTGCTGTTTTGTGCTTCAAGATGGACAATTTGTGGAATAATTGAAACAGGCGCAATCTAGGTAAAGACTCATTCTCAAAAAAAACTAGACCTTAGCGAAGTTTGCCTAGAAGGCTGACTCGATATCATCAACTTCATCAGGCTTGTAATGTGCCAACTGCTGTGACACCAGCCTCCTCTCTTTGAGAGGGAATGGGCTCTAATCCACCACGCGGGCCCTGTGCGGGTACCAACCCTATATATTCTCTGCCAAATACTCCAAAAAAACATTGTAATGTAAAACATCCGCATTCTAAGGCTTTATTTATAAAAAAAACTTAATTCAAAAAATCTAAAAATCCGACAGCTTAAGAAGCGAACTAAAAAGAAGTAAACAAGAAGAAAATCATGATGTGTGCAGTCGGAGGATACATATTCGCGAGCTGGTTGACCGAAACCAGATATATCCTCCGACTGCACGGCAGTAGTTAAGTAAGTTAGTAAGTTTTTTTATTTATAACTTTTAAGTTAACATTTTTTTTTATTTAGGTACATTTAAACAAAATTTGTTATATTTTTTTGCAAATCACCTCTTAAAACCCTTTATTTTGATACTGGGGTAAGGATCCCGAGGGGTTTGGAAGAAAAAAAAAAATGGGTTTCCACAAATATCGCCCCCAAAACCCGCCACTTTTGTATTTTCTAATTTTAATGTAGCCAGTGACACTCGCAAGGTTAAACGAATCGATTGACGTAAGAATCATCAATAGCGGCCATACGTGTTTGATCTCTAGAACGCCACATAGGAACAAACATACTTACATACATAGACTGATAAACACATTACCCTCCTTCGGCAGTCGGGTAGGAACACGATACCCTCCTTCGGCAGCCGGGTAAACATCTCGGCACTGTTTAGCAAAAAATTGAGAATTTGAATTTAGAATCAGTTAATCGGCTTGCTAAACAATTCAGGGATTTTTAAACATTGTTACTGTTTTTTTTTTTCATCATCGCTTACCATCAGGTGAGATAGTGGTCAAGCGCGAGCCTATTAACAATAAAAAAAAACATTGTTACTGTTTTTTTTTGTCTGGATTAAAAATACCTTTAATAAAGACGTGACTATTTTTTAATTTAGAAGTCGGGTCTACACATTCCCAAAAAAATTGATGAAGTGTTTGAAATGTAACTTCGTTTTAAAAGGTTTTTAATCCTGTTTTTATTAATTTCCAGGGAAATAGTCGAAGGCCTGGCCCACGTCCATCAAAGAGGAATGATCCACAGGGATTTGAAGCCTGTCAACATTTTCTTGGATTCGAACGACCATGTCAAGATCGGAGATTTCGGCCTTGCTACTAAAGCGTTCACTGCCTTGCCTGTGGATGGTAAGTTATTCCAAACTTAACTAACAGTACTTGGATGACCGAGCTCTGCTCGAGTGAAAATAGAGAAAATTTAGATTTATCGCCTCCGAAACCCCCTGCATACTAAATTTCATGAAAATCGTTGGAGCTATTTCCGAGATTCAGATTATATACCTATATATACATATATACAAGAATTGCTCGTTTAAAGGTATGAGATAGATTAAGGAGAGTAAGTAACGTCTGGTGGCTCTGGGATCTTGGACCAGACAAACCATTCAACAGAATAAAACAGACTATTTGAAACGTACTGTCCGAGAAAATCGGAATATTTACGCCAATAGTGAAGTTTCATTAAACAAACTTCGAATTCTTCACGTACGCAACGGATCAGATCAAACGTTACAACCCCGTTTAAAATCGTTTCAATGGATGCCAAGAAACATTTGAAAGTACTCCCATGTCTGGGCAACATTTGCTCCAGCTCCTATACATTGTTGATCAATGTCCTTTTTTGTTCGTTTGTAAAGGATAATCTCTGAAAGTACTGATCTAATTTCAAACTCTTTCGCTAAAGCCACATTATCGCTGAGAACTAACTATGCTTATTTAGCTTTGTATATCCAAAAAGCCTAGATTCCAGTGGTTTAGCCCAGAGAAGCGAAGCCGCTGAAAAAAGTTAGTATCATATGTACGAATTAACTTTTATACTACCAGTAAATAACGGAGCATAGAAAAGGGAAACACTGATAGCGTGAGGGGGACGGAAAACGGGTTGCGCCTACCCCAAGTGACATGGGATAAGGACAGGAACATCATGATGAATACTCGTAAATAACGATATTTTGAATAAATCTTTGGTAAAATTATGTTTCAGAGAAGACTAACAAGGAAGAAATTCATGGGTCACTTACTGGTCAGGTACGATTTTTTTTTATTCACTCCTCTTGTTTTTTTTAACATCGTTAGGCTCGCGATTGACCACCCTATTACGACTACGGAACAGACTTGTCTAAAAGTATTCTATTCATTATTAACTTAGTAACAGGACACCGACATAGCCCGAAGAATTGCCAAACTTAAGTGGAAGTTGGGAAGGCACATTGCTCGCAGAACGGATGACTGTTGGGGCCGAAAAGTTCTAGAGTGGCGACCGCGTACCGGAAGACGCAGCGTTGGAAGGCCTCCCTCTAGGTGGAGCGACGACCTGGTCAAGGCTGCGGGCGTCCGGTGGATGCGAGTGCACCGGACGATCAGTGTGGTGACGCTTGGGGGAGGCCTATGTCCAGCAGTGGACGTTTTTCGACTGAAATGATGATGAACAGGATATAAAAAGATATAAGATATTATAGTATAAACCTTTTCTTAATGTCCCTCGGCAAAATTCGTGTTTCGTCAGTCGTCGGAGTTCTATCAGTTGCCCTTTGTACTTGTTGCAGAGCGGAGGCTCTCAATCAACTTGGAAGTATATAGAGTCGTTAATACTCTTTTAACATAATGTAATTTAGTTTAATAAAAATGGGAGGAAAGCTACTTGAGCTGCTCTTTTTACGGCTCTATATATTTCACCCAGAATGAAAACAAAACAATAATAAAGTACTTCGTTCTGAATTCAAATCATTATACGCGATAAATATAATAATTTATGGACATGGAAATAAGCATTCGTTTGTATTCGGACATGCAATGATTGCCAAGGGGCATTAAGTAAATAGTTGAACTGTACAAGCTTTTTATTAACTTGCCATGTATCGAAACAGGTCAAATCTTGCAACTTAATTTTAAAGCAGTTATCCTCAACCGATTAAGATGAAATTTTGCATACACCTTTGGTTTGGATGACAATGCACGGTAAGCAAAAAAGCTTGTATAAAAAAAGGAAAATGTTATTTTTATTACGTACTCTTTTTTAACAAAAACCATATCCTTTTATGTGTTACTAAACCTTTTTTTTCTTTTTCCAGATCGGCACAGCCCTCTACGTAGCTCCAGAGCTTGTACAATCAGGATCCAAAGTAATATATAACCAGAAAGTGGACATCTACTCCTTAGGCATCATCCTCTTTGAGATATTCCACCCAACCCTGGACACAGGGATGGAGAGAATGCTGGTCCTCACCGAGTTGAGGAGCAAAGATATCATCATGCCTAAGGATTTTGTGAAGGAGGTTAATAGTAGGCAGATTCATGTTATCAGGTATGTCAACATTGCTTGTATTCGTAAGTTATGGAAAATGTAAACCATTGAAATTGCCCTGTATTTCTACCGACTTCAAAAAAACAGATGTAATATTGTTGGAATTGCACAATATTCACATATGTTTCTCTAATTGTGCTTCTAAACACGTCATATTTTTCAAGTGTATGTTTGTATATTTGTATGTATGTTTGTCCACGCATTTCTGCGAAACTACTTATCAGATCGTGATCATTCTTTTTTTTTGTTGGATTACGTACCTCTCAACTTAGGGAATAGAACAAGTTTTATCAATATCGGTTCAGCAGTTTTCAAGATATAGAACATACAACCGAACTCCTTAGCGACAAAGAGCACGACTATGTAAATTTAATTATTATGGGTATTTTGTCAATCCTTTTGATACCTTACTATATAACTTGCTCACTTTTTAGCGGTAGGGTACTAAAATTAAAAAGAGAGAAATAAAAACTTTTTACAAAAACATAAACCGACTTCTAATGTAAAACACTAAAAGTGCAAAAATTACTTTCGTTTCGGAAGTCGGTGTTGAAAAACAATAAATACAAGACGTATCAATATACACTGACTGCCGAAACGAAAGTTGTTTATTCACTTTTTAGTGTTTTGCTTTAGAAGTCGGATTATTTTTTGTAAAAAGTTTTCATTGCAAGCTTTTATTTAGTTTCACCTATCTCGGTGTCTGTAATCAAATTTTGCAAGTTAAATTTGACCCACTTCCAAGTGTCCGATTGAGCTGAAGTTTGGCACACACGTTTGTTTCACCTGACTATGCAAATTTTAAATATAAAAGCTTGAATAAAAAAATCTTTTTAAAATATGAAAGCGACAGATGTATACAAGTCATATACGTCTGTCCCTTACACATACTCAAAATAACTTTATTCTAAGAGCTTGTTCCCACAGAGAAACCCGTTTTGTGTGACATTGTTTACATGTAAGAATTATGTTATTATTGTGTTTAAACAAGCTTATGGTCCCCAGCTCATACAAAAATAGTACTCTTTATTTAGTTGTTCATGTCAAATAGGAACAAAGTTCAAAATTCTTAAGAACGTTTTGTTTAAGTAACTTGGCAAATCAACTTTTTTTTAGAGCTCCGTAGTTTAACAACAAATAACCCTTATAGTTATGTCAAGTCCATCCGTCTGTCCTCGTTTAAAGCAAATGAGAAATTATGTATACTATGGTGGCAGCACTGAGCCGTTCAGGCCCAGGCACCGTGTTAAGTGCTTATGTTTTTGACGTATGTCAAGTTGACATCAATGTCAAGTTGACGTCAATGTCATGTTCATGTCATAAATTACGCTTTCCAAGTAGAAGACCTCTTGCCAAAGTGGCGCTAACTAGTGGCGTGAATTTCCTTGAAAACCCCCATTAAATCTTGTAGTTTTGTGTATTATATGTAAGAATTAGATAAGATTTTCACCTTCTATATATTTAGTTAAGGTATATGTGTAAATTAGATATAACTAGATTCTGCCAGCGGATTCGCCCTCGTTAAAACGGTTTCCTTATCCCAAGGGCACATTATACCGGGATGAAATTATAGCTATGTGATATACTAGACTATAATCTATCTCCGTGCCAAATTTCATCCAAATCCGTTCAGCCGTTCTGGCGTGATTGAGCAACAAATATACCACACACATCCATCCAAACTTTCACCTATAAAATATTACTAGCTTCTGCCAGCGGTTCCGCCCGCGTGAATGTAAAAAAATATCCCGAGGGAACATATTCCCGGGATAAAAATATCCTATGCGCTATTCCAGACTATATTCTATTTCTGTGCCAAATTTCATACAGATCCGTCCAGCCGTTTCAGCGTGAAGAAGTAACAAACATACAAACACACACTCACAAACTTTCGCCTTTATTATATTAGTTTGATAAATAAATTAAAAATCCTTTATTACAGATGGCTGTTAAACCACGAGCCGAGTCTTCGGCCCACGTGCGCAGAGCTCCTGGCAAGCGAGCACGTACCGCGCGCCGTCTCCGAGGGCGCTCTCTCAGGGTTACTCTCGCACGCCCTCAGCGATAGGTCAGCTCGCGGGTACCAGAGACTTATAGCCGCTTGCCTCGATCAGAGACCGACAGCCGTGGAAGACTATACGTACCATAATGATATGAAGAATAAGCCTCATGATGTGATGCTGAAGATTAAAGATGCTGTTACTAAGGTAAATTGCAGTTATGTATTCCTTGGTTCCCAGAGTATAGTAAAACTAGCTAACTTTGTCCTATCCAAACTTATATTTTGGTCAGAAGTCAACATAAAAAAGTAATAGAAACAAGCGCTTTCAGTTTTTATTCGGAGCAGCATTTCTGCAATGTTATCTTTTCTTTTTTTTTTTTTAAACTTTGCCCCACACTAGGAATTTCTTCCCGTATCGTGGGTCCGTTTACAAACATGTAAACTCACATACACACAACCCTGAGCCGGAACAACTATCTGTAGGTCATACAAATATTTGTTCCGTGCGGGTATCGAACCCGCTACACGCAGCGCAGCAGTCAATCGCTCAACCACTGCGCCAACCGTGCGCTATCTATTCGCCGTCATCTCTCAATAATTACCTTTTGCACTTTATTTTCCACTGTACCTATCGTTTCTTCAGTCTTATTCTACCTTCTCGTATAAATGTGCGGTATTGAGAACCTAAATTAAAACAAAAACCGGCCAAGTGCAAGTCGGACTGACACGAAACAGAGTGGCATACATCGATGTTTTAGTCTACATCAAACAGAAATTTAACCCAGATGTTAGGAGCCCTGAAGGTTAGTGAAAAAAAAAATAGAAGATTATTTTACGCATTTTTTTAGATTAGTACTACCAGTCGACATTAACTCTGAATCGAAAAAGCTGGAAATCATAGAGAGAGGCCTCTGCACACCTGTGTCTATGACGGTCTTGATTCGGTATACAAGCCAGTTTCTTAACGTCCGTAGCCAACAATCATTTAAAAGTATTAAAAAAAAAAACAACCAAGTGCGAGTCCGATTCCCGCACGAAGGGTTCCGTACCATTATCGCAAAAAAAACGGCAAGAAAATCACGTTTGTTATATGGGAGCCCCACTTAAATACTTATTTTATTCTTTTTTTAGTATTTGTTGTTATAGCGGCAACAGAAATACATCATCTGTGAAAATTTCAACTGTCTAGCTACCACGGTTCATGAGATACAGCCTGGTGACATTCGGACAGACAAACAGACGGATCGTGAAGTCTTAGTAATAGGGTCCCGTTTTTACCCTTTGGGTACGTAACCCTAAAAAAAAACGATCACATTCAAAAATTCGAACGCGCACGACTTTTTATCGTCATACAAATGTGTGCATTACGTTGTGAAGATAGGGGCAATATGCTATGTACATTAGAAACTCGCTTCGACTCTCGCGTCAATATGCATTAACTCTTATTAAACTTGACTTTTAAAGTACTACTTAATTAGACAACGATGCCACATGACGAGGTGGCCGAGTGGTTAAGGCGTTGGACTGCTAATCCAATGTGCTCTGCACGCGTGGGTTCGAATCCCATCCTCGTCGATTCTTTTTGCACATTTTACTATTTTATTTGTCACATTTTTTATCTAATACTCTACTTTACATATGCAAATATTTTATTTTTTTTAATAAAATACTGTAATCATTTACTTATTATTGAAATAAAATGTAATTGTAAAATTAAAGACCTTGGCTTAACTTTATCATATTTTCTCATAAGAAAACAAAGCAGTTCGAAGTTTTTATTTCTATGGAAATTTTGCTGGCATGATCTTTGTTATTTTTCTGCTAAGTAGAGGCGCACGATGAAACTAATATTTTAATGGTTAGCGCAGCGACACACCGCGGAACCTACTCGTAATCTCTCACTAAAATGTGTACCTTTTTGTGTCTTAAACGAAGTTCTATATTGTATGGCTTTTTGGCAAAACAACAAACAAATTTAAAAATAACTTCAATTTCGGAAGTCGCTGTTCCTGTTTTCGTTACTCCGTTTTTTGACAGCGACTTCCGAATTTAAGTAATTTTTTACTCTGTAGTTTTTTTTTATTTGGAAGTCGGTTGTATATTCAGTAAAAAAGGTTTTATTTTTCCCTCTTTAGATGTGGTACTTAATGCGCAAGTTCTATAAACTTGAACATAACCGGTGGAATGAGAGTGTACCAAGGTGAACTATACACATCTGCGTATCCCGTATTTGCTTTTTGTGTCTTTTTTGATGTTATGTTATGGAATGGTGTAAACTATAAACAAACATGCGATTGCAGCAATCCCGAGAGATTTGACGTCATTCATTGAAGAGTTCTCTCTGATCTCCAAAGTTCTTCATCAGATCTTCACAAAATTTAAATGAGACCAGTTCGAGAACATACTATTTCAAAAAAAAGAAAGAATTTTCAAAATCAATTCACATTTTGACGGAGTAATCGGTAACAACACAAAAAAAAAAAATAGACAAATATACAGCCGAACATAGCATCTCCTCCTTTTTGAAAAGTCGGTTCAAAGTGCTCGCGGCATCGCGTTTCGGTGCGTGCTGACTGCTGACCGATACCTATATTTATAAAAATCTTGACGCTCGCACAAGGTCCTGACGCTAAGAACGAAAATTTGGTTCAAGTCAATTTCACTAAATGGCGCGGTATGTACATCGATTTGCTGTTGAATTTTGTGTAAAATTAATTTTTTTTAGAATTGATTTAATTGATCGTATTTTTTGTTTAATGACATTCACATTTCAAAGATTATTTGAACGGACATTTCAAATCATTCCAATAGATGGCGCAGTTTTAAATTTTTGATGCATTCTGCTCGAATTTTTAAATTTGTATTGTAACACATTTTGGTACAATGAAAATGTAAAAGCCAAAAATACTATAAAACAAATCGTCACTTTATTTAAATAAATAAATATTCATGAGTAAACCCTTTTACTTGCAATTCATTGCTAAGACCATCTATTGCTTGAGAGAGAACCGACCACGTTCAATATACTGTTAGTAAAATAATCGGTTTAGTCCGTCTTAAAACACCAGTTACGTCGGCACGGTTTCCTTGTATGGGATGAGGCATCTGTATGCTAGTATTATATTACCTGTGACGCTGTTTAGCAATTACTTACCAGCTAGCTTTATACAATCTTTTTAATAAAGACCGTCGATTTTTCATAAACAAGGCTCCTTTCGGACACCGAGAGGAAGTCATGCATCCTCACATCCTTTACCTACCAATTATTGGGCTGTCAAGGTCAGGTAGGCAGCCACTGCATGTAAAATTCTGCTACCCAGCTGCATCCGGTTAAACTAAAAGCTAGCCCCAACATCTTGGGAATAAGCTAGTCACATTAATAAAAGAAAAGTGTCTCAATTAAATTCTATAGACCTAATATGACACAAAAAAAAAACACAAAATTTAATTCAATCGGCAAGTGCCATAAAATGCATTTAAATCTTACATTTTCAAATTTCGCTCGTATTTTCACGAAAACGCTGGACGCAGTGGCCGCCATATTGCTCTGTGGTCATGACGTCGGTTGGTTGGGTAAAAAAATGCGCTGATAGGCCGATACGCCGATCAGTTGACAGTTTGATACAGCCGTATGACGTAATAACATGGCGGCTATTATTTCATATGTCATGGTGACATAAAACAGTTAAAAAAACTGAAAACTTTGAATTGTATTTTAAAATTTATTTTGTTACTTCATGAACTAAAAGTAACATTTTCCAACTGCTTTTTGCCTTAACTATTTCAATAATATGATTATTTATAGATTGTTTTCTCACATAAAGTACTTAATATAATTATTGACCTATCTGTACATCGCCACAGGTGTTCCGAAGTCACGGTGCATCGGAGTTCTCCCCTCCCCTACTGATTCCTCGCGCCCAAATCTGGGACCAGCACCCCAATGCTGTGAAGCTCATGACGGCTTCAGGTTCCGTTGTTCATCTACCACATGATTTGAGACTGCCGTTTGCGAGGTAAGTTTCAACTTATTTGTTTTGTTTCACATTAAAACATACTATTGTGTCGTAAAACAAAGATTTAGAAAAGTTTACAAAATGATAAGAAGATAGTGGGGCAAGCTTAAGTTGTTATTACATTAATTACTGTTTAAAAAAACAGCGATTTTAAATCCTACCTTTAACAACCAACACTACCGACTATTGGTAGGACAACTTTTTTTTGGAAAATTTACACTTCATTGAATATCTGATTATATATAAATTTTCGGGCAGTTGCGCGGTATCTTCTCGTCCAACTTACCACAGTGTCTCAAGACGAAAGTCTATGACCAGTGTGTGTTGCCTGTGATGACCTATGGCTCTGAGACGTGGTCGCTCACAATGGGCCTATGGAGAGGGCTATGCTCGGAGGAAGGAAACTCCTTGCGTGATCGAATCAGAAATGTACTAAGAAACCAGGGTTACCGACATAGCCCCGAAAAATTGCCAAACTTACGTGACAGTGGGCAGGGCACATTGCTCGCAGAACGGATGACCGATGGGGCAGAAAAGTTCTGGAGTGGCAACCGCGAGCCGGAAGACATTGCGTTGGAAGGCCTCCCACTAGGTGGGCCGATGACTTGGTGAAGGTTGCGGGGATCCGCTGGATGCGGGACGCACGGGACCGGTCAATGTGGCGACGCTTGGGGTAGGCCTATGTCCAGAAGTGGACGTCTTTCGGCTGATATGATGATGATGTTGATATAAGATTCTGTCTGAAATATTTACGCCTAATACCATAGTCAAGTTTTGAGATAAATAATGATGAAGTTCATGTCCATAGACAATTTTAAATTAATATTAATAATAATTAAATTTGCTGTTAATTTTATGTTCACAGGCACATAGCATACTCTGGTATAAAGTACATGCGACGTTACGTCCTAGATCGCGTGTTTAGAGAGAAACATGTGCAGGGATTCCATCCTAAGGAGATTGCCGAGTGCGCCTTCGATATTGTTACTCCTAAGAATGGTAAGATTATTTTATTGTATTTTTCTTTGCCTGTGTGTACCTGCGGGGTGCTCACTGAAAACCATAGCTGGATGTTTAACGCCCAGCCAATGGTGAGCTGGTATTCCTTTCGGTATGAGCAATGTTGTATGAATATCGTATGAATATATTTTTATATACCTAATATTTGCGGTATTGAACTATCTCAATTTTTGAATGTTCCTTAGATATACGGAAACTGATCTCTGATGTGAAGCCCTTTGTAAAGCTTGGTTGACATAAGTTTTCAATTCGACGTAATCATAATAATAAACATTATAAAGAGGAATGATTTGATTGTTTGTTTGTTGACATTGAATAGGCTCCGAAACTACTGAACCGATTTCAAAAATTCTTTCACCGTTGGGAAGCTACACTATCCCCGGGTGACATAGGCTTTTATCCCTGCATTCCCACGGGAACGGGAACTACGCGGGTGAAACCGCGAGGCGTCTGCTAGTATGTAATATTATATACTGCAGAATATTGACATAATTATGATATCCATCACAAATGAAAATGTTTGGGTTGCCAAACAACTTCATCATTGATCATTATTTTTTTTACAAGCTTTTAATTAACTTGCAATGTTTGTATGTATGTGTGTTCTGGTCAAATCTTTCAACTGAATTTTAAAGCAGTTATCCCTCACCGATGAACATGAAATTTTGCATACACGTTTAGTTTAAATGACAATGCATGGTTAGATAAGTGACATAATTCTAATCCAATATGGCGGACGGCCCAAGATGTGGACTAGTTATTTTTTGTGCACTGCCATGATGAAATTAAAATGCTGAGAAGAATACGAAAAAAGGTTGTTTAAAAAATAAAAGTGAATAATTCATTATTGGGTTAAGTATCTCTCAACTTAGGGAATAGTGCAAGTTTCACCAAAATCGTTTTTTTGATCGGTTGGAGTTTTCAAGATATGGAACGTACAACCGAACTCCTTAACGACAAAAAACACGAAAATGTTTTTTTTGTTTAACATTTGAATATTTTAATAAAAACAAGCCTATATACAAATACAAAGGGAAGATGGAAAAGGGCTCATTGTGCATCAAAAAATTCGTCCACATCGATGTCTATGGGAAACATACGCAGAATGCTGGCAGCATTGCCACGTTGGATGGCAATGCTGATTCTCTTGCCGAAGAAATGGACAGCCCCCTGGTTACGTGAAGAGTCGTCGAGCTTTGTGCTAATGTCTCGAAAAACTCGATGCGCACTCGGACCCCATGGACCTAATGTTTCAACCCTAAACGGCTCAAACATATAACTTCCAATAAGGTTGTTATATTTGCGCCGTTTGAGGTTTTCTGCACCGACAGCAGCCGCCCCGGCACAGCCCGCCGTGCTAAGAAGATGGGATGGCTCAAGGTTTTCGACACATGTTACATCCCACACCAAAGACTACCCACCATCCAAGGCATTATGGCCATCGCGTCTGGTCTCTTCCCAATGTCGCGTGCCAAGTCATTATGTTCTAAAACAGCTGGCACCCTGGCTGTGACGAGAGCCCGACGTATGATGTCATGAATGCTGTCGTGTTTTCCTATCCGGCCAGCGCTCCTATTGCAGGATAGGCCATGGTGACCGAGGCGGTCGTCTGCTTCACCACATTGACAACGATGTGGAGCGCCGCTAGGAGCACCCAAACGCAGACACGGGGCTATCCGGAAGGTGTTGTCACTCAATGTGTTAATTAAATGATTATGGGTATTTTGTAAAGGATTTACAAAATTACATTTACATATACAATTTTCGAGTTTTAATTTTTTTTATGAAAATGCCCAATTTTTCGGCTATTGAATTGAATATTTTGTATTTTTTTGACTCTTATGATTATTTTTTTGGTTATTTACATGAATTTTTTTTTTGGTTTTTTGTTTTTTTTTCAAAATATTCAATTCAATAGCCGAAAAATTGGGCATTTTCATAAAAAAAAAAAATACTCGAAAATTTCGAAAACGGTTAAGTTTAGGATGGGGGGTTCCATAGTGAAATCATTCAGAAATGATGTGTACTACACGCCCTTAACGGATCTAGGTCGACTTTTCCTGTAACCCTGTATAATACCCAAAATATATTTTTTTACAATTTGTAAAAAAATTTATTTTGGTATATATACCGTATATATGTTCATATACATTTAGTAAAAAACGGTTATTTCAATATTAAAAACAGACACTCCAATTTTATTTTATATGTATAGATGTATAGATGCTAACCTTACAATTTATTTGCTAGATTCTCTATGGCCGGACGCAGAGCTGTTGACAGTTGCGAGTCGTGCGGCCACAGAATGCGGTCTGAAGGTTTCGATACAGTTAAACCACACCGAGTTGCTGCGGACGCTGCTGTTGTCTTGTGGGGTACCGCTGGACAAACATACCGACATCTACCCTGTGCTTGTCGATGTTAGCTTTGGTAAGTTATTCGTATATTAATTAGCTGACTCGCCAGACCAGTAATTGTCCACTTACCAACGAACACCATTTTTTTTTTATTTATGTAGATTTTAGATGGTGTCCCAAAGAGTAGCAGATACTTTAAACTTTTCATGTCAGAGACTGCACCGAACTAAATATACAAGCCACTGAAAATATAAACATTTTTGACGTCACCCCCAGGTCGCCTAACATCGCTCCAACTCCAAACCCACCTGACTTCCCTCTGCGTGACGAACCGCGACGTATTGAACTTGCTGTGTCTCATGGATGCGGACGTGAGCGTACACGATTTGCGCGAGCTCGTCACGCCCTTCGTCAAGCAAGCCAAGTGGAGCAAACTCGTCGCTAGCGCTGCACATGACCTGGAGGCCGTGTACAGGAACGCTAAGGCGCTGGGCTGCGAGGTGAGTGCCACGTCGTGAATTACAAGTGAACCAAACTCGTAGCGAGCGCCGCACATAATCTGGAGGCCGTGTACAGGAACGCTAAGGCGCTGGGCTGCGAGGTGAGTGCCACGTCGTGAATTACAAGTGAACCAAACTCGTAGCGAGCGCCGCACATAATCTGGGGGCCGTGTACAGGAACGCTAAGGCGCTGGGCTGCGAGGTGAGTGCCACGTCGTGAATTACAAGTGAACCAAACTCGTAGCGAGCGCCGCACATAATCTGGAGGCCGTGTACAGGAACGCTAAGGCGCTGGGCTGCGAGGTGAGTGCCACGTCGTGAATTACAAGTGAACCAAACTCGTAGCGAGCGCCGCACATAATCTGGTGGCCGTGTACAGGAACGCTAAGGCGCTGGGCTGCGAGGTGAGTGCCACGTCGTGAATTACAAGTGAACCAAACTCGTAGCGAGCGCCGCACATAATCTGGAGGCCGTGTACAGGAACGCTAAGGCGCTGGGCTGCGAGGTGAGTGCCACGTCGTGAATTACAAGTGAACCAAACTCGTAGCGAGCGCCGCACATAATCTGGGGGCCGTGTACAGGAACGCTAAGGCGCTGGGCTGCGAGGTGAGTGCCACGTCGTGAATTACAAGTGAACCAAACTCGTAGCGAGCGCCGCACATAATCTGGAGGCCGTGTACAGGAACGCTAAGGCGCTGGGCTGCGAGGTGAGTGCCACGTCGTGAATTACAAGTGAACCAAACTCGTAGCGAGCGCCGCACATAATCTGGAGGCCGTGTACAGGAACGCTAAGGCGCTGGGCTGCGAGGTGAGTGCCACGTCGTGAATTACAAGTGAACCAAACTCGTAGCGAGCGCCGCACATAATCTGGAGGCCGTGTACAGGAACGCTAAGGCGCTGGGCTGCGAGGTGAGTGCCACGTCGTGAATTACAAGTGAACCAAACTCGTAGCGAGCGCCGCACATAATCTGGAGGCCGTGTACAGGAACGCTAAGGCGCTGGGCTGCGAGGTGAGTGCCACGTCGTGAATTACAAGTGAACCAAACTCGTAGCGAGCGCCGCACATAATCTGGAGGCCGTGTACAGGAACGCTAAGGCGCTGGGCTGCGAGGTGAGTGCCACGTCGTGAATTACAAGTGAACCAAACTCGTAGCGAGCGCCGCACATAATCTGGAGGCCGTGTACAGGAACGCTAAGGCGCTGGGCTGCGAGGTGAGTGCCACGTCGTGAATTACAAGTGAACCAAACTCGTAGCGAGCGCCGCACATAATCTGGAGGCCGTGTACAGGAACGCTAAGGCGCTGGGCTGCGAGGTGAGTGCCACGTCGTGAATTACAAGTGAACCAAACTCGTAGCGAGCGCCGCACATAATCTGGAGGCCGTGTACAGGAACGCTAAGGCGCTGGGCTGCGAGGTGAGTGCCACGTCGTGAATTACAAGTGAACCAAACTCGTAGCGAGCGCCGCACATAATCTGGAGGCCGTGTACAGGAACGCTAAGGCGCTGGGCTGCGGGGTGAGTGCCACGTCGTGAATTACAAGTGAACCAAACTCGTAGCGAGCGCCGCACATAATCTGGGGGCCGTATACAGGAACGCTAAGGCGCTGGGCTGCGAGGTGAGTGCCACGTCGTGAATTACAAGTGAACCAAACTCGTAGCGAGCGCCGCACATAATCTGGAGGCCGTGTACAGGAACGCTAAGGCGCTGGGCTGCGAGGTGAGTGCCACGTCGTGAATTACAAGTGAACCAAACTCGTAGCGAGCGCCGCACATAATCTGGTGGCCGTGTACAGGAACGCTAAGGCGCTGGGCTGCGAGGTGAGTGCCACGTCGTGAATTACAAGTGAACCAAACTCGTAGCGAGCGCCGCACATAATCTGGAGGCCGTGTACAGGAACGCTAAGGCGCTGGGCTGCGAGGTGAGTGCCACGTCGTGAATTACAAGTGAACCAAACTCGTAGCGAGCGCCGCACATAATCTGGGGGCCGTGTACAGGAACGCTAAGGCGCTGGGCTGCGAGGTGAGTGCCACGTCGTGAATTACAAGTGAACCAAACTCGTAGCGAGCGCCGCACATAATCTGGAGGCCGTGTACAGGAACGCTAAGGCGCTGGGCTGCGAGGTGAGTGCCACGTCGTGAATTACAAGTGAACCAAACTCGTAGCGAGCGCCGCACATAATCTGGAGGCCGTGTACAGGAACGCTAAGGCGCTGGGCTGCGAGGTGAGTGCCACGTCGTGAATTACAAGTGAACCAAACTCGTAGCGAGCGCCGCACATAATCTGGTGGCCGTGTACAGGAACGCTAAGGCGCTGGGCTGCGAGGTGAGTGCCACGTCGTGAATTACAAGTGAACCAAACTCGTAGCGAGCGCCGCACATAATCTGGAGGCCGTGTACAGGAACGCTAAGGCGCTGGGCTGCGAGGTGAGTGCCACGTCGTGAATTACAAGTGAACCAAACTCGTAGCGAGCGCCGCACATAATCTGGAGGCCGTGTACAGGAACGCTAAGGCGCTGGGCTGCGAGGTGAGTGCCACGTCGTGAATTACAAGTGAACCAAACTCGTAGCGAGCGCCGCACATAATCTGGAGGCCGTGTACAGGAACGCTAAGGCGCTGGGCTGCGAGGTGAGTGCCACGTCGTGAATTACAAGTGAACCAAACTCGTAGCGAGCGCCGCACATAATCTGGAGGCCGTGTACAGGAACGCTAAGGCGCTGGGCTGCGAGATGAGAGTCACGTCGTGAAGTACAAGTGAAACAAATTCGTCGCGAGGTGCACAGTCATCTTGACCTTTTTGTGTGCAATCGAACGGTCGATCGCGTTGCCTCAGTCCTGATTAAGACTGATTGCCACAAATCTAGTTCTTTTTTTATATTTTAAAGGCTCGCGCTTGACCACTTAAACTTAGCCCCTTTTATATTTTACTTATATTGTTTCAGTGCACAATCACGGTAGCTCCTTTCCAGGCATACAACGCGACCCAGCACAGCGGGATATTCTGGAAAATGTCTGTAATAAGAGACACTGACCATAAACCTACTACCAAACACCGAGCAGGTGACTTGATAGCTGCTGGCGGAAGGTAAAAGCTTAAAATGTACAGAGTCTATCAGAGACACATTAACTGCATCAAAGTATCGCATAACTTTCGTTTTTAGAGTTCCATACCCGCAGGGTCCAAACGGAGCCCTATTGTTGATACTCACGTGTCTGTCTGTTCGTCGTCTGTCACACAATTTTGTTCCGAAGAATTTTTTAACTTCCCATTGGCTTACGAACTTGAAATTTGGTGATAATGTTTATTTTTACGTATACTTTACTAACAAATAGCAATATATTGATAAATCTGATTTTTTCTTTGGTACGAAACCCTAAATATGTCATAAGTCCGACACGCACTTGGCCGGTTTTTAGGGTTCCGTACCCAACGGGTAAAACGGGACCCTATTACTAAGACTACGCGGTCCGTCTGTCTGTCTGTTTGTCTGTCTGTCACCAGGCTGTATCTCATGAACCGTTATAGCTAGACAGTTGAAATTTTCATAGAGGATGTATTTCTGTTGCCGCTATAACAACAAATACTAAAAACAGAATAAAATAATTATTCAAGTTGGGCTCCCATATGACTCTCACATGGCCGGTTTCTTAATATTCGTTCAAAATAAACTCTTTTTATAACTCTTTAAGATTTGTGTAAATACCTATATTTTTGCTACGTTTTTATTAAAGCTTGTTAAAAAGAACTTTTTTTTTAATTTAGGCTTTGTTCACAGATACGATGCCTTAGTATCGGAGTTCTGGAAGGTCGCGCGAACGGAGAAGGATCACGACAGCGAGTTGAAGTCAAGGTCTATTGGCTTCTCCATGTCACTGGAGAGAATGGCCATAATTTTGAAGAAGATGGAGAGTGAGGTGCCTCCCACCCCACTGCTGAATGAAACGGTATGGATTTAGTAATTTTACTCCACGAAATATTATTTTATTACTAACTGGCTATTCCAGCAGTGCACGAATTTTGAAACCTTTTTTCATACAATTCCTTCGTTCATTTTGAAACGATTTTGAAAATTCATTTTGTGTTTGAAAGAGTGGTTGAGGTCCCAAATAAATTTGGTAAAGAACTTTGTAGACATACAACGGAAATCTTCAAAAAATGTTTGCAAAACTCGGGGGATTGCTGCAATCGCATATCTGTTTATTGTAAACTAGTGGCCCGCCCCGGCATTCCCTGTTTCATAGTAAATAATGTAAAGCCTATCACAATCTGGAATAATGTACCTTTCAAAGATTTTGTCAAATAGGTGTAGTGGTCGCAGGGAAGAAACGAAACCAAAAACACCTATTGCCGAAATTGAAGTTATTTTCACGTTGTAGTGTTTTTATTTGGAAGTCGGTTGTATTTTTTCGTAAAAAAGTTTTATAAGTTTGCATCTCTGTCACTCAAGGGGAGTTACAGAAAGCGGTATTATTCCAACGGCCTTTTTTATAATATGTAATAAACTAAATGGGATGAACCCAGTAAGTAATTCACCGGATTATTTCAAATATCAGAAGCTTATGATAAATCACACTACACGTTCTAAATTTAATTTATAATAAACCGCATCAAAATAAGACTGGAGTCGGTGCAAAGTTTTATTTTATACGCTTGCCATTTTATGTTTTGTACATTCTCCTAGTTGTTCTATTTGACACAACAACACGACAAAAACGTGTAATGCTTATGTTAGAATTCATTGAACAAAAAAATGGCTTAGAACGCGTTGTGACTTCATTCAAACGGTCACATCGCGAATTTCGCGTTGTGAGATCCTGAAAACCGGCCACAATGCTTTCTGGTATATATAAACAGCCCACAACGTGAATTCAATAACTGATGCAACCAAAACGTACATTCGAGACGGACGACGTCGTGACGCCAACAACAATTTGCAATTTTTCCTTCATGCATGTCGTTTACGAGGTCGCCTATGACAAATATGGGGCCGAAACAAAAACCAAGGTGGCGCGCTCAAAAAAATAATAATTTTCTTTTATCACAGGTATAATTTTGATGGACCCCAAAAAACAGGAAAAAAAAAACTCAAGGCGAAAATATTACAAATCCTTGTCGGTGCCAAACGCGCCATTTCGTCTGTCGCGATTTGCGTTGTGTTTGCATCAGTAAGGGCTCGGAATGCGGTCTGGGTTTTCTTCATTTCCTCAACGCGTTATCGTCGAATGTTATGAAAGTAACAACACAAATTCGCTTTGTGGCATATTTATATTTACCAGTACGGGTTGAGGCCGGTTTATAAGGTGCCAAAATTCGAAATTTTCGATTGGTCTCTTATGAGGAGACGCTGAGCTTTTTTTTCGGTCTTTGAACCTAAAATTTATAAAATACTGGCTGTCCCACGCGGCTTTGCTCCCGTCAACTGGCTACGTACCTACCCATGTACGTTACCTACCATACCCTACCTACACTACATACATGTTTGTTGCGTAACTTTAACCGCTTACGCAGCGCACGCAACGGAAGCTCTCAAAAAGGAATAATATTTTCCCGTTTTTGCAACATTTTTCATTTATGCTCCGCTCCTATTGGTTGTAGCGTGATGTTATATAGCCTATTACCTTCCTCGATAAATGGTATATCCAACACATTTTTTTTTCAATTCCAACCAGTAGTTCCCGAGATTAGCGCGTTCAAATAAACAAACAAATTCTTCAGCTTTATAATATTATAGTATAGATAATAGAATTCTCCTCTATTCGCATATCCATAACTCAAAAAATGATTAATAAAACTTACGAATATGTTAGTATGTGAACAACAGATAACTGTATATTATCTGTTGAACCCATGAGAGACGGCATAAAAATGAACCCCGTTCACACAATCCTGGTGACTCGCAATATTGCTTAGGATACTCTCCGAACTGTCTCACACTGCGCACCTTTTGCGCAATTTTGCATAAAAAACATACATAGACATCTGCGAACAGCCCCGACGCACTACAGAAGCGGGTTAATTCCAACAGCATCCTAAATGCATTGTTATACATCGCATGCGTTGATATTTGCACACATCTTGTCCACAGACTGCACGTTTAATAGGTAGACCAGTAGGCTTGAAAGAGCGTAATTTTAATCGAAAGTGAGTTTCGTGCAAACCTGTGATCTGACATGTTCGTTCTTAGGCTGCATTTCCGCCTAAAAGCAACTCACATGCAAACTGAATAACAACGCACATATTTATATCACATAATTATATCTTGGTAGCTCGCAATGTAATGCAACCTGCATGCGATCTGTGTGCAGATGGAACGCGGCGTAAATGGCGTCACCTTCCGCTCGCGTTAAATATCGTTTCCTTTTTCAGTGTCGTCTGATATGTGTATGCGTGTGGGGCAATGCAGGCAGCGGTCGCGACGGTCAGGCAGCGGCGGCGCGCGGGCGTCTGGCGCGCGACCTGTGGGGCGCCGGGCACGCCGCCGTGCTGTGGCCGGCGAGCGACGCGCACGACGTGCACGAGCTCATGCGCGCCGTCGTGTTGCTGCAGGACGACGCCAGCGTCAGGGTGCAGTGCTGGGAAGGAATTAGGTACGAATATTGATGAGCTCTAGCACCTTGAAGCGCTATCCACTAAGCGCTGTCCTTGAAGAGCTCCGGGTCGTCCAAACATCTTGTCCCGTTCAAACATGTCACGGAAATATTGAACAAGTTATAAAAATTATGTCGTGTTCATGTTGCACATGGTGTCTGAAATTGTATAGAAGTGCGTTAGTCAGAGTGCAAGGACGACTCGGATGGCACAGATGATTGAGATGACCCGAATTTGCCTGACAGAACTGTGTGAACAAGTTCATACAAAATTTAGCAAGCAATTTTTGCCCATTCCTGTCTTTGCACTGACGGGACCTTTACCTGAAAATGTGTGAATAACGTTTGCATAATGCCCGGCACGTAAGTTGGCAAGGTTTTGCGTAGTGGGGGTAAGTTCGCGCATATTCCGCGAACTGACCAACCACCATATAGAGCGAACGGAACCTGGACATGACACGGTTGGTCAGTCGATCCTTGTGTCAACTGACCAACCAATCGCGCCCTCGGAACGGTCCTAAACGCTGCCCGCGCCCCGCTTCACTATAAAAGATACCTAAAAAACGACCTCTGCGCATCTAACGATTCTTGCCAACTTACATGCCGGGGATTATAAGAACCGTCAGTAAAAGGCAATAATTTTTTGAAAATTTTCTAATTTAAAACGACTAAGAACGCTGGTAAAATTTAACACGCGGCAATATGAAAAGTGGATTTTTAGTGACATACGTAATAAATCGTCCATGATGATGATTTATCTAGACGCGGCAGCGTGTCAAGCCAAGTTCAAGCAAAAAAGGAACTAGCGACGCAGCAACTGTGTGTAATATTACGCAAAACATTTGGAGCCACTTTTGTCATCGTAATAACTCATAATCTATTTATCCCTACGTCTTGGCGCTCACTGTTGTACTCCTCATCGTTGTCACTGAGGCGAAGTTGTCAACAGCCTCGGTCACCACGGTCTTTCATGCAGCCGAACTGCGGGTCGCATAGCGGGTCACGGAAACTTAACGGCCACCTGGGCTTACCGTCGGCGTTCCAGCCGTATTAGAACTCCATGGCGTGGCACGCGACGATGGCAAAAGATGGTTATGTCTTTGTTTCCATGGAAGATGGGTAGGCCTTTAGTGTGGGACGCTACTTGGTTCGATACTCTTGCGCCATCCCATCTTGCTAACTCTTCGTTCTGTGCTAGCGTTGCCAATGCGGCTGCTGAAAATCTCAAGCGGCGGAAATATAATAACCTCATCAGTAGTTATATTTTCGAGCCGTTTAGGATTGTTGCTCTTGGTCCGCGGGGCCCGAGTGCTCATGCTTTATATAAAGATCTTTCCAAACGCCTAGTTGACACTTCGCGTGACCCAATGGATGGTTATTGCCATACAACGTGGCAATGCTGCCAGTCTTTTGGGCACATTACCAGTGGACAACGATGTGGAGGAGTTTTTTGACGCTATTTTTTAGTTTAGTATATTTTTAGGTTTAGTTAGTGAGTAGTTGTTGATTTAAGTGTTTATATTTGTAGTCTTAGTTAATTAAGTATCTTATACACTGTATATACTTTTATCTATGTAAATATTTAACATAAACACATGAAACTTTTATTGGTTTGTGTATTAAAATCCCTAAAATGAACTATAAACCAATACTTCATAAATATTGCTCAAACGGTTAGTTAGATCATAGATATAGTATGTACAAGATAAACAGAGTCAGATGAAAAGCGAAACCAAAAAAATAAAATCTATGTGTGAGGGAAATTGTCCATGTGTTAGTTAAAAAAGTGTTGTTAAAAAGTCCATGTTCAGTATCGATATCGATACTTGGTGAACACAATAAGAAACAAGATTAAAGGGTTGCTGCCGTTGTTGTTTATATTGAACTGTTATAAAAACTGGGCAAAATACATGCTTGCTTATACAGAATACTATCTAGGTTAGCCACTAACTAACCATACGATAGGAAGTGTCATTCTTACAGGCACAAATAAATTAGGTATAGATTCTTTCATTAGGATTCGTCGATGTTTTCTTAGTATGCAGTAGGTATTTCAATACGAAATGTTTACTACATATTGTAGAGACCATCCATCTCTGTTTAAAATTCGAATCCATTTTCTCTTAATACAGAATTATTTGGGCATCTGTAGGTACATAAACATTACAAATTATTATTTACACAACAGAACAATTTGCTGGTGAGCAGAGCACTCATGTATTCAAGACACTGTAAAACTAATAAATGCAAACAATATGACATTCTTAAACCTACTCAAAGTAATAAAACATCAAAACTCTCCGAAACATTTTGAAAAACAAAGGCTAATATAATAAACATGCAACTTAAAGTACAGTTTAGATGAACACATCTTCTCAATCCTAACTTAAATCTATTTAAACAAAACTTGACTAAATAAGTTTGTATTCATGCCATGATGTCACTATAAAAAGATTAAGTTTTTATCGATACTTCTGACGTCACCGCTTTGTCAAGCCCTAGCGTAAACAAACAATTTTCTCTTTTACATTATATTTTAGCAAATTCTGTTTAAATATACGAAATATACTTTTATTAAACAATGGAAATCAATATACTATTGTAAGAATATTTTTCTGAGCCGATTACTAGCGGAAATTTGTCAAAATATGGATCGAAATAATCCAAGGACAAAATTGTATTTACCTATGAAACATCTATTTATTGGGGTTATTTCGTCTTGTAACGTCACATTCACTCACAAAATAAGCCAACATAGTTGCATAATTAATATTATCAATTGAAATCTAAAGATTATTATTTAAATGCAAGAAATTCACCGCTGTGTAAAACAGAAGGGACGCTATGGACCCCTTCTCGCGAAAAAAATGACATATTGGTACTTCATCACTCTCTCTTTTTCTCTTGGGCGTTTAGTACTTGATTAGGTTTTTTCGCTCGCACCCTTCGTGTATCTTTTTGCGTAGCAAAAAAATTCTAAATCTATGAGTTAGATATTAACGTCCGAAAATCGTCATTTTTATCACTGACTGATCTATAGACAAAAACTCTAACCCAGTTCCAGATTACCTAGAAAGATCAAATTTGGCATATAGATAGTTGGGTGAATACAAAGGAATAAATCAGAAACCAGTAATCTTTTTAACTTTTTTTTTTATAATTTTCAATTCATTGATTCTATTGGGAACACTTACTTATAGTGCCTGTAATGTACGAGTAAGAATCAACAATTAAAATTGATGACAGCCGGTCTTTATGTGGATTTTAAGGTCTTCACGTGAATATATAAAGAGTGGAATGTCGTATTCCACTCGTTAATTCTAGAACGAGTGAAGATCAAGTTTCAGATATTAATTAATGTATTTATGTTCATGGGGAACAATTCCCTATTTGCTTAGCATATGCTATTACTATAGAATAGAATAGAATACTCTTTATTATGTACACCATAAAAGTTACAGAAAGTATAGAAGAAGTAAACATTACACTGGGTGACACAATGGGCGGCCTTATCGCTAAAAGCGATCTTTTCAAGACAACCTTTGGATGGATTTTAAAAATGAAAGGAAAAACAGTACTGTAGGTAGTCTTTGGTGTACTATTTATATATAAATAAATACATATATATTATATAGACAAATATATACAGTAATAAGTATGGAACAAAAACAGAGAAATCAAGAAAAACAACTATTAAAGAGAGAGGTAGTGATTCTTTACCATAGTTTTAAAAATGGGCAGAGATTGAGCACGCCTTATTGACACGGGCAAAGCATTCCACAAACGCACCGCTTGAACCGTAAAAGATTTGTCATAAAAGCTGGTGGAATGCTTCGGCATCTCTAGTCTCTACTATCCACAAATCACAAAGCCTTAGCCTTGACAGCGCGCTTCTCGACATAGGCTCCTCTATATTTAGTAAAGGGCAGGCCTACGTTGGACTCTCCCGAGTTAAAACCTTAGATGGAGTGCATCTTATCAATTTAGATCCAATTCAAATCAAGGCACAAGAGAGCTCTATTGTAGAAGTACAACCGCCTGCGCATGTAATACCGCCCCGAATTGCCCAATTTAATTCTAAGCAGAAAACGCGTATAAAGAATCTGGATACTGAATGTGCAATTCACTAGAAATTTTAAAGATATAATAAAATATAGAAAATAACACAAACAAGACGATTGTACCCCGTAAACGTAAGAAAATACAGTACATTAACAAAAACCATTTGGTATTAATTTTATTATGAACTAGCTGACCCGGCGAACTTCGTTCCGCCTAACAAATTTCTAAAATAAAGGAATTTTTCTAAAATAAACGTAGCCTAAGTTACTCCTTATTACATCAGCTACCTGCCAATAAAAGTCCCGTCAAAATCGGTCCAGCCATTTCAGAGATTAGCCGAAACAAACAGACAGACAGACAATAAGTATAAAAAATGTTATTTTGGTGTATGTACCATATTCATATACATGTAGTAAAAAACGGCTATTTCAATATTACAAACAGACACTCCAATTTTATTTATATTTATGAATTTATGAATAAGTACCTACTAACCGACCCGATCCCAGCTGAGCGGGGAAGAGGGTTGCACAAAGTAAAGAAGTACCTACTAACAATTTCTGTACAAAAAGTAATGATATCCCATCAAAAACATAAATGTGAAAAAGGGAGCCAACTACGCCGAAAAAAGAAATTAAATCTTAATGGTGATCATAATGCGGCAATTATGAAAAAAAAATCAATTAAAAATAAATCAACTTAATTTTTTTTATCAATTATAAAGGTATTTATTAAAATGTTCGAATGAATGAATATTAAAACCAATATAGTATTTGTGAACACCAGCCAAGTCAAATATTGAGCTACAATTATCCTAAGTTATCTGCTTTATGTAAATAATTCGACTTTTCAAATTCAAGAAGTTGTATTTTAAAATAGCAAATATTTTTGTAGCAGAAAAAGCAAGAATTTGTGTTTTTAAATTTATTTTAAATTATTTTATGTTCTTGTAAATAAATTTCAGGATACAGAACTTGGCACCCTTTTAGATCTCAATTCTTTTGTCGGCGTAGTCAACAACATCGTATATTTTTAGAATTGAATTTGGCTCTCTATTTCACATTCATGTTTTTGATGGGATTTTACTTTACATACTGTTTCTACGAACTTATTTTAATCGCACCAATTTTGTCCCTTCAGGTTAATAGAAAACAGAGTGGCATACATCGATGTTTTAGACTACATCAAACAGAAATTTAACCCAGATGTTAGGAGCCCTGAAGGTTAGTGAAAGCTAAAAAAAAATGATTTTTTTTTTAAGCTTTTTTTTAGATTAGTACTACCAGTCGACATTAGCACTGAATTGAAAAAGCTGGAAATCATAGAGAGAGGCCTCTGCACAGCTGTGTCTATGACGGTCTTGATTCGGTATAGAAAGCCAGTTTCTTAACGTCCGTAGCCAACAATCACATTAATGTAAAAAAAAAAACAACCAAGTGCGAGTCGGACTCGCGCACGAAGGGTTCCGTACCATTATCGCAAAAAACGGCAAAACAATCAAGTTTGTTGTATGGGAGCCCCACTTAATAAATATTTATTTTATACTGTTTTTAGAATTTGTTGTTATAGCGGCAACAGAAATACATCATCTGTGAAAATTTCAACTGTCTAGCTATCACGGTTCATGTAATACAGCCTGGTGACAGACGGACAGACAGACAGACGGACCGCGGAGTCTTAGTAATAGGGTCCCGTTTTTACCCGCTTGCACAAGGTGGGTTAGCAATTCCAGACTTATATCAACTACAAGCCCCACGCACACGCTCGTACTTCTACACGCCTGAACGGCTGAACGGATCTGGATGAAATTTGGCTCAGAGAAAGATTATAGTCAGGCATAGCACATAGGATATTTTTTATCCCGGGAATGTATTTGCTCGGAACACTTTTCGACATTCACTCGGGCGAAGCCGCAGGCAGAAGCTAGTATTTCAATAAACTAAATTTTTAGCAGGTTCAAGTCGTGCACTGAGCTGGTCTGAAAACGAGAAGTCAAACAGCTGTCAGACGACATCCATCACCTTCATCACTGCCAACGAAAGATTGAGTAAAAACTCCAAGAGGCATTGTGAGAGCCAGGTCAGTGGAAATGGCAAACAGAGAGGATGGAATCACCGCCGGAGGTTGCCTGGTGTATCCATACTCTGTGGTTGCAAACATTTTATAATTGTACAATCTTAAATTATACTGTGATTTTTGATTTCGTAGACTAAACTGACAGCTGCCATTAACCTTATTTTTTTTTAATGTTTCAAGCGCGGAGCGTAGTGTCGTAGGTAAGGCTCAATCATAAGTGATTCATCGAATCGATGAGACATGATTCCTCAATTTAATTTTACTAAATGGTGTAAATAAATGTTTTATGTATAATAATCGTAATATATTTAAATATAACAGTATTCATACACATAGTGTATACACTTTTACTGTGTTAAATATGAAATTAACAATATAATAAATACGATCGATAAAATGAAGTCTGACATAAATAAGTAGAAACTAAATAAGGGCCGGTAGTTTCTTAACAAATGTAAATTCTTTTGCCGTGAAATAGTTCCATTTTCGATCTACTTCGATTTTCGATCAACTTTCGATCACTCGGGATAGTCATGATACGACACTATTTTTATGTAACGATAAAGTGACAACCCCCTAAATGTCAGTTTAGTCTACGAAATTAAAAATCACATTATACCTTGCTTTCGTATGTGTGTGTTGGGGTCTATTAATCCATTTTTCAAGCACTGCGTGCATCCGATTAATCGGCAACTTGGCGTAATTATGTAACTTTCGAAATATTGAAATAATATGGTACTAAATGGAGCAGCAGCTTAATTGCGTAAGTGAATTCATCAAAGAGTATGACAAATTCTCTTGAAATAATGAGGTGTAGCAGCTCATGATTACGTAACGTAAATGTATAAAAATACATATTAGAGAAGCGCATACAACCGTTCGCCACCGTGCGCCCGCGCTTTCTAAGCTACAATCCCACCACACTATTCCCAAACCACTGCAACTCCTGAAAGCTAGAATCAACAGTGGCGACCACCAGAAAAGCGCCGAGGCAATGATGCTCGACGAAGTCCTCAATAAACTAGCCAAGGTGAAAGGAATGTCGGTCGGCCAGCTGTATCATCGTGCTCGAACACCGAAGGGAACGCGGCACATTCTACCGACATTACCACATCATCCCTTACCATCAGGTGAGATAGTGGTCAAGCGCGAGACTATTGATAAAAAAAAAATGTGTTTGTTCTAAGTTTATTTCTCTCTCTTGCCTAGCCTTTTCCCAACTATATTGGGGTCGGCTTCCAGTCTTACCGGATTCAGCTGAGCACTAAGTGTTTTACGTGGAGCGACCTATCTGACCTCCACAACCCAGTAACTGGGTAACACGGTACCCTTTTGGCAAGACTGGTGTCAGATCTCAAGCTTCTGACTACCCGTAACGACTGTCAAAGATCTTCAAATGACAGCCGTTTTTTCAGCCGTTTTTTCAGTTCTAAGTGTATTTATGTACCCTATTATATTTGATTATTATGAGTTTGTAATGTATATAAGCAGCGCTTTTATTATTAGACGCTTTCATTGCTGAAGATGCTTTTTCCGAAAGAGTCCAATAACTTTTAGCAATATCTAATTATTAATAAACGGCATGCAAGTTCCTTATGCGAATACAGCCAAACACCTTGGCATAACTCTTGACGCCAAGTTGCCTTGGAAATCTCACGTCAAAAAGAAAAGACAGGAACTCGATATACGGTACAAAAATATGTATTGGTTACTCGGAAGGAAATCCTGTCTATCAATACACAATAAAATTATAATATACAAGCATGCCAATTTATGCCAATTTGGCCGTATGGCATCAAACTGTGGGGATGAACTAAACAAAGCAATGTTAAAATTATACAAAAATTACAAAATGAAGTACTCACTGTGTTCGTGGGCTTCAGCAAAGTTTTGGTTAACGGTGGTGACGAGTTTGGACGTCATTTCTGATGTACCATGGTGGTTCTGGTTAACCAAAACTTTGCTGAAGCCCACGAACACAGACTTCATCGACATGTGAATGTGGAAGCAATCCAGCTGCTAGATATCATGGACATAGTGCGTAGGCTTAAGAGAACTAAACCATTTGTGTTAGTGTAGTGTATAATTAGTGAAAAAATAATAGCAACAATACTGTGCATGTAACACGTGAACTAAGTGTTTTTAACGTATCAGACTCTAAGAAAGTGCTACCGAACTGTATAAAAGTGCAAATTAACACTATTCTTAGTACAATATAATTATAAGTTAGAGTTAAATTGCTTACTAGTCTATTAAGGTTACCCTAGTCGACGGCACAAACTATTTTGTGCGCGAGGTTAAAATGCATGCTATCTCATCCGACAACACATGCGAAAGAGATAGATGCTATGATGAGCAGTAAGAAACCAGTTCGCGTACGAATTAGCACTTTTGCAAATTTGTATCGAAATGAATGATGATTTAGGACGAAAACGAGCGCGCGAAATTTTATAAACAGACCTTTGGGAGTCTAGTTATCATGATAAAACGACTTAATGTATATTTCCAAAATAAATTTATTTCCATGTTGAATTGCTATACTAATCTATCCCTGTATGGAGGCCGTTTTGCAATTTTCCTTCTTCTGATGGTATTTATTTCCGCCTAAAGATGCGTTGAAATTAGTGTTGAATTATGGAACTTTCGACGCTCGTAACTTTCAAATATATATTACTTTTTGGTTTCCATACAGGGCTACATAATAATGAGACAACATACGTTACGCCAGACTACGATTGTATGGAAGAATGATCGACTAGTATAACCTTAAGGCTAGATTGTAATTTATTATTAAGAACATTAGTTTTTATTAAAATAGAGAAAAAAAACCTAATTATTCAAAGAGTATTTGTCATACTCTTTCAAGGGGTCAAACCCTTTGCCTTACTGAAGTCCCTTACGCAATTATGCTGCTGGTCTCATTGTGGAGCCGGAAGGTGGCCATAACAACGCCTCAACCAAACAAGAAAGCACCATCGTGTTTGGGGTCGTTGGATCTGTATTGATTGAAAAGTTATATTACATTTATACTCCATTCGCGATAACATTAGACGTTTAAATTAGCCCATTTTACAGCCCGTTTAAACGATTTTGGCTTCTATTGCGTTAGTGATACGACGAATGGTAGCTGTAGTAAACAGTTGGTTTTGGTAACAGGTTTCTGCTTTTTATGTCATCCTTATGTTTACGGAATAGAACTCAAAATCGGTTGAACGGACTGTAAAAAGATTTGTAAACATGTCTAATGTTATTTCAAATGGAGTTTAGTAAGTTATAGTTCTCGCCAAACTTCTTGGCCGCTAAACAACAGTGGCTGCGCAGTAGTAAATCTCATACAAAAACAGCACCGATTCGTGCCTTACGCATCGTAAAGCCAACTTCAGGGCGGCCTTGAACTTTGGCGAGAACTATACCTTTAGGTTCAAGAAGCTTGTTTTAAAAAAAATACTGGATACTTATAAAATAATTATCAGAATATCTCTCATAGAATTCCGAAATTTAAATCTCGAATCTTTGGTGCTGATTAAAGTCACCAACTTTGTTTAAGAATAATAGAGTATATCCGATTTGACAGAAGGTATATATGAAGAGTACAAACTTATAAAACCGGCCAAGTGTGAGTTGGACTCGCGCAAGAAGGGTTCCGTGCCATAATCGCATAAAAATGGCAAACAAATCACGTTTATTGTATGGGAGCTCCACTTAAATATTTGTTTTTCTTTTCCACAGATAAGCACCCAAATAACAACGATTCTAATAGCCTTAGGCCTGCAGCCCTATCTGAGTAGAGTACGGGTCAACGTTCTCGCGCTGGCTTGCGAAGAATCGTGCGTGCGTTTGTTAGCGGCGTCGATTGGCGCGCCTCTTGATGTCGAAGAATTGGCGCACGCATTTACACCGGTTTTTGAAGCGTAAGTAGTAAATTTTATATTATTACATGTCAGTAGTCCCCGATAGGTAAGGGAATAGGTTTGTAGGTGAGTCGAATCTGGATCAACGTGGTCGCGCTGGCATGCGTAGAGTCGTGCGTGCGTTTGTTAGTGGCGTCGATTGGCGCGCCGCTTGGTGTCGATTAATTGGCGCACACTTAAGTAGTATATATTTATAATAATTTCACGTCCGAATTTCGCCACTTCCACGGCGTCGCAGATGGCAGGCCGAAATCACTTAGGATGGATTTTTGGGGCAGGATAAAAGGTGAAGTAATGCGACGCAGCTGCCGTTCCGCCGGTTGGGTTGCATCTCAACCACCTGGGTTCTTATACGGTTCAGGACCGTCCAGATGGACTGTTATTCGGTTAGACCCTGTGGGAAGAAACACGGTTGTAGATAGGTTGTAAACACAGTGAACGGGGCACACAAATTTTACGAACCAATTTTTCTACATACCTACTACATACTTTTATTGACTTGATAATTAATTATTTTCTTTTATTTTGATATCTAATTTAATGTTTTTTAATCTTTCAATTTGTTCTTAATTTGATTTTTAATGTTTATAATTTTTTTAATGGATTTTTTTATAAAGGTTCAATTAAAATCGCATGCATTTTTTTTCTTTTTTAATGTGTATTCCGTGGGAAATGTAGTTGGTTGCACATTTGGTCGTAATTGATACTACGTACTTGAACATCGTCGCGCAGTTGCCAGCTTGTCGGTTTTTTATCGGTTACATTTCGGGGAGTGTGCGATGGAATTGCATGATTTAATTCCGGCCAGCCCGTTCCATCATCGAAGAACCAGTCGCACGGCGATGCGCCATCGGTACATGGTGGACATCCCACCCATATAAACTAAACGTTTTGGGGACACTTTTATTATGCGTACAGCTAAGGCGTGGAATTCCCTGCCGGAGATCTCTCATCAATCTAGGGGTCTTTAAGTCAAGAGTGAATAGGTTACTTCTAGGCAAGCGTGCTTCACCGTCGACCACATCATCGCTTACCATCAGGTGAGATAGTGGTCAAGCGCGAGCCAAATTATAATAAAAAAAAAATGTTTTAATAGTAAGTTCTAAAATGTAATGTGTCACTGTTTGTTTTCCCCAAATAAATAAAGTAATGGTCGGATAAAGTCTGAATTGTTGAAACGATTGTTTGAGTTCATCGATATGAAAGAAGAACAAGGTGACTTCATAAAATATGTTTTTGTTTAATTACTGTGTTGTCTTCAATCTCATTTGAGTGTGGAATATCCCATGTTATTATTAACTGATATCATTACTGCCCTTTATAAATAAAATTATGTACAGTACACAACGTACCTACTTAAAGCCAGTGTTCAAGAAACAGAACGATAAGATAACGATGTATAAATAAATTTAATGCACGTCTCTTGCAAAGTTGCAGGGTTTAAGTTCATTTAATGCATTGATAAGGACCGACATTCTGTTTAAATGCACCCCGTCTAGTAAATATTACTCAGTAACTAAATAACATCTCACGGCATTATGACTGGGCTGGTGTTTGAATTGAATATTCGGAGTTCAAGGCCTTCGTGCGAGTTGTTACTCACGCACAATCACGTTAACGTAAACGACAATTTGTATTGAAACTGGATAAGCGCTGTCTGATGAAAAGGAGAAACATCTCATCACCAAAGGGTAAAAACGGGACCCTATTACTAAGACTCCACTGTCTGTCTGTCACCAGGCTGTGTCTCATGAACCGTGATAGCTAGACAGTTAAAATTTTCGCAGATGATGTATTTCTGTTGCCGCATAACATTAAATACTAAAAACAGAATAAAATAAATATTTAAGTGGGGCCATATCCCCTACAACATATCCCATACAACAAACGTGATTTTTTGCCGTTTTTTGCGATAATAGTTCGGAACCCTTCGTGCGCGAGTCCGACTCGCACTTGGCCGGTTTTTCGTAAACATTTTGAGACAAGAGATCGTTTACGTTATCACGAGTGAGTTCGTTAAAAAACTCGGAATAAGCACACAGAACATTTGACACCTCGAACGTGTAGTTTAATGGCAAAGTTTGACAGGTTTGCAGGCTAAAATTAGAGTTTGTTAATTAATCAAATTCAAATTCTTAACTCAGACGATGGTTGTGTGACATCATTTGAATGCAGGAAGGGGATTCCTGCATTCAAATGATGCCACACAACCACGATACCTGCATTCCATCTGATTTGCAAGGACCATATTCCTGCATTCAAATTTATATTTATTTTTACCCCACTGCCGAAGGAGGGTAATGTGTTTATTAGTCTATGTATGTTTTTTCCTATGTGGCGTTCTAGAGACGAAACGCGTTGGCCGATCGATGATTGATGATTCTTACGTCAATCGATTCGTCTTAAACCTGCGAGTGTCACTGGCTACATTAAAATTGGAAAATAGAAAATGGCGGCTTTTGGGCGCCGTATTGTGGAGGACCAATATTTTTTTTCTTCCGAACCCATCGTGTGGGTTATCAAAATGAAGGGTTTTAAGAGGTGATTACAAACATGTAACACTTATATGTTAAAATGTAACAAATTCTAAAAAAAAAATACTAAAAAGTTGAAAATAAAAAATCTGGTTTTGGTCAGCCAGCTCGCGCATATATATCCTCCGACTGCGCAGCATGATTTTCTTGTTGTTTACGTCTTTTTAGTTCCCTTTTTAAGCAGTCGTTTTTTTTTATTATTTTTAAATAATTATATAGTCTATTGGCTTGCGCTTGACCACTATCTCACCTAAATGTAAGCGATGATGTGGATGATAATGATGATTCTTCAGACCGTATTGATATCAATATGTCTCTAAATATTGTGCAAGAGCTCGTGGCTAAATAATACAGCCGCACTGGTCGATCATCAAGATTAAGCAACGCTTGACGAGGTCGGTCCGTGGATGGGTGACCATTTCAACGTACCGAGTTTCCTTCGTGCCTCGGAAACCACGTTAAGCCGTTGGTCCCGGATGTCGTTTGAAGATCTTTGACAGCTATTACGGGTAGTCAGAGGAGCTTGAGATCTAACACCAGCCTTGCCAAGGGGTACCGTGTTACCCAGTTACTGGGTTGTGAAGGTCAGATAGGCAGTCGCTCCATGTAAAACACTGATACTCGGCTATATCTGGAAGCCGACCCCAATATAGTTGAGAAATGGCTAGACAGATTAATTGATGCCTCTAAATATTATGTTTAGTCCAGAATTATGACACGGCAACACCATTGATGATGCCACAAGATTTTGAGCAACCATATTCAAGGCGAATAGTTGATAGCTGAGTAGGTGGTGTTTGCTGAGAGAACACCAAGAATATATCGAAAATATTTCAGATAGAAGCCCTGTAGTCAGGGTTCCGTTGTCAGATTTACAAAAAGGACTCTATATCGTGATATTCAAGACGGATAATTTTATTTTAATCGGGGTTTCTTGAGCAAAAGGACAATTCCTGTGTGTTTTCAATTTTTTTATCCCAACATACAATACAATACAATACATTATACAATACAATCTATCTCTGTACCAAATATCATCCAGATCCGTTCGGCCGTTCTCTTTTGATTGAGTAACAAACATACATCCACACACACATCCATCCAAACATTCACATGTTTATCTATTATTTTATTTTCAGATACCCAAAACGCCGCCTCATTCTCGACGATGCTCTTCAAGAGCTCACATCACTACTTAAACAGGGCCACCAATATAGATCGACGGAGGAAACCCAACTGTACGCGCTATACTCCATACCTGACTCAATATGTCGATTAATTACTTGACCATCGACATCTACTCCCAGTTTTTCGAATGAAAATTTTCGAAAAAATAGAGTATTAAATTGTGAAGCGGGTGTAAGATGTCTCGTACCAGGTCAGATTGGTATTGCATGTCTTCTGCTTCCTCTCACCGTATTGATACCAAATATTGTTTCTAAATATATTATGTTTGGTCCAGAATTCTGACACGGCAACACCATTGCGAGAGCAGTGGTGGCCAAGTGGTAACGGCCCTGACTTACGTGTCGTAAGTCGTGGGTTCGAACCCAAGCAGGCGCTTTACTGTGTGTAAATTATTTCATCTCCACTGCTCTAAAAACGGGGAAGGAAAATATCGTGAGGAAACCGGCATGTCCTGGAACAAAAAATTCGAAGATACATCCACTAACCCGCACTGGGGCCGCGTGGATTATGGCCTCTCTCGCAGAGAAGAGGCCTGTATCCCAGCATATGAACATTAAAAGGTTGATGATGAACTGCATTCGCCGACGCAGCCATAAGATCCTATCTTTGCATGATTATAATATTCTGGTATTAAACTAAACAGACTTGTTACAGTGGTGGACCTTACATTGGAAATCAAACCAATAGTTTGGAAAAATTCTAAGGATATTGATTTTTATCAAGCGCGCGAAACTGCTGTGAGAATTCATGCAACCAATCACAAACGTTTACAGTACAACTATTTTCTTAATGTCCCTCGGCAAATTTCGTGTTTCGTCGGCCGTCGGATTTCTATCAGTTGCCCTTTGCACTTGGTGCAGACCGCACGCTCTCAATCAACTTGGAAGTATATAGAGTTTTTACTACTCTTTTCATCATAATTTCATAGGCCTCCCCCAGGCGTCGACACATTGACCGATCCCGTACGTCTCGCATTCAGCGCCTTCCCGCAATACTCTTTTAACTTTATGTAAGGAAAACTGCTAAAGTCGATGATTGCTGAGGGACATTAAGAAAATAGTTGTACTGTACAATGGTTTGACTATTTCACATGCGATCATTTTCGTTTTAGAAACTGGGGTTTAGGTTTAGCAATCTAGTGTTTAGGTTACATTAGGATGAATGCCAAATGTTTGTTTTAAGACTGGCGTGATTGAAATGGGGATAACACAATTGATTGTTTGCCATCATAGACATAAATAACTGAACTAAGCATTCCCTTTGTGTAATGTGTGTGAGAGACTAAACCGATCGTGCGGCCAGTAGTTGTATTTTTTTCAAGAATTCTGATTGGTCAAGGTTGCAGGCTCCCAGTGCCACCTTCTTCACTACGACTTTAGGCTTCTTTTAGGCAAGCGTGCTTCACCGTAGACCACATCATCGCTTACCATCAGATGCATGATGGTCAAGCGCGAGCCAACCCATAATTAAAAAAACAACCTACAGAAAAGATACAAGTATTGGCGGCATATTCGTTTTGTTCCTTCCTACAGATTAGTACATTTTCTGAAAGTATTGCTCAGTCCAGTTCTGTATGTCTACCATAGATATTTGAATATCTGTGTCGAATAAATAAAAATACATTAATGTATAAGCATTTAGTTTTTTATAAATTTAAATAAATTTATAGGTTTATAAGATTTTTTTGTGTGATAAAATTTATTTGCATATATGACGTAACTTTTTTGCGACAATTTCAGCGTATCTTTCGTACGTACACCTATGTTCTAAGTTCTTTTGAAGAAACATCCCTCCACTCGACTCGACTCAATCGCCATGGCAACGGAAAGAAAACCATTGAAACGTCAACAAACTATAACTGTCAAGTTGATTGGGTCGAGGTTTAGTCGAGTCTGTAAAACATTTCGAGTTTTTTTTTTCTTCCTAGAAGTTTTGTTTTTTAAGGAGAAAAGTCTGATCTCATCCAGTATTACAACCAAGGAGATCTTAATAAATTAGGTATTCAAATAAGTAACTATGTAAGCAAAAACGTCAACAATTTGTTCGTTAGAATACAAAAATCAGTGAAAACTATCTATGATACTGTATAGTTTTTTAATCACATGTGAACTCTAAATAAATTATCGAGCCATTTTATGTAATAAATTAAAATATCAATAGAGTCTTGGGCATTTATGTGTATTAAAAAATATTATTTTATATTCAATTATGACCATGACCTTGAAAATATCTATATTACTTATAATGTAAAACTTATTGTTAACTATCTCGTTATGTATTTACAATTATTATTACGTACATAGTAGGAAAACCCATCGAGTTACCCAATAGTCTCTAGACAGACTGACTGAATTTCAACTGCACTCCGACTGCTAATTTGCAGTTTGAATGCAGTTGGTACAACTGCAATAAAATTGCAAACAGACCGTGCAGTCCGACTGCAGTCGATGTGCAGTTGGCGTGCAGTTCCAACGAAAACTACAGTTATTGCTGTCGTACTAACTGCATTCAAACTGCAAAATGCAGTCGAAGTGCAGTTGAAATGCAGTCCGTCTGTCTAGATCCTTAACTGGAATGTGGAGGTCTGATAGTCAGTGACAGAAGCTAGTAGTTTATAAAAAACATAAGTATATATATTATTTATGTGGCCGGCGGCAGGCATACCTAATGTAGTTTCAATGAGAGTTTTCTAAAATTGTGTGCACTAGGTGGCAGCACTATGAAGTCAAGTCCAGGCACCTGTCAAAACGATTGTCTTTTACATTGATTAAATTGACGTCAACGTCTTGTTGATATCATAAATCACAGAGAAACCTATCATAAATTATATACGTTTGCCGAGTGGAGGACCTCCCGCCAAAGTGGTGCCAATTGGTGGCGTGAATTTTTCTGACCCTCATTTCGCAAATACTTACAAAGTTGGGATCCTCAATCAAAATGATAATGTGCTAACACCTTAAAATACAGTGTGTATTTGAGCATTTTACCACTTTGTCTTTTACATTTATTAAATATTAATTTCATCTATCGTTTTGAAAAGTCTTGAGGACCAGTGTTAATATAGTCCAGTGTATGTCTGGCGTCGCCTTTCAAAATAGCTATACAATACACGTATAAAGTTATACTACTCAAAACGAGAATTTTCAATACCTTAATCGATTCTGGCAAATGTAAAGTCGGAACTACACTTACGTATCGTGGCGTGGCGTGGCGCGAGATCCACCAACCAAACGACTCTGTTCCAGCCTACGTCATATTGCAAAGAGTTTTGTAGCCAATCAACGGCAACGGTGGGCGCCACGACACGCCACGCCACATAAGTGTAGTTCCGTCTTAAGTCAGGGGCTTCAAAGGAAAGTTAGGTACTTATCAACGGCCAGTAAATACACTTATATATTTAAATAGTTTTTAATAATAAAACTAAACGAATTTACATCAATAGTTTTTCATTCATAACCTTAATATTCAGTCTTATACTTTAATTTAAACTATACACCAAACAATATAAATAATGATTACACCACACCAGACAATACAAGTTGGATAAAATTATCCGACTTATATTGTCTGGTGTGGTGTTATCATTATTTATATTGTTTATTTGGATAAATATTCAGTAGGTACTTTAATAATTACATAACAAACCAAAAAAATACCGATTTGGTTTTACATTAGAAGAATACAGAGACGAAGCATATCGAACCATCAACCAATATTGATTATTGACCCCCCATATCCGCAACGTTATGCCCACGTTTGTATCGAGATAAAAAATATAGTCTACGCGCAGGCGCATGAACTCAGGCGCATCTATGTGAATCAAAGTAACTGACATCTGTAAGTCCATAAGTCACTTGGACGTTCCACTCTCGCAATTGGAGCACGAGACGAACGCGGGGCGCCGCGTGGGTAGGCGGGAGTGGGTCGACATTGGGCACTACTACTTTGACGGAATAGTACATACAAACGCGCGAAGATATCCCAATGCGCGCACATCCTAAAGAATTTATAGACGGAACCACACTTGCGTGTTTGGCTATTGGCTACAAAACTGGTTTTATTATGATGTAGGCTGGAACAGAGTCATTGGGTTGATGGATCCCGCGCCACGCCACGACATTTAAGTGTGGTTCCACCTTAAGGCTTCGCTTCAAATCGACTTTGTATCAGTGTGCGTTAACCCCACAGATCTAAATAGTTTTATGCCTGTGGTTGGCCCTAACAATAAACACCTACAAACAATTCATTCATACTACTTCGATATCGTCATTCATAATAATCATTGCTATTTACATTTTACTCAAATTATTTTTAACACAATAACAAGTATCACGACCTTCAATCGAGCGATTAAATAAAAAGATGCTAATAAATAGGCTCAAAGTATCGAATGCACGTCAAAACGTGATAAAAATGTGTGATTTTCACGTGATCCATATTTCAATTAATTTATTATATTTTTAGTTCTTAAATTCTATCCATATGCGTCTGCCGCACAACGATATAAATAGTGATAAATGTTTTGCGAGAAGGGTTTAGCAACGATTTTGATACTTGCCCATTCGCAACACTTAAATATTGGAGGGATTTTTTTGTTATTTCATCCCGCAAGTTAATGCCATCGCTGCCATCACTGTTCGAAAAGTGATCTTGTTTCGAACTTTCTGGTTCTTTTTTATATGAAACTGCTAGTAAGTTACCTATATCTTTCATTTAATAACATTTTTGATTACGTTCTTTTCCATGTTACTCCTAGTACTGCCAGCTTATTCTTTTATAGTCATAACAGTAGATTTATAGAGATTTATGTTACAATATTTAGGCCACAGCTCACGCGAAATCAGTCTTTTACAAATTATAAACACGATCCTCATTCATCTTGAAAATCAAGGGTGCAAAGGTCATATGCACCGGTGGGACACTTGGCAGACTTGCTCCGGTATCATAAGTATTACATTGGGGAGCGGTGATGACGATACAGGTGACGATGGAGAGGAACATCGCTATTAATGCCCAGAACATAAGGACCAGGAAGAAACGGGTACGGCGCCATGTTATTTCTTGACGGGTGGCCTGAACCTCTTCTGTGGTTAGTGGTCTGAAAAAAAGGAATAATACTTTACTTTTTTTACTTTTCTTTATTACTTTTATTACTTTAAATATTATTCTATGAAAAAAATTAAAATAAATATATACATATTATGTCCTTTATTTATCCGTCTGTCTGCGCCATATTAAAATTATAAATTAAATATTATAAATATTTATTCACGCACTCAAATTATTACAATAGCAACACTTACATTCATTTCAAATCATTCAATCAAATACGCGAGGACCAATCCCTAACTCCCGCGCACACCCCTTCCTACTTCCTATTTCCGGTCATCCGGTCATTCCGCTCTTCAGTTGTCAAAAAGTCGCAACTCCGGCAAAACAGAACTCAGAAAGAAAACAGACTCTGTGGGTGGCTTACCAGCATTCAACTATAGTGAAAACTCCACTGCTAAAACTATCGAAGGACATTATTATTCAAAGCTCCAATCCCGCACCCGTAAGAACCTACTGCCTTTTTCCCGCTGCGCCCACACCGTCTTCTTATTTTGTACATTTTTAAATATTTTTACAAAACAAATTAAAAAACAAAAACCATTTAAAAATATAAAAATAGAGGCCCACCGGTATCGAGAACAGGGTCCAAGCTACCGGCAGTCAGGGCTCCAGAAAGAGGAACCTCCTAACAATACGAGCCGTGTCCAGCAATACTACTTTCTGGACCAGGCCTTTGACCAAGCCGCCTAACGAGAGCCTCCTAAGGTGTTGGTCGAGGCTCGTGGCTATTAAGCCATTGGCTGACACGACTCTCGGTACAATGATCGCTGTGTCCACTTCCCACATCCCTCGCGAGCCAAGTCAAGATACTTGATTTGCTTATCTTTCTCGGCTTTCACAAGGTTCCCGTCATGTGGGACAGTAATGTCAACAATCATTGCACGCCTCTCGATTCGGTCCAGCACCACAATATCAGGCTTATTGGCTTCAATAGTACTGTCAGTGATGATGGACCGATCCCAGTATAATGTGATATCGCCATTTTCGAGAACTGGGTCGGGCACATACCTATAGTACGGTACCTCCGATGCCACAAGAGTGTATTTCAGAGCAAGTTGCTGATGGATAATCGTGGCTACAAGGTTGTCCTTATGCAAGTACTCTTCGTTAGACGAGAACAACCAGAGATAATGTGGCGGATCGATTCACCCGGGCAGTGACATTCACGACAGATATCATCCCTTCCATTCTTAATAATTTATTTATTTATTATTATTATTTCACTTTGGGTAAAGGAGATCACTCAGGCATCGCACATTTTGTACTCAAACACGAAATTTCACACTCACTCAAAGTCTGAAAGTAGGTACCCATTTAGGCAAAGTCAGTAAAAAAAAAATGCAGAATGAGCCGAAATGGGTGTTGAATTTTAAAAGTGGAGTAACTAGGTCAAAATGGTGTATTATTATGAAACGGCTTTCAATGCACATTATAATTGCTCTTTTTTTTCACTTGTTTAGGATGGAGGTTTACTTAAATTAAGTAAAACGATGTGTCTCTAACCAGTACAATTTTCGAGTTGCATAAACCTCTATCAGTTTTCATATCCCTGTCTCTGTGTTACTGATCAGTTGCCAACCAAACAAGGTACCATCACTTGACCCAGAACCGAGAAGTAGAATCTAAACTGATAAAAATACAATTAACATAAATAAAATTCCAAAATGCTACAAATTAACGTTTTTTTATCTTCAATTATCATGTAAGGTTATTTCGGGTCAAATAAAATTAGGTGTCATGTCACACGACTCATTCAAATTGTTTTATTATAATATTTCAACTTAAATACCTACTATAGAGTATGATTGGTGTGATAATCTAATCGACACCTTGTTTAAAAATAGAATCATACCGTCTTAGGGCTGACGTGTCATTAGGTAGATAACCTTTATCTGAAGTTTGGGATACAAACATTTTCTATGCAAAATTGTCAAACCCACCATATTTGTTCATCAGAAAAACAAGCTTTTATAATAAAATATTTTTTCTAAACAAGCTTGTATACAAAAAAAAGACAGTCACTAGAAACAAAATGTGTGTGCAAAACTTCAGCTCAATCGGAAGTTGGTCAAATTTAACTTGCAAGATTTGATTACAGACAACGGGACAGGTGCAACTAAATAAAAGCTATAAGCTTTTATGTAATATGTCTAACTTGTAAAATCAACCCATTACCGCGTGTTGCCAATCCTATAAATTTGACATAAGCATCAGCTCACATCGAGACGTGACCCGATGCGGAGAAGCTGCAAACACTTTTTGAAATAGCAATCTATCTTCTATTTATATATATATATATATATATATATATATATATATATATATAAATAAATATATATAAAAGGCCCGAGTGACATATCAATGCCCACCCAACCCTAATGATAGAAGTTTGAAATTTTGAGAGGATATTGATTTTATACTGTAGGTGTTTTAACTTAAGTGGCTGTGGGCAGGGCACATTGCTCGCAGAACGGATGGCCGATAGGACAGAAAGGTTCTATGTTGCGTTGGAAAGCCTCCCACCAGGTGGACCTATGACCTGGTGAATGTTGCGGGGATCCGCTGGATGCGAGACGCACGGGACCGATCCATGTGGCGACGCTTGGGGGAGGCCTATTTCCAGCAGTGGACTTCTTTCGGTTAATATCATGATGATGATAACACTGTAGGTGTCATTTAAGCAAGGATTTTTCGAAATTCATCCCCTAAGGGGGTGAAATAGGGAATGAAAGTTTGTAGGGCCGTTTTCATTTACTTTAAGACCGTCTGGGGAGCTCAGTTAGTTCCACGACTGACCAGGAAATCAGAATACTGAAGTAAAAAAATCGGGTCTGGAAACATGAGTGGTGACTCACAAACTACCAGGCGAACAAAAACTTATAGGAGTAGAAAATTACAAAATCTGTATTAACCAGAGCAAAGCATTAGCGGGCAGCTAATTCGATATATAACTTTATTTGTTGCACAAAAAGGTACTTTTAATGAGAGAATGAGTTTGAGTTTAGCCTATCTGGAAATCCCTAAACCGATTGCGTACCCAGGTTGGTCGCTGTAGCAAAAACCTGGCCAAATGCAGTATCATAGACCTATACAAAACGTAGTGCCAGTGTAAGGCTCCTTCGAAAGATATGGCCCACCTCCTTGTCTGCCCTTCATGCCCGACCACCTGCACCTTACGGAATTGGAACGTAGCGAATGACAGAGCTGTCCGAGTACATACATACTGGAGGGTGACCATAAGCTCTTAGAATAAGGTTATTTGAGTGTGCTTAAGGGACAGATGTATAGGTACAAGTCATATACATCTACATAACATATATCAAACAATGCATTTAAACAAACTCCCACATAGACACATTCACACACACTGATCAAACACATCTGTTAAACTTAAATGAAATTAGATTATAATGAATTACCGATAGTTATCCTAAGAATATCGTAAGTCTACTGCAGCGATATTCAAACCAATTTATTCGTGTTTTATACTTCCTGCTGCTGAAACAGGCTGAACACCCACATTACAAGCTCAGGCTTAGCTTGGGAATCAGTAGCAGTACCTTTTGTGCAACACACTAATACGATGCATATATTAGTTTAAGATAAGATGAATGTACGTATTATTATTCCCTAAAGCACACTCAAAAAATAACCTTACTTTATGAAGGAAGATGGGGAGGCCAGAGCCCTACAGTTAGACAGAATAGGTTGAAAATAAATAAATAAATAATACTCTTAGAGCATGGTCACCCCCCTGGTCGGACAAAATCTGAATGGAATATAGTTGAGAATATAGTTTTAATTAATCGTCACGAAAGAAGAGGAAGTGAGAGAATTCGTTTTAAACTCACATAATTAAAATTTGAATTCATTCACATCTATCATTGAAATGTTAACCTACCGTTACCGAGACATAACGTAAGGTTGTGAGCTGTGACCGTAACAAGCGAAAGTTTCAGACTGTTTTTATTCCATACAATAAAATGATCCGCTCTCAAAAAAGCGTCGAACTGTATAAAATAATGTATTTAAATTTAAAAAAAAAAAAACAAGAAGCTGTCGTTGGTCTGCTAGAAGAAATTTTTTTGCTTGCTTAAAATACACTAAATATTAATCAATTATTTTTCAAACTGATTTAATATTTTGTATAGAAATTAAAGTATAGATTATCCTACTAACCGCGAAAAGTTGAAATTCTGCTGCCTACAAAAAAAATGCCTTTTCTGTTTTGGTAGAGTATGACTGCACTTTTGACCTTCATAGTACCTATCAGTTATCAACTTATCAAAGACACGATAAATGCAAAAATCATGCAATAAAAAAAAACCGCTATACACTACTTTAAAAGGTAAAACTTTCCCCGTATCTCATATATGTTTTCGAATTTTCTTATAGTATGCCCGGGATACATGATTTTTTTTTAAATATTACGACCCAGTAAAAAAGAAACACCCTTAATAAGCCGGGACAGAAATTAAAGTTCTAATTATCAAATGAAAGCTTTTCTTAATATGATACCAAACTTGACCTGATTGCCCCACTTTAAAATGTTAATCCGACTATTTCGGCTCTTATTGCATGAAAATAACACTATTTTTCAAAATATTTCAATAGCTATGGAGGACACGCATTGCGAATAACTATTCCAAACAAGCCGGCCAACTGCCATGTCGATCTCCTAAGCAACTGTGACCGATAGACAGGCAAATTCGCACCGTTACAAGGGCTCCATTTTTATCATTGTCGCACAGAACTCAAAAAAGCCAATGACACCATAAGGCGACTAGAGGATCGAACCCGGGACATAACATCAGCTATTGAGTTTGCGACCACCAATCTGGTTAATCAGTTGAAACTTGCATTAACAAAGAAACAAATGCTGAAAGTATAAGTACCCAAATCTTCTACATCTGGCATCTGATCCATGGCCCAGCAAGGGTTGTCTTTCGGGATCCATTACTACCAATTTTCTTTAGATCGATCGGTCTTTCTCCAAAACGGACGCTTTCGATTAACTTCTTGTCTCAAAGCCTCCTTTTTTCAATTCGATTAAATCATCCAGTTCGACAAAATTAATTCTTCAAAACCCGTGAATTTTAATATTTTTAGTAACTACACTGAACACTTTGTGAATATTATTTTCAGAAACACGACTTCACGTACGTCCCTATTAAAATGCCTAGTCTTGATGTATGTTCACATCCACTCACTGGTTCAAACGGAGCTACACTGATTGGGCTGGGTTAATTATCTCTTTAATAGTGTCAATTATTAGTTTGTTGTTTTGTTAATTACATGGCCGCTTATCTCTCCGGCTGCTTCTGGGGGCACACGGTAATGCCTCGACAAATTAATAACAAAAATGTAACACGCTTTGTTGTGACCACAGGCCGTACCATAAGCTCTTAGAGCGAGGTTAATTCCATTGTGCGTATGGGACAGATGTATCAAATCATAAATCCATCCTTTCCTACAATGGAAATAACCTTGCTTATGGTACGGCCCCTGATCACCGACACGCCTCTGCGGTTACTTCCAGAGTTGGAAACCCCGTTGTCAAAACTTTCTTGAAGATATTGTGACGGATCTGCCAAGTGCCAGCTTAATGCCCTAGAGTCGATCGAGAAACGGGTCAAGAGGCTCATCGGCAATGAGGCACTGGTTGAGTCAAAGCTCCAGAGCCTTGAACATCGTCGCCGAGTTGCCAGCTTGTCGGTTTTTTATCGGTTGCATTTCGGGGAGTGTGCGATGGAATTACATGATCTAATTCCACCTAGCCCGTTTCATCATCGGACTACGAAACGTACGGCGATGCGCCATCGGTACATAGTGGAAATCCCACCCATACGCACCAAACGTTTTGGATATATTTTTATTATGCGTACAGCTAAGGAGTGGAATTCCCTGCCGGAGTCTGTGTTTCCAGATAGCTACATCCTCGAGGTTTTTAAGTCAAGAGTGCATAAGTTACTTCTAGGCAAGCTTGTTACATCGTCGGCCACATCATCGCTTATCATCAGGTGAGATAGTGGTCAAGCGCGAGCCTATCAATATATATATGTATATATATATAACTGTGACAAACAGAGAAAGTTCACGGCAGGAAGAGCTCATGGCTAAATAATATAACAACACAGGCCGATCTTCAGGGCTGAGCAACGCTTGCCGCTTGCCAGATAGGTGAACATCCATTATCTATATCCCTTCGTGCCTCGGAAAGCACGTTAATCCGTTGATCCCGGCTGCCATTTGTAGACACTTAACAGGCATTATGGTTAGCAGTAGAAACCCGCAGGCTTATAACGTATCTTTTGCAAGAGCAAAACGATAACGATCAAATCCTTTATGTCATAAAAGTTGGCATTACCTGCAGTGTAGGTATGGTAGGTCTTACACAATCTCTTACTAATCGCTCGCTATTTGTCAAAAGAACTTATTTTAAAAAAAAACCGCCAACAATTCTAAAACTTCTGTATGGAAGAGCAATTATTGCGCAAAAATCGCTATCGTTTTGCTCTTGCAAAAAATATTTAATAAGCCTGCCGAAAGGCTGACAAGCAGTCTTGCTATGATGTGTCCCCAATTATTGGATTCTGTAGATAAGCAGTCACTCCATATACTGGTATCCAGTTGCATCCAGTTAGACTAGAAGCCGAGCTTAACATAGATTGGAAAAGTTTACGCAGATTTTTTTGTAAATAACCCTAAAATCAGAGGCGTAGGAGCAAGAGCCCTAGCTGAACTGTTTGGGTTTGATCGAGTCTAAATATAAATAAACTAGCACTTTTTCCGTATTTTATCCTACAGATGACCTTTTAGTTTCATCCCCTTAAAGGTTGAATTTCCAAAAATCCCTTCGTCGTGCTCCCCTACATCATAAAAAAGCCCTATACAGTAAAATATTTTAAAAACTTTAAAACCCCCTAAATCGTCTGTTAGGAGTAGTTTTAAAAAACTAATAATGAAAACCTTTACTATTTACTTAGGTCCCTTAGGTCAGTATTTATGCCAAGTTTCAAATATATAAGCTCATCAAAATTCCACCTTTTCACCTCTTTAGGGGTAGAATTTCCAAAAACCAATAAATACATGATTTTTTCTATCACCCAATAGCGTAAACCTTTAACTTCACGTGTCACAGTTAAAAGCGTAGAAGTTTCACATAAAATTTCAAGTCCGTTTTTACCTCCTTCGGAGTGGAATTTCCAAAAACCAGTAAATACATGAATTATTTTTATCAACCAAGAGTATAAATCTAAAAGTTCAGGTGTCCAACTGACAAACTGTGGAAATTTCATACAAACTTTCAACCCCCTTTGTCGCCCTTATGGGTGAAATTTCCAAAAACCATTAATTAAATAAATTATTTTTATCAACCAACAACGTTAGTCTAAAATTTCACTTGTCCAACTAACAATCTTTAGACATTTGCGGGTGTAATTTCCTAAAACTAATAAAAACATGAATTATTTATACCAATAGCTTATATGTAAAATTTCACATGTCCAATTTATAAACTGTAGAAATTGCATACAAACTTTCAACCCCCTTTAGGGACCCTTAGGGGTGGGATTTCTAAAAGTCCATTCTTAGTGCGCACTTACGTCACTTGTGGAACCTCCCTGCCAAATTTCATCTTTATACGTCAAGCGGTTTTTGATATTTCGTGATGAGTGAGTGAGTGACCTTCCGCTTATATATATATATAGGGAAAGGCAGCATATTTGGAATACTGCAGGTAATTTGGAATAGTTAGATTAATATAATATTATGTGTTTTTTTACCGTAAACATAACGTCATCAGACACACGAAGCAAACGAGTGTCACAAACACAGGGGCGCCATCTTCACATTCTGGCTACCAGCCGCACAGGAACGTGACGTCTACTTTTAAAACTTTTTTGGTAAGAATTCAATTATTGATAATCATTTATTATGATACGTAAAATCTTCTTAAACTGCTAAGTGCCCTTGTTAGTTAATGATTTAACTTTGATTTTGTGAATATTTTTAGAATTATAAATAGCAAATGGAATTTTAGGTTAGGATGACGTGTTGTTAATTTGGAATACCCGTACTGGCGTATCAATGACCGTTCTTTTTATTTTGTTTAAAAATAGTGAATACGAAATTCTGAAAAACTGATACAAAGATTGTAATAATATATTAGTTTTTAAGAAATACTAATATAAGTATTATTAAAAACTGTGAATAATTTATTTAAAAAAATGAATATAATATCGGAATACTACATTCCAAATTAACTGAACCCTATGTGAAATCACGATTTTGGAGTTTTTTTATTTGATATAAATTTTGATAAGGTTTCTGGTTTATGTTTCGTTTGATTGTTTTGTCTTTTATTAATTACATTTCTTATAAATTACATTTTTAAATATTTTTATAAAATAAATTTAAAACAAAAACATTTAAAAATATAAAAAATAGAGGCCCACCGGTATCGGGAACAGGGTCCAAGCTACCGGCGGTCAGGGCTCCAGAGAAAGGAACCTCCTAACAATGCGAGCCGTGTCCAGCAGTACTGCTTTCTGGATCAGGCCCTTGACCCAGCCGCCTAACGAGAGCCTCCTAAGGTGTTGGTCGAGGCTCGTGGCTATTAAGCCATTGGCCGACACGACTATCGGTACAATGATCGCTGTGTCCACATCCCACATGTCGACAACCTCGCGAGCCAAGTCAAGATACTTGATTTGCTTATCTTTCTCGGCTTTCACGAGGTTCCCGTCATGCGGGACGGTAATATCAACAATCATTGCACGCCTCTCGATTCGGTCCACCACCACAATATCAGGCTTATTGGCTACAATAGTCCTGTCAGTGATGATGGACCGATCCCAGTACAATGTGATACTGCCATTATCGAGAACTGGGTCGGGCACATATCTGTAGTACGGTACCTCCGATGCCACAAGAGTGTATTTCAGAGCAAGTTGCTGATGGATAATCCTGGCTACAAGGTTGTGCCTATGCAAGTACTCTTCGTTAGCTAGACGAGAACAACCAGAGATAATGTGGCGGATCGATTCACCCGGACGGTGACATGCCCGACAGATGTCAACCGTGCCATCCTTCACAATAAATCTCCGGTAGTTATTCGTCATGATAACTTCGTCCATAATTGCACAGACAAAACCTTCGGTTTCCCCAAAGAGGTCACCGAAACGCAGCCAGGCTACGGACGCTGATTGATCTACATCGGGCCCATGTAGGGCCCGGAAAAAGCGTCCGTGAAGCTCCTTACTCTGCCATACTTCCCTGCGGTCTTTAGTATCAAGCACTACAGGCTTGCGCCAGTTCTCATTCGCCAAGGAGAGCGGGGTGAGTCCCTTGTCCACTGCTACTACATCTCGATGCATACCCACGTCGGTGTTTAGAAAGTATTCCCTGAGATTGCATATCTCGCGGTTGTGGAGGTTTTTGGCATTTAAAAAGCCACGGCCTTCACACTTCCGCGGGATATACTGATTGTTTTTATTATTAAAGTTTGATAATGTACCAATAGTATAGAACATTTTTTGGGGCTATCCCGTTTCAATTTCAATTTATCTCCAAAAAACAAACCAGTATTCCAAATATGCTAGCTTTCCTCTATATATAGATATAATAAATACTTTAAATGTAAAAGCTATTTTATCATCAGCAAGTTCTTGATTTAGAGTGCTAAGTTTACTTTCATCTGTAGGTATGGATGTATCACAGATGAAAAATAAATCCCCTATAATCTTTCAGACGAGTGGCTATGATTAAAGTGCATGTTGCAACCTTTTTCATTTAGATTTCGAAGATGGGAGACCTTTTCTCGAGTTGAGGTTTGCTGATCAGGGACCCAGGGCCCCTTAAGCTTGGGAGTAGCGATGCATAGCACCTTCCAGTCAGCCCTCCGGTAGCTACGCCCCTGCCTAAAATACGAAATGATGACAGCTGACCCTTATTTTTTAACGTATGAAATTCTCATGGATGTCCTCCGCCCTGGAGTGAGCGGAGAGGTCTGCCAGACTCTGACTAAAACCACACGTTATTCTTCAGCTACTTTAAGTCAGGGCGCTGCCGCTGGAGTGCTTGCGCATTACGATAGGTGACCCTGTCTGTAAGGATCTAATCCTCATAGTAGCCTATTTCTCTGTTCCTTACGGTTAGGACTGCGTCTTACTGCAAAAAATCGCCCAAATGCGAACGGACTCGGGCACAAAGAGATCCGAACGAATCATATTTTTTTAGCTTCGTATTTAAAAATCACTGATTTCTTTTCTTGTAGATTTTCCTGGATAAATTAGAAGTACATCTGAACATTTTATTCAAATTTCGGTTTCAGTGATTTCGGCGATAAGGGCGGAATCGTCAATATTTATAGTATAATAAAATTATGAAAAATATACTTGAAATATTCACAATAAGCACTTTCATCTACTAAGTCACGTACCTACCTACAGTTTGAATTACTTTTTATATTTTCTCATTCGTACCTCAAAAGTGATCCAATAAGTTTATTTATTTATTTATTACCCAAAAAGATGGATTGACAGATGAGTAAATCCATAAGCCCTTCAAAAACCTCGTATTATGCATTAAAACCTGCGTTCCCAAATAAATAAAAACAATTAGATATACCTACTACTGGAATAAAAAACACTATTACTATATTTTCAATATATTTATCAAACCAAAACAGGCAGATTAATTAATTTTATTACTGCCATTATTTTATAATCACTAACTACAATTTACTTTGCTTCTCTCTTTTTTGCTGCCGTCTCATTTGTTCGAACCTGCGTGCTGTTTCTGCTGGTCTCTATAGAGTCTGTAGAAAAGGTCCCAGAAAGCCATTCTGTCCTGGAATGGTCTTCCTTCAAGGGTCAGGTCACGATCTAGATTGAGATAAGGCTGAGAGGTCGTCGTGATGGGGTCCCATTTGATAGGAAGCAGCTCAGATATTTCGGGTGTAGGATTTCTGTGAAGAAAAAATTTTTTGACTCACTATTATGAAATACCTTCTAGCTTTTGCCTGTACCTTAGCATACGGTATGCCATTCCAGACTATATGCTATGTTTCATCCAAATCCGTACAGTCGTTGAGGAGCGATAACAAACATCCAGCTGTAATATTTACATTATTAGTAGATACTTATGAAGTAGGTTACAGATTATCCGGTGTATTCCCGTTGTCCCCGTAATCTGGGTAAAATTTTATGACGTTCTGCCCCGTGCCCGGTCACGGGCACTTACCGTTGTCCCCCTTATGTACATACGGGCAACGACGACAACGGACAGTTAAGATTACACTTGTCGATCATTCTTCCATACAAACGTAGTCTGGCGATTACTCCATTATTTGACGATGTACATTTAAAATAAAAATATGTATGGAAACACAAAAAATAAAAAAATGTCGAAAGTTTTTAAGTTAGTTTTTTTAATGGTGATATGTTATAGTTTCAGTGTATTCCATACGCCTTTAAGGAGTATGGATTACACTGAAACTATAACATAATTTAAATCTTGAACATTAATAGTATTTTGGGGTCATGCTCTGCCATAATGATAAAGCATTCGATTCCATAATCAAAACTCTTTTCGGAATTTTATTTAGAAAGCGATATTTTATGTGTTTTTACTTGTTTGATATTTTATTTTGCAATAAAAAAACTTGATTTATCTACTTAGCATACCTATAATGTAAGTATTCGATTTCAGATATTTATAATATGGTGATGCAATTTTTGAGATGAGAATTGATTGTAACTTTGTTTTCGTAGTTTATTCTAACCAACTGCTGGTTCACCGACTGGTGGCTTCAGACCTGGTTCGGTTCCCTATTCATACAAACGGCTTTTCAAAAATGTATGAATGCAGTTTTACTAACCCAAAAAAACCAAAATTCCTTTTCAAATTTCCACCATATTTTTATGTTTTAATTAATTAATAATGTGTTTCTTTATCTTAAAGATTACATAAACTTAAATATAAATTATATAAATATACAGGTACTTTAGGTACCAGCGGACAAAAACAATACTATGGATAACGACCTTATAAACATTAGACTTACACAAGTATACCTACAACAACATCCAACATCCGTAATAATCCTATAGTATCCTATAAATAATACGAAGCTAATCTCGAAATTATTCTCATAAGAAACGGCACGGTATAATCGAACCGAACTTTCCCATTGTCCCGTCCCATCCCGTCCTTATAACCTCTGAAGCAAAAAGCGGTATCTCGGTAAATTTAAATCTTGTGCATTAATAGTATTTTGGGGTAATGCTCTGCTATAATGATAATGCATTCGATTCTATAATCAAAACTCTTTTTGCAATTTTATTTAGTAAGCGATATTTTATGTGTTTTTAGATAAATTAAACTTCATTTGAAATAACATTAGACATGTTTCCAAATCCTTTTACAGTCCGTTCAACCTGAGTTCTATCCCGTAAACATAATAAGGATCACATTAAAAGCATTTATAAACCTGTTACCAAAACCAACCGTTTACTACAGCTACCATTTGTCGTATCACTAACGCAATAGAAGTCAAGATCGGTTGAACGGGCTGTAAAATGCTAATTTAAACGTCTAATTTTATCGCAAATGGAGTATAAATAGTATTTATTTATTGTATTATAGTAGTACCAGAAAAAATCGCATTGAAATTTTGCCAATTTACATTAGATTAAATTTTGCAATAAAAAGGACAGTTACCCGTACTTAGCAAAGTTAGTCCAGAGTCGTCAGGATTACGACTGATTACGACTGATTAAATGATGAGCTGATTCTCGGGATTGATCTATTTAGCATACCTACAATGTATGTATTTGATTCCAGAATCAAAACTCATCGCAATTTTATGTAGATAAGCGATCTTTTATTATGTTTTTATATAAACTAGTTTTACCAGAGAAAATGTCTTCCAAACTTTGCCAAAGAAACTTAGAATCTTAGAAGTTGCTTAAATTTTGAAAAAAAAAATGCGGACACTTACCCGTACTTAGCGAAGTTAGTCCAAAGAGTCGTTATTCTGTCAATCATGAGCTGATCATCGGGAGTGATAGCATCTCCACTGAATATATCATTTTCAAATAAATATCCAAGTTCATCAGCATGAATAGCTCCCGTAGAATTCAAGTTAAACATTACCTTCACTAAATTTCTGCCTCCGCTATACGAGAAAATATATCGAAAAACAGTTTTGGCACCAATATCTAAAAATCTTTCAGCCATTCTTTGCGTTGGGTGGTTGAATATAAAATCTGATGCAAAATCCGTTATTTCATCTTTTACATTTTCGCTCACATTCTCATCTCCAATATAAAAGTGTCTGACGTCACTTAAAACATCTTCTAAATTGTCACCGAAATCAAATGCATCGCTTATTCTTGTATCGAAATTATAGTTTGAGAAGAAAATTGCATCTGCGTTTCCATACAAGAAGGGCATTTCATTATCTGTATTCCCAATTATGATTGGCGTATTCTTTACTTTAGAAGAAATCAGATTCACAGGATCTTCTGTGATAAAATGTTCAACGCCATCTATATCCTTTTCAACACAAGGACCTATAAGAGGTAACTCGGTGCCACCAAAATTTGTTATTTTCAAATCATAAGCTAGCTGGGTTAAAGTATTTGTATCTAAAGAGGCGAGATAATCAAGGGCTTCAAGTGTATCGTCGGTATTGAAGTTTAATGCTTCTGCCAGTGCCAAAGGTACCGTGACATTGGATTCCGCTTGCAACAAAGGACTTAAAGCAGGGCCGCTCTGAATAATCGCTTTCTGAAATAAGCTTTCATATGACGACAATAGGTGGAGATTCACAGACATACCACCAGCACTTTCACCGAACACTGTAATTTGTCTCGCATCTCCTCCGAAAGCTTCAATATTCTCATTGATCCACCTCATAGCTAATACCTGATCTTTGAGTCCTTGATTGCCTGGTACTTCTGGTATGTCAAGACACATGAAACCGTAAATGCCAAGCCTGTAATTGATTGATACTAAAATAACGTCATTTTTGAGTAATGAGTCTGGAGTGCCGTGGCTGCTAGCACTGCCAGAAACAAAAGCGCCACCATGTATCCATACCATCACTGGCAGGCGGTTCTGTGAGTTGGCGACGCTTGGCACGTAGACATCCACGGTCAGGCAGTCGAGGGTACCGAAGGCGGCATCGTACCCTACTTGAGGGCACGCGTTGGACTCGTATGCTTCGAAAGTGTCTTCAAAACCTTGATGCGGAACTGCCGGCTGTAAATTAAATTGTAGTTTACTAAATAATATTGTTGTGTCGTGGTGGCCCAGTGGCTAAGACCTCACTTCTTGTGCTTGAGGTCGTGGGTTCGAATCCGGCTAAGTACCAATGTGAATTTTTCAATTGATATGTACTTTCCAAGTTTATCTTGGACATTGCTGACAACGGTGAAGGAAAACATTGTGAGGAAACCTGGACACTAATAGTTAGTTTATTATAAGAATGTGCTCCATTGGTGTAATTGCTGCAAGGCGTTCCAGTGCGAGGATAAACTAATAAATATCGTATGACTTTTGTCCCAGGTTTTCCTTATTGATCTCTTGAAAGTTGCAATTTATGTTAAGACTAACTTTCCGCATACCTAACCTTTTTGATTTAGCCTACTCCATCACATGACTGTACCGAGACAACCCGTATCCATAATCCAATATTGTCACTATACAAAACATTGCCAAATCAACTTTTTAAGGCCGTCTAGATATTACAAAACTACTTTCTCTATTCTATACTCATTTTTCATTAATTTTTGGTGTCTAATAAAGTACTATTCAATCTATTCCCGTTCACCGTCGTGGTATCTTAAACTAAATGGATATATCAAAACATATTATAATCTTACCCCAAAAGGATTATTGTTATCCACCACCGCATATGGCACACCCAAGAACTTAGCGTAGCCATGTTCAGACCTGAGTCCCCGGATCAGACCTCTCTTCGTAGACACGAGAGGATCTACTCTAAATAGACCTTGGACCAAACTACACAAAGATACCAATAGAATTATAGACCACATCATGTCCGATGCTCGAGACATTTTTGCAATGACTAAGGCACGGTGACTTATCAAAAATATCATATCGAAAAATGGGAGATAATAGATAAAATCATCATAATCAGCATCTTACTGACATCGATATCTCAGATATAATAGAAGGTGATGTAATTTATGAGATGAGAATTGATTGTAACTAGTTAACTTTGTTTTCGTAGTATATTCTCACTAACTGCTGGTACTGCTTCTGACCTGGATTGGTTCCCTTTTCATACAAACGGCTTTTAAAAAATGTATGAATGCAGTTTTACTAACCTAAAACCCAGAGGTAAATTTCTGGGTTCCTCTTCAAATTTCCACCATATTTTTATGTTTTAATTAATTATTACTCGTAATGTATTTATTTATCTTAAAGATTACTAGTACTTAAATAAAGATATATAAATATATTTTGGTAGGTAGTTTGTGTAGGTACCAGCGGACAAAAACAATAGCAATCAAACAACAACATCCAATATCCGTAATAATCCTATAGTATTCTATAAATAATACGAAGCTAATCTCGAAATTATTCTCATAAGAAATAGCACGGTATAATCGAACCGAACTTTCCCATTGTCCCGTCCCGTCCGTATAACCTCTGAACCAAATAGTGGTATCTCAGTAAATTCGTTTTTTTTTTTTTACCATTTCGCTTCAAACATTCAGCCTCAGGTGAGCTTGTCGAAAAACCCGTAACTTTATTGACACGTATAAAAAATACACCATTCATACTGCTTATATTATAAATGCGAAAGTAACTTTGTCTATTTGTTACGTCTTTGCGCACAGTTGAATCGATTTTATGATATTTTAGATAGATTATCCTAGGATTACTAAAAAGCCTTAGGATATATTTTGTATCAATAGTGTTACGAGCTGGGGTTCAGGGATAAATTATTAAAATAGCAGACTTCAATTAATCACACTTTATAACACTTACTAAAGAATTCTATTACTTCGCACTATTTTCCTTTTCCATTCGCACTGTATCGCTTCTCAATCGAAACTGTCGAACCCGACCGCTCCTTATATAACTCGAAAGATGTTTCTAGAACGTTCCATACTGTTCTTGATAATTCGAGAAACTTCCAGAACAATCGACACTGTCACCGAAGTCACTGTTCCCGAAGCGAATAGAAACTTCGATAAGATTAGTTCCGCTATTAGATACTAGATGGCGCCACTAGTAACTACTTAGTTCTTCCTCTCGACACTAGATAACGTTGCCTTATCTTGTAAAAATAGGTTCTTTGCCGTGGCTTTATGCCCGTGGCGTATCTTGCAGAAAACTTATATTTTTTCAGGTTTGATAGTCTAGGTTTCTATTAGTGAAAAAAATTGTCGGATCAGTGCTCCCAGAAATTTTAACTCTTTATTATATTAGTTTAGATTATTAAAAAAAATGTCAATAAAACGGTCTTCCATTCAAAATCCTTTTTTTTACCTTTTCCTTTTAACAAGCTTTTATTAGCTTGGTATGTACATATGTATCTATGTAACGGAATCTTTAAAAGTGATTTTCACCCCCTTCAAAACGTCGCATTAATTAGAAACTTTGCATACTTATCAAGGACCGATAATTATGACATAATTCAAAAATAAACACACCACGTTTTTTACATTTTTTATAATCACACTATTCTTAATTTAAATTTATTGAAGTTATTTCTACTTTTCTATTAAAGCGTTTTTTTTAGTTTTTTTTTTACTATTATTGATTCCGAAATTCACTTTATTCGAGTTACCCCTTTTGTTTTCCGACAGCAGTATAATATCGCTCGATGGCAAACTTTTCACATTTATCGGATAATTTAATTGAATAGAAAGTCTCTTTTGTTCTTTGCGTGAAGTTCATAAATTTGTGGGGCATTGAAAGATCGTCGCCGCTTTGAGACAAAGAACTTTTGAGTTCTCCAGGTGAGGCGAATACGGGAGGGTAGTTCTTGCGTTATCGCTTCATACTTTCTGTTAAATATGCTGTTTTGAGGGGCTCGTGGCTAAATCATAATATCCACACGGGTCTATATTTGAGATTAGGTAACGAATACCGACCGTGGATGGGTTACCAACCCATACCTACCCCTCCGTGCTCGGAAAAGACGTTGTCCGATCTTTGACAGTTGGTACTGGTTGCTAGAAGTCAGAAAATCAGACAACAAGTCTTTTTTTTTAATACTTTGCCCCACACTAGGATTTTCTTCCTGTATCGTTGGTGCGTTTAAAAACATATAAACTAACATACACAAACACCTAGAGCTAGAACAACTATCTGTAGATCATACAAATAATTGTTCCGTGCGGGAATCGTACCCGCAACAGTCAATCGCTCAACCACTGCGGCAACCGTGCGCCATCTTGTGTTGTCGTGATACCCGATTACTGGATCGTGAAGGTCAGATAGACAGTCGCTTTATGTAAAATACTGTTATTCAGTTACATCTGGTTCCTCTAGAAATCGACCTCAACATAGGTTCCATTTTTATGGTTCCGTACCCAAAGGAGGGTACCTTACGGGACCCTATTACTAAGACTCCACTGTCTGTCTATCTGTCAGTCTGTCACCAGGCTGAATATCAGGAACCGTGATAGCTAGACAGATGAAATTTTCACAGATTATATATTTACAAATATTAATAATAGAATAAAATATAATAGATATTTAAGTGGGGCTCATGCAACAAACTGTTTTACCGTTTTTTGCGATGATGGTACGGAACCCTTCGTGCGCGAGCCACACTCGCACTTGGCCAATTTTTACGTTAAGTATATTTAAGACTAGCTTCTGCCAGCGCCTTCGCCCGCGTAGATGTCGAAAACTATACCGAGGGAACATATTCCCGTGATAAAATAGTTACTCGTTTCCTATGTGCTATTCCTGACTATAATCTATCTCTGTGCCAAATTTCATCCAGTTCCATCCAGCTGTTTGAGCGTGAAGAAGTAACAAATATACAAACACACACTCACAAATTTTCGCCTTTATAATATTAGTGTGATGGATGATACAGGTAATTCATGTAAAGTCTTTCTAAAGTGATCTTAAATAAATACAAACATATTTGCCAAATTTAAATCCTCAATCAGTAACATCTTTTAAGGAAACCATTTAATAAGCAAAGCTCAACTTAGAGCATAAAAGTCAGTTATCTGTTCGCTACATTTTACCACTGCGATAGAATAAACGAAACGGCCATAATGAAGTGTTTACTCTCAAAAACGTCACTTGAATTTTGTATAAAATGGACCATCCCGTTTTGTGTGATTATCCCATTAACGGGGGGTGGCACTTGGGAGTGGGGGCTCCCACCCAACTCAGTCATTCGACAGTGATTGCGCGGTTTCATTTGATCAAAGTGATTCATAATACCTTTTGTGTGAGTTTTCACTTGAGCTGGCACAAGAAATAATTAATGATAGAAATATAGGCATTATTTTGGTACTTTTTCCTGTAACTTTACTGGTTGACAAAAAGCAAATTAAAATATGTATTACTATATTTTAACACCCTACGGAAAAAGAAGAGTGCTATAACTTTGATGTATGTGTCTGTGTATTTGTGTATCTGTCTGTGGCATCATAGCTCCTAAACGGATGTAGCGATTTAAGATTTAATTTAGTTATTTTTTGTTTGAAAGATGATTTTGTCGAGTGTTCTAAGCTATTTTTGATGAAAATCGGTTCAGCCGTTCAAAAGTTATGCGCATATTACTTTTTGAATCGGAGTTTTTTTGTAAGATATTGTGTTAAAAGCATGGGTTAATAAGCCTTATTTTTTTGTATTAATTAATATTGTTATACAGTGTAGTTAAAATAATTATCAGCACTCTATCTGGACAAAATGACTTTCTATCAGCAATAACGATTGTCAAAAGCATGCCAAAAGGACCAAAATGAATGCAATTGACATTATTTGACATATGTACTCCGAAATCAAGTGGTGAATCCACAGACATAAATCTACATAAATACGAACAATCGCGTCATCTAGTTAGATTTATATCTCTGGGTGAATCAGTATATCCAACTCAGTTTACCCAAATTCAAGTATGTGTTACTTTTTCAATTTTCACCAACAATTAACGATACTAGACAAAAATAAACAACAATTTAAGAATACGCCTGAAAATCCCGAAACCCAATCGGGTTGAAAAAGTGTCCTAAATAAACGACGCACGGAATGGGTCTCGCACTAAATTCCAATTTATGGGTCCTAGTTGTTACGGACCTCAAAATTGTATCGTGCTTTACCCGGAGATAGCGAGTTCCGCTTTCCCGGGGTTGGCGAGTCCCGCTATCCCGGGATGTCACATGTCTTTTTTATGAGAAGTTTTAGTAGATATGCAAGCAAACGGAGGACGACATGCAGGCGATAAACTACGAGTACTTACTTTGAAATCCATTGCTATATAGACATAAGGAAACAGGAAGTATGCACGCAATTTGATCATGTAAAAAACATAGCGCCATCTAGTGAAATTTACGCAAAGCATTACGATGAGCAGTTATTTTAATCAGTACACAGCAACTACAGACACATTGGATAGACAAGTGACGCCATCTGCGATCGTCGTGTGTAAGTAATCTTTCACAGCACCCCGTCGCAAGTAGACTCATCATCATGAGCAGCTGATCCAACTGCACGCCATTTTTATCGATTTTCGGCAACTATCATCCAGCTGCTACCAGCCACCTTACGAAGATCGTCGCTCCACCTAGCCTGAGGGCGTCCTATCCTACGTTTACCGATTCGCGGCAGTTTCAGACCACACACATGTTAAAGTTTCCACCTGTATAAGCAGAGTTGTTTTTAAACATACATATTCGAGCCAGCACCCACCGCTGATGGCGAGAATAACTAGACTGCTTCACCCATGGATTGGGCCACAACATGTGGGAAAGACGTTAGGGAGACATTTAGTTAAAAGTGGAACGGTAAAATAATTTGGTTACAATTAAACCTCTAATGGTCTTGATCGTATTTTATACTGCTCATTTGTTAAAAACAGGTATTAGTAATAAGTAATATACCCATTACGTCAAGAGAAAGCTGCCCCAATTCCTTAACCTGTAATGATCTTTAGATTTTTTTAATTTCTTCCGTCTATTTATTGACCAAAAAAGATATATCCTCCCACTATACTAAAGCAGCGTATTCTTTGTTACACAAACAAAAAAGGTTATCTCATATTTTATCAGGGTTTCACATAAATCCCGGTTTATAATCCCGAGCTAGTTCCGCACTAGTGGGCTTACCCACTAACTCCGAAACAGTGATACAACGTATCACATGACATTGTCACTCGTGAACACATCGTAGAAAAAAGCCCGCGAAATGTCTTCCGTTTTGTTTGGATTCCCGATTTCATTTGTTAGATTTTCTAAGCAAATTGACTTTTAAAAGTGTCTTTTGTTAATATATTTTTTTTCCTTTAAAATATTTTGAAAAGGGTAGTGTGGCTCGGCAAAATTCTGTCGTTGGTGGATGGGTCCGAAAGGTTATCGAATGGCGACAGTCCACCGGAAGACGCAGCGTTGGAAAGCAAAGAAAAGGCAGACCAATAAACCGGTGAAGGGCGCGAGAATCCGCTAAATAAGACATTAGAAGTACGGGTTTTCGGGAGGCCTATGTCTATCTGTGTGCAACTTTTTATCTAAATTGATGATAATTATCTCCCTTAAATCTTTATGTGTGAAAAGTAAGTCAGAATTGCTACGATATAATGCATTAGTGATGGATGATATAATAGATTGAATGCTTGGTTAAAAATATTACTGGCAAATTGTGATTTTTGTATGATAAACAAGTACCTTTGCTTTCAAGGGATACCTTCAAGTCTGATGCCGTATTATGTAACCCCAGGATCCAGGTTTCTTTGGTAATTAATTGCTTCACTGTTGTTCATCACATGTTATCATGGGTTAAACAGCATAATTAGTCATAATAATTATTAACAGGTTTCTCGTTTTTTTTTTTTATTGGTATTTATTAGTTTATTTTATTCGTATATGTGTATTATTAATATTTATGAATTAATTTATTTGTATATGTGTATTATTAATATTTATGTAATTATATACATTTTCGTATACAAATTGCAATTTTTAAATATTTTTTGTACCCATTTCACAAAGTTGTCCTTTTTAACCCACAGGTTGACTGGTAGAGAATGCCTTGTGGCATTAAGTCCGCCTATGTACCACTATTGTACATGAAGTTTAAATAAATAAATAATGCTGGTATTAAAAAAACTATGACAGAAAGTTTTCTATAATTAATAGATGTGAATGTATTTCTTATCTACAAGTCATTGTGCTATAAAACAAAACAGAAAGTCGTCTGGAAGTTAACTTGCGTTTACGTAACGCCTAATACTAACAGAATAAAATTAAATCATAAATAATTAACTTCAGAGTTAAGATGAAACCCAAACCAAACGCCAGAATATAATTATTCTCATCTTAACAGAACAATACTCAAACAGACTCAACGTACTCAAACATTCTCAGCAGGCTGAACTCTCACTAAGTTGAGTATCGCGGAGTAACAAATCAGTGGCAATTCGCAGACCTGTGATGTGGCATGTACACACTTGAGTTGTGACTTCTACAATGGAATTGTATAATAGTGTGTGGTATGATATACAGAAGAGGGCGATGTTCAAGAGCTAAAATTATTAAGTTTACGTAATATATTTTATTGGGCACACAAACAGACCCTTTTATACCATTTTGGTACGGAACCCTTAAAAGGAATTCTACTCTTATGTTGCGATTTTGTTTTTGCTTTGTCAACCGGGCACTAACCCTTCATGGACCTTTCCCTTTATGGACTCAGCGAGCTCCTGCTTTGAAACAAGCCAAACGGAATTGGCCTGGCTCTGTTTGTAAGTCTGTAAGGAGGAAAGTAGAAAGGTTTTTTTTTTCCTTCGATTACTTTTGTTGCAGAAGCTAAGACAGTTAAATCATTTTGCTGGAACTCGTCCAACCTAATTGACTCTACTCTTTTCAAGTGATTGACACTATGTTAATTATGGCTGTCATGAGTTGCAGTGGTTGGGAACAATCTGGCGGGCTTGTTACACTAAAAAAGACATGACAAGACTTCAAATTGCGGGTATATTTAGGCAAAACCTAGTCGCTGCTTGATCTAGGGATTGAGCCCACCTCCCGCATTGTCGAGGCGGGGGGGCTCAGTAGCCGCGGCTTGGACACCCACGGTGAAGTGAAGAGGAACCCGAAGAGGGGCTGCTTGTCAAGGCTTTTACAAAAGCCGACGACGTAGTCTCCAATAAGTTGCGCTGCCGCTTGATTGATGGGTGACATCGCAACTGAGGCGGGTCGCGATGTCGTTTATCCGAGGCTCTCTCCCTACCTTCCGCGACCTGAACGGGGTCGCCACCGTCATGGCAGATGCGGTGGGCCCGCAGGGGAGGAGGAGTGTCGGTATAGCGTTAGCCGCTCTCCCTGTCCTCTGCGGCCGACAAGAGGTAGGTGGCGGGGCCACTGTCCTAAAAAGAAAAAGGGATTGAGTCCAGCAAAGTAAATCAAAATGTTCTAGCTTAAAACGCTTCTGACAAAAGTTTATACCGTCTCCCCAAGCCAAACCGCCAGAAGTTGCATTCCTCCGCCGGTTAGCTGAACATGCCGCAAATAAAACAACGATAACAAGGAAAACTGAAATTGTATCTCACGGAATGGTGGCAATGTCACATTCGTGCTATTATTTTTAAGAAAGAGCTCGGTATGTCCTCGTTAAAATAAGGGAGAGACCACAGATATAAATCTAACTAGATGACGCGATTGTATGTACTTCGCGTGTCAAAAAACGGAGTAAAATTACTATCAATGATCGGATATATTACAATCAAATTACGATCAATGATCGTAAATTGGGCTTTTCATTTAGCATTATCGGCACCGGAAATCCACCGAAATCTAGAAAAATGACAAATTATGCCATATTGAGCTGTAAAGACTATATAGGAAAATTTGGCCGAGGCATTGGGAATGTTTTCTTTCATTGGTTAGTAAATTTGTTTTTGAATTGTGTGTGAAAAAGTGGCACGCTTGGTTTTCATACACATGTAGGGACTTGCGTTATCTAGTTAGGTTTATATCTGGGAAGAGATAGTGGCTTTACTGGGTCACAGATAATATAATACTACATACTGGGTGGCTTTTATTCATCGTAGTTTTTGGGATAAAAATACCTACTCATGAATATGCGCTTCCAATAAGGAAACAATTCTAAAATCACGAAAAGAATTGGGATGTGATGTTTCCTGGGTAAAAATGATAATTCTATCTAGTCTGTCAGTGTGATTATCAAATAATATTGGACATGTATTTTTTTCTTTAATTAATTTATAAAAATTGAGAAAGATAACGCGCATCAAAGTTCAGGTGGGGGGGCTTGTGACGTCCCTTTATCAGTAAAAGTGTAGCACGGTGTGACTTCACACGATATTTCAACACAGTTTTTCGTTTGAATAGTTGAATTTTTTTTTTGAGTGACAAAAAAAAATGTGTCCAATATTTTTTGATAATCTGACTGACGGACTAAATAGATTTTGTTTTTTTTGTCATCTACCCTATTAAGGTAATCTTATTTCAAGTCCACGTCCACGCCGTTTACATTTTTCGAGAAAACATTTGCTTACAGCTCGCCTCTGGATACGTTAAGAGCTCGCTGGTTAGGTTTGGTTACAGCAGCTACCACAATGAGAGAGAAGAGTCCCCTAAACCGTCCATAGTCTACGCTAACACTTTGCTAGTCACTATGATGCTATAGGCTAGCGTTGTTACAATAATTAGAGGTAGTCACAGTCTCATCAAACTAAGATGATTTAACGATAGGGTTCCCTAACTGAATCTAATGGGCCGAACTGCTAGTTTTGTGATCAATGAACTGAACGAGCTTACAGATGACATGACTTGTGCGGTTTCTCATGCCTTGAGCGAGTAAGCAAGTCCTCCAAACAAGCGAGTGGTGCACAGATCATCGTAGTACAGACCGGTAATCTACTGGATAGCCGGCTCAGCATCAAGGCTACTCGAATATTCAATAAACATTTAGGAACAGGATGATCCAGCCTTTAAAATAATCACAGTTTGAACAAATCCATGCAGAACCCTAGATTAAAACCTGCATATTTCAGAGGAGGATTTATTGATGATTGCAGAAACTAATTTGTACGCTGTTGAAGCTAGTACTTAGCTCCGGACGATTCTTCTTAAGTTTTTTACGAGCCGACATTTATTTTCAAGAAGTACTTACTTTACCCCAGGCGCGGCGAGCGAATTAAAAATGCATTTGAGCCGTTTACCCCTACTTCTCTCGAGGGAATGTAGGGGCGATGATTGCGAAGTGAACGGCAGCATTTTATTTTTACGTAGATATTTCGTAGAACAGATAAGTTAGTTTCGACACTAAAGGTTGTCTGAACCTTTAGACAAGGTGACATTCTTATATCTACATATCGGCTGTCTAAAAGCCAAAATAAAAAAAATAAGGAGTCACGTGGCATTTGGACATTGTCAATGTCAATCCCATACCTTTTTGACTTAGTCGATCTTTTTTTCGTCTAGTGCCCAAGGTTAGGTATTTGGTAGAGCAGATTACGTAAGAGGTTTCTACACATAAGCTAGCCCGGTAAAACGATCAAAAACATGAATTCATGAATTTGAACTCTCATGCGAATGTAAAATCAGTATACGAATTTGAAGAAAATCTGGATCAGGTTATGATTCCAGATTCTACTGCATCACTCAGTCTAACCCATTAGACTTAAAAATTCTACACATATAAATTCAGTAGTAGGAAAAACGATTACGATTCCGTATGTTTCCACCACGGATATTAAGAAAGCAGAGTGGAAAATTAAGTTGTACTATCAATCATGTCACAGCACCAGACGAAATAATTCCAAGTATCATAAGTGAACTACAATTTATTCCCGGTTCAATTTATTCCAGTTCAGTAATCGGGAAGTAACCACAAGCTCTTAGAGCAATGTTATTTTGAGTGTGCGTAAGGGGCGGACGTATATCTGCCCCCTTTTCACAGTCAAACTATGATAGTTTTGACACGTCATGATACGGGGGCAGGGCTGTATTGTCTGGTAATATTCCAGTCAAGGCCGTAAGTGGAAGTTGTTGTCAGTGACAAATATTTCAAGTAGAAAGTAATTTGCATTAGTTTCTGTAGATTAGAGAATAAATTTGGTGCAAGATTGTGATTTTGTGTGCGAGTAGTGGAAGTAATGGGGTAAGTGTTTACGTCTATATTGCGGCTTGTTAGCGGGATGATTGGAGACGTTTTGCAAGACTGATTGTTCTCATTTGTTCTCAGCTTAGCCTTAGCCCTTATCGTGCAGACACATTCTGTTGTGGATTAAAGTCCAACCCCGATTCACAAAGCAGCATATCGATTAATTTCGAAATACGGATCGACATTTTCGCCACGGTTTTCAAGAAGCTAGTTAGTCTTTGGGCATAGTGTCGGACTTGCGTTTCTCGACATCGAGTTCGAGCCCGACCTAAGAATTTCTTTTTGTTTTGTTAAAGACACTGATTTGTTTTTATGTGTTTTCCATTTTGTTTTGGTTGATTTTGTTTTATACCTATATCGGAAACAGGAGGGCTACCTTCAGTATACCCTCGGTTTTTTGGGTCTAACGTGGGCAATGCATGCACAAGCCGGTAACTATAGCCATTTTGGGGATAAGTCCTTGTTCCAATTTTATCAAAGCAGTGGATTCGGTCACCAATCGTTTCGCCTTCTCTCCACAAAAACACACTTTTTCCAGTTTATACACGCCACTTTAGGCTACTTCTCAACTCTTTTTCTCACAACTCTTTTCAACTCCGAAACGCGCGTCCGCGCGCTTTTTTTCTATCTCTGCGAACCAGGCGAGACGAGAGATTCCACTCAGGGCGCCAGTTTAGACGCCCCCGCTTTTTCATTGGTTCAAAAACTCACTCCGACAAAGTATCGCTTATAACATCCAATCGAAATCAAGTATTTTGACATAAAGAAAATAAAGTGTTGTCAATCGAATAAAACCGAAGTGAGATTTGAATCAGAAGCTAAATGTTGCCAATTAAACAAAACTGAATTAATAAGTTTACAAGCGATATTTCTTTGTTCCTAATTATTAATCAAATACCTTCCTCCGATATATATTTTACTTATTTTTATTTATTTTCCGTTATTTAATTGCTAAGGTGTTAGTATTTAGATAGTAAGAAAATTTAAAACGTGTTGCTAAGTAAATTTGTTTTAAGTGCCTATGTGTTTCTTTCAACATTCAGTTTACTTGAACCCCGGTCATTACAATGTGAAAGAGGATTTGCAACTAATATGGTCATCAATCATTATATGTTCACAAAGCAAATCAGATAGGCTTGCAGGGCACACCAACATAGATGATTCGTGTGCATAGGATCAACGGGGGTATCTTTTAAACATTTTTTTTTTTTTTTTAAACACTAATAAATAGGCGATGTAATACATTTGTTGATTTTACGCACACCAATATCTATATTGGTGTGCCCTGCAAACCTATCCGATTTGCTTTGTGTACATACTTTTCAAGTAATGTATGATGCATTAGACAAAAATCGATTCTCAGAATTCAAAGTTTCAGGGATTCACTACAAGCAATTTCCCATACATTTCAAGCTTTTATTTCATTTTTAAGCTTTTCAGTTTACATACATTCAGATCCACTCCTCAGAACATTGCTTAAATATCAAGTCGACTAGAGACGTTGCGGTCATCTATCTAGAAGCTGCAATTTCGGCGCCATATTGGCTATCTAACGACTGTGATCAGGAATTAATGACTATCTCGCCGGCGGGCGACGTAACTTTTGATACGATTAGACATTGAATAATACAGTTTGGAGTGACATTTCAGCTCCTGAAATATTACTGTAACATGAATTTAAACCTAATTTTAACATTGATACCGATCGAATACATATTTATCTATCTATGATACCTTAAGATTTTTTTTGTACAATTTTATTCATAACAATATCTGAACTGTATAGCAATTACTGTGTCTGTTATCTATGTAACTGGTGTTTTTATAATAATTCAGAGTTGTGAATAAGGGAAATAGTTTTCATTCGAAACTCGTTACGTTACCAGTTATTTCAATAAGAATATATCCCTGTCTACATTAAAATCTCAGCCATACATCACGTTTGGAGTCATTCCACAAGGAGAATGGACTGAGCAATGCAATTACAAAATTGACCGCTCCATAGAAAACGGCAAGGCGACTACGCGGCGATTACCTTTCACTTTTCTGTAGCTCATCGTAATGAACGTTGCAATCCATGACAAGACAACCCTGAGAAAACTAACTAATAACGACTGACCGCACGATCCTTTTGTCTCTCTCACATTTTTCTGCCAATATTTACTTTACAGCTGGATGGGTAACGCTCAGTCTACCTCCAGTGTCAATTTATATCTCCCAAAAACGAGCCGATTGTCACCGTTTTTTGTTCTATTCCAATTTTATTCCACAACGAACACGCTGGCCGAAAATCGATTCCAGCTTTTGTTTTTCTGCCGACTCGTTGTTTTTGCGGTGCATTCGGTCGCACTGACTAGTGACCCAGGGTGGATGGTAACAGCAAATCGGCCATGCATGTTTTTCAATATTTAAATGTGTAAGAACACTGTTTGTGCTGTTTTTTTTTACTTGAAAAGTATTTTACTAACATTATCATCATCACCATCACATTCTGTCCATGTTAGTTGAGTCGGTGCAACACGTTTTTGTCTTCCATTCAATTTACTTGTTTTACTTTAAATGTGTCTTTTACTTGAAGGAAGTGACAAATCTTTCAAGTAGAAAGCAGTTCTAGTCTAGGTTATTTTGGTAAAAGCCCTTATCTACTAAATATTAGATTTAATGAATATCTTGTACGACAGACGAGTTTATGACCTAAAGTTTCTTAGAAATTTTTTTTCTTTACTATTGACTATATCGACTAGTGAAATAAAATAGCGAGTGTTAATTTTTTTTAATTTTTTCTGGTTTGATACCCGGTTTAGGTAAGCTTTTCGAGAAATCTGTGTACGCAGTTTTCTTTCTTTTAAAAAATAAAGGAATTTTGCCTTTAAGTAAAATAATCTATCTTAAGGATTTAAAGTGGGTTCGCTACAGGGCCCATTGATTTTTTCCAGCCTGTATTTATAAGGTGTTAAAAAATTAACTCTAAGTATTTCGTGAGGATATTCGGTATCGATAAACAAAACGAAACAAAAAAAAGCGATATTAATACTTTACAAAAATAACCTACCTACGTATTCCAGTACCTACTGCGCTCTGTGATGCGGGTTGCTGACCGCCAGATCAGCTGAATGCCTGGGCGTCGGCGTCGCGTTGTGTGGTGCGCAAATTCAATATTTGGAACGCTTGTTCTTTTTATTTTTCTTTTTGGTTGTTTTTAAATATTATATTACACAACTCCTTAAAATTCATAGAGGTAATTTATTAAGACCTTATATAGGTATTTAGTTATAGTGTATTAAGTATTTAATACGGTGTACCGCTGCTCTCGAAACGGTGAAGGAAAACATCGTGAGGAAACCGGCATGTCCTAGAACCAAAAATTCGAAGACATGTTATATCCACCAACCCGCACTGGGACCGCGTGGTGGATTACAGCCTATTCCCTCTAACAGAGTGGACGCCTGTGTCCCAGCAGTGGGAACATTGATAGGCTGGTGATGATGATGATACGATGTACATATTTATCTCCTTGAATAAATAAAATTATAGTTGATACTTACAGCTGGTATCTAAATGAGTGTTTCGGTATATTTCAAGATTCAGTTCTAAGATAAAAAGTTAAAAATGTTATTTCCCGTAATATCCGTTTGCTTTTATCAGTGCCAAAAGGATGAGCTATTCAGTAAATTCGATGGGGGAACTGATTGCATACAGTTCCTCTAACATAGCATATTCGTGTTGATATTAATATTAAATTTTAATAGGACTAAAGTCCATAAAGTACGATGTCAATACTGTAACGATTCACGCTCCTTGTCACTTGAAAGCATTCTCTCCGTGTTTTACGCTATCAAGTAAACGGATTTTTAGCATATGAATGCAAACAAAGCACGCGTGTGTTATTATTTGAATTTACGCAATTAGGGTGCTAGTCAATACGTAGTGATGATCAATTCTTTAAATGAATTATTTTGTATCGGATCGGTAGAACAAAATAAAATATCAAATACAGTACTTAACAAACACTTTATTTTAACAATAATTATTATCAAAATAACATAATTAACTGTAACGACTGTCGGCGTGCTGTCTCTGTTACAACTAACATTTAACATTGAATGTCATAACTTTAAAAAACATACATCTCGTACCCTTTGAATATATATTTCTCATATAGTGAACGTACCGATACCTTTCAATGTAAATCGTCAAATAACGTAGCGTGGAAGACTTTTATATATGCTTCACTGACCAAAACTTTATTCCCGCCAATTGGAAATGGTGAACACAAATACGTCTATAATGTTCTAATAACATGTACGTCTATAATATTTTATACCTATAATACATAAATTATATTATTTCAAACTGAGATCGAAAACGCACTGGCAAGCACCTTGCTTAGCGCCTAATGTGTCACATCACTTTTTATGACACACAAGCAGCTAGTCAGTCGATGCATGTGTTTCAGATAGCTTGATAATATCTAGCCTGTCCCATCTGTTCTTGAAGAAGTTCAATGTGACGTCTCCCTGTCAACACTTTCTGGAAGTCTATTATTTATACAATGATAAATCTATGTTAAATGTTTGTTTATTTTTTTAGTTTATAAGTGTATAAGTTGTTGGCTTGCTAAACGTTTTGTATTTTTTCCTACTCCTCCGTTATTCTTTTGTTCAAGACAGTTAAATTCATTCTCCGGGACTTCGTCGAGCTTCATTGCCTTGGCGTTTTTCTGATGGTCGCCACTGTTGATTCTGGCTTTTAGGAGTTGCAGTGCTTTGGGAATAGTGCGGTGGGATTGTTCCAAAAAAAAAAACGTTTTGTGATAACTGTACTTACAGCAAGCAAATGTTATTAAATAAATAAATGATTCCATGTTGTTACAATTCGGTTAGGCAGGAATTGCTTCAAAGGCTTCTTCCTTGATGAATTTCCCCATAGCTCAAGGGAGTATCCTTGTAAGTGCGTTTGGGCATTCAGTGTGTGTTGGAAGGCCATCATAGTGTTCTGTGAGTATTTTGTAAGTCTGAAAGAGCCTATACCTTTGTCTACACTGTTCCAATAAGGCCAAGGTCTAAGGGCCTGTTATGCGTTTTCTGCCAAATGTACACATATCTTTCATGGGGTACCTATGGTGAAGAAAATGTTACTCCTCGAATGTCTCTGTTTAATTTCAATTTGTAACTGCTAGTCTGTTTCTTAATTGATAAAATTTATTTCTATGTACTTTCATTTGCAGTGCAGTGAATTTTTTGATCAGCGAGTAGTTAATCTGACATTTTTTTTGTATGGACGATCATTTACATAGTTTCCTGTGGTCTGTATTCGAGACTTTGACGATACATCGGAAGGTAACTGTACTTACTAAGGTACTTTGCAAATAATCTATTTTGCCGTAATTTTTTATATATAATATACTCATCCTTTGCATCTTACAGAGTGGAAATTAAAAAATAAATACATTATCTTGTCTTTAGTAGATATGTGTTTAATACCTCTCATACATAATTCAAGGCTTTTAATAGAGTGTCTCAACTGAACTCACATATGAAGTTCTTGTCACAGCTGATGGAAGTTTCATTATTAAAAATCACTACAGTTCTTGCACGCTGCTTCAAAAGTTATGACATACATACATCTACGAAATAAATACATCCACATTTTTTTCTATTTATAAGTAGCTAAAGAGATGGAATTTAGTCTAGAGATAAATATATCAGAAAATAAACGCATATACGCAGTTCAATGCGCGGTCGAGTAAGTTTTATACAGGTTGGTTGTATTTTTGTTTAACAGAAATAATACTATTTATTGTTAAAAAACCGTATTGATTTTTTTTTCTTCTACAAAAGTTTTCTACTTATGCAATGAGGAAAATCAATTTTAATAAACGATATTTGACATACCTATTCACCTGATTGCACCCGTGTAGAAAATTATTAGAGAATCTTTGTCGACAGCGCATTGGAGCCAGTAAAGCATAATAGGCCAGTAACTATCTTTAGGAACCATAAATTACAAAGAATACATTAATAGGTTCACAAGGAGATATACCTAGGTATCATACCTACTGAAAAATAACTAAACATAGCATTTCTGAGCGTTCAATTTATCAGTTTGCACCAAAAAGAAAAAAACAATCCCGGTTTTTTGAATAGTAGTTAAGATTATTTGCTTTCTAAGTAAAACAACAATTAATTTAATATATCATTGTTACATATTTAATTAAACCAATGCTGTTGAAGCCCTTCAAGCATTTGCATTAAGAATGTCAACACTCAGTAGATTGCATAACAGTAATGAATATAATATAACTTACAACAAAAATTCAAGAATCAACGTTGCGGTGCAAAGGATCACACAAACAAAAGCGTAACTGTATACGTACTAGATAAAAAGGCTCAAATTGTTACAAAATAATAAAGGGTAAGTCATTAGATGATGATTCTGGGGTACATTTTACATACCATTTATAATCTAAACAATCTTTTTTTTTGTAATATATCATCATAAAATTCTTTCAATCCAAAACAACAAGTATACTCATTTTTAGTTACCAAACAGCACAATATAATTTAATGGCATCTATGAATATATGATAGAGAGATATCAAAATGGAAAAGTGACCCGAAAGATTGGTGTGTAAAATAATCGGATAAAGTCAACCAGTATCTACATAATTTAGTGTGACATATTCAAATAAAGAAATATTTCAAAACTTGATACTGTTCTTGAAATTGAAACTTGAATTTGATATTGATTGTAGACAGTTATTCTAAAATTATTTTCGAATAACTTTGAAATAAATAATAGCTTTTTAATACCATTTCTCAGACGGTATAAAAATAAATATATATTGGCGGTCTGAATATTTGTTTCTGACAGTTTTTCGTGAAATTCAATTGAAAAAGTTGAAATTGAAGTTGTTATTGGAAACCTGTATTAGAATGTTGAGGCGCGCTAACTTTAAATTAAATGGGTCTTACCAATGTATTTTTGTGTAATGTACGAGCAAACAAAAAAAAACTTTCACGGTATATTTTAAAATAACGGACTTCTTTTTCGTTTTACTTTCATCGATAAAACCAAGTATAAAATAACCATTATTACCATCTTCTACAAATACTTTAATGTTATCATTTGTTACACAATCACACAGTTGCTGGGAAAAATATATGGCAAAAATCTAATTTTCAACAGCCAGTTTTATAATGTGACATGCTTTAATGCGTCGATAACATTCATTCAAGAAATAATAACTATCACTACTTTAAACGTATATAATATAATACAGTATCAGTTCGATATAACTATAAAACAAAACACTTATATTAAATTACGATATAGTAGAATCTGAGGAATCTAAACACGAACGACATTTAGAAATATGAAATTTTGTGTCGATAGTACTGTGCCAAAAGAGATGAATGAAGAAGAAACGTTGACTTTAAAAGCCAAAGAAATAATCCTTGAAAATACAGAAGAGCAAAGTGAAGAAAACAGTGATGAAGCAAGAATGATGATGCCATCAAGCTGATTTTGGCTATAGCGACAGAATTATTTGACTCATGGTGCTTGAGAGCTTATATTTCCTGCTCATGTAAACAGCATATCCAACGTTAATCGCCAAAGTCTCGTGTCTAAGTCTGAACTCCTTTTTTCTTCAAAGCGTCAAGACTATAAAACTAACAAAGTAGTGAACGGGACCTTATTTTCGACAAATGATTGCACAACACTCGCGAAGTCACCTTGTATTCCATTCAGGAACATTTATTCAGTTTGATACGTGTCACTTTCATTAATATCAAACTAGGTTTCAAAAGCACATGTCGCATTAAATTATGCTGGTCTGATAAAGGCTACATTACGCAAACCTCCAAAGGGGATTTCCACTCATGCCTGATTTATTATCTTATGTACTTTCCTTGATGGCTGTCCAATCATTCCACTGGAGCTAGACAAATGTCATTGCCTGACCGCTTTATCTGATTGGTCATCATTGCAAATTTGGGTATAAATAATGATCGCACTGCTTTTTTTTCATTCCTGTGTTCACTTTTTTGTAATTAATAATCATTGTTGACCCACTACCGCCACTTTTGTTTTTGTATTGTTATTATATACGGATAATAGTCTCCGAATAAAATGGCTATGACACATTCGGACGGACGGACAGTCGGGATGAAATTATAAGAATTCCAGATTCAGATTATTTATTTGTAAACACATCATACAGATACACAGGTGTCAGATAATACATTTTTGTAAGTTTTATATGCTTATCCGTTTTTACCATTTGCGTAACAGTATAATGATTCTTGGGGTCTTATCAGTTTCTTAGATTTCTGCCTTTAAGTGAGAATTAAAATATTCCGTCTCTTTGTTTTGTATACCTAAATTATCAACTCGTAATTAATATTCATCCCGCGTCTTCAAACGAAGTGGAGTCGATGGGACGTGATTAAAATTAAATTGAGCTACAGAGAAAGTTTTTCACCGACAATTTGTGGCGAAAATCGAAGCAATAAGAAAGTTTGATTGTAACTTGAAGTTTAAAATGTAAGTTCAGAACTGAAGAACGTAATTGGCGGGTATTAGGGTCATAAGAGAATATGAAAAATGATCGAAATTAACAAAGGAGTAAGTAGATTATAATGTTGCATTCAATTTAAAGCTAAAGTAAATAGGTAAGCACATAATGATATAATGATGCAATAAACCGATCATGTATGTCTTTACAACGACGATCTTTTTTTGAATATCAAATCGTTTTGAACACGCAACTACTATAGGCACAGAACTATCGACAGGTCAATAATAGAAATCTATCGAATATTCATGTAGAATGACTAGTATCGACTTTAAATATAGCTTAAGACATTACATTCTTAGCTATAGTTTGTTCATTTTTATAGTAAAACAGGGAATTTGATTCTTAGGAAGGATCGAAATATAAATATAAGGCTAGGTAAAATTTTAGGTACGCACCTAGTCGAATGTCAAATTTTAAAAAGGTAGGGTAAAAGTCATGAAGACATAAAAGCAAAATGTAAGGTTAAAAAAATCAGATAGGATGAAATATAAAGCTAAAAGCACGATACGATAGGTGCTAAAAGAGTTCCAGTGAAAATTTTTAGAAAATCTACTGAAAGCTTAGAAAAAGACTACTTTAAAATAAATTCGAAAATAACAATATTGGTCCAAAGTCAGGCAGAAATTTTAATATAGAGATTGAAGAAAGTTTTAGATATACATAGATAGAGGTGAAAAGTACTAAAGCGTACGATTTATCGATTCGATAAAATTTTCTTATATCGATAATGATACATATTTTAAAAATTACGTGTGATGAAAAACCTACTTCTAGCTTATTTGATGATTAAAAATTTTGAGATATATTAAATTGTTGTATGTAGGTCGCTATTATTTGTTTTAAAAATTTGCCTGAATCTTTTTGTATCAAATCGATATAAGATTTATACCTTCGATAGGAGTAAAAGCGTAGAAGCGAGTGATACAAAAATAAAATACAAGGGATTAAAATAAAGATTTTATAACGATACTCTATATATAGTTTCTAAATATAACGCTAATATCCTTTAACACAAGCCATCTAAAAATAAATATTAATGCTTAAATTTATGGCAGTACTTAAAAATATCCGATCAACTTCGTATTCATGCCTTTTAAAACAATTTTCTCGATTGTACCGATTTTACACATGATGTTACTCATTTTTACCTGGTTGGCATTATTACTGAGTTGAAATAAAATTTCATTACTCATCGAATTTTGTAAGATAATAATAAAATCGATTTCTGAGTTGTTATGGGACAGACAAAGAGATATGTATGCGATTGGCAAGCACTACCGTAACGTTATGTGGTCTATTCAATGCCAAACAGTTTTCAAGGACTTTTGACAATTGTTACCGCTGATAATATAATGTCAATTAGTCTAGGCCCCATCAAGGCCCTCATCAATAAACTGGCACTTTGCCTAGTGACCTAGGTATTTAATAGGTGCAAGTAGTTTTTAGACTTAAGTCTTCATTTGCTTTCAAAGCGATTTCATATGTTAGAAATTCTGTTTTTCAATTTGTTAGGTATTATATTGGTTATATCGTCGTCGGTTTCTCTTAGCGCAGTTATTTCACCAACGCACTGTGCAAGCGTTTCAGCATTGCCAAATCTCTAGTAATATATTTCTTCAAAGCATTATCTAATAAATCTGAGATTATTATATTATTTACATAATATTTTCTAAAGTACTACGGTATTATCTTTTATGTTTTCTCTTTACTGTGATTACTGTGAGTGGCTTTCTTTTATGTCTAACTTGTACTTTGAACTCGAGTACCTAAAATAAATTGTCATTCATCTCCAAAAGATAACATAAGAATTCATCAGTTGCTTTTGTTTCTTAGAGGTCTTGATTAAAATTTTTTTTGTCTCTTATTAATATTTTATTTTTACTTAACTTTTGACAATTTTGTTTTTTTTTTTTGCTGCGAATACGGTGGTTTGTTGTTTTCATAGTCTCTATCAGGTTTAACTCAGTGTAAGAACAGCACGGCAGTAATAATAATACAAAATATTTTCATTTCCCTCTCAAGTAATCACAGTCAAGTCAAACATTTTGAACACTGCGTATTAACTCAAAATATTTCCTATAGTAACTACTTATGTGAGTCTGCAAGTATTTACACCAACAAAACATTTACTAGCGGCAACACACTAAAAAACACCACAATCAAAATAAAATCTATTTCTAACATATTATTTACATACTCAAATTGGCTTTTATTCAATAATAAAATCATCTATATTAACTGAATGCGATTAAATTATTTAATCGTTATATCGCCAAATATGTTTATCGCAAAATGCTATTACTATCGCTAAAAACAAACACCAACATGTTCAAATTTCGTTTATCTTGACAAAGTCTTAATGAACCCGTCTATACAAAATCTTGGCTCGCATTTTTAAAATATCATCGTCACCTTTCAAATTAACTGCGTTAAATATGTCTGGCGATAATTAAAATGGAAAATCTCCTAACATGATGTTTTTATAAAGTCATTATGTCTATCAAGGTGAATTTTTAACTCTTTGGTAATATTTCAGCGGGTCAAAGTCCCTTTATTGCGGAGTTGCGGAGTCATCCCTAATTTTGAGACCAAATCAGTTGTTCCTAACATTTGGTCTCCTCAAGCGAACAAATATGACTAGCTGATTGCATTTTCCAATTTCAGATTTGAACCCAAACTAGAAGTTGCATCAATTCACCCCTTGAAATATTACCCATCAGTTTAAAGTCACTCCGTATATTAAACGCGCACACACTGGCAAAGAATGGAGGCGATACTACTAAATGAACTTTTTAAAAGTTTTAGTTACCTATTTGTAAAATTTAGGAATTCGTTGTTTATTTAAGATTTTCTTAAAATTCTAGACTTTGTTTTACTGTGAACTCGTTACGTTCTGATAGTGTTTATTTCAAATAATTCAGTAACTTATTTGGTGTAAAAATATAAGTGATACAGTCGCTCAAGAACCAAATTTATTATTTGATTGACTTAGGGCTGATGGCACCAAGATCGAATTGCTTACATGGTATTTCATTTTTACAAAAAGTACGCACTATTCAGTGACATTCATAGCCAATATGAGCATTTATACATAAAAACCTCTGCACATACTACAATACCTCTAAAATGACGCATAGAATTCGTTTTTTTTTTGTTATATATTTTCTTCTATTCATATATCTATACATACCACAGCCTGAAAGGCTACTTTTAATAATTATTATCAGGTTATTATAAGAGGATCGAAAGAGAATGTTCTAGAAGGAAGAAAAGAGTACATTCGACGTCTAAACTGTACATTTGAGCACATATATCATAGAGCGGGTTCATTCGTATACGCAGCTGATTATGAGTCCAGAACCAAAGGATACTAACTAGAACCGAGCGAGTTAATAATAATTTTAAGAGCTTTGCCCCTGCTATACGGATGCAATGGTGACTTTGTTGTGTAATGAGTACGTTTAGATAGCACAGTTAATTTCGAAAATCGCTAAGACCAGAACAAAATTGTAGAAACTGCGTTCCAAAAATTCAGTAGGTCCAAAAAAGTAGACTTTAATATACGACTGAAAGATTACATAGGTACAACATACATCTAAGCAATTTTTGTTTTGTTCATTGATCCTAGTAATACCTAACGATTTTGAATCACGTTCAATTAAAGCAATTTTTGTTTAATTTGTTAACTTTGAATCTATCCAAATTTAAAATTCACGAAGTTCATTTTTGATGTCACTTTTGGTATATTATTGTATTGAATGAAAATCACTCAACATCAGCTGCTAACACGCCGATCCGAACACGCTGAACGGTACATATTTAGACTATCCTTATTATAATCCACTACAAACCTCGCATTGTCGCTTACGACCTTCTCTTTCATAATCCCCATACATTTATCAACTACAACACAAGCAAGAACGTCGCAATCGACAGTACAAAATCAGGAGTTGGATTCTACTATAGTGTTTGCATTTCATGAGCGCGCGTCAACCGTCGCAAATTGAATTCAATTTGTCAATGACCTAAAAGTCACAAAGCACGCTCGTGATTTGAAACAACTATAACAAGCGCTTAATCCATCTATAATACCAGGTTTTGGACATTCAGAAGCTTGGGATGATTTCATAGGCTTCTAAACTGGACATGGTAAGGTAAATCAGCCAAAGAGAGAAGAAAAACATAGAGGTGACGATCTTGATTTTCTTGGGGCCGCCGAGCTCTCCTCCGATGCTCTTCCGTCTTCTGAGGACCAGAACGAGGACAGCTACACAGGCTTCGGAGCAGAACATTGTGACGCTGAAGGCGAGGCTGCGAAAGAAAATGGTGATAAGGATTATGGTGGTCGAGTCGGTGTTCCTGTTTTTGTTTCTTTGTTTTTTGACACCGCCTTCCGAAATTGAATTTATTATTCCCTTTGTAGTGTTGTTTTTGGAAGCCGGTTGTATTTTTTAGTAAAAAAGATTTGTATTTTTCACTTTTTAGTGGTACATAATGGGCAAGTTCTATAGGAAGTTACCTATAATGCCCATAGTGATACCAAAGTAGATTACCCGAATAACATTAGTGAACATAACCAGTGGAATGTGAGTGTACCAGGGTGAACTGTACACATCAGCATCAGCGTTTGGAGCATACTGGCGTGATGGTATGTTCATACCATCAACAATAAACAGACATGCGATTGCAGCGATCCCGAGAGATTTGCCGCCATTTATTAAAAAATTCTGTTGTATATCTCCGAAGTTCATCATCAGATCCTTACCAAATTTCGGAACAAACCTCTTCCGCACAAAAAAAGAATTTTTCAAATCCGTTTATATATGACGGAGTTATGCCCAAACATACATAAAAAAAAATTGAAACATCCGATTTGAGAACCTCCTCCTTTTTTGGAAGCCGGCTAAAAAATACATCTGGACAATCCCTATCACTGATATAGATTGTCACTTTGTCTCGAGTCTAAGGATACTTACTTCCCAGGATCAATAAGGAATTTTTCGCCCCTGCTCCAGTGGACGATGGCGGCTAGAGTCCATGCGACTCCGATGCCGAGGAACACGTTGACAGCATTAGACCCCGTGACGTTCCCTACCGACGCGTCGGCGTACTTGTCTTGACAAGCTGCCACTTTGCTCGCGAAGGTGTCTGTGGAGAAGATATTATATCAGAAGGACGGATGAAGGTAGTTATTAAAGTGGCAAAAACAGATCATGTCTCCAAAGAACCTATTTTGTGTAAATACTCATATATACGAAGGATCGTATAATTATCATATTCTAATTATGAAACTATACAATACAATATAGGTAATGAGTCGCAGTCGTATACTATATTTGCATTTTTATGACGGAATAATAGTGCTAGGTACATAAATTAGATGAACTGGAAATGAACCATAGTGATTTGTTTGAATAATTGGATCATGAAAACAAGTAATATTAAACTATATTAATATTATTATTAATATTAAGCTGCTTTTAGGAACCTGGTTAGAAACCATTTCCTATCTCTCTAACGTTTATCTATTAAGATCTAATTTAGTCCATCATTATTCAATCCTTTTTCATTTTTTTTCTGTCTATGAATGTATGTAACAAGTAATATTATACATGTATGTTTATATATGAGCTTATGTATAGTATTTAATGTAGTAATATATTTTTTATTTATGTATTTATATTTTAATGTAGCATTACACCACAAACAACCCCCTGTTTTAATCTTAGATAATTATGTCCATCCAAAGGTTGTCTGGTAGATATCGCTGTCAGCGATAAGGCCGCCTTTGTACCCGTAGTTATAAGTATTATTGTAAAAGAGATATGTATCTTCATTTTTTGGTGTACAATAAAGTATATTATATTCTATTCTATTCTAATATTTTACTCAACTTACAACTGAAGTAACTAAGTTGAGCTCTCTCACATTTTATATAACCTATATGAATAAAATATGATCACCACCATCTTCTTGCACGTATCCCAAGTTACGCAAGTTGGAGTTTGCGCAAGACGCAATGATTAAAGATAGAAACCAACACAGGATAATTTCCGGGAAAACCCTAAAAACAGCCCTTTTCTTTTTCCCACTACAAACGTTTTCTAACTAAACTGACATTTTCATGTGATCTAACGTCTGTCTGTCTTAAGGGTAGGTAGGATAGAGTAGGTAGGTTAGGGTAGGTAGGGTAGGGTAGGGTAGGTAGGGTAGGGTAGGTAGGGTAGGTAGGGTAGGGTAGGTAGGGTAGGGAAGGTAGGTTAGGGTATATAGGGTAGGGTAGGGTAGGTAGGGTGGGGTAGGTAAGGTAGGATAAGTAGCCAGTTGACGGGATCGAAGCCGCGGGGGTCAGCTAGTGAGAATATAAATATATATTAAACAGCACATTTTGTTTTCATACTTCAGAATTTGTCCCATACTGAAAATTATTCCTTTTTATGAGTTTATTTCGGGGAGTTTTCAAGTAGCCTAGTCAACCGTTCAGTGTCAACACGCCAAAAATTTGGCGACGCTTTCGTTGCAAGAAAACGTTTCTTCCGAAAATATATCATTACTCATAATGAATGAAATGAGAAGCAGGAAAAAGAAAACACATTCGTTTCTCATGATTGTATTATTTACTGTCAACTGTAGCGTAAAAAAAAAAAAATTGTCACTACATGTGTCACGTTTAATTTTGACGAACAAAAGATAAAATAAAAACAAACATTGTTCAACATAAAAAATATACAAAGAAAAAAAGGAATGGCGACGTAAAGGAAGACTATCGGTAAAGTTGGGAAATGGATTGTCTAGAATAAAATTTGTAATTTTGGAAAATAATGCCTATAGGAGAGAAGGGGTTGCAACCGCTATCCGGCCCTAGGCGCGATTAAAATATAACCGTGCATAAATGTAAAATTAAAAACGGTTCATTTCACGACCTTTTGACACGAATAGGTGATACATATAAAAAACTATTCAATAAATACTTCGCTATTGCTACAAATTATAAAAAGTGAATAGGAACAAAATTTTGGGATCACTTGACGCAGAGCGATGTCACGACGTCCTCCCGGGGTCTTCACTCGTATATTATGGAGTCACCCCCGCAAGCACACGCTTCCCGAACTCAGTCGGTGTTGAAATAACTCGGAACATCAGTCCACAGCTTGTTATATATTCCAAGAACCGATTCTGAGCGAATCTATGGTGAGAAAATAAAAGGAAATAAACACCACAATACTCAAAACAGAACCTTCCAAACAGTTAAAATTTAAAATGTTTTAAATACATACCGGTTCTTTGTAACAGACGGCCTTATGCGCCGGTAACTCGGAAACAAATTAAATTCCTGGTGAACAATTGACACTCTCAGAAAGAAATGTCCAATAATGCTGCAGAACTAAATGCAACATATTGGTTTGCATGGACGCAATGCGATATAAATCCAACGATTTGCACTTGAAATTTTCTTAAAAAAAATACTAAACGTGTTACTTCCAAGTAGATACGTCGCCAATTTACAAGAAAAATTTTCTCTGTCATCCAATGGAATGATCAAACTTCTAAGTTTGAACCGAAATAAGAAAAAATTAGAAATGAGGTCGACTTACACGAACGGAATAGTTTTTATTCAGCCGAATCAATAGGCAGCGTGATAATGCTGCAATACCCCCTTTCTAAGAAAAAAAAGGACGAAAGTACGAGTGAGAAGAAAGATAAAGCTGGAACAGGCAATGACAACAGCAGGAATCATTTCTGAATCAAACGATATCGAAGTGCAAAAGATACTGAATAAACACGGTGGCCACCACATCTAAACGTTATCCGCGCGAACTCGCGATATCTCGATTACATCTATGGAGAATATGAAAGAAAATAACAAACTCATAAATCTAAATATATATTGTTCAATTAGAGACAAACACCAACAACTACCACATCCTAACAACTATGAAGAACAACCAGGGAACTATACATCTAAGTAAAGCTAGCCTAACTTAACATAAGACTTAACTATTACCTAACAACAATAAGAAAAAACCCGGGGATCCCCAAAAAATAAATAACGTCAACACGTAAAGTCCAACCTTAGTTATAGAAACGAAAGACAAGTTGGACAAAAAACAAAAAAAACAAGTTTGAGAAAGAAAACTTAAGTCAATTAAGTCAAAGAAGAATTCAAGACAAAAAAACTCAAATCAGAGAACTCAAGTCAGAAAACTCAAGTTTAAATTCAAATTAAATGTAGAATGACACACCATTTGTGTTAAACTAAAAGAAATAAAATAACCTGAGAACACAGGTTGACACAACACAGAAATAAATAGATGTCATTATTAACAGATAATTCATGAAGTTTTTAACATAATCAAAAACTTATGCAAAGAAATATTCCCATAAACCAAAGAGGAAAAAGGTTTAGAAAGCAAATGTTAATGTTAAAATGGAACAAAGAGAATTCAATCAAATTTATTTTAAGATATCTTTGATATGATATTGTCCGGAGTGGACTGAATCACAATCCTGGAGCAAATATGTGGTCCTAGAAATGACTCTTATTACACGGCACTTAATAAAACGTGGAGCAAGCTTTCCAGAAAAAAAATCATTTCCAGAAGACTTGGAAAAGTTCTTTCTCCATACAGTATCACCAATATTCAGAGTGATAGCTGATCGATTAGAATTATATGCACGAGAGTTACGGAGGAAAGCTAAAGAAAGATTATCAGCTACCTTTGCATAAACTTCGCTGAGAGAGGATAGGTTTGAAGCATGACGAGCCCGACTGTCTGCCAAATTAGAGCTTCGAGTCTGACTATCTACACGACTGCTATCCATAAGGACCTCTCTACCAAACATAAGAAAGTTAGGCGTAAAGCCAGTAGCTAGATTAACACAAGAATTGAGGTAAAGCTTAACTTTAGGTAACATTTTAGCCCAACTTCTTTGGTTTTCACCAACCAAAATACCTAAACACGTAATAACACTTTGGTTGTATCGCTCAACCGTATTTGCTTGGGGTGTATAATATGGCGTAAAAGTAGGTGATTGAATATGAAAAGATCTGAGAAAATTAAGGAATTGATTACTACGAAAAACTGTAGCGTTGTCGCAAAGAATAGTACGCGGAACCCCAAAATTAAAGAAAATTTCAGACTCTAACGCTTTTATAACAGAAAGAGCGTCAATCCTTTTCAGAGAAACTAGCCAAACATATTTGGAAAAAACATCTACCATAGAAAGGATATATTTATAACCATAATAAGCACAGGGCAACGGACCAATTATATCGATAGAAATCATCTGTAAGGGCAAGGAAACCTCTTTAGGGTAGCACATCTGACCGCGAGGTTGCGTGTTCGAGATTTTATAGGCTTTACAAACCTCACATTGACTTAACGTCGAAGTAACGTCACGGAACATATTTGGCCAGTAGAACAACTCCCTAAGCTTTAGATACGTTTTAGTAACACCGGGATGTATCGAAGGAAAACTATTGTGAATTTCCCAAATAGCGTCTGGAACCTTTTCAGCTGGTAACACCACGTGCCATGGTTCAGAAGATAAAGGACTAGTAACAGGCATGCGTCTCATAAGGATACCGTTATTTATAGCGTATGCTGGGAACATTTGTGGCGTGTCTCGAGCACCTATATACACCTTCTTATACCAACGGTCATTAGTATGTTCAGGACCCTGGTCAAACGACACAGGATTAGCATAGATCCTGGATAGAACATCGGGGACTATATGTTGCGAACCTTTACGATGCACAATATCAAAAGTATATTGGGAGATAATAGTAGCCCAACGAGCTAAACGACCAGATGGGTTGTTAAGAGTGAGGAGCCACTTAAGGGCCATATGGTCTGTTATGACTGAAAACTTCATCCCATCTAAATAACATCGAAAATGTTTAATTGAATCCAAAACTGACAAGAGTTCACGTTCTGTAGTACTATAATTGCGTTCAGTTTGAGTGAATAAACGCGAATAATAGGCGATTGGGTGCTCAACATCGTCTATCTTTTGTGTCAGTACCGAACCAAGACCAACAGCTGATGCATCACACTGCAGGATGAACGGCTTGGAGAAATCAGGACATGCCATAACAGGCGTATCGATTAGCGCTTGTTTCAACTTAGTGAAAGCCTGATCGGCTGCATCATTCCAACTTATTGGATCATTACCCTTTCTCTTACCGATAAGGGCAGTAAGCGGAGCAATTATAGAAGAAAACCCTTTAACGAAACGCCTATAATAGGAACACATACCAATGAAACCGCGTAATGACTTAGCTGAAGTGGGAGTAGGATAATCTTTAATAGCATCAAGTTTGCCGGGATCGGTTTGAAGTCCCTTTTCATTAACTATATAACCCAAATATTTTAGTTCGCTTTTGCAAAACTCGCATTTTTTCAAATTTATAGATAAGCCTGCTTCTTTAAGTCGAGCAAGCACCTTCCTGAGCAGCGCCATATGACCAAAGAAATCTTTAGATACGATTATCAAGTCGTCGACGTACCCAAAAATACAGTCGTCACTGGTAGAAGTAAACTCGAAATTAACGATCATATCAGTAAGGCGTTGCATCTCCGAAGCAGCGTTCGTTAGACCAAAAGGCATCCTAACAAACTCAAAGAGACCACGTTGTGGGACAATAAATGCTGTTTTCTCACAACTTTCTCTATCAGCAAGTGGAATTTGCCAGAAAGCACTTCTAAAATCCAATGAGCTAATATATCTAGCACCACGAAGGTTGTCGAGGATATCGTGAATACGGGGAAGAGGATAAGAATCTCTGATTGTCACACTATTCAGTTTTCTACTGTCGACACAAAACCGAACAGAACCATCCTTTTTTGTCACCATTACCACAGGACTAGCCCATGGAGAACGAGAAGGACGAATAACACCCATATCTAACATTTTGTCAATCTCTTCATTGAGAATCTTCAACTTGACTGGGGATAAGGGATAATATCTTTGACGGATAGGGTATCCCGTAGTATTAATTTTATGGGACAACCAAGATGTCTTTCCAAGACCAACTTTTTCCGAAGAGATAACTTCATACTCCTTAATAACTTGTTGAAGACAAGACTCTTGATCCGGCGATAGGATGTTACGAGGATGAATATAACGAACCTCACTAACAGAGGAAACTTGAGGGGGAGAGTGCTGAACAGAAGGGATAAACATATTACCATCAATATTTTTATCGAAAGCCTGACTAAAAATAGACGTCAAACCGAATTTATTCCAAAATTCGATACCTAAAATAACAGAAGATGACATCGAACTTGCCACTAAAAACTCATGAATAAAAGTTGTACCGTTAAATTTAACTGGAAGATGTACAGAACCAAGAATATCAATCGGTGAATTATTAGCCGATATAACACGGGGACAAGCGTCTTTTGATGTCAAAGAAATACCAAGTTGCTGAATAAAATTATCGTTAACAAGCGAAATCTGAGCACCAGTGTCAAGCAATGCTTTAACAACTCTACCACATAATAATACCTCTATAAACGGTCGGTTATCAAATGAATCTGTAGTAAACACTGGGGATACTGTACGAAAAGAAGCGTATCGCCAGTGGTCTATGCATTTTTTGGATTACATTTCGGACATTCTCTAGTAATAAATCCAGGAGTGCGACACTTAAAACAAATCATGCCTGTGATCTCTGGGCAAGAGCGGTAAGAATGACCAACTTTGTTACATTTTAAGCAAAGCTGAGACTGACTACAACTAGGACAAGTCCGAGGCTTACTAGTTGTTGGTTGATGGGAAGTTTTGTTCGGCCTGGGTTTTGGTGAGTTAACAGCCTGAGAAGTCGACTGGTCGGCAACACAATCGAAACTGGCTACCGCCTTTGGAGGTTTTAGAAAGGACTCGAAATGAGTAACAGCTTCGATTAAATTATCGATGTCATGAAATTTTTGGATGGACAAGCAAGGAGTGTACTTTGGCAACATGTTGTGAGTGATGATCCGCAACAACTCCGATTCTTCAATAGGCTTGCTCAGTTTAGCATTTAAGTAAGAAACCTCGATAATAAATTCTCTTATTAGCTGTTCCGGTCTCTGCTTGAGGTTACGGACCTCCTGGCTTATCTTAAATTCAAAATCGGTCGTACCGAATGTCCTAAAAAAGGCTTCTTTGATCTCAAAGAAGGAAAGATCCGGACGACGGATTGACCTAAAATATTGAAGTGCGACACCTGACAAGACTTCATGGAATCGCCTAACTAAGTAACCATCAGACAAATTGTCGGCCTCCCTGCACTCTTCTAGACTCGTGAAAAATTCCCGTACGCAGGTCTTTCCATCGAAAACAATCTTCCACTTAGTAAGAGAGAACTGCCTGGTAAATTGTGGGCGTTCATCAGATCTTATTGGAGAAGGAACAACACTTTGTGAGGAAGCGCGAGAAGCTCTTGGCTGAATGGGACAAGGTGGTGGTCGCGAAATGATGGGACTATCACAACGTGGAGTCTCACCAATAGGGAACTCCTCTTCTGACATGATGTAACTAGTATAGACCTAATAACGAATGAAAGAACAGACAAAGGACGATTGAATCCTAGCGAAAAATAAGCACGGCATGAACAGCTGGACAAAAATAATCCAGCAACCAGCAGTCAGCGAACGCCAAGCTAGTAAACAAAGATCTAGGCTAAATAAGGAGTAAAAATCAGGAAACCTATCGTTATATTTGCTGCCATAAGTGGATAAAATAAAAGACGGTTATGTGTACTATAGTTCACAAAATTAAATTCCATTAAAAAACATTACATTTCATGAAAAAAATATGTCAAGGAAAATAACAGCTTCACAGATCTGTACTGGTGGTATAAATCCTAGAATACCTTTCTTGAATGGAAGAATATCAGCGTCCTGAAACAAATAAGCTTAAGAATCATTAGCTCCCAGAGGGAGTGACCATCCTCAATAAAGCAAAAAAAATAAATTATGTCGAATCATTTAAATTTCAAAGTTATTAGGTAAAAACACTTACTTTAGTTGTTCGGGCGCCAATTTGTAGCGTAAAAAAAAAAAAATTGTCACTACATGTGTCACGTTTAATTTTGACGAACAAAAGATAAAATAAAAACAAACATTGTTCAACATAAAAAATATACAAAGAAAAAAAGGAATGGCGACGTAAAGGAAGACTATCGGTAAAGTTGGGAAATGGATTGTCTAGAATAAAATTTGTAATTTTGGAAAATAATGCCTATAGGAGAGAAGGGGTTGCAACCGCTATCCGGCCCTAGGCGCGATTAAAATATAACCGTGCATAAATGTAAAATTAAAAACGGTTCATTTCACGACCTTTTGACACGAATAGGTGATACATATAAAAAACTATTCAATAAATACTTCGCTATTGCTACAAATTATAAAAAGTGAATAGGAACAAAATTTTGGGATCACTTGACGCAGAGCGATGTCACGACGTCCTCCCGGGGTCTTCACTCGTATATTATGGAGTCACCCCCGCAAGCACACGCTTCCCGAACTCAGTCGGTGTTGAAATAACTCGGAACATCAGTCCACAGCTTGTTATATATTCCAAGAACCGATTCTGAGCGAATCTATGGTGAGAAAATAAAAGGAAATAAACACCACAATACTCAAAACAGAACCTTCCAAACAGTTAAAATTTAAAATGTTTTAAATACATACCGGTTCTTTGTAACAGACGGCCTTATGCGCCGGTAACTCGGAAACAAATTAAATTCCTGGTGAACAATTGACACTCTCAGAAAGAAATGTCCAATAATGCTGCAGAACTAAATGCAACATATTGGTTTGCATGGACGCAATGCGATATAAATCCAACGATTTGCACTTGAAATTTTCTTAAAAAAAATACTAAACGTGTTACTTCCAAGTAGATACGTCGCCAATTTACAAGAAAAATTTTCTCTGTCATCCAATGGAATGATCAAACTTCTAAGTTTGAACCGAAATAAGAAAAAATTAGAAATGAGGTCGACTTACACGAACGGAATAGTTTTTATTCAGCCGAATCAATAGGCAGCGTGATAATGCTGCACAACCTACTCCGGATTCCCGTAATAGGCATTATTCCAAGGATAATGAAAATGGACTCCAACCGTAAGAAAAAGCTATAATTAATTACATTGTCTTATAAATAAAATGGCTTGTTTGTTAAGTCTCTAGAATTGAGGTTAAGAAGTCTGGCTTGGCAAAAATATTAGTATGAAGGATGGGGATTATATTATGACGATTTTCTCAGAATAATATGGTTTTATCATGAAGGATAATACCATAACCCTCTGATATATTTATCCCCAGCAAATGGTACTCGCTACCTGCGCCTGTGTTTCCGAACGCATTCAATCCGAATCTCTTCAAAGTTAGAGTGAACAGGCTTCTTTTGGGTAAGCTCACTCCATCGTCGCCTCTGTCTCTGACACCTATGACCTAGACTAGAGTCAAGAGCAAACCCACCAAAAGTTAAAAAAAAGACCCGGGGACTACGGGGAGAACTATGTTCAGCAGTGGACGTCATTCAGCTGATATTATGATGATAATGATGATGACGTTTTGCCATCTAAATGACGTGAATGGAGCAGTTTTGTCGTAATCTGTATGAGTATATGCAATATGATGCGAAAAGAGGAAAATGTCTTGTGGTATGTTTATAAAAGTAAAAAAAAAAAAAAAAAAAACGTTGGATGGACCTGAGTGTACCTACCTCTACCGCCTATTTTTTATTAAGGCACAAAAGTAACTTAACGAACTAAACTTTTCCACCGGTTCAATGTTTTAAAAATGATCTCGCTTCCTCGGAGAAACTTCCAAAGCAACAATATTAAAACACGGGCTATCTTCAAAGAGGAGCTTAAATATAAAAATCTTAAAGATTTTTCCTGCACGCGTTCATTCTCTTTAAGCTGTTTGGTCCAGGAGCCTAAGCGGTATTCGCTTAGAACATCGGTACATTGAGTGTATAGCTCGAAGCTGTGTTCCTTTCTTAGATAACATGAAAATACGGTTTCTGGAAGCGGATTTAGAAAATTGAGTTGGGATATTGAACAATATGTGTTTTAGTCATGTTTTCTTAAATTTACAATGTACGCAGCTATGTAAGAGACAAGGTACTTACAAAATAACCTTCAGTTTTATCTTAAATATTGTAGGTTGAAGTTGGTAGTATTATTTGTGCGTCAGGTTCTTGAACCTAAATTCGTCCCGTGTCGGGCGCCAAAATCCTACAGTAGCCCCGTATTGGACGCCGACTTAGGGTTCTTCTCTATACACCCCGCGGAATTCGAATACATTTTTTTTTCGTATTTTGTCATTGAAATGTATACCTTTTTGTATAGTTAACAATGTTTTGAATCATATAGGTATTTTATAAAGTGCGCGCAGTGTCCCGTCTCGGTGTGAACTAACATAAAGATATTAAGTCCACCTTTGTACAGAGAGTGTTAGGTACTTATGCATAAAGTTTTAATTAATAAATTAATGCTCTACTCTTCGTACACCATTGTACAATAAGTTTTCACTGTAACGTTCGATCATCATCTTACTGCCATATCGCCATACCGTCCTGTCCCCCGATTTTAATACACCACTCAGAAAAGTTCTGGAGTGGCGATCGCGTACCAGAAGACCCTATGTTGGAAGGCCCCCCACAAGATGGACCGACGACCTGGTTAGGATTGCGGGAAACCGGTAGATGCGAGATGCACGGGCCCGGTCAATACGGTGACGTCTATGACGATAATGAAGATGATGATTCTTCTCACCAGGTATACTAGTCCCCAACGCGACAAACACGATAGCTGTCACCGAGTCCTTGATGCCGAGGGTACACCCGAAGTGTGAGGCCACGTCACCGATGACTGCCGTCACCAGGCCGATGCAGATGATGGAGACTACGAAGCAAACGTAGCCACCGCCTATATCTGCGAACAAAAATGTTTATCAGGATTTATAGGTACTTATAACAGGTTTCTTGTGCAGCGTAACTTACACAGTAGGATCTCTTATTCTATGATTTTAATCTCTAAAAAATCATCACATTTACCTAGTTGCCCAAATAGCCAGGTTTAAAATGACTTTGCCTTATTAACAGTTGAATGTATGTTAAGCTGTCCTGTTCAAGTTGTTCATGTGAAATAAAAAAATAAATAAAAAATATTCGTGATTATCTTAAAAAGCTATTGAGTTAAGATTCTGATTATAGAGGAAAATGGTGGTATCTATTTCAATGCTTAGAGACCTTATTATAATTATCAATAGCAAAGGAGGCCTAACCCAATAGGGATGTTGACTAAAAATTAAATAACGTACGTACACGTAAAGTGTATTACGGAGCGCTACACTTTATACTGACAAAGTGACGTCACAAGCCGATACTACTGAACTTCAATGCGGTTTATCTTTGTAATTATTTACTTGATAAAGCAAAAAATACGGGTCCAATATTATTTGATAATCTCACTGACGGACTAAATAGAGTTATCAGTTCTTCTACCCAGGAAACCTCCTTATGGTTAATACCCTCCCTATGATGGTGTCATTGTATCAGAATCAGATTAAGAGTAATTTGACATTTGAAAGGATTATTTATCCAAACAGACTCGTTAACTTATTCATAATTATTTATACCATTAATGATTCGAGTGATATACTCATGTAACTTATTTTGCATCCATTCACAATAAATTGTTATCTGTTGACCACAGTTATTTTAATTTTAGAACGCCTCGTGATTTAAAAATAAAGAAAATTCTGTTTTACTTACCAGTGGGTGGTATCAAAGCGAATACAATCTTCCAGAAGAGAGTGACGACGTGCAGCACGTAGTCGAAGCATGAAGGTGGCTCATCAGGATCATCAGAACCTAAAACAAGTCCCACATTGTAAATTAACATCCCGAGGATCTAGAAAAAGTGTTATATTATCAGAGGTAGGATTGTCTAAAAGTCAATATGAAAAGAATCGACCAATTTGCATTTCGGTAGCGCGTGTCGTACCCATACATTTCTTTATCTATGGAATTGCCGTTCTGCATTACTGGCCATTTCAAATCAAAATATTTTTTGTTTTAGAAAAATAGAAAGAGTAAAGAATTCTAATTTCAAATTAATTCTATTTAAAAAACATGGTAGGTATTATTTTTTCAATTTTAGTCATTTGTTTACTGATTAGTGTTATGTTTCTATCGCATTTGAATATTTTTCGTCATCATGGATACGTTAAAAATTCGAGTAATTATGGAATATGAGTACCGTCGTGGTAGCACCGCACAAGCGGCAAACATCAACGACGCGACTTTTGCGGAAAGAACATTACAAACGAATAATTTCGACCTGAAAAATGAACCCCGCGATCTTCTGAAAATTTAGGTCGACAAAGACGAATTAAAGTCGATTGTGGAAGCTGATGATACTTAATCTACGGCTGAATTAGCAGCAGCTTTCGACTTTAGCATCAAAACAATATTGGTCCATTTGCGTTAAATTGGCAAGGTAAAAACCCTTGACAAATGGGTGCACCACGAACTCAATGATCGCAACCGCGAAGTACGCGTCGAGACTCGAGACTTGCCTTACACTCCGCAATAGGCACACAAACGAAGGAATTTTGAACCGCATTGTTACGTAACAATGCGGTTCAAACTGAGCGATTGTCAAACAGAATCCAGTTTTCGTCGCAGGTACCTGCGACGAAAACTGGATTCTGTTTGACAATCGCTCAGCAAGTTGGTTGGATCCTGGTTCAGCACCTAAGCAATGGCCTAAGCGAAAACTTACCCGTAGAATAGTGATGGTCACTGTTTGGTGGTCTAGGGCCGGTGTGATTTATCACAGCTTCTTACCAAACGGGATAAGCATTACTGCAGATGTGTACTGTGAAGAACCTAACACAATGATGGAGAAGCTCGCACGTCTCCAATCAGCTTTGGTCAATCGCTCTTCTCCTGCGCAACCTCATACTGCACATCAGACGGTCTCCAAGTTACAAGAGCTGGGTTTGGAAGCTCGTCATACTCACCAGACCTTGTGCCTACAGATTTCTACTTTTTCCAGGATTTGGATAACTTCTTGGCGGAAATAAAATTCAATACCCGAGAGGCAGCTTTAAAGAATTTGTTGCCCACCGTCCAGCTGATTTCCTCAAGAATCAATAAACTGCCAATGCGTTGGCAAAGATGCATCAATTTCATGGGTGATTACTTTGATTAATAGAAATAAAGAATATAGAAACAAAAATACGTTAACTTATTTCATAAAAAAAATTCACAGATAAAGACCTTATATTTCAACCATTATCACATTGATTTATATGCCGACACGGATGGCGCAGTGGTTGAGCAATTGGCTGCTGTGTTGCATGTCGCGGGTTCGATGCCCGCACGTGTTATAATATTTGTATGGCCTACAGAATATAGTTGACACTTTCAATGTTTTATAACCTACCCACGATACAGGAGAAATTCCTAGTGCGGGCCTACTTTTTTTTTAAAGAAAGAAAAATTTTGCAATAGTTTTTGGGGAAAGAATGTCACTTGTTGAGTCTCTGATTGTTTTACACTTCAGCCAATACGTAAGTAATGTTTTAGTATCGCCTTACTGTAAGAGATTTTGAACAGAGATGACCAAACAGATCACACTGTTCCGTACTGTTCTTTATTTTGTAAACATTCTAAATATTAGTAGTTTTCTGAGAGTGTCTTATCAATTGTGTGTAGTAAGAACCAAATTACGGTGGATTTGAAACGTCCCGCCATCGTCTCTTTGGATGCTCGCTGACCAATCCGAACGGCGAACCACAATGCAGCGCCATCTTTATAAGAAAAAAAAAATGGATTGTCTACGCACGCCGAACGAGCCGCGGACCTGTCCGCGCCCTTTTTTTTTGTTATCCCGTTTTTCTGGTGGTAGTAGTGCTCGCAGGTGAACAATTTGAAGGACTTATGCCTATGGACTTGTTTTGATGATGATATCGTGTGTGTGAACGGCTGGATCCAGACCCTCGCTGCCTGATACGACGCCGAGCCTACGAGCGCGAGGCAGTATACCTACGGAGGCGAGAGGTGAGTGCTTTTCGAATCCACTGTTCACAAATCTTCTACACATAATTGTTTGATCATTCGAGCCGGATTGTTCATATTTTTTCACCTGTGAGGTTTTCCATTCCATATTCCCTTGTTGTTCGAATTTCAAGTTACGACGCCACGCGTCTATCAATATGGCGGCAATCCAACAAGATTTTTTTGAACGAGAAATAATTCTCGATGAGCTTCAACGAACATTACAGTTCATAGATTCCGACGAACAACAATTTAAATCTCGATCTAAAGATTTAACTTCACAACAGCGCAAGTTTTTCAAACTTCAAGCTAAAATTGAAAAATCCCTCATTAAGTCTAATACTTTTGATAAAGAGGAACAGCTAAGAATTCGTAACAGTTTTAATGATTGCTATTATGCTATTGTGGTACATTTAAATAAAATTAAAGAAGATGAAATTGATCATAAACGTAGGATGTCGTCACTCGGATCCCCTAATAATGCTGTTGTTCACGTGCCATCGTCTAGTAGTTGTGCTAGTAGATTACCTACTCTTCCAATGCCTACCTTTTCAGGAGAAATAACAGATTGGCCTGCCTTCTACGATCTATTTCGGTCACTAGTGCACAACAAAAATACCTACTCAGACTCGGAGAAGTTCCGCTATTTGCTACTTTCTTTGAAAAATGAACCCTACAATCTAATTAAATCTATTCCAATAACTGACGAGAACTATACGGTCGCGTTAGGTATGCTACAGTCTAGGTATGATAACGAACGAGCCATTGCTTCCGCTCATCTAGAAAAAATATTCGATATTGAACCTTGTCAGTCCGATAAAAGCGACAAATCAGTTCAAGGGTTAAGAAATTTACTGAACACTTATCATGAAAATATCATGGCTTTAGAAGTAATGCACTTTCCTACGAAGGAGTGGAGTTTCATGTTAGTGCTTCTTTTCTTACGTAAGATTCCACCAACATTACGTAGACGTTTCGATTTGTCGTTGTCCCAACCATCTAAGATACCCACAATTAGTGAATTAATAAATTTCTTAGAACGCGAGTTATCTGCAAGTGAATTTGCGTATCAAAACAAACCCATTTATAATGCGGAAAAGGTAGGTAGTTCTAGGACTCCGCCCGCATCGAACGCGCGCCGTGCGCTCTCGGCCGGCGTCGCGGCGGGCCCGGAAACAAAGTCAGACAATTCACAGTCCAACAATTCAAATAGTAAAAGGATATCTTGTATTAGTTGCGGTGCTCAACATACGTTGACGAAATGTGCGAATTTTCTAAACTTATCCCCTCAAGATAGGTATTCTTTCATAAAAAACAAAAATGTTTGTTACAATTGTTTAAGTGTAGGACATGATGTGAAACATTGCAAATCTAACTTTGTGTGCCGTTCGTGTCATAAAAGACACCATAGTTTAATTCATTTTAATCAACAGCATAGCTTTCCGGTTGTCAGTGAAGCAGATTTGAACGCTAGTGCTGTCTCACCTACCGTGCATCAAACGACAGAGACAGATGCGCCCGGTACCGCGCCAACCGTACTGACAGCTGTGAATCATACGTCGAGAGATAACGCGATCGCTCCGCAATCCATTGCGCCTTCCGTGCGCGCAAGTACCGTGCTTTTGTGTACAGCGCTAGTTAATGTACACGTAGGCTCGCAAAAACACACCGTTCGGTGTATTATAGATACCGGTAGTCAAGCGACTTTTATTACCGAGACTTGTGTTCAGCGGTTAGGATTGCAGCGTAGGCATGCGCGCGTTCCCGTGTTCGGTATAGGAGGTAGTGATCCTGTATACCCTAAGGGTGTTGTTTCTTTTTGCGTCACACCTACTCATGTTGATCAACCATCCCTTTCAGTTGATGCATTGATTTTACCTACACTTATGTCACGCATGCCTTGTGTAACATTACCATTTAGGGATTGGCCACACATAAAACACTTACATTTGGCAGATCCGAAATTTTATCTTCCACAGTCGGTGGAAATGCTTTTAGGTGCGGATATTCTATCCCAGGTGATATTAGGTCACGTGATTACGGGCCCTTCCGGGTCCCCAATGGCATTAAATAGTATCTTTGGTTATTTATTAATGGGTGATGTTTCTTGCAACCAAAATACGCCTTCTTCGCTTCAAGTGTGTTTCAGTAGTTCTAGCTCATCCTACGATGACGTCATAAATCTGAAACGATTCTGGGAATTAGAGTCCCTTCCTGAAAAAAGAGTTTCCAGCCCTGACGAAGCCTTGTGTGAGTCTATCTTCGTAAAATCACACACTCGCGACGAAAATGGGCGATATGTAGTTTCGCTTCCATTTAAACCCGATGCACCTGCCCTCGGCGAATCACGAGATACGGCAGTATCTAGGTTTAGAAAATTAGAGTATAGGTTAGAACGTAATCCACAACTTAAGGTTGATTATCACGCGTGCCTCCAGGAATATTTAGATCTTGGTCACATGGAGCCCGTGAATTCCCCTCCTTCTATCAGTACCTATTACATTCCGCACCACTGCGTGGTCAAAGATTCTAGTGAAACAACTCGTACCCGTGTTGTTTTTGATGCGAGTTGCAAAACTTCTAATGGTATTTCACTTAACGATGTTTTATTAACTGGGCCTAAATTGCACCAGGACATCGTAGATGTTTTATTAGGGTTTCGTATTCATGCTATCGCTGTCACTGCTGATATTAAGCAGATGTACAGAAACATTTTGTTACAACATTCTGATTGGGACTATCAGCGTATTGTTTGGCGACAATCTCCAACCGAACCTTTGCGTGATTATCGGCTGCGAACCGTCACTTTCGGTGTTAGTTCATCACCGTACTTAGCACTTCGTACTGTTACAACCCTTATTACAAGGCAATAAAGCCGACATTTGCATTCTCTAGTTAAAGCATCAGTTTTCATTGCAAAGCCAATGCTGAATTGCAGTTATCGCTCATTAGCGGAATTTTAATATTCATTTAGTTAGTTAGATTCTGGAAGCCGTCGCGTAAACCCAAATTCGTTAGACTTATCTCAAGAGATACAAGAGATTATAGAAAGTCTTTATTTTAGTTGGTGTAATATTGTGTATTATTCAGTAAAACATTAATAAAAGTTGTAATTGTGGATTTTTGTGAATAAATAAGTGGTTCGGTAGAAGTTAGTTTTTTTTTAAAAAGATCTACGGGGTCGGCCGTGTAACAAATTGGTGTCAGAAGTGGGATACCAGAGACGAAGTCTTACGACGTTGAGTCAGACAGACACTGGTATTCCGAAGCCCGAGCCTCCCGTTCATTGACCGACAGTAAGACTTAATCTAAAGCTAAGCCTGCGTCACTACCTTGGACGACGGTCAGCCTCCGCTATTCTGCGTGAGCCCGCTCCAGCCACAACGTATTGGACGACGGTCAGCCTCCGCTACTCTGCGTGAGCCCGCTCCAGCCACAACATTGGACGACGGTCAGCCTCCGCTATTCTGCGTGAGCCCGCTCCAGCCACAACATTGGACGACGGTCAGTCTCCGCTTTTCAGCGTGAGCCCGCCCAGACATCATCACTAGCACCATCATCAGCTCCAGGGTCTAACTCACCACATCCAGTTGGCCAAGAAATTCCACAGCGAACCGTGTGAAAATTCCAGCTCCAACGCGTCATTGCAACATAATGCAAACGCCAAGCTTCGTGTTACTGTGAGTGTTTCTTGCGTCTATAATTTCAAAGTGAATCGCGCCTCTGAATCGTATTTCTAAGTTACTGCTATATTTTTATACCTATTTGTGTCTACACGTACTTTACTGTTCGTAAATTATAAAGGGTGTCCAACATATCATAATACTTATGTCCGTTAAATCAGAAAGCGGAAAAATGTCCGACAAAATTACCTTGTCCGTCTTAACCAAATTCGTAAAACCATTTAATGGGGATAGAGAGACGTTACCTGCATTTCTCACAAATTGCGAGAATGCAATGTCTCTAGCCACACAAGATCAACAAAATGTGCTCTGTAAGTATATAATTTCCCAGATGGAAGGGAAGGCACAAGTAGCATGTAGTCTAAAATCATTTGAAAAATGGTCAGAACTTAAAACTTTTCTCAAGTCCACCTTTGGAGAAAAAAAACACGCCACACATCTCTTATCGGACTTACAACATTGCAAACAACTACCAAATGAAGAAGTAACGCAATACTCTCTACGAATCGAGTCAATACTGACCCGAATTCAGTCGGACACTCATCACAGCTGTAAAGACGAAAACGAACTACCTGGCCGTATAGCAGCCATGGAAGACCTGGCCCTCAATACATTCATGCTAGGCCTAAGCTCTTCTATATCCAACATTGTTCGGTGCAAAAACCCTTCAACTCTCAACGAAGCGATTCAATACGCTATAGATGAAGAAAAGTTATTTAACTTATCTAAACCTAAATCAGTCAAACAATGTTCAACATGTAATAAAGTAGGCCATAGCTCATCAGAATGTTTCAGAAACAAAAAGCCTAACTATAATTCCCAAAAACCATATCATAAGGTTTTCATTTCCCAATGGGATTCTAATAAAAACAATAATTCTAATACTAATTCAAATACCAATAGCAATGCTAACTCCAATGCCAATCCTAGTGCACAAACTTGCAGATATTGCAAAAATATCGGGCACACTATAGAGCAATGTCGTAAAAGGCAATTCAATATGCAACGCCGCGAAAATACGGACTTTGCACAGCGCCATCATAATTCACCTGATAGCTCTACAAATGCATTTACGCATACATGTGGATGTTTGACCAATGGTCATAATAACCACGTCGAATCTCACGATAATTTAAACTAAATCGGATTTTGATGCCGTGTCCGTCAAAATCTATGCAAATTTATAATGGCACGATTCCTACTAATTCTACATCTCAGTCGAAGATGCTGAGTCCTTCTAACTCTTATAATCATACTAAATCTACATCTCAGTCAAAGATGCTGAGTCCTACTAATTCTACATCTCAGTCAAAGATGCTGAGTCCTACTAATTCTACATCTCAGTCAAAGATGCTGAGTCCTACTAATCCTACATCTCAGTCGAAGATGCTGAGTCCTACTAATTCTACATCTCAGTCGAAGATGCTGAGTCTTGCTACCTCTAATAATCATACTAAATCCACATCTCAGTCAAAAAGGTTGAGTCCTACAAATTTTACATCTCAGTCAAAGATGCTGAGTCCTGCTATCTCTAACAATCCTACTAAATCTACATCTCAAGCCAACGAGCTGAGTTCTGCTATCTCTAATAAGAAAATAAAATGTCACTTATGTAATAATGTGCCAAAGGGTTCTCGTACTAATTCTAAACATAACTCAATCACACCTAACTTAAATATGAATTCTAAATCTAAACTTATATACGAAATTAATGATTTTTGTAAAAAGGTAGCCTTACCTCATACTTATCTAACTACTACTCACGCTTTAGAACGGTTATGTTTTCTTATCGATACAGGATCAACCATCAGTATTGTCAAAGGTTCCTGTTTACTCGAAACTCCAAATCTATCCACCGAAATTGTAAAGTTAAAGGGCATTAATAGTTCAGAAAACCCTGTTGAAACTCTAGGTACCTTTCAAATGGAGTTTAAACTATCAGATAATACTTATAAATACAAATTTCATGTCACAAAAGATGATATTAATCTTAATAATTACGATGGAATTATCGGTAGCGACTTTTGCGATTACTTTAAATCAAATATCGATTATTCTTCTAAGTCAATGTCTATATTTAACCATTATATTCCTATCACTTATAATCAACCGTCGTATAACATTCCAGCTCGTTCTGAAGTAGTTATCGAATGCACTGTATCTAATTACTCGCCTGAACTTTATCATAACAATGAAGCTCTCGTACTAGACCATACTCTAAGTGAAGGTGTCTATGTTGCAAATTGCATTGTCTCAATCAAATCAAATAAGAAAACAAACATTACTATCCTAAATACTACAGAGACTGACATTGAAGTTAAAGATTATCACGTAAACGTGACACCGTTTGAAAGTAAAAGTTCAGATTCTATATCTTGTTACAATACTAATTCTATTGCCTGTAATAAATCTAATCGCATAGATAAAGTTTTAAGCCTCATTCGCTGTTCCCATTTAAATCAGGAAGAGAAAAAATCTCTCTTAGAATGTTGCTCCCAATACACAGATATCTTCCATATCGAAGGTGAACCCTTAACCTTCACGGACGCTATAGAACACACTATTAACACAGGTGATGCACCACCTATACATGTCAAATCATATCGCTTCCCCGAATGCCACAAAGAGGAAGTAGATTCCCAAATTCGTAAAATGCTAGATCAGGATATCATCAGACCTTCTATTTCGCCTTGGAGCGCCCCAGTTTGGGTAGTACCGAAAAAGATGGACGCTTCAGGCAAACAAAAATGGAGAATAGTCATTGACTACCGCCGTCTCAATGACGTCACTGTCTCTGAAATTTATCCGCTGCCTCTTATCACGGATATCTTGGACCAGTTAGGTCATTCTAAATATTTTAGCACGTTGGACCTTACCAGCAGTTTTCATCAAATAAAGACCAACCCCAAAGATGCGGCTAAAACTGGTTTCACAGTTAGCACAAATTCAAGCATGTCTGGACACTATGAATTTACCAGGATGCCTTTTGGGTTGAAAAATGCCCCTGCCACATTTCAACGTCTTATGAATACTGTTTTATCAGGCTTACAAGGCCTCCATTGCTATATTTACTTAGACGATTGCATCGTTTACAGTCAAAATTTACAAGATCACATGCTTAAATTACAACTGGTATTTAATAAATTTCGTGAATATAATTTGAAACTCCAACCAGACAAGTGTGAGTTTCTTAGACATGAAGTGACTTACCTTGGCCATATTATCACTGATAAAGGTGTATCTCCAAACCCTGAAAAAGTTAACGCCGTATCGCAATTTCCAATCCCAAAAAATCCTAAAGATATCAAATCATTTCTAGGCCTAATAGGCTATTATCGCCGATTCATCGAAAACTTTTCGAAGTTAACTAAACCACTTACCTCTTTACTAAAAAAGGATGCTGTTTTTCACTGGGGTACAGAACAGCAACATGCATTCGATTTTCTTAAAGAAAAATTAATTACTGCCCCTCTTCTACAGTACCCTGACTTCTCACAACCTTTTAACGTTACTACTGATGCTAGTAATTACGCCGTTGGCGCCATACTATCTCAGGGTCCCGTCGGCAAAGATAAGCCGATCGCATACGCATCACGCACTCTAAATAAACCTGAAGGCAACTATTCGACTACCGAAAAGGAGCTTTTAGCTATTTTATTTGCCGTTAAAACTTTCCGACCATATTTATATGGAAATAAATTCAAAATAATAACAGATCACAGACCCCTCGTTTGGTTGTTTAACGTTAAAGATCCCGGCAGTAGACTCATTCGCTGGCGCCTCAAACTTGAGGAATATGACTACGAAATTACCTATAAGCAAGGTCGCCTCAATTCCAATGCCGATGCACTATCCCGTTGCCCTATTAACTCTATTGATGTTAACAATTTAAATAACTCTACTTATGAACAATATTTTAAAAACCAATTTACTAATCAGCTCCCTGCTTCAAACACTATTATAGAAGAATGTACTCAAGGCCTCCACTTATCCAAGTTAAATACAATAGCCTGCCCTGTCTCTTTAGACTTTGACTATTCTATGCCTTATTGCGAGGAAATACTATCACAGCTCGATAACTCTGCTGACTTACTAAACTCAGAACGCGAACCTCTTACAATACGACACGTCCAGGATAAAAATAAATCTTACTATTTTCTATTTACAAAAGTTCATCATTATGAACAAACTAATTTTAGAGATGTCTATAGTTTATTAATTAAACTCAGAAATCTACTAATCGATTGCCCAAATATAACTGATCTTGCTTTACCTGATTTTAGTGACCCATTTTCTAAACTAGCCTATACTAAAGTTTATAATATGATATCGTATATTTTTCACAATACCAACATCAAAATCCATATGTATAAAAATCTATTAATTTACCCTACTCCTATAGAAGTTCCTAAAATATTAAAGGAAAATCATGACTCTGTTATCGCTGGTCACCCAGGATCACAACGAATGTATTCGCGTATCAAAGCTACCTACTATTGGAAAGGCATGCGCTCTGACATTGAACAATACGTAAAAAAATGTAAGCTTTGTCAGATCAATAAACCTTTAAGGAAATCAAATAAAGCTCCTATGGAGATAACTTCTACATCGACTAGGCCATTTGAACGACTAGCCCTTGACGTCGTAGGTCCCTTACCCGAAGCGGGTTTCCAAAATTTTAAATTCATTTTAACACTACAAGATGATCTAACCAAATTTACCAGCGCTTATCCGATGATTACAGCTACCAGTGAAGAAATAGCTCGAAACCTCGTACATTTTATGTCTCTTTTCGGTTTTCCTAAAACTATTTTAACAGACTTAGGCACTTGTTTTACGTCAGAATTATTTAAACAATTAACAGATATATTGAAAGTCAAAGCCCTTTTCACTACTCCGTATCACCCACAAACTAATGGAGCTCTTGAACGCTCACATGCTACTCTAAAAGAATACCTTAAATCCTTTGTTAATGAAAATCAAAATGACTGGCACTGTTATCTATTCACCGCAATATTAGCATATAATACTACTCCCCACTGTACAACTAATTTCACTCCTCATGAACTATTATACGGCTATAAACCATGCATTCCTAATTCCTTATATGAAACCTCCGGTAATACCACATACAATGAATATATAAGAGCTTTACAATATAGGATGCGATTTAGTCGCGAAAAAGCTATCCAAAATATTCTAAATAGCAAAGAGAGATCAAAACAATATTATGATACTAACTCCCGTGAAATCACATACAAATCAGGAGATATGGTGTACCTAAAACACCATCACAGACTTCGAAAAGCGTTATCGCCTATATGGAAAGGCCCATACAAAATTACAAAAGTTAATAATAAACATAATGTGACCCTTCAAGTAGGTCGTAAAAATATAAAATACCACACCAATGAAATAAAACCTTCAACATCCTAACACATACTATGTTTCCTTTCAGAACGCTATGCTGGCACGGCATTTCAAGCCACAGCCTCACCGAATCGAGCATCATTCCCATCTACCATAGTCCCGGAATTTATTTTGAACCTATTAATAATATTAACTTTTATAGTGATCATTGGAAAGTTATCACTCACGTCGATTTAATCTCTTTAGAACCTTATCTTAACAAAATAGAAACTCTATTACATGAAACTCTGAATCTCTGTAACAAAATTCAAACAGAAGATTCACAAGATTTTAACTTGTGCAAGGACATGTCTAATCCGATTGAAGTTTTAATCCAATCAAATTTCATTAAATTACAGTCACTATCACATATCATCTCTAATAAATCAACAAATAAAATAAAACGCTCTTTAGAATTTGGAGGAGAAATCTTAAAGTTCTTTTTTGGTACATTAGATGCAGACGACGCTAGAAAATATGATGCTGCAATTGAGTCGTGTAAAAAGAGCGACACAGAACTATACCACCTAATGAGAGATAACATTCACATAATTAAATCTACCATAAATAACTTTAACACTACTATTTACAAACTTAATCAAAATGAAAATAAATTAAATACCCAAATTAACGTGATGAACGAAATATTTTCCCAAATCACGAAAACTGACAACTTACTGCTACATACCTCAAGGTTAAACAATCTTCTTAATATAATTGAAGGTTCTTTACTTAGTATTTCCAATTTACTGGATACTACAGTAAACTCTATTTTATTTTCTAAGGCTAATATATTACATCCTAGTGTTATAAGCCCCTCTAATCTTTATCTAGAATTATCTAAACATAGTAGTCAAGTAAACAAAAGGTTAGATTTCCCAGTTCCTTTAAGCATTCAAAATATTCACTCCATAATAGATGTCTCTGAATTTAGCTCTTATTACTATAATAATAAGATCGTTTTTATATTACAAATACCTTTAATAACACCTGATAAGTTCATGACCTATAAAATCATACCTTTACCTACTCCGCATGATGACTCACATAGCACATTTGCATTGATTCAACCTTCTAACTCCTATATAGCTTTAAGTGATGACAGGATGCATTATGCTATGATGGACACACTTGCTAGATGTAAGTTAGTAAATAATAACTTTTCTATCTGTGAACTAACTACTATATATTCATGTATAAGCAATCCAAACTGTGAATCTAAAATATTAACTGAAGTAACACTGTCGTTACCCACAGAATGCAACGCCAAACTTTTATATGGACAAATTGATATTTGGCAAAAGTTAAATAACAATAAATGGATTTATGTTCAATCAAATACAAATAAATTGACAATCAAATGCGAAGATAACATTAGCGACTATTCAATCATAGGTACTGGAATTGTAAAACTAACAGCAAATTGTATTGGTTATTCTAAAACTATTCAGTTAATAACAACTAGCTCTTATTCTTTTATTACTAAGTCTCCTTTAGATATTAAGTTTGATATAACAACTGATGACTGTTGTAAGAAGGACATATTTAATAAAAGCCTGCCACATTTGTCGCCAATATCTTTAAGCAAAATCAACTTAGATTCTCTCAAATATGCAAATCATCAAATGGATAATTTAGAACAAGAGTTAAATAACTTAGAAAAAGAATCACATTTTATTAAATATGGTCCATACTACTCTACTTTTACTTATATTTTAATTGTGTGTTTATTCTTATGTGTAATTTATAAGATCTTTAGATATTTTAAAAATAAAAATGCTACTAATTCTGGATGCTGCGTGCAGATATTTAACCAGTGTTATAATCAGAAAACTTCTAAACGCAAATCCAAAATCTCTAATTCTATCGAGATGACTGAAATGTCATCAACATCTGATGAAGACAATAAGCCAATACAATCTTTACCAATTCGAAACACTAATTATAAATCTACAGCTAATACCTATAAGACCAAATTCCCATCAAACAGGAATTTAAACTTTTAAAATACACCTAACTTAATATACTTTTAATTATGGTGTTATGATTTCCATTGTAATCTACTATGTCTTACTATGTTTAATTATAGTTTTATAAGCTACATGTACCCATGTACATTTATATCTAGTGTTAGTTTTTATGACCATCTTAATCTCACTGTATCTCCTATCTTTTCTATTTTACTTCGCTTATCTTATAAGATAAAGCTTCGTCAAAAAGGGGGAGCTGTTACAACCCTTATTACAAGGCAATAAAGCCGACATTTGCATTCTCTAGTTAAAGCATCAGTTTTCATTGCAAAGCCAATGCTGAATTGCAGTTATCGCTCATTAGCGGAATTTTAATATTCATTTAGTTAGTTAGATTCTGGAAGCCGTCGCGTAAACCCAAATTCGTTAGACTTATCTCAAGAGATACAAGAGATTATAGAAAGTCTTTATTTTAGTTGGTGTAATATTGTGTATTATTCAGTAAAACATTAATAAAAGTTGTAATTGTGGATTTTTGTGAATAAATAAGTGGTTCGGTAGAAGTTAGTTTTTTTTTAAAAAGATCTACGGGGTCGGCCGTGTAACAGTACGATTCAACAGTTGGCGGATGATGAAGCTACTAACTTCCCGTTAGGTTCTAAGGTCCTCCGCGACCAAGTATTTGTTGATGATGTGGTCACTGGCACATGTGACGTCACACATGCTCTGATTTTACAACGAGAGTTAGTAGGTATTTGTTCATCGGCTGGTTTCGAACTGCGAAAGTGGCAGAGCAATTCGCCAGCGTTACTCGCTGCTGTACATACATCAGAGGCTCATGGCGAGCGGCCCGATAATGTTTCATTTGCATTAATGGAAAGCGATAAACAAACAAAGGTTTTAGGACTCCAATGGAACCCAAAATCAGATACATTTTCCTTTAGTGTTCAAGCAACTTTAGATAAAATCTCCAAGCGGACCATATTATCCCAAATAGCGAAAATTTATGACCCTATGGGCTGGTTATCTCCTATAGCTATTTATGCAAAACATCTTATTCAGCTATTATGGATCTCCGGTGTCAATTGGGACGAGTCACCTCCCATAGATATAATTAATTCATGGTCTAATTTCATCAATGAATTATCATTGCTATCAAGTTTTCAAATCCCACGTTTTGTTTTTCCAAATGTAAGTTCTATTCAGATTCATGGGTTTTCGGACGCATCTGAGCGTGCTTACGCTGCGTGTGTCTATGTTCGTGTGACTGATAGTAGTGATAACGTTAAAACATTTCTTTTACTAGCGAAAACTCGCGTAGCGCCGCTCAAACCGGTTCTCACTATTCCGCGTCTCGAGCTGTGTGCGGCTGTTTTATTGTCACAGCTAATTGATAAAATTATGAAGGTGTACGGTGACCGTGTGAACTGCAATCATGTCTATGCATGGACTGATTCTCAGATTGTGTTAGCGTGGCTTCGTTCGCCACCACATGAATGGAAAACATTCGTCTCTAATCGTTTGAGTGAGATTTTATCCCGGCTTCCTGCCGATTGCTGGAGACATGTTCCCTCTGCTGATAATCCAGCAGACGCACCTTCTCGAGGAATGCTGCCTGCTAGTTTTATTGAAAATTCTTCAATGTGGCTCCAGGGGCCCTGGTGGTTGTCACGTGATTTTAAGTGTTGGCCAATTCCTAAAGAGGTATCTAAAGTTACCGAGGAAAAGCGTAATTCCCCACTATCGGTGGTAACAAACTCGTCCATCACGACGCCGGCGCCTCCTGATGCTACGGATTACATAGAAAGATTTTCTAGTTGAGGTAAACTTGTTCGAGTCACCTCACTCATATTTCGATTTTATAATAGATGCAAAAAGGTTCAAATTCAATATCCAACCTACATAACAGTTCCCGAATTTAATTTTTGTCTAGGTCGACTTATTCATTTAGTTCAACATTCATCTTTTCCCGAAGATATAAAAAATATTGCATTAGGTAATTATCCTTCCCTTAAACTACGTAGGTTAAAACCATTCATTGACAAACAAAATAGTTTACGTGTCGGTGGGCGGATTCATAAGTCATTGTTGCCGTTTGTTTCTAAACATCAATTAATTCTGCCTAAAAGGCACCATCTCACCAATCTACTTATTGACCATGCCCATGTCAGTCATTTGCATGCCGGTCCACAGGCTGTACAGTACATATTATTACAAAGGTACTGGATCGTGTCTGGTCGCGACGCTATACGTATGCGTATACATCGCTGTGTTCGTTGTTTTCGTGCGAAGCCCATGCACCCGCAGCCAGCTATGGGTACCCTACCCGCCGCAAGAGTGCAACCTGAGCGACCTTTTCTTAAGACATCTGTTGATTTTGCAGGCCCGTTCTACGTTCGGGCAAATAAGGTTCGCAATGCAAAAATAGTCAAATGTTACGTTGCGGTTTTTGTGTGCATGTCCGTCAAGGCCATTCACCTTGAACTCGTATCCGAGTTGTCAACTGATGCCTTTTTGGCAGCTTTGCGACGCTTCACGTACCGCAGAGGTTTATGTTCTGATATTTACTCGGATTGTGGAAAGAACTTTGTGGGTTGTAATAATTACCTACAAGATTTATATAAATATTTACGTAACGATTCTGTCCAAACCGTTCTTCACAGTAAGACATTAGAACAGGGTATCACTTGGCATTTTCAACCACCATATGCGTCACATTTTGGTGGTCTTTTCGAATCTGGAGTTAAAAGTTTTAAACACCATCTTCATCGAGTACTTGGCACTCAGACTCAAACCTATGATGAGATGCATACTCTTCTTTGCCAGATAGAAGCGGTACTAAATTCGCGCCCACTTTGTGTGTTAAGTGCTGATCCGTTAGACCCTTTACCCTTAACCCCTTCTCATTTTTTAATAGGAGGTCCTCTGACGGCCTTGCCTGATAATTCTTTATGCGAAGACGTGTCAAATCGTCTCACTAGATGGCGTAGAGTGCAACAGTGCGTACAGCATTTTTGGAGGCGTTGGAGTCGTGAATATTTACACGAGATTCAACAACGCAATAAATGGTTTAAGGATAGCGGCTCTCCACTCCGAGAGGGTATGATTGTTGTCGTACGTGAAGACAACCTGCCACCCTTGCAATGGCGATTGGCTCGTGTACATGCTCTTCATCCAGGGTCAGATAATATCACCCGCGTCGTAACCCTTCAGATGGGCAAAACTTTTGTAAAACGTTCTGTAGTTAAAATATGTCCTTTACCTTTAGAATAATTAAGAATACCTATTTCTTACTGTTACGTTTCTTAGCTAAGTACCTACCTCTTAAGTAGTAATTATTTTTCATAGAATTTATTTCAGTTTTAAATGCGATTAGCGACTATTTTCGTTTAATCTTTCATTATTTCAATATCTTTAACTTAAGGTTAAAAGAATTACATTCTTTTAAGGCGAGCGGCATGTTCCGTACTGTTCTTTATTTTGTAAACATTCTAAATATTAGTAGTTTTCTGAGAGTGTCTTATCAATTGTGTGTAGTAAGAACCAAATTACGGTGGATTTGAAACGTCCCGCCATCGTCTCTTTGGATGCTCGCTGACCAATCCGAACGGCGAACCACAATGCAGCGCCATCTTTATAAGAAAAAAAAAATGGATTGTCTACGCACGCCGAACGAGCCGCGGACCTCTCCGCGCCCTTTTTTTTTTGTTATCCCGTTTTTCTGGTGGTTTAGTGCTCACAGGTGAACAATTTGAAGGACTTATGCCTATGGACTTGTTTTGATGACGATATCGTGTGTGTGAACGGCTGGATCCAGACCCTCGCTGCCTGATACGACGCCGAGCCTAGGAGCGCGAGGCAGTATACCTACGGAGGCGAGAGGTGAGTGCTTTTCGAATCCACTGTTCACAAATCTTCTACACAGTATCGCCTTACTGTAAGAGATTTTGAACAGAGATGACCAAACAGATCACAAATTAAATTCCGAGCTGCTGAAGGTGGATGAAAGCAAAGACTTAGAAACAAAATAAAACTTAGCCTGCCATCTTTACAAATTCGTAAGGAAATTAAGGGGAAGAATTTGCTGAGAAAGATATTTTAATCTGAGAATCGTTTTTTAGTTAATAAGACGGATTAACATTTGAAAAGCTTAACAAAGACGATGAGACACTTGTTTTGTATTGTGTCCCGTCATATAGATGGAATGACAGGTTAGAATGGTAGAAAAAAACATGTATCTAAAATGTGACAAGGTCGAAAAGATGCTGGTGATGATGGACTGAATGATAGGGCAGAATGGAAGAAGAATACGTGCGACATGGGACAAGGTCGAGAAGATGCCGGTGACGATGGACTGAATGATAGGGCAGAATGGAAGAAGAAAACGTGTGACATGGGACAAGGTCGAGAAGATGCCGGTGATGATGGACTGAATGATAGGGCAGAATGGAAGAAGAAATCTTGTGACATGGGACAAGGTCGAGAAGATGCTGGTGATGATGGACTGAATATGAAGAGAACGTGTGAAATGGGACAGTGGCAGGAAGATGATGATAATTGAAATGACTTACCCGAGCTAGCAGTCAGTGCTTCCGAAAACTGTTCTTTCCAAGAAGACGTGCCTATTATTATTGATGCGTTTGCTCTTTGTACTAGTTTGTCTACTGTGTTCTGAAACAAAGCAGTATAAATCAGTACAAATGATACTATTTAACTCGCTTACTTTATATATTTTTATCATTGTATGTTCTGAAAAAAAATCTTGATCCAAAATAGTTTACTGGACAACGTAAAAAGTGCACTGAATATTGTCGACTTTACAAAATGAAAGGCTTTGCATTGGTATTGTTTGTGTGTCGATAGAGACATACTGAAGTGTCACGACATCACGTTGAACGTGATTAATTTAATTGACATGATTCAGTAAAAGTATCAAGACTTCAGCTTAGTTATTTTTTCAACACACTCACTCACCCGAAATGTACGGTTACGAGACTTGCACAGCAATTTATGAATCAAACCCTGCAAGTCAAGACAACAATAACGATAGCTACAAGAATCGTAAATATCAACTTCAGTGTTGTATATTCTAAGTTGATTTTTAAGTGACCATTTGAAACTAGAAGGCCGTTAAAAATATTGATTGCAATGGAATTTGAACTTTTACTTTTATAACATTGAGTTTGTTGTTCCAAATTTTGATAATGGTCTCGATTATGAATCATATATATTTATGTTATAACTTACTTTAAACTCCTTGCTCTCCTTAATCCTGAGCTGTGCTCGGGTGATCTCCCCAGCTCTTGGGAGTCCCATCATGGCGACTACTGCCTCTTCTTCGGGCAATGTTGCTAGATGAGTGGCTTCATTTCCAGGATTTACAGGATTTTCATCATCTGTGACAAAAAGTTAAAGTTAGTGATTTGGAGAAATAGATGATTATGACTGTTACTGTGAATGTCTGAAATTGATTAATATTAATGAACACCGGTAAATGTCGATAGTGAACGTCTAAAAGTCTATTATTATATTATTCTGTGAACCTTAGATTCAGCGTGTGATTGCTCATAGTTCAACTATGCCTGAAGGTTCTGCTTGCATCGGCTTTGTTACCGCGACCAACTTTTAAACAGTCTAGTGAGACAGTTAAAAGAGGCTCATATATTTTTAAAAGGCGGTTATCATTATGAGATTTTTAACAGTCATGTTTTAAGGCAACATTTACCGGTGAATGGGCGAAATCCTTACCAAAAGCATGAATAGCGGTCATTTACCAGCTACCTTAGTCATTGCTAACAGTCGCCAGTGTATCTCAAGATACTCACCGCTTACGACTATTCACAGTTACATCACAACTGTTCTTTTTTAGCATTTTTAACATGATTCTTGAATACGCTAAACTTGTAAACGGAATGATATATGAAGGAATTTAGTACTGGTTCGATAATACACCTGTCAAGCATGGGGACATCTGAATCGTGACTTCAGACTTACCTGTTTTAAATCCAGGTTGGCATAAGACTACCTGACCGATCTCTAGATACAATGAAAAGAGCCAACGAAATAGCAAAATGTTAGGGATATATAGCGCACCTTAATCGCATAGATATATTTAGTCCTTTTAGTTATCGCTGATATTAATAATTTAGATCCTAGAGCCTCTAGACACAAACACATTCGCTTGTGTCAAGGGGCTCTAGGATCTTAATTTAATCGTCTCTTGAACGTGACTTACTTTGTTCGAGTTTCCGGTTTCGTGGTCATTAATACATGCATGTCATTAGGTATCTGATAAGCTATACACACTTCTCTAAACTTGCATTGATAAAACGCAAAGGAATTTTACTTTTTTCCAGGGACACTACTACTGTCGTATCGTGAGTTTTCTTTTACCAAAGTATTTGCATAGTGTTTGTGTCATGGTAGCCCAGTAACTAAAACCTCGCCTCTCGTGCTTGAGGTCGTGGGTCGCGGATCCGGGCAAGTACCAATGTGACTTTTTCAATTCATATGTACTTTCCAAGTTTATCTTGGACATTGCTGACAACGGTGAAGGAAAACATCGTGAGAAAACCTGGACTCTTATAGTTAGTTTATTATAAGATTGTGCTCCATTGGTGTAATGGCTGCAAGGCGTTCCAGTGCGAGGACAAACTAATAAATAAATATATATTTTATAGTTTCGAAAAATACTTTCTTATTGCCTGCCCATCTTTAATAGCTCGGCCCTATACACTTGATTCCATGCCGAAGTCAAGTTCAAGAGTTAAGCGTGATCTACTGTACATGCCAATAACAATAACTCTAAGGCTTAACGCTCAGCACGAACTGTGGTTTTTATTTGCGCGATGTACTGCCGCCCATTCTGCAACCTATGGAATTGTAAGAAGCTGCACGCATTGCAGTAAAAGAAATCGCTAAAAACCGCTTAAATTCGCGCGAATATTTTGATCACTATGAACAGGTAGAAAGATACAAAAATTCGCGCGAATAAAATCCAAGACAAGCCTTATTGACATGTTTTCTACTACCTAGTCGTTTAAGCAAAGCTGTGCATTGTCAATTCAGAGAACATTTCGGTCATACATACAACAATGAATGCCACTAGTTTCCAGCTGAAATGGTCCAGATTCCATAAATCAATCCCGTTTATCCTCCTAATTGCAAAACGGATAGTCGCCTTAATTTCCCCAATAGTACATTGGGACAATAGTCTGGTAGATCCATTTATCACTGGCTATTAGATAATAGTACATTATGGAGCTTGGTCGCGTGGCAGGCCCGTTCATTTGTGATGATAAGATTTGCGCGATTGAATAGAAGATTATTACTTGAGTGTAATTAATAATTGTAATTTGAACATTTGAATTTCAATTGGTCGTTTAGAATAATTATGATATGTCAATAACTTTCAAAATCTCACAGTAACAATAATTTGAAGATCTCATTCAGTGGGTTCTTGCGGCTTTCGGGACCGGGACCGCGGTTCCGGATACCATCTATAAATAAAACATTATTTTTGTGTAGTATTTTGGGATTACAAATAAAATAAACGAAGTTATGTTAGGCCATCGCCACTAAGTCTTCGATTACTGTTATGTGCATAACCGATAACCGCGAGATTATATTATGTAGTATAAAAATGACTTAATACAAAAGCAAAACAAGAAAATATATTTCTAGAAACAAGTTTAAAATAACAGAAAAAAATTAAATTGAAAAATGTTTAGTTTGTTAATTGTTTAAAAACGTGGCAACAGTATCAAGTTTTTGTATAAAAAAATCTAACTTTGTCCTTTATCGGTAAAGTCATCTCTTTCTATGTAATAGCTTCAGGGTAGTTCTTTTTATACGCACTTATATGTAAGGGTAGGACGTGATCTGTATAATATATGCAACGTTTATTCTAATAATGCTTTCAGAGTGCTGATAGTTCAGTATAATGATGCCTCGCTTCTGTGCTTTTATGCGTAGTAGATGTCCTTGAAGCGCAGGGTGCAGGGTGCTCTAACAGCATCCTGTGTATTACTGACGGGCTGGAGTGCTGTGTTGGATCGAAGCAATGATCCTTTATTTTATGTGTAAACTGCCTTCCATCCGCGGATTCGCCCGCATAAAATCTATTTTAATAGGAATTTAGGTACTACCGTTATAAAAACCTAATTCCTAATCTGAAGTGATGATCTGAAAACTGGGCAAACCACAAAAAAATATTGTGTTCCTAGAGACATCTTCGCGCATGACCTTGAATTAAAGAAAAATTGAAAAATAATAATCAATACATAGCAGAAACACACAAATTTGAAACAAAACGTATTTTCACTCGAAAATCTAAATTTACTAGATATGATTGACATCACTTTAGAAATGATAGCTGATTTGGTATTTCGCTGACTCGGCATCTACGAAGCGACAGGAATAGTGAGTGGATGCGTACTCTCGTCAAATGCGGTTCGTAACCTATTTGATCAAGTGTTTTATAAATAAAATATAGCACAGTAGACCAAAAGAGGCCAAAGGTTGGGCCAAAGAAACCAGAGCTATTCGAAAACAATGCGGGCAGAGAGCTCAAACTGAATTTCCTCATAGTTTGAGGTTTGGCTCTAAGCTAAAAAAAAAAGATTTTCCGTAAATTGAGTAAAAAATATATATGTTGTGCTTCTATTTTTTAATTTTTTTATAAAACTTTATGCACAAATACAACGCGTAATTATATGGTAGGTGCAACTTAATGAAAAAAAAACAAATAGAAAAAGAAATATAAATACAACAATTTAATATATATATAAATATATACTTACTTAGATACATACATACATAAAAAATAATGGTATTGAGAAACCGAATCCAACAAATTAACTCTGTGATGATTCTGCAAACTTCTTGCGAATGTGTTCGCGTGCCTTCGATTTGAAAGACAACCGACTGGTTGCCATCCTTCTTTTTTAACCGATTTACCAAAAAGGAGGAGGTTCTATGTTCAACTTCATGTTTGTTTTTTTTTATCTGTGTATGTTCACCGATATCTCCGTCAGTTATGAACCGATTTTGAAAATTCTTTTTTTGTTTGAAAGAGTATGTTTCGAAATTGGTCCCATTTTAATTTGGTGAAGATCTGATGAAGGACTTCGAAGATATACGACAGAACTCTTAAATAAGTAAAGGCAAATCTCTCGAGATTGCTGCAATCGCATGTCCGTTTATTGATTATACCATTTCATAACATAACATCACGCCAGTTCGCTCTTTAGGGGTACGCAGATCTCTCATTTCATCGGTTATGTTCAAGTTTCTTGATACTCGTATTTGGGTTATCTATTCTGCCGTTAAGGTAACTTACTAAACAACTTGTCTATTAGGTAGGTACAACTGATAAGTGATTTTTTTTTTTTTTTTACATCATAATACTACCGACTTCCAAATAAGAAAACTACAAAGTGAAAAATAACTTTATTTATGGAAGTCGGTGTCCATAACGAAAAAAAAGTGGTTCCTACACCGACTTCCATAAATAATGAAAATGCTTTTCTCGCTGGTGATTTCTTATACAGGCATTCTTATGCCTAACTCAGACACCAGCTCCTCACACATTCTAGACTAAGAACATATGTACCTGTATTTTATACCTAAGTAACTATTAATGTCTGTTTTGTGAGGAGAAATAAACGATTTTATTATTATTTTAAAGATACCGTCGAAGTCACAGAAAACACCTGGATGGGGGACACGTAAAGAACCCTGGCGTTGGAGAAATCAGGCCTTATATTATGACATGGGAAGTTAAAAAATAACAGCCACTCTAACATAATAATTGAAAGAAAGAGAAAAAAATCTTCTATGCATAAAATTGAAATAGGAGCATGGTGCAAATATTTAAAAACAAAACATTCCGCAGCCCTAACACGCAAGAAACAGCAATCAAACTACCTGCAGTGTAGTTATGGTAAGTCTTAAACAATCGTTTGCTAATCGCTTGCTGTTTGTCAAATGCATTTAATTCTAAAAAAACCGCCTGAATTTCTAAAGTTTCTGTATTGAATAGCAATTATTGCGCAAAAATCGCTATAGGTTAGCTCTAGCAAGATACGTAATAAGCTTGACGGTTGCCTGACTAGCTCCGTTTTTGAAGTCGGTTAAAAACCACATCGAACGCAATGCACTGCACCCGGTGTGCTTGGACCTTTATTTAGTATAATTTTAACAAAAATTGTACGAGAGCACGAAATCAGCTACTACAACTACCGTAGGCCATTCATTTTCAACCCGAAAAGAGTTTTTTCAGCAGCTTCGGTAGCCAGAGTTGAGTTTTATTACGTTGTGTGGGAAAACGGTGTCTTTTTAACCGACTTACCAAAAAGGAGGAGGTTCTATGTTCGACTTCTTGTTAGTTTTTTTTTTTTATTTATTTTCACCGATATCTCCGTCGATTGTGGACCGATTTTGAAAATTCTTATATTGTTTGAACGAGTATGTGCCGAAATTGGTCCCATTTTAATTTAGTGAAGATATGAAGAACTTCGAAGATATACAAAAGAACTCTTCAACAAATAACGGGAAATCTCTCGGGATTGCTGTAATCGAATGTCTGTTTATTGTTTATACCATTTCATAACATAACATCACGCCAGTATGCTCTTGAGAGGTACGCAGATCTCTCATTTCACCCTTTACGTTCAAGTTTCATGATATTCGGCTAATCTATTCTGGCGTTAAGGTATCTTACTAAACAACTCGCCTATTAGGAAGGTACAAATAAAAAGTGAAAAATAAAAAACTTTTTTTACAAAAAAATACCACCGACTTCAAAATAAAAAAACTAAAAAGTGAAAAATAACTTTATTTTTGGAAGTCGGTGTCCGTAACGCAAAAAATGGTACCTACGAAAGACACCGACTTCCAAAAATAAAGTTATTTTTCACTTTTTAGTTTTCTTATTTGGGAGTCGGTAGTATTTTTTTGTAAAAAAAGTTTTTTATTAAGTAATATGTTTTAGGCTATTATTTTACGTTAAGTATTTTCAGTTACTATAGTTATAAATGATAATGATAAATGATTTTATTTCTGTAAGTTGGTTTGTACAATCACTTTTACATGTCGGTCATTTTTTTTTAAACTAGATGAGGTCGGTGATTCCTGTCTGACTACTCTGAGAAGAAAGGCCGAAACAAACTCAGAGGTCTCTTTTAAAGTCTAGACAAAATCTTAGTTAGATCATGTGAAGTCCATGTAGAATGATGTCTGAATTGGTCTTTTGAAGAAAGAACCAGCCAGATTGAGTGGACTGTTCAGTTAGTGCACGCATTTGTCAATAACCGTGCACCTCAACTCAGAATTTAGGGAGCTCAATGGTTCGACGAACAATACCAAGGAAAGGACATTCGGGTAGGCTGTATAAACTACTCAAACTGCCAGACCATGATTAAAAACTAACTAAGATAAATTAAAATTAAAAACAAAAAAAAAGTATGATCCACATAGTCTTCACATTCACAACAATTTTCACGGTGCAAAATATAAAAAAAAAAAACAAAATTAACTGGAGCAGCTCAATCCCAAGCCTTTTTGTTCTACACATAATCTTTATTCTTATAAAACGCTGACACAACAGTTCTAAGTTAACCATGGAACTGATCCGATAGAAAAGTTCTTTCAAAATTCCCGATTTAATCATTTTCCTAGTATGTGTTTTTCTTTTTTCGAGGAACTTTACTCGGATATTAATACTCGGGTAGTAGTAATACCAAAAATTAAAATAAAATAAAATAATCCGAATCGTATAAGCCGTTTTCAAGTAATGAGCTTACCAACGGAAAACATTTCATTTTTAAATAACGAGATAGTTATTAAAAGTAGAAGTTTGTTAAATACTTATAATGCTCGTAAGTAGGAAGATACTTTACTTTACATGTAAACAGTATTCAAACTTCAATTTAAACGAGAAGCGGAATCACGTCTAAGCCGTAATTCTTTATGTTCCAAGTACAGCAACAATCTCAAGAAATGCAATGAAATTGTAATGATTATTTATGTAGGTAATCAAATCCTTTGATGATCCAATGAAAAAGCAATATATTTGATTACAAATTGAGTAATTTGTTTTCATGATATTGGTTACTTAAAATAAGTAAATGTACTGAGCTGTTCTTAGAGAAGCCGAATAATAGACTTTACTACAGTACAGATAAAACAGATTTCGTAACTAATTCACTGGCTAATATCGCACAGCCAAAACCTGAAGGTATATGCCGAGGTTAGTTGGGTTTAGACCCAGTTGATTAAACATTTATACACCGTAGCATTTTAGTAGTCTTACAAAAACAGTACACTTCTTCTTGCCCATGTCACGGAGTCACAGCGCTAAGAAAGAAAATTTAGTTCAAGTAAATCTCACTAGATGGCGCGATATGCAACGATCATATATTGACATAAAAATTGTATGTTCTTGTTTAATCAACTCTCCTAAGTACAAAATTATGTAATATTGGGCTCTTAATTCACATTTCATAGATTATTTGAACGGATCATTTAAAATTGATGCCAATAGATGACGCGTTTTTAAATTTCTGAGGCATTCCACCCCATTGTTTAAATTTGCATTGTTACACATTTTGGCGCAAATAAACTATAAAAACGTGCAAAAAATACTACAAAACAAACTATCACTGTATAAAAAAATAAATACGAACCGAGTAAACCCTTTTACTTGCAAGTTGCTACTAACACCATCTATCTTTCGCCGTCGAACGGAACTGAACGCGATTGTTGGACAAAAAATAATCGGTTTAATCAGACGAAGAACGCTAGTTACGTCGGCACGGTTTCTTTGTATGGGATGAGGCATGTGTATGCTAGTATTATATTATCTGTGCCCTTGTATATGAGCAACTTTCCCTATGGATCCCATAGGCAAACCTTGGAAAAATTGGATAAGCCATACAAAGTTGTCGTCAGCTGATCAACATTTTTATGGGAGATGCTTTTTAGGGTTCCGTACCCGAAGGGTCCAAACGGATCCCTATTGCTGTCACTCACATGTCCGCCTGTCCGTCGTCTGTCGCACGGGTTTAACAGCCAAACGGTTGGAGCTACAGTCTTCAAACTTACACCATAAGTAACTTGTTGACCCAAATCCAAAAAGGTTGTCATTTTTTTTTATATGCGGCTCGTATATAAAAATAATTTAAAGGGGGAGCGAAATAAAATGTTTGTCTCTTGACCCATCGAGGCGAGTATCGTTGTTTAGAGCTCGTTAAGTAGATAAATACTGAGTTTTATGTTTTAAGAATATTAGAAAACAAAGGAATGAGTAACCACCAAAATTTTGTTCCGAATTATTTTCTAACTTCCCATTGACCTATGAACTTCAAATTTGGTGATTATGTTTATTGTTATGTATATTTTACTAACAAATGCCAACATATTGATAAGTCTGTTTTTTCTTTGAAATTCTCTATTTTTTCTATTACAACCAATTCAATTTTTCGATTTGGTACTGAACCCTAAATTACGATGTCCGACACGCACTTGGCCGGTTTTTTTTTGGCAGAAATAGTGTGCTGCTTTTGTAAGTTGACTAATATGCCACGGTGTATAGATACATTGGGCAAAAGATTAATTTGAAAATTGTTTGGTTTAAATCCAACAATCTGGTTTAGGCCTAGTTGATTGCCGATCCCTTTTTCTGGCTAAAGTATTTTTCAAAACTCAGAGTTAATGCAAAAGTAGATCGAAATGAAGACACTTGAAGACAATACATTTCAGTTTCTACAATTGCATTATATAACGTCTTTGGCTTCCCAAATCTGTACGCTTAATAAATACATAGCCTCGTCAGCAATAAAAATATTAAACCCAAAACATGTATGTGTCAGTTAGATTAACACGTCTCGATCCGATCCGTTTCCTGAGCCCGTAATTTCACGCTCTATGGCAGCGTATATTTGCTAGGCTCGATCTATTAACACAATTTCATCGGATCAACTAACCCGATTCAAAAATTTTCGATTGTGATCTGAATTGGCGAGTACGTAATCGCTGACTCGATAAAATATATTATTTCTTGTTTAAGAGCCGATTATTTGTACGATTTGTTTTTTATCGGGATAGTGTGCATTACCCTGTGCGATAAGACTGCCCATTGTACACTTACCTTTACAAATGTTTTTCCAATAAAGTATTATAAATAATATGATTTAAAATGAAAAAAAATAACAATGTTGTTTTTCAAGTCCCAGGCTTTATTCTATCTGTCACGAGACATTCAAAAGTGCACTCTATTTTGAGCACCAGTCTGTTTTATATCTGTATTATAAATAAAATAACTAACACTTGGAGCAAGTAGTAGCTTAATTATTCGGCTAGTCGATTAAATTATAAATTAAATAATGAGCCACATCGAAACCAGAAACTCGCCTATGTAATTAATTAAACTCTGAAATTCGTTCACACAGCCTAGAATGTTGGATCAACGCGCGTGAAATTATGCACAAGGGTTCTAGGTTAGCTCTAAGGAAGGATTTTTGAAAATTCATCGCTTTTAGGAGGTACAATGGACTTGTAACGTATAAATGGTAAAAATCTAATTTCCTGAGATTTTATAAAATGATTTAATTTTATTTTGTATTTTAGAAGACTTCAGAAAACTTACCGTCGTAAGCAAAAAATTACCCTGAAAATCATAATTTCGGATCCTAAATGCGCACTTTTTTGGTGTTACAGATTAAAATAATGTTTTTTTTATAACATTCATCATCATCATCAGTCTATTAATGTACCCACTGCTGGGACACAGGCCACCTTTCTGTGAGGGAGGGAACAACATTAACAACGTTACATTTTAAAACATTTTTATAACATTAAGAAGCTCCGTTTGAAGCGGTGTCAGATAGCACTAATGTGTCGCATTCAGTGATAATTTATAATATTTTTAATAGTTAGATACGTCACACAAAAATAAAATACTAAAAATTATTTTTGAACAGTTATTTTCTCTCTTACAGTCTCATCCTTTTCTGCCACGCAAGAGACAACTTTGGGTCCAAAGAAGATAAGAATAAAGTTTGTTTGGCAACGTATCTACCTATTTTATCATTTGATGCACTACTAAAAGTAACAAACCATAATCTTACTTGTGCACACATAGATACAGTTCCGACGACAGAAAGCAGAAAGAAGAAGAAAGAAGAATATAAAATAAATAACAAGATTTAAAGGTAGGTTATTAGGGTGATTTAAAAGTGCAGATAGGTTATTAGGGTGATTTAAAAGTGCAGATAGGTTAGTAGGGTGATTTTAAAGTGCATACAGGTTATTAGGGTGATTTTAAGTGTTATTCTATAAACTTCACTGCTTAATTCGTATTGGGTTTAGTAGTAATACTATTCAGTAAAAATCTCACTCAAAGTTTTGGTGAAGTGAATTTGAAGTGAATTATCAAGCTTCAAGTGAGATGACAGTTCACTTCACTTCACTTCAGTGGATCTAGACAAGTGACATTCTATCAGCAATGGCGGTGATCGTTATGCCACAATGTATGGGATTGGACTTGACATTTCTACAGCCCTTGGCATTCTCATACATTTTTTTTTAAATTTCCAATCACTATGGCGACGCTTTTGTTAATAAAATGTCACTTTTCTAGAGCTTCAGCCATATTGTCTTAGTAATGCCCGACAATTACTTACTTAAATAAGAAACGAAGATAGTACTTTATGGAATACCGCTGGTATTTACATGTTTACATTGATAGAATAGGAGAAGACACGTGCTGTGATGTGATTAACGCTTATGGGACCGACCGTAAACGTAAGTCCTAGGGACTCGCGATAGTAAATATAGGTCCAGAAAGATCAGTATTTGCTTGATAATCTACTTGCTTTTTCCGTGGCTGGCGTCGGCTTCCATTGGAATCGTGAATTTTAGTGGGCAAAATTTATCTGTGGCACTCAACAATAAAGTAGCTAAAAAAGTTAGTTAACAAAATAATATAGACTCTAATTTCGGTTTTTCAACTAAATTAATTCGAAAATAATATAATAATAGGCAATAATTAAGAAGTCACGTGTAACGGAAAACAAAAATTAGTCCCTGATCAAACAAGGATCTATTATATCCCCAGCTTTTTCTTAAGTAGGTAACATTTAGGTCTAATGGACTAAATTATTCTGTCTAATAGATGTTAAAAGGTCCAAAGATAAGAACGGAAATTGTGTTAGAAAGTATCACATTTTAGAACTCAATTTACAACAACATGAGCATATTTAGGGACGGACTCATTCTCCATCTATAAAGATAAGCAATTTAATTCAAGATTCCAAGGCTCTTGAAAATACAGAAGTTATAAAACACAGAGTCGATTTGTCCCAATTATTTCACAACATGACACGCCAGTGGAAATCCAATTATTATAATTGGAAACGTAAAGATGCCATCCAAAGCAGTAGACATCACAGTCACTGGGGACGCTCGCCCAAAATTGTGGCAACCAAATTAAACTAAACACCGCCTCGGTTGCATTCACGGCGCCATCTTGTTGGTATGGAAAACATTTCTTTAGCTTTATTTACTTATCATATGAAGAATAACATAATTTGCCAATGAATATTTTTGTTTTCTTAGTTAATTGTTACACCTTGTTAAACCTCCCCGTATTATTGTCTGAAATCTTTAAATACTCGGAAGACTCATTGAGAGGAGTCGGCCATGTTGTTTTTTTTGTAATCAAGGCAAACATGTTTTTTTTATTGGTACAATTTCACTGCACTATTCCCAAACCACTGCAACTCCTGGAAGCCAGAATCAACGGTGGCGACAACCAGAAAAGCGCCGAGGCAATGAAGCTCGATAAAGTCCCGGAGAATGAATTTAACTGTCTTGGATCCCGCAACGAAAATAATCAGAAAAGAATAACGGAGGAGTAGGAAAAAACACAAATTTCAATTCCCTCCATATCAAGCAGGAGACAGAACAAACAAGGCCAATAGGCACAAGGGTCGTTTACAACTGGGATAAGCCCAGTTGCCTAGCACCACTGATAAAAATTTGCATTAATATTAATGGGTTCTAACATTGTGAGCTGCTATATTTGTTTCCAATAATAGATATGGCAAAAACGCTTGAACGCACGGCAATTTATTCTTGTTTCCACAGGGTCCGTATAGTAAACATTGTTTGTTTGAGGCTGTTCCCATACTGACCTAATGTTTCAACAACAGAAGTGTTTATTGACTTTGTTAATCCAAGATAATATTGATATCCCCGCATGTTAGTATTATATAACCCGTGTCCCCGCAATATAGGAAGTTTATTTACTAGCCTTCCGCTAAACCTTTCCTACCCTGAGGGTAACTAGATTTTCCAAGCAGGTACAGATAATGTAATCAGTGGAAAGGATGCGACACGACCGTAAAAGCTCCACTTGCAAGCAGCCCAAGGCTAAGCTACACACGTGTAGGTACTTAGCTACTTGGTACAGCGGTTTCAGTGGGTAACGACACAATCAATATCCATAATTTTAATTTTGACAACAACAACTTTAATTGCGTTATTTACGTTGTCAAGTATAAGAGTTTTTCAAACATATGAACCAAGCCATCAGGTGTTTTTTTTTCAGAATACGCCATAAACACAGGTGATATTCTATCAACGAAAGCGTCGCGCGAGCAATTGGAAAAATTTCAAAAATCTATGAGAATGCAAGCGCTATCAAAATGTCACGTGGCCAATGTCCGCCTGATAGTTGCCTCCCACACTTTTTGAAATCACTCTATATCTCAAAAAATAAAATACTTATTTGAAAACTAGCCGTAACTTGAGATTTTTACCTACAAATTTATGAAAGTAAAACAACCGGCCAAGTGCGAGTTGGACTCGCGTACGAAGGGTTCCGTACTATTATCGCAAGAAACGGCAAAAATATGAAGAAAGAAAAGAAAGAAAGAAAAAGTATTTAATTGTCACAAAACGACATACAATATAAATATATGCTTATGCTAAACCCTTAACAGTAGTATTAGTAGTACTTAAAGTAAGTTAGTAAAGATGAGAAATAAATAAAATAATACCACTTACTACCTACATTTTGAATAACACAGTAAAGAAATAGGGTGAAAAAGATGCCAGGCAGATGCATGTCGTGATTGTGGCAAAAAGGCTTCCACTCAGCATAATGCTGTGCCGTGGGGGATCCACAGCACGGCGCTGATTTTCAGTGGTCGCCTAGGAAGTGACGTACGGAAACCAAACTTATTGTTTATGTAAAAATAGATACAAAGAACATAAAATAAATACAGTAAGATATAAATACAGCATGATAAAAATAAACCACCCAAAATTATGGTGTGACCAAAACCAAAAGCGGGAGTATCTTAAATTCTTATCAAAAACATAAAACTAATACCCGCAAAAACAGGCACACTCCATGTTTTGTCTCGCTTCCACACCGCACTCGCTTGGCGCTGTTTATTGTATAGCCTTATTTTGAGAGCCTTCGTGACGTCGTGCACGAGCGAGCGTGCTGCGCGTCGTCCGGGCGCGCGTTATTTAGATGCGCGCCGGCCGGAGCGCCGTGAGGCCAAGCGGCGCCCGAGTCCTGTGCAGTGTGCCGTCATGTGTGTGTGCGTATTCCGCGTGGTTCGACCCTCGATGCCCGGCAATCACAACAAGAAGAAGAGAAAGTGCGATGCCCAGCGAAAGAACGCCCCCACATCGCTGCCCGTGAAGGATCTCATGCCGCCGCCTCGAACCGTCTCGATACGATGCCAATGGATTATGAACCTTAAGTGAGTAATTTTAAAGCCAAAAAAGATTCTATTTATAAAATGTACTTTGTTCAACCTTCTGTTCTTCTAATAGATTTCTTTTTAAATGAAATTTAAAACTTTGTTTTGTTTTCAGCGATCTTATGGGAGGCGGCAAATCATTCCAGCAGCGAGTGGCGGCATACTTAAAGCATCCTCTGAAGGCTGCGGTCCCACGACGAGGCAACGAGAGTGGTTTGGATGTGGAACGGGCGGAGTAGCTGTAGTGCTCGTGTCTCCAGATAAGCTTTTTATACAGGTATTCCGGTTTGTGTGTTTGAATAACGCCAAACATTAAGACTGCTAAATGTAATTTCCGTCGTGCAGCCATTTTTAACATATTATGCTCATTTAAATGCGGTGTTACATGATGCCTCCGGGGTATACTGAAACAGTAACGCGCACACGCATTTTGTACCCGCTGTATTAGACGCTCTGTGCGAGAAAGGAGACACGGTCCGTATACAGTGTCACAATAATTCAGTTTGGACAGTACCAGGCTGTCCACCAATCTCTTCCTCATTGCAACATTAAGGAAGTCTTTCACCCGGTACAGAACCTTTAGCCTATAAAAACAGTTTTTCACAACGCCATTGACATGCGCCTCAAAACGAAGTTCTGGGTCAGTGACTAGACCTAGGTTGCAAGCAGTTTCTACCCTTTCAATGTTTTCTCCCTTGATTTTAACTTTGGGCTTTGCAGAAATAATTGACTTTATTTGATTTCTGTTTCCCATGACCATAAACTTAGATTTTTTCGGGTTCAGTACAAGTGAGTTGGCTGTAGACCACGACGCAATTCTGTCCAGTTCCTCATTCAGGGAACGTACGCCGGCTGTTGTGTTACCAGTGTTGAACGAGGCATACAACTGAGTATCATCCGCGTAAACGTGGTACTTGCAGTTTTTAATACACGCAGTTAGGTCGGCACTATAAAGTATATAGAGTAACGGCCCGAGCAGCGATCCCTGGGGAACTCCCCTTGTGATTATTTTCGGAGAAGAAGTTACCGTGGAACCGTCTTTCTTGTGCAACTCGACCCGCTGTGACCTACCCGTTAAATAACTCGCAAACCAACCCGTTGTCTGGCTGTCAAAACCATAATATCTTAATTTGGACAATAATAGACGAATATTAATTGAGTCAAATGCCCGCGAGTAGTCCAGCAGTACCATTATGGAACCCTCACCACGGTCCCGCGCCTCAAGGAGGTTACCAACGACGTCGGCTAAAGCAGTCGCGGTTCCGCGTCCCTTTCTGAAACCTGACTGCAGTTCAGGCAGCATATCATGCTCTTCGAGAAACTGGGTAACCTGCACATACACCACTCTCTCCAACACCTTGGACAAACATGGCAAAATACTTATGGGGCGAAGATCTTTGTAACTTTGTGGGTTATTATTTTTCGGAATAGGCCGTACTATCGCATTACGCCACAAGTCAGGAAATACGTTGCTAGTAATAGATCTGTTAACTATCTCGGTTATCGTAGTCAATGATTGTGGTAGCGTAAGGTTTAACATGTCTTTCGATATACCGTCAATCCCTTGCGCATTTGTAGATATGTTTTGCAATATTTTTGAAACTGTTCTAGCGTCTGTTGGCATCAAAGTGAATTTTGCGGAACCGAATTTGTTATTTTGAAAGAAGCTTAGTTGGGATGTGTTCACATTAGGGTCACCCGGTACATCTAGAAAGGCTGAATTTATCCCATCTGGGTCGTCAAATTGTTCAGAGAGCACACCATCATCCTTAGTCACTGGAAGCACATGTTTTTTTAAATTATACCACAGTGATTTAGAATCGCTAATGTTGTCATTAATATATTTAGTAAAAAATGCTTTTTTCTCATTTAGTAAACCAACTACTGCTTGGTGCTTTAGATCTAAATAGTAATGCTTGTGTGCTTCCAGTTTTGTTTGACGATACTTAAGGCGCGCATCATTTCTTAGTTTAAACATTAATTTTATAATGTCTGTTATCCAAGGCGTTGGCTGAGCTTTAAGTGTTCTGGTTTTTATAGGTGCGTGAGCGTCGAAAAGGCTAATGACATGAGAATTAAAGGAATGTACCATATCATTTACATCCTTTAATTTGCGGATTGAGTCCCACGGGATCGCCTCCAGATCTCTCCTGAAATCGTCAGCCTTAATGTTCCTAAACGCGCGATACACTACTCGTTTGCGTAATGATTTTTCTTTTTTAAAAACTATTTCACATGAGACAAACGAGTGATGGCCGAGCTCCGCGACGTGGTCCACAGAAACATTCCGATACCGTGCATCCGTACAGATTACGTCGATTAATGTGGCACTATCTCCAACAGAGTGCGTAGCCTTCGGTACGATCTGGTCCATGCCACAGTAATCGAGGAATTCCGTAAGGTTTTTGGTCCTACCATTGTTTTTGTCCAGCATATTAATGTTAAAATCGCCTAACAGAATAACATTATCATATGGAGCCAATGCACACATGCTGTCCGTGATCGCGTCCAGGAAAATGTTGACGTCTAACCAGGGAGGCCGGTATGCTGTTCCTATAAGTAGCTTTTTCCTCTTGGCAGTTATATTCATCCACATCTGTTCCACCTGCGGATGATGCGGATGGGCCCGTATTTTAGTGCTGATCCCAGCTTTGATATAAAACGCGACACCACCCCCGCGCCCCCCACGGATCGCCACCGGGCGCGGTCTGTGTCTCAATTGATAACCAGGAACCACTGGTGCCTTGCCCTCTTCCCCCTCCCTCAACCATGTCTCGTTAATTGCCATAACATCGACTGAGTGGTGATCCATAGCAATAATAAACTCATCATGATTTGTTGATAATGAGCCCGCGTTCAGTAGTCCAAACGTAATGTGTTTATTTCGCGGCATTTGAAAAAGCGGAATAGCTACGTACATTCAAATTATGCGATGAGCGATACAATACGTAGTGTAGGAACATAATATACGGGCAGTGACAGTAATAGTGGGTAGATATAAAAATAAAAAAATGAATATAATGGCGGGTAGATGCATAAATAAAAAACTGACAACCAGAGCGGGTAGATAAATAAATAACGAAGTGACAATAATATATAATAATATGGTGTGATGATGCAACGAAGCAACATACAGTAGGATCAAACCGATGTACGTACGTCATAGACACTGAGGCACACTCATTACATCCACAGCCAGGACATGCAGTGCCAAAAAATATGCCTCTTAAAACAGTGAGTAAATGACATGACAACTTATTCATAACAAAACAACTAAACACAACAAAGTTACAAAAATAGTCAACAACACTAGATTTAAGCGAGCTTATCAACGTCCGGTCCAAAGACATCCCGTAAGTCTGTCTCATTACGTATGAGCCTAACCTTCTCACCGGAACCGCGTCGGGCAAGAATATTGCCATGTTTGGTCCACACAAATTGCCAGCCATAACTTTGACCCGCATCCCGTGCACGCCGAAATAACTGCCGGTTGATTTTGGTTAGGCGTTCATTAAGGAAGAACCTACTTGGTGGACCGGACATCTCGAGATCTGCGGTGTTGGCTCCCCGCCGAAATCTCGCGGCGCGCATCAGCTCATCACGCAGGTCGCGGCGGACGAATCGCACGACCACGGTGCGGGGGCGCGACTCCACCGGGCCCGCAGGATTCACAGCGCTCACTTGCCTGCCGCCCATGCGATCCACGCTGACTATGTCTCGATCTTCAATTTTCACGCCTAATTTTGTGGCTATAAGCTTCACTGTGTGCGTGAGGTTTTCTGACTGGACTTCTGGTAAATTTGTAATCTCTAAGTCATTGCATAATAGTCGTTGGTCCCGGTTATTCAATTCTTGCTTAAGTTGAGCAAATTCCTCACTAGTTCCCGATACATTTATAGCTGTTATTTTCTGCTCAAGTAAGCTCATTCTGCAGTCCATGCCATCCATTCGCTTCTCATGCTGCTCAAATGACCCCTTCATATGGTCCCTGTCCGCTTTGAGTTGCGCTAAATCTGTACGAAGACTCTGAAATTCAGACTGGAATTGTTTCTGCATCATTTGTAACTCGGCCCGCAACTCCTCCTTGAACATAAGGCGCAATTCAGCCCTCAGCTCCTCTTTAAAATTGCGTAAGGTGGTAGATAAACCGGGGGCAATATCATGCGTATCACCAAGTGTGCTGCAGCTTAAAGTGCTGGTATCCATCGACTTTTCCGGCGCATATGCCTCCGCTGGCATAGTATCCGCCCTGCCAGGTACCGAAGCATTTTTACAGCTCGGACAAACCCAGGTGGGATTTATAGAACCCGACAGCGGCAAGAAACCGCAAGCCCGATGAAAAAGAGCGTTGCATTTGCCGCACTTAGCGGCCTCTAGTGGTGATATAAATTTTGCGCAACCACCACACTTCGCTGCCGGCATGATGTTGCGTGCAACTGTTTGCGCCCTTGTAGGTGATTGATCCTGCTGATTTGGTACCCCGGACTGTCAATAGATGGCGCTGTGACAAATAACTCGTATATGGCTCTGTATGGGATATGTAATGGTGTGACAAAACCATGCAGCGCTGTACCGCTAGCAACGCAACACAGACCGGATTCACCTCTTTGGCCGAGCTTTAATATTTGTAAATACTAGTTTAAGTTTATTATAATCACTTTTAGCATTTAGTAGGTAGTTTTTTTTTTCACTTAAGTTACAAGTTTATGTTTCTGCACTTTTCCTTTACTTTTAAGACACTGCTTCACTGTACACGAACTGTGATTGATTTTGGAAGTGAAAGCCAGATTTCAATCAATAAATAACTTGGATAAGAGCACTTTTTTTATTTTAAAATGTAAACAAACAGCTGACTGTTTGACGTCCGTACGTCACTACAGTGACGGACAGCCTATCAAGTTTGTTGTATGGGAGCCCCACTTAAATATTTATTGTATTCAGTTTTTACTATTTATTGTTGTAGCGGCAAAGCAATACATCATCTGTGAAAATTTCAACTGTCTAGCTATCACGGTTCATACGATACATCTTGGTGACAGACAGACGGACAGTGGAGTCTTAGTGATAGGGTCCGTTTTTACCCTTTAGGTACGGGAACCTAGAAACATTATCTATACATCTATAGATATAAATAAAATTGGAGTGTCTGTTTGTAATATTGAAATAACTGTTTTTTACTAAATGTACATGAATATACTCGTATATACGGTACATACACCAAAATAACATTTTTTACAATTTTTGTCTGTCTGTCTGTTTGTTTCAGCTAATCTCTGAAATGGCTGGACCGATTTAGACGGGACTTTTATTGGCAGGTAGCTGATGTAATAAGGAGTAACTTAGGCTACGTTTATTTTAGCAAAATTCTTTTACTTTAGAAATTTTTTAGGCGCAACGAAGTTCGCCGGGTCAGCTAGTCTTTAATATTGCCGGAGTATTAGCGAGTGTTGCGGGCTTCTATATTTTGGGACATCTATCCCACATAGGGTAAAGTTGTCTAGTCCATGAAAATTATGTTTTGGAAATGCCCCTCTGGGAAACATGACATCTATTCCGGAAAAACTTTGATCACATTTTGCTTTCCAATGCAAGTGCACAGAGACATGCGATACGGTCAACTTAGTGGTACTTTCGATAGATTAATAAAATCGCATGCAATTCACCCACGAAGCTAGTAGCAAAGTAATTACAATCTGGACAACTATACCCCTGGGGCAACTATCCTGGTTTTACCTTATCCTGCGTAGCAGTAGTGGATTGTCGTGTTAATTTTTTAAGGTTCCCCTAGTCGACGGACACGAACTATTTTGTGCGCGAGTTTAAAATGCATGCTATCTAAACCGAAAACATGTGCGAAAGAGATAGATTCTGTGATGAGCAGTAAGAAGCTAGTTCGCGTACGAATTATCACTTTTGCAAATTTGTATCGAAATGGATAATGATTTAGGCGAAAACGAGCCCGCGAAATTTTATAAACAGACCTTTGGGAGTCTAGACATCATGAAAAAAAGACTGAATGTATATTTTCAAAATTAAATTATTTGCATTGTTGAACTACTAATCTATCCCTGTATGGAGGCCGTTTTGCAATTTTCCTTCTTCTTATGGTATTTATTTCCGCCCAAAAAAATTAGTGTTGAAATATGGAACTTTCGAAGCTAAAAAGTCTTCTTTCACTAAAAAGTTATCTAAATACTTTAAAAGATCATTCGTATCCTTGTTACTTTACCTATTCAAATTAATCCACTACTGGATATGATTTTCTACAATTCTAGAAATTTCTACAATGAAAAGCATTTATAAATAAAAGGACAAAAATGACTTCTAATACTACTGCAATATTTCGAAGTTAAAAAGTCTCATGTTTTCAACAGTAATACTACAAACTTCAAACTTTGACAACTTTGTTTTGTTCATGTGTTTCTCAGGCATGAAGTTAATAAACGGGCTTATAAGGCGTTTTATTCCCTCAATGCTATCTCGGTAATGGCCCAGCGCCTTCACAGAGCCAGAATATCAATATTGGATCTTCTTTTGGACAAAACTGTTTCCAAAAATTTTTTGGTTTACATTAGCTATTTACGTTACAAAGAAATTCTATCCATCCATTTTATTTTTCTGTCCAAAATATTTTCAAACATTCAAGTCGTTTTGGAGGAGTAGGCAAAAGTGGCGAAAAATATAGTGTTGTAAATTTTTTTTAAAGCAAATGTATTACTAATATGAAAAAATTACCAAATGATATACATAATATTTTTTTTCTTACCCTTAAACCTAGCCGTTAATGAGGACACAACAACTTAAATGTAAGCTGGGTTGCCTGTAATTGGGTGTGCATTACAGGAAAATGATATTTTGTTAGTTTTTTTTTTTAGAAGTTGCTATTGATTTACTCGTATATCATATATGTTTATTGTTTTACTCGTTGGTGATCCTCAAATAAATACATAAATGCGGAAATAACTCTGTCCATCTGTTTGTTAGTAACCACGGATTCGAATAAAATTTGGCACGTGGATGGACCATGAGATACTATTGATTTTTAACACTCGTTGGTGATCCTCAAATAAATACATAAATGCGGAAATAATTCTGTCCATCTGTTTGTTAGTAACCACGGATTCGAATAAAATTTGGCACGTGGATGGACCATGAGATACTATTGATTTGTAACACTCGTTGGTGATCCTCAAATAAATACATAAATGCGGAAATAATTCTGTCCATCTGTTTGTTAGTAACCAAGGATTCGAATAAAATTTGGCACGTGGATGGACCATGACCTGTATAAGGACAAAGATTTTATACCAGTGTTGTATTCTCTTGCTATGACATTTTTTAAGCGGACGAAGCCGTAGGCAGAAACTATACACAATAGCATAGCATAAACATACTATAAACGTTCCCACTGCTGAGATACGGCTTCCTCTCCATGAGTGAGTCATAAATACCCATTAAAACAAAATGGGCACCTACTTAAAATCAAAAAAGAAATCTTTCATTTTATTTTCCTTCCTTTGTGGAAATCTTAATGAGGCATCATTAAGATTTCCACATTCAACTCATCAAAAGATTCATGATGATGAACATAAATAGAAATACAGGACAAATGTCAAAAGTTACGGACGATCAAAAACGAAATTATTTTCTCAGAGAGTGGTACAAAATGTCTGCATAAAGTATTCAGGTGATGGTTTGCATAACAAATTTTAGCCTGCTTTCTTTATTTCCTCATAGCTCCTTGATGTATTGAATAAATGTTTTTAATGTAGACTGAAGGCGGATTACTAGGGTTGTCTTGTTACTGTCTTTTTTATGTGTATGAGCACTTCTTTCCATATAAATGAAATGCTGTCCATTGGTAAGCGCATCACATGAGATCGGCTTGTCTATAAAATCGGCTAAATAAATTTAAAAAATATATTATATTACTTGTGGCTCTATGAGCTTTGGACCTCGCGAGTCTGTCGTTTTGATTTTCGCCGACTTTTTTTTTTTAATTTTTCTTCATGCTCAGCCATTTAAAAAATCCGTATAATTATCGAAGGTGCTCACAAAATTTCACGAGAATCGGTTGAGAAATGCGACCTGTAGAGGAGAACAGCAAACATCCGGTCATACGAAATAATTTTTGACCAAGCTGAAACGGAGACGCTTCGCGCTCGCTTGGTCAAAAAGTGGCTCGGAAGATTGAAAAATGCCAAAAATAACAAAGATTGACCATTTACGAACTTAATCGACTAGCAGACTAGTCGGCGTTCAAATGGCTGACTAGTCTGCCATCTCTTGTCGATTCACATTTACAAAAAATCTAAGAACTACTTACTGTCTCTCCTAACGGCACGATGCGATTAAATTTCGTCGATAAGCGATATCGTATAAGTACTTGCAATTTCGCTTTAATAAAAATCGCTTATCGGTGTGATATTAATCGAATCGACACGGTTGGCGTAGTGGTGTTATTTAAATTTTCAATGTTTTGGACAGTGACATTTTTACATCTGTGGTACATCTTGCGAATCTGCGGTCTATCCCATACAATTTTGCTTTTTTGACAATCGCTATTATAGCCCACGCATTAGTAGAATGTCACTTATCTAGAGCCTCAGGTTACTGATTGTGTGTTGTTATAAAAGTGAACTGTAATTTTGTACAGGAAGCTGAATTGATACAATTTGCTTGTTTAAATAAGTCTTTTCTTTTCACTCTTATGAAAACATAATAATTAACATCTCTTGTTATCTTTTATTGTCAGTAGATTTGAAAATAAGACAAACCTAAATTAAATACTGGGAGGCAGTAGCTCAAATAATAAGCAAAAATTGCTTTAACTTGTATTGACTCAACAACGTGCTTGCCCTGAGGCAGTTTTTATAGAACTGAACAGCAAAGCTAAACAAAAACATCTTCAATTATTTTCGTAGCATTCTGATTTCAATCACCTTCCAAAACTTTGTGGTTATCTGTTGCCAGTCCTATAATAGGCAAGGAGGTTGCCTCTAAATAGGTGAAGAGTCCTCACATGAGCTACGTCCCTACGAATGGAAGCGCAGAATCATGTGAAGTGCTTCTATTCTACGTTTTGAAAGGTTACATCAATCCTACTCGGCGCTTCCATCGGAGGAGAGGAGAGGGAGCTCAGAGAGCTCAAACAATAAGCAGAAATTACTTTTAGCTTGTATTGACTCAACAAAATGCCTGCCCTAAGGCGGCTTTTACAGAGCTGACCAGCAAAGCTAAACAAAAACTCCTTCAATTATTTCCTAGCGTTCTGTTTACAATCACCTTCCAAAACTAAATAGTTATCTGTTGCCAGTCTTATACCCCACCCCACATATATAGAAGCAACTTCCTTGCATTGGCAAGGAGGTTGCCTCTAAATAGGTGAGGAGTCCTCACAGTACCTAAGAGATAGATAAGTACAAAACTCGTTACTAAAATACTTTAATAATATCACAGTTCCCAACTTTTGCCGCAGGTCCTTATATAATAACATTATTACCTCTTCCCACGTAAATGTTTTATGAACTTCCTAAAAAGTTGCCAATAAAAATTCTCACGTCACATTTTAGGGATCCGTTATAAAGTATTCAAGAGACGCGTACGGGTAACGGCTACGTGAGTTTCTTACAAGATCAACATAATGTTTTCGGACCTCAGATTTCTGGGTTATTGAGATTCCACCCCGATTTTGATGTTCGGGTCCAAAAGTTTTACTTTTTATGGAGATCCGTAACTGGTTGAGTTCAGAGTTTATATTGATGGGTTTTGTTTCAACGGAAAAAAATAAAAGTTTCGGTTTTTCTTATTTCCATCCTTTGAACTCGACCTCGTTTGATGGAAAACAATGGATCAGGTATGCGTTAGATCTAGCAAGCCTTAAACAAGTACCTTTACTCTTGAGACAGAGATCGAGATTTCTACAATAGTACCTTATTTGTAGGTATATCATATCTTAATGTGTTTAGTCTTCATATTTTGCAATAGTCCTCATTCAGTCGGGCATTGTCCTTGGGTGCACTTGCGTAGTGCGTACAGGGATAATGGTTGGTTGGTGTAACATTTCTTGCTACATGTCTAATAAGGCCTCTGCGAGTTGGCTTCGGACCATGGTACGCCTTTCAAAGATCCGGGACCCTAGGGACCCGAGAATCTCAAAGATATATAAAATAATTTATGATACACATCACAGGTAAACCTGCCTTAACACATTGAAACTGCTTAAAATTCATAGTAATTGACCTATGAATTTTCCCCGGAATAGCCCCTCGGAAACATAATACCGTGATAAATGTATCCAATGACCTAATCCATGAAACATTCAAATTTTTTTTAAAACCGTTGAAGCGTAAACAAATATAAAATAATAACTATAATATAATAATGGATTAAAAAATCTCCAAGTATCAAGACTTACACATCAATACATATAATAAAACTGTAGAAAAATCGTTTTTTACAACGAAAATATTAAATAAAAAAAAAAAAACAGACGTAACAGTCGGATGATACTTCTGGTTTTGGTCAGCCAGCTCGTGAATAAGTATCCATTTTTTAAGCAGTCAGGTTTTTTGATTTCAAGAAATAACTTTTTTATTTATATTTTTTTAAATATTTTTTTTTCGAATTAAGTATATTTAAACATGATGATGAGTGTCTGATATTTTTGAAGTCACCTCTTAAACTCTTTATTTAATACCCCACACGATAGGTTTGGAAGAAAAAATAAAATTGGGCCCCCAGAATATGGCGACCAAAATCCGCCATTGTTCTATTTTCAAATTAAATTTAGCCAGTGACACTCGCAAAGCTAAGACTAGCAATGAAAATGCCGAAAATAACAAATAATTTAATTTTGATTTTGTTATGTTTTTTTTTCGTGTGCTACATAGAAAAATAGAACAGAAGGATTCCTTCGAAAAGAAACAGGATTCTTTCGAATGTTTCGCTTGATGTTTTGAAAAATTATCAAAAGGAATCCTTCGGAAAGTAACAGGATTCTTTCGAATGTTTCGCTTGATGATTTCAAAAGTTGAAAAAATCAAGTTTTATTGAAATTAAATACACTTTTTGCATATTTCTTTAATTTTTAATTAAAATTTTGACATTGTAAATTTAAAAAAATATATATATTGCATTTTTTTGTATTGTTTGTCTAGTACTATTTTTGTAACCTAAAAATGGCAAAACATGAAGCCTTGATACTACTTGATATAAAACCTTGATACTGTACTCATGTTTAACAAAATTAATATATCTTATCTTATCTTGCCAACTCTTTTTGTTAATTGATAATGATCCCAAACAACTTTAATTGCGAGGCATTATGAGGTAAACAATATCACACAACGCAGAATTGCACTATTTACTCGTAGATTCGATATTCATGTTCTTTATTTTACACAAAATAAACATTATAAATACAAAAGGAAAACTTATATAAACGATATTTAGGATAACAAACTGTAACGGAACTTGCACGTTAATTGATAAAGCTATTTATGCAACTGACAGCTAGAATACTAGATGCACAACAGTGCGCGCGCGCGCTGAGCTGGCTGATATTTTTTTTACTATACCCTCAATTTTATTAGTTCGTCATACGTATTATTATGAAATGAGTTAAATCGTAAAATATCCTAAGTTAAATATACTAAGCACGTATTGAAAAAAAAACATAAAAAGCTTTCCGTTTCTTTCATGTCTTCGATTTCTTTCGGTTTTATTGAAAAAAAAACAACGGAATTGGAAAGAAACGGGACTTTTTCCTGCTTTTTTCAACGCTACTTAAGACGAATCGATTGAAGTACGAATCAGCCAACGCGTTTGAATTGCCACTTAGGAACGTACATAGACTGATAAACACATTACCCTCTTTCGGTAGTCGGGTAAAAATAGCTTGGATGTTAAAGGATAACCAACAGAACCTATTTCCAGCGTTTTTGGAATTTTTATCTGTTTATCTGTTTGGTTGTACACGCATCACGTTAAATGTACTAAACTAATATAGATAACATTCACACATTAAAATTGTGCGTAACTTGAAATATTAGTTAGTTTTTGTTTCATCGCAAACGGTTCATTCTATCAAAAGTAAGATGTATTTAAAGTGTTCAAGAAGTAAAATATTACAACAGGGATGTTTCTTGGATACAAAAATCATAATTTTATTTAGTCCGTCAGTGAGATTATCAAATAAAATTGGACCCGTATTTTTTGTTTTATCATTGAATACAATTTTGCAAAGATGAGGTCTCATCGAATTTTAGGAGTGGAGGCTTGTGACGTCACTTTGTCAGTATAAAGTGTAGCATACCGTGACGTCACACGATATTTCAACGCACTGTAACGTCTTAATATTTTGTTTACGCAAAAATACGTGTCCAATATTTTTAGGTAATTCAACTGACGGACTAAATAGATATTTTTTTATCAACAACTCTATTCAAATATTCGAAAAGTTGAACTTTCTATTCGATAGATGGCGTTGTGCATTTGAGGTCATTTTCTGAATGGCGGTGTTAAGATTCTACGCGAAAGAATGACCATAGAAAAAAAATTGGTAGGTAGGTAGGGTAAGAACGGAGGTAAGTAGGGTAGGTAGTTAAGCAGGGTTGGGTAGGCAGTTGACTGGAGCGAAGCCGTGAACATAGCTAGTTATTAATACGAGTACTATTTGCTATACATATACAAGGAAGTAGGAACATTGAGGGATTGAAGAGAGATTCCGATCTGAATTTAATGAATGAGATAGAAAAAGCCATTTCCTAGCCATTTGATAGATTGATACGATTGCTCGGCGCATTGGATCGTGGAACGGTTCTACGATTATCTTTTTCACGCGATGTTTTTCGTTGGCTGTAACTAGCCTAAGATTATTTTTGTATAAGTATAAAGTATCTAAGGGCTGATTTATCAAATGTTCTGACATTAACTTTTATTGTAGGAATACTTGAAGAATATTTTTCCCAATTAAATAAAACTACTTTTAAACAAGGTTTACCGTGCATTACCATTCAATCCAAACGTGTCATGCAAAATTTGAGCTCAATCTGTTGCGGATCTGTTTGCGGATACCTGTTTTAAAATTCAGTTACAAGGTTTGATCCACACAAATGAAATATCATGTCAAGTTAAATAAATGCTTGTAAGAACGGCAGCTTGACTGTTTTTTTTTTCTAGAAAGTGAGTCTAACTGCCATATGTTTCCTTTGGCCAAAAGTTATCTATTGGAAATTCAACTTTTAGGCAATTAATATTGTTACAATATAACGTAACGCCATCTAGTGACGAGAGAAAGAACTAAGTAGTTACTAGTGGCGCCATCGTATCGAATAGCGGAACTAATCTTGTCGAAGTTTCTAGTCTCTTCGGGAACAGTGAGTTCGAATGTCGATTGTTCTGGAAGATTCTCGAATTATCTAGAACCGTATGGAACGTTCCAGAAAGATCTTCCGTGCGTAAAAGAGCTTTCGGGTTCGTCGTGGATTAGTTTCGATTGAGAAGTGATACAGAGCGATTCGAAAAGGAAAATAGTGCGAAGTAATAGAATTGTTTAAGAAGTGTTTTTGTAATAAAGTGTGATTAATTAAAGCTTACCTACAGCGAGACTGAATCACTTCTTCAGCAGATATACTAACATAAATACTGCACATACACACATACTCACACACACACACACCCTCACACTCACACTTTCACTTAAATCACCTTGTTTTTGATTATGTACTCGTATATAGTATATAAGTTGTACAAATTTGGTTATCAATTTTTTTTTATTTTTTTTTTATTTAATTCTTCTGTTTAAATAATTTATCCCTGAACCCGAGCTCGTAACAATATTAATAGAGCGCATTGACGACCCAGTGGTAACGCCCGTAACTTACAAGTTGTAGGTCGTGAGTTCAAACACAGGCAGGTGCTTCACTTTGTGTAAGTTATTTCATCACCACTGCTCTCAAAACGGTGAAAGAAAACATCGTGAGAAAACCGGCATATCCTAGAACCAAACCTTCGAAGATATGTGACATCAACCAATCCGCACTTGGTAGATTATAAGTCCATTCCCTCTCTATGAGAGGAGGTCTGCGTCTCAGCAGTGGGAACATTAAAATAATGTTGATACTAATAGGTAAAAAGACGTTGCTAACTTTTTGTGAGATTGATCAAATAATTCGCGCATTCGTTAGGTGTTTGTTTACCAAGTTTGATCTCTTGATCGTGACGCACAACGCAAAGGTCTGCGGTATGGGGTGATGGACACATAACCGAAAAACGTCTGGCATGATAGTTTGTTTGTCAGTGGAAGGGGTTCCGCATACCACAGCGCTGTGAGTTCCGATAAACAGATCAAAATTTCAGGAATAAAAAAACAGTAGATAAGATAAATAGTGAAAGTGACTGTCAGGCAATGCACAACTTAAACCACTGAAGATAGACCCAATTTGGAAGATTGTTCACAGATACAAGATTTTTCAAATACCAACCTTGAACGTGTCAAAAGAAGGTTGAAGTTTATTTGCGGAAAAGTAAGTGTGACTTTCCCATCTGACATAATACCTTATTTGTCACCAACATGAAAAGGAAAGGTGTCCCAATGTCAATAAATCGTCCGCCAATTCTAGTAAAGGTTTTATTTGACGTTCCTTTGGCCAACTGTTGGTCAGTCGACCGAATATGTCATGTGATGTGGGCAATGCTTATTGGTGTTTTGAGGCACACTCGTAAAAACTGAATAAAAAAACTTACCTAGAAAAGTGATACAAGATATTATTGTTGTCAATTATTTTGCCTAACCTTTTTAGGGTTCCGTAGTCAACAAGGAAACCTTATAGTTTCGCCATATATGTCTGTCCGTCCATCCGCAGCTTAGCTCAGAGACTCTTAGTACGAGAATGCTATAATTTGCGGTTATTAATTAACAGACAAAGCGGGGAAAATGAAAGAGAGAAATATTTTTTTTAGGGACCAAAAAAGTGTAAAGTTTGGATGTTTTTTTTTCTTGTCTCGCCCACGGTGTGCGGTGTCGTTAGACAGACCATTCAAAATATTACGGGTCTATGATCAACATTTTTCGATTCAGGGATCCGTTCGCGTAATATTAAGCTTTAAATGTCAAATTTACGTTAGTGTTTTGTGCCAGCTAAATGGTTGCTTTTGGATAAGTGGAAAAAAACACGGCAGTAGTATATGTAACGAAATTAAAATGAAAACTATCACAGCTAAGTAAGCTTTACAATTTTACGAGTAATAGTCGCCCAACTTATAAAATGAACTTGGAAAAGTAAAAAAAAAATATATTGATGTAAGAGGACAACACGTTTCTCTTCGTTAGAACAATGTTCGATGCTTTCATTGTTTATGAACGTCAGTAATGTTAGCTTTTTATTTTGGTGAATGTAGCTGTTTATACGGAACAATCTGTGCGCGAGTCAGACTCGCAATTAGCCGGTTTTTTTTAACAGCTTGTTGGGATCCGTTTCCAGTCAACCATGCTGCTGAATACCAAAATTTTACATGGAGCGACTACAACGCACTAACTGGTTAACACAATACACCATGGTTAGTCTAAATTCAGTGTCTGACTACCTATAACAATTATTGTCAAAGATCTACCAATTATAACCAGCAACAACTGCTTAACATGGTTTTCGAGTCACGGAGGGAGTCTCGATATGCACCCATCCACGGCAAGCGTTGCATAAACATGAATACGATTTACTGTCACTCTATAAAAGTGTACTAGCTGACCCCCGCGGCTTCGCTCCCGTTAACTAGCTATCTGCCTACTCTACCTACTTCACCTACCCTACCTACCCTAAAAACAAACACTTCAGCTTTATAATATTAGTATAGATGTTGATAAAACTCCTTCGCAAATGAACAAATTTAAATACCATAAAAAAGGTTATAGTGAGTCAATCATAAAAGATAGATATACACCGTGAAATTTAAATGGTTGTTTTCCCGCAGCGAAATGGTTTTGTCTATGTAATACAATCGTTTCGTAGTTATATAAAATATTAGAAACAAAAACTGGCATATTTAACATTGTGAAAAACTAAACTCGAAAGCGATCACGAACTAATAGTAACCCTCCCGATATCTACGGCCGAACGACAGCAGGCCGTTGACCCGGGTGCTAGGTCACCGTCGAAAGGATTAGGTTCGAAGGCGGCTCCGTTTGATCATGTTACGCGCAGGCTAGTTTATGCCGTATCACTACACGCGAGAGCTAATTTTACTTTGAACATTTCTAAATCGGTCTTTTCTTTGTCGGCATCGCGGTGATTTTTTGTATTGTTCCGTGCAAACATTTTATGCCTTATCACTACGTGCGAGAGTTTATTTTGGTTTGACATTATTTTGTGCATCGGTTTTCTTTGTAGGTGGTGACACGAGTAGTACCTACATGTTACGTCTAGAGTTACTATTGTTACTCACTTTTTCGAGTTAATGAATATTTTTTTAATTATTTTAAAACAGAAACATCGTTATTTATTTACTTTAACTCTATACTTCGAAAGTCCTCCTTAAGGCAAGTCGTTCTGCCGCGGGAAAACAACCAATTAAATTTCAGGGTGTATACTGTCGCGGACTTTTTTTTAGAACTTTTAAAGAGGAACAATTCCATCATACATGATATTTGCGTAACTTAAACCGTTTACGCAGCGCACGCAACGTAAGCTCCCAAAAAAGAATCATTTTTCCCGTTTTTGCAATATTTTTCATTTATGCTCCGCTCCTGTTGGTCGTAGCGTGATGTTATATACCCTATATAACATCACGCTCAAGGAAGGTTTTTGATAAATAGACTATCCAACATAAAAATAATTTTTAAATTTCAACCAGTAATTCCTGAGATTAGCGCGTTCAAATAAACAAACAAACAAATTCTTCAGTTATAATATTAGTATAGAATATGAAAAAATATTGAAAATGAAATTTGATTTCCGTGACTTGTCGTCAGGCTTAGCGAAAACACGCGAAATTTTATTGGTATTTTTTTATTTTACCTACGCGGTTATTATTATTTACCCACGAGACGCTCATACAATGTAACAATAAAATAGTGAAACTTCAATCGCAAACGAATTTCACACAAAATGACCATCCATCCATTTGTTCAACTCTGCACTCCCTTACACATGATTAAACCTTTTGACAAACCACACTCGAATTCAAAAGGACCAATTTAATAGCCAAATTAATCAATGGTTTCATCCAATGTCTAGAAATTGACCATTACGACTGAATTAACACTGTGTTATAGAGTTGGGCCGACTTTGCACTGGGCCGACTAGGCGACTAATCGGTGTTCCAATGGCTAGTCGGCGACTATACGTATGGCCGTATAGTCGGTTTCTGAGGTTTTCCTCAAAGCGCAAACATTTTTTAGCGCAACCATTAGTTGCGCTCACAAATTCAAATTAAAACTAGCCGATCTACATCTATTAATATATACAGGGTGTTCGGTAGAAGGGTGAACACAGGAAAATGACAGGTAGGTGGGGTCTTCTCCTATGTGCTCAGCCCATAAAATTTGACCTAGGCCCTAATTTGGGTTTTACCCGATTTTTTAAAAAAAAAAAACCCGACTTTCGCCGCTTTCACACCTTTAAACTTCCATAAGTTTCCTTTTTATTGACAAGTCTGGCAACATTTACTTTTTTTCTGATCTTGATACATAGCAGGTCTTCAAGTAATCAATATTTCTTTATAAGAATGCCGGTTAACAAAAATATGAGCTGCTAAACTACAAAAAGAGGTAAGAAAATTATTTGAAGGCAAACTTTGCATTGATATGAAAAAAAAACTACAAGAGATAGATGGCTTCAGATTTTATGTAAACAACTCTACTCTCTCTAACGGTATGCGATTTTTATGTTTTTTTCAAGAATAACTTTAGTTATTCGTAAATTTTGTCAAATCGGATGATTTTGACGAAACTCTACTTTTGGAGAACATTAATTGTTTGACAAAAACTAAGAACAGGAAGCATTATTAAACAAAAGTAGGACGTTAGCAAATTCAAAGTTGTTAAATTTAATTCTCTTATGGATACCTAAGTAAAGTAAAATAAAAGAAACACAATGTTATGTAGTTGAATACCATTTATTTGCAATAATTACAATAATTGTTCAAACTGCTGGCCTTCATTATTAATACAAGCCTGCTTCGCCAGGTACTGTGGTTGTTCTTAATAACATTTCCCCTTTCATGATATCAAAAGCGGCATTTATTCGGTTTATTAATTCTTCATGATTAGCCACTTCTGTTACATAGACCAAGTCTTTAGCCCTTCCCCAGACGTAAAAGTCGAGTGGGGTGAGGTCTGGGGATCGCGGAGGCCAAGGAATGGGTCCACCTCGGCCAATCCACGAGTTAGGAAAAGAATTATTAAAAAATTCCCGGACTAGTAAACTCCAGTGGGCTGGACAGCCATCGTGTTGGAATACAATAAGCCGTTCCTCTTGAAAAACTTCTTCGACTAAGGCGGGAAGGTCGTTTTCCAGGAAATTTAGGTAGTTTTCCCCATTAATATTGTCAGGTAAAAAGCGAGGCCCGATAAGCCGATTTCCAATAACTCCAGCCCAAACATTGACACTGAACCGTCTTTGAAATCCCCTTGGTTTTTTTTATGTGGGGATTAGCATCCTTCGGTGCCCAGTGATGTACATTGTGATAATTCACTATTCCCTCCTTATCAAACTTAGACTCATCCGTCCATAAAATGCTTCGTAAGAAATTGGGGTCATCCACATCCGCATGTAATAAATGGCGGCAAAACTCGATACGTCTCCCAAAATCATTGTCTTCGAGGGCTGGAAGAAACAAGAAAAGCGTAAATTAAATGCCTTCCTGGAGCCTTCTTAGTCGTAGACTAGTGTCTCACACAAACATAATATTAACTGCCTCTGTGGTCTGGTCGATAACGGTGCGGTGGTGGTTAATTACATGAAATGTGCAAGAGGCCTATTAGCTGGTTTATAAGACTGACACCAGTACTCACAGAAAATAACACTAAATCGTATTAATTAATTAACTTAAGATAAATTGAATGACTGTTTCTTTCCCAAATAAAAAGATAAAAAATGAAAAAATCTGTACAAGAAGAATCTTACCTTGAACTGGAGTGTAGTGAAATGCATGCCGTCCATCTTGGCGGAGAACGGACCACACTTTCCATATCCCAATGCCAAGTTCAGCAGCTACCTTTCTGATACTTTTTGTCGGGTTCTCGTCGAATGCCGCTATTATTTGTTCATCCACGCCAACATTGTGTTGCCGTACATTCACCCTCGGCTCTCAAAAATGTAAATTGCCCGTTTCTCGTAAACGTCGGCAAGTGGTACGAAAAGTCTGGTGGGTAGGCAACCGACGGTTAGGATAACGCTCCTGATAGATTCTTTGCGCTTCACGCGCATTACAATCAGCTCTTCCGTATGCTAACACCATGTCAATGTATTCTTCGTTGGTAAATGCAGCCATTTTACCAAAAAACGTAACAATACAACAAAACAAAACTTAACAGAAAAATAACATCAAATCTCAACAAAAACAATTAAATGAAAACAAGAAAGTGGTAGCGGAAGAAGTACGTTAGATCGCAGAGACAGTTAAGACTCGACAGAAAAGAAAAAGGATCCGATCTGTCACTCCACTCGCATAGCCTTCTCGAAGGTCGCAAGTGAAAGAGAGAAAAGATACACAATCAATGCTCAAGAATGAAATAGCATTTCTACCTGCACGCGTCAATTACAATTCCAAGAAACAAAAGATAAGCTTTATGAGTGCGCTGAAGTGAAATAACATTGTTACCTGATTTTTGTCACCATTCAGTTTACGTTCCTAAAGCCATTTAATTTGCTAACGTCCTACTTTTGTTTAATAATGCTTCCTGTTCTTAGTTTTTGTCAAACAATTAATTTTCTCCAAAAGTAGAGTTTCGTCAAAATCATCCGATTTGACAAAATTTACGAATAACTCCAGTTATTCTTGAAAAAAACATAAAAATCGCATACCGTTAGAAAGGGCATACAGTAGAGATGTTTACATAAAATCTGAAGCCATCTATCTCTTGTAGTTTTTTTTTCATATCAATGCAAAGTTTGCCTTCAAATAATTTTCTTACCTCTTTTTGTAGTTTAGCAGCTCCTATTTTTGTTAACCGGCATTCTTATAAATAAATATTGATTACTTGAAGACCTACTATGTATCAAGATCAGAAAAAAAGTAAATGTTGCCAGACTTGTCAATAAAAAGGAAACTTATGAAAGTTTAAAGGTGTGAAAGCGGCGAAAGTCGGGTTTTTTTTTTTTAAATCGGTAAATACCCAAATTAGGGCCTAGGTCAAATTTTATGGGCTGAGCACATAGGAGAAGACCCCACCTACCTGTCATTTTCCTGTGTTCACCCTTCTACCGAACACCCTGTATATTCTAAAATATGTAGTTATAAAACGTGAAGATTCGGTGACTCATCTGTGTCAGATAAATGTTATTCTTTCTTTCAAATTACAAATTATATTTACAGTACGCATACGATATTTAGTGTGCAATTTCTGTCAGATTTGTTTTTGAAAATATAAAATGTACAGTATGTATTGACAATTTATCTCTTGTATTTTCAGTAATTATTATTAAGAAAAGTTTCGTTTATTCGCCGACTATTTGCCGAATATGTGTAGCTCTATTTAATTGGCGACTATTTGCTGACAATTAACCAACTATTCTCGTACTAATTGGTTATAATAGATGTGGCAGAATAGTCGGCTTACCCGACTATTCGGTTCACCTCTACTACATAAGCGACGTCCATATACAGGATGAACGTAGAACATTACAGATCGAAGAGTATCCAAATGATTTACTGTAAACGATTTTATTTCGATTAATGAACTTGGGGCGCAATTGTACTCCATTTTACGGGATACTATATTTAAATTTATGAGGGTGGTGTTTTACGGAATGATCTAAGGACTAACTTTATCCCGTGGCTTCGCTTTTAGCCAATCATTTTCTGGGGTAAAAAGTATTCAGGGCTAAGCTAGCTGGAACAATCGATTAAGTGGCGTTTTTTTATGAAAAAAAATGTCATCCAAATCAGCAGCCTCCTCAGCCAGTAAAGAGTTTTACCCCAAGAAAGAGTATGACAAATTCTCTTTAAATAATTAGGTATTTCCAAAAATTATTGGACTCTTTCGAAAAGAGTATGTTCACCAATAAAAGCGTCCAATATTTTTTGGCAATACCTAATTATTTAAAGAGAATTTGTAATACTCTTTCATGGGGTCAAACCCTTAATCTTGCCGAATTCACTTAAGCAATTATGCTGCTGATTCTTCAGAGAATGCCTTTTACAAACATCATATGAACAAAGTTACAAACAGTTTAACTACTTTATCATATCAGATTAAACAATGTCGTGGTGGCCCAGTGGCTAAGACCTCGCCTCTCGTGCTTGAGGTCGTGGGTTCAAATCCGGACAAGTACCAATGTGACTTTTTAATTAATATGTTCATATAGACAACGTTGACAACGGTAACAGCGTGAGGAAACTCGGACTTATATAGTTAGTATTTGTAAGTGTGTGCTCCATTGGTGTAATTGCTGCAAGGCGTTCCAGTGCGAAGGTACAACAAATAAATAAATATATTAATGCATTGCTTGAGAACGTGGGTTCAAATCCGGACAAGTATCAATGTGACTTTTTAATTCATATGTTCATATGGACATCGTTGACAACGGTAACAGCGTGAGGAAACTCGGACTTATATAGTTAGTATTTGTAAGTGTGTGCTCCATTGGTGTAATTGCTGCAAGGCGTTCCAGTGCGAGGGTAAACAAATAAATAAATATAATAATGCACTCTTTAAAATTGTAAAGAGAAGAGAGAAGAAGAAAATTTAGATAGTTATTAGGTTTTGTGTAGGTGTATGGGTATTAGTAAATATATGAAGTCATTTAAGTACCTTTAATAGCGCAAAGAGAACACAAACACCAGTAAGCTACTTATAGACTAATATAGAAATACAATAAACAACTACAAACATAAGCAAAATCACACTAAAAAAGCTATAATTTAATCTATGTGGGATGCAGAACAAACAAAACAAAACTGGGTGAATACCAAGAAAACAACAAGGCTTTTGTTTGATATCTTAACAATAATGTTAACATTTACTTACCTGCAGTTTGAAAACTTAAGTGCATGATACTTAGCAGGTATTACACCTTAGTTTTCACAGTGACATTTTAAAGGATAAACCGGCTGACACCTCCCAATCTAACTACCCTCAACAATATTAAAATATCCTCCAGTAGTGGTACTTTATATAGGTATGCAGCTAAGTACTAATCTAACCCCCTACTGAGGTCGTTTGTTCACGATGCGACACGACACCGCACAATGTGGTCATGATTCAGAGTTCCATATATTTGTATGCACCGCTTGTTCATTGCACGACACCGCACCACACGCGACACGATTTTCATACGGTTTCTCGGCTATGTCGTCGATGCCGCTATGTCGGTTCGGTTTTTTGTCGATTTAGCGGCTGAACAAAAGCGGAATGCGTTTGTTGACGACACGACACACTGCACCGCACCGCACGTTTCACGCGTGGTTCTTCACTCACGCGCTTATAAAGCATTAGTTTTTAGATATTTATGTTATATATTCATAGTATTTTTAAGTTGTTTATATGAATATAGTATTGTATATGTTGATATGGGCCTTGATGCCTGAAATAAATGGATAAATAAATAAATAAAACAATACAAGTGCACTGCAGTGTCGTTGCAGAATCGTGTCTAGTGAACAAACGAACGGACGATAGACCGTATGCAGTGTGTCGTGTGTTAAAAATCGTTACCGCAAATCGTGTCGAGAGGTGTCTCGTGAACAAACGATCTAACAGTACAGGCTCATATTTTTATCACGAATCCTACAACGAATTCTAACCTTCAAGATTTCGAAATCTTAGATACAATCAGATATTTTTTGGCTTCATCGGGATAAAATCTTATTCTAATAAATGTTAGATTCTAAATCTCTTCTCGACATATTTTTCGCGTATTCAGAAACCCATTTTCTATAAGAAGTTATCGAGTCGGAAACTTGTCGAAATCGGACGTTCCAATCGTAAACCGATATCTCGGATCATTTAGCAATCCCATTTTTTCTTGCGATCTGTCTTACGTTTCAGTGGGTAGATTGGAAGGTGTATGATGACGTAACTATCTAGGTCAAACAAACAAATGGACATAGAGAACTGGAATGAGCATTACCGTCACAAAATTGTGTACCTACCTACCTAATCTGTAGGAATAGACAAAGCCAATGTGCGGTCAATACCAACTGTTCCATTAATGTAAGTCATAGTGACGAATGTAACACTGGCCACGTGTAATGTAGACTAATCTGAATTCTTAAAACAAAAACAACTGGCCGCACGATAACTTTGGCTTTCTTATACTTTTTTGAGCGTATTCACTTGACAGCAGGCTATACAAACGTGCGGGAAACTCACATTCTAGTTCTCTATGTCTATGAGACAAACACAATTTGCTAACAATATTAGCGCCTGGCTAAGTGCTTATCATGTCAATCTATTCTCGATGACAAACGGCTGTACTGGACGCAACGTCGGCGTTATTAACAATAATGACATGTTTACGATGCATCGTTTCATTAATATTTGAACGTAGGTACGGTTTCTTGGAACATGACGACCTATTCTCATGGCTGGTTTATGAATTATGGATTTCAAGTTGAGTATAAATTGTCAATCTTTTCTGCAGTCTGAAAACCTGTTCAACTTTGGTATTGTAGTTGAATTTGATACCTTCTTTAGTCCAAATTCTCAATGCGGATACTGACCATAAGTCTACCCACCAGTTTCCATTGAGATATATTGCCGCAAGTCTCAACTTGCTAAAATATTAGGAAGTAAATAAAAATAAGCTAATAAGTAATACCGCGCCAACGTAGCGTTTTCACGTTTCTATAGATATACGGCTATTTTTTTGTTTTTTCATCTGTCCTCAACCTATATAATCGTATGCGCTTTAACACGCACGGTCACATAAAAATAGTCACACATTAAAACTGGTAAATGGAAGTCCAAAGCATTTTAAAGAAAAATCAAAAATCGCGATGTTTGTTTGGCAATTTGGTGCAACAAACTGACAAGACCCTTTTGCCTTGAATTCGTCTTCAGCAGCCGTCAATTATGTTGGGATTGAAGACAACTTTCAGAAATACTTTAAAAGAAATGATGTTTGTTAGGGGGCTATGCGGTTTTTTTCAGACCAAAACTTTCTGTCTGCTTATCCTTCACACTATCAGATATACTTACCCTCAGTTTCCCAGCTCTAAATTATCGGAGAATTAATGTGACAAATTGTCAAGCACGCGTTATCTGCTGTGATTGGCTGTTGAAAATTCATTCAACCAATCTAATTCTTCGATGATTTAGAGCTGGGAAACTGAGGGTAAGAATGAGACACAAGAAGATAAGACACAATATGACCAAAAAGCAATTACAAGAAAAAAAAAAATCTGTTTTAATTTTTTCATTAGATAATGCTTTCACGAAGAGAAGCATTTTGGCTAGAGAAAATAAAAAAATATCTAAAAATCAAAATTCATATTTTCCTTGACCAACCAACATGAACAAAATTCTCGCTTTACAAAACGTTGCGTACGTTGCGTCCATTACATAAATTGCTGCTCTATCACTTACCGGGTGAAAGTTGTACCGTTAAGGATGCCGACGCGTCGGGGAGGAACGTTTCGAACACCTCTGCAGAGGGTAGGGTTATATCATGCACAAACAAAAAGGAAGAATAAGCGATGAAGACTAATGTTTAAGGTTATTGCGTATTAGGGACTCTGGACAAAATGATATTATATCGGCGACAGCATTTGCGACAGTATTTAAAAAAATCTCGACACATTGTTTAGCATATTCTATAGACTGTGAATATACTGTAAATATAGAGAATATTGGTAATCAGTTGCTATACAACTCAGAGATTTTTTTTATTATTTCTTTTTTTAAACATGCTTTTCTCGTATTCTTTTCAGCACACACTTTCATTTGATACCCATATCATGGCAGTGCACAAAAAATAACTAGTCCGCCATCTTGGGCCGTCCACCATATTGGATTTAGAATGATGTCATTTAGCTAACCATGCATTGTCATCCAAACTAAATGTGTATGCAAAATGTCATCTTAATCGGTGGAGGATAACTGCCTTAGAATTCAGTTGCAAGATTTGACCCGAACACACATATTGTAAGTTAAATAAAAGTTTGTGATAAAAAGGCCCAATATGTTTGGAATTGACCACGTGATATTTTGTTAGTAAATGTCAATCCCAAGCATTTTTGACTTTTCGACAATCGCTTTTGATGATATTATATCACTTTGTCGAGACGCTTAGGACAACGCACAGCAATACACCTCCAGTTACGTTACGTAACAATAGTGGAACTTTGCTGTGTGTTAAATTAATTTGGTCATATTTCACACTTTTGTTTTTTTTTTGCAATCTTTGTGTGCCAAGTTTCTTTCCTTTTATAGATAATAATAATTATTTTGTAATAATTAGTAGTATTGATACTCGAGTACTTAGATAGTGTAATAAGTACATGGTATTATTGTATATGGCATGTACAATGATAATGTACCGAATCAAAGTTTTTATAAAATAGCTGCGCCTTTTGAAGGTATCAAAACACAAAAAGGTAGGTGAGTAATATCTAACTGCTCGGGTATATATACCTACCTAATATAATGATTATTTTATATACTAATGCAAATTATTTTAGTTTGGTATTTCATCGAATCAAAGTATAGCTACTGGAACTAAAATTTGCATACAATAATTAACTAACGCTTTTTAATCACGATGAAACACAGAAAATTAATCATTCATAAATCACGTTGAAATATGACCAAACTGGAAATAATAATAAGTACAAAATCACTCATTTTATGAACTTTGCAGGTATTCCAACTAAATCTATATCCAGTAGTGGCAATAATAATTGAAACATAATTAATTGGTTAAATTTCAGACTATGTATAAACATGCTAAACATCATGCTTTTCTAATAATTTTAAAATATTTATTAATATTATAATCATGCTCTAATGGCTAGAAACTAGTAGTTACTTATCACCCTAAAAACTAATAGGTAATCAAATTCTTGGTAATTTGGCATGTAAAGTCGGATAATACTTTTTTTCAGGTTGAAGTTGGCCTCTGATGCTCTTACTCTAACGCGTCAAAAATATCATAGCTACACAGAGAGAGAGAGAGAGAGAGAGAGAGAGACGCAGATTTACAGGACGAAAAGCACAGTCCCATTATCACAGCGGAATCAATCATGAGGGCATCGACACTTTATATTACGGCCTCAGAACGTAAAAAAAAGTATAATATATATGGGAGACTGGGGTGTCTTGGTTCTACAGGAGACTTGGTAAATAAAAAATATAACGACCCTAAACACAGACATAAATCTAACTAGATAACGCAAGTCCCTCCATCTGTATGAAAACCAAGCGTGCCATTTTTTCACAACAAATTTACTTACCAATTTTCAATAACTCGAAAACATTTCCAATGCCTCGGTCAACTATTAGTATACATTCTTTAAAGCTCAATATGGCATAAAAAGGCATTTTTTAGAATTTCGGTGGATTTCCGATGCCGATCATTGTTCGTAACTTTACTCGGTTTTTTGGCACGTGAAGTACATACTATCGCGTCACCTAGTTAGATTTATGTCTGTGCCCCTAAACATCTTTGATTGATTTAAAAATCAAACCTGACTCTACTATTAGTTCTACATCCCCCATTCATTACTTTGGTAGACTTGGAATTACCATTTTAAAACAATTTGAGATGCTAAATAGCTTTATTATTTTTATGAACCAAGTCTTCCGCAGGTTTCATTCGCCCGAGTATCCCCTACTACCGATATTTAAAAAAAAAGAATAATAATAAAAATATTTGATATTTACTTTTTAAATTAAATCTTATTGATTTCGTGCTCAAGAATAGATCACTCTACGCATATATTTATGTCATTCTCAAATCATCAAAATCCTTATAAAAATATTACAAAATACCGATTCTGATCATTCAATTACTTTTAACTTTGTCAAACAAAAACAAAACAATCTTTTCCAAACAATCAGTGTTGTAAAAGTTAATTCGATACCGCAATCAGTACGACCCATCCTGTTTTTACAGCGATTGAAAAGAATTAAAATTGTCAGAGGCCAATATTTTCGTTCAATCTCTGAAGATCTGCATTTAATTTTATCGCGCTCCAAATTGACAGGCCAAATCACGCTGGATAAATTTTGCAATTCAAAATGGTGAAATTGATATTTATTTATTCAATTGAAATGTATCTCTAAATCTACGAATAATATGCAAAGTTAACTATATTTATTGTACCTTAAACTAGTGTATGACAAAAATTCAAATGCATAAATACTTATTGTTGCAATTTGGATTACTAAAGCTGAAATTGGTTCTGCATTCACTTTCTCAAAACTTTAAGCTTAGTTAAATTAGTTGGTTAGGACATACATACAATAATCTTAGGCACCTTCTTTTTTACAAAGTTTTGTACATTATTCATAAGTCCATTGATTTTAGAAATTGATTTTAACTATGTTAAAAGAAAATAATTGGCACGAATTGATTTTTATTATGTGAATTTGAATCAAGTAATGCTACCGATATTAAATCAACATTTTCTTAATTTTAATCAGTCAGTCAATGGAGGTCTACAATGCAGCAATTGGCCCTCTTACCTACATGAAACTTACTGATGGAAAAGAATCAATCAGTATTCTTTGAATGGAAGAATGGATGGATGATGATCCATCCATTCTTCCATTCAAGAATAATATTAGGTATAATAATAAACTTGTAAAAATAAACTTACCGCCTATTAACTCCGGATCGCCAAGGTTTACATAGAAGAGAACATCTTTCTCGTAACTGTCTTCTTCAATTATGTGTAGAGGGATGAATTTTCTGTAACAAACGAGAAACAAATAAGTAAGTAATGAAAATAAACAATAAAGTTCGTCTATATCTTTGCCTCCAAATGTATCCGCGGCAATTTTGGCACCGCATCTCAGGACTATGTTTGCTTAAGTATCCTCCACGCATTTATGGCAGTATGATACCGCACTGCAGTGAACCGCAACTTTGAAGTAAAATCAAAATGGCGATGGGTGACTATGCCAATTTAGTTTTTCTACAGCTAAGTTTATTTTCTTCCGTTAATTTAATGCCGTATTAAAAAAAACTTTAGCTGTAAATGCGTGGAGGATGCATTTATGGCAGTATGATACCGCACTGCAGTGAACCGCAACTTTGAAGTAAAATCAAAATGGCGATGGGTGACTATGCCAATTTAGTTTTTCTACAGCTAAGTTTATTTTCTTCCGTTAATTTAATGCCGTATTAAAAAAAAATCTAACACAAGAAAAGTTTGCCTTTAATAACCTAATCAATGGAACGCCTTAATCCGAATTTGTATTAAAAACAAGTCGTTCCTTTTTCAAACAACCTCAAGAATAACAATGTTCTTTATTCATATAAGTTAGAGTAAGTATGTATATCTTGTTTCGAGTAAAAAGTTGTTCCACTTATGAAATCAGGCGCTTCGTCGTTGCCGCAGATTAAATAATAAATCAGGATTAAAACCAATTATCAATTTTTAGGGAAAATAATGTTATCAGCCGATCTAGAAGAAGTGCTTTTTAAAGAAAGATATTTTTGAAGTCACGTACGAATATGTTAAGTATAATAATATATATAAGAGAAGGAATGGGAACAGAAAGAGTTTTATGAGATGGAAAAATTAGATAAAGTCTAAAGATCTTAACCCCGCTTTCTGAATTAAAGTTAGGCATTAGAGTAATGTTAAAGGCATTCTTTACTCATAATTATCATTTCAGCCGAAACACGTCCACTGCTGGACATAAGCCTCCCATAACAATCAATTCAAAAATCGAAAGTTAGGCGAATATAATTATATATATATATATATATATTTTTTTGTTTCAATAAAAGCTAGGATGATTCGTGCAAAAACTTTTTGTTTTACTTCTTATTACTACCCAAAAGTCTAAATAATTCAGTTTTGCGAGCAATTCCTAACAGAAAAGCTAGCAGCACAAAAAAAAACTAAACGCAAAAAAGAACATCCTTTTCACAAAACTGTATTATCAGGACGTCAGACATTAAAAGCTTTGTCAGATATCGAATTCTTTTGAATCCATTACAAGTTGTCAATGCCAGTCCTATAGATATTATGAAAAGACAATGTGAAAGAAATAAATTGTATTAAAACGGAATTTGTTCGTTCACGCTTCAGAGATCCGACCAAAGCGTGATGTTTTTGATTTTCGAAGTGAAAACTTCTTTACCCACGTTGAGCGATTTTTGGTAGAGTCAACACTTATGGGTTCGCGTCACCGACACGCTAATGTGACGTCGGCGTATTATTTATAAGTAACGGCCATTTATTTTAAGGTTTTAAGTTTTCCATTCTGACTTCAGCACATATAGCCAAGTTGACAATCTACAATCGATAACGCTAGTAGATGAGACGTATGGGAATGACATATCTGAACGTTAAGTCACGTGGTCAGACCATACAAATAGAAGGCGTTAACGATTGTAGAAAGAGATTCGATACGAAACGTTTGTAACTTGGCTTGGAGGGAAGGAGTCTCCATGGCTGTCCTTTTTTGTTCATGCATTTTGTAAGTGTTGGTTTATAGGTAATGCTCAATGCCCTCTTGACTGCCAATCCTGAATGTGATATGTTTGCGGACGAATGGCATAAATTAATGCGTGCATGTCTGGTGTTCTGTGAGAGAAAGTATGCGAGGGTGTCCACTGTTCCATGCTAATTGTATTGTTATTTTTGAATTATGAATTATTGATTAATTATTATATTTTAATAAAATTATTGTATTAAAATTATTATATTTGCATTATATTTTAATATAATTATTGATACATGTCCACTCCACTGTGCTATGTTAATTGTATATGTGAATTATTTAATTAGCTTATGAGACATAGTTGTCAACATTGTTATGTTTCACGATTTTTAAGTTAATTAATGTAATTGGTATCTGTATCGTTTTAATTAACTATAAATAAATAAATAATTACTAAGCAAAGCTTACTTCGACTTATACGAATCTATTCACAATATGAAAAAAAAAATCTTTTCCCTGCCTTCAAGTCAAGAGTGAATAGGTTACTTCTAGGCAAGCGTGCTTCACCTTCGACAACATCATCACTTAACATCAGGCGAGATTTGGTCAAACGCGAGCCAATAAAAAAAAAAATTTCGGACGCGTCTTCTAACTTAACCGGACGCAGCTGCATAACTGTATTTCACATGAAGCAACTGCTTATCTGACCATCACAACTCAGTAACTGGGCAACACGAAACCCTTGATAAGGCTGGTGCTTCCGGAACTTTCAGTCGTTGGGCTATCTATAATGAGCTTTAAAGATCTTCTTATGACAGCCGAGACCAATAGCTAGACGTACTTCCCGAGGCGTGGAACGCCCTTCGATATGTAATATATGGTCACCCATCTAAAGGCTGACCTTGGCAATCGTTGCTTAACCTTGGCAATTGAACCGTGCATCAGTTATTATTTAGCAACGAGCCTCTCTGTTATTATTAACCTCACCAGTAGTTATGATGGAATAAATAAACCATCCTTAAACCCTTAACCCCTTATTAATAAATGCGGAATAGAATATCAGAAAATGAGGTCACCGTTTTCGAAATCGATAAGGAGAACTCCTCATCAGTTTCGTTAACGGTGACCCTTATAAATTATTTTCTATCTTATGCTCGCCCTAATTTGATTCGCCAGGCCGAGTTAGTTTTAAACACCGGGTCACAACTAAAGTAATGACAATCTAAGAAGTCGGATTTGCCAGCTATAATAAGTCGTTAAATAAGTTGAACTTTATCATCATAATCATTATTTCAGACAAAAGACGTCCACTGCTGGACATAGGCCTCCCCCAGGCGTCGCCGCATTGACCGATCCCGTGCGCCTCGCATCCAGCTCATTCTTGCATCCTTAACCATGTCATCCGTCCACCTAAAAGGAGGCCTTCCAACGCATCGTCTCCCGGTTCGCGGTCGCCATTCCAGAACTTTTCGGCCCCATCGGATATCCGTTCCACGAGCAATGTGCCTTGCCCACTGCCACTTAAGTTTCGCAATTCTTCGATCTATGTCGGTAATTTTGGTTCGCCTGCGGATTTCATCATTTCAAATGCGAACACGCAAGGAAACTCCGAGCAAAGCTCCTCTCTCTCCTCTATTGCCCTTTGTGTGACTTTAAGCGACCACGTCTCGGTACCATAGGTGATCACTGGCGACACACACTGGTGAGGTGTGGACAAGACTGAATAAGCCATCATACCTGAAACCTCATTCGGTGGACAAAGCTTATTATGCTTTCGTTCCCGCGCTTTTGTTTTGGCGGTTATTTTCTGTCCGGTGTATGCCTACTCGCGCGGACAGATTTCTACGTGTCGCGGGAATAGACAAGGATGACGTACCTAAATCACATAACTGTGAATGTTATGAAAATGAAACGAAATGATAATGAAATTCTGGATGGATGTATGTTTGTTTGTTAATCAATCACGCCATAACGGCTGAACGGATCTGGATGAAATTTGGCACAGACATAGATTATAGTCAGAAATATCACATAGGTTAGTTAGGCATATATAGGCGTAGGCGCTTTTTAGCCCATTATGATGTTCCCTTGGGATGACAAAACATTTTTCACACGGGTGAAGCCGCTGGCAGAAGCTAGTGACACTAATATTATAAAGGCGAAAGTTTGTGAGTGTGTTTGTTACTTCTTCACGCCAGAACGACTGGACGGATATGGATGCAATTTGGCACAGATATAGATTATAGTCAGGAATAGCAAATAGGATTTTTTATCTCGGAAATAAGTTCCTTTGGGATAATTTACGACTATCACGCGGGTGAAGCCGCTGGCAGAAGCTAGTCATAGTATACTTGCTAAAAAAATACTTTGCCTGCATTTTTACGTTAGCACGACAAAATATTACTTAAAAATATTAATATTACTTACTTATAATGTCAAAAGAGACACTGTAGACCTCTGATATGGCCTTTAACAAAATAATCTTCATTTTTATGCCGCGTTTCTTCGCATCAGAAAATCGGTGACTGATTTCGAACAAAATATTGTATGCAAAACTTGTGATACCTATAGATCATTCAAGACTCCATTACTGAGATGAAACTACATTCATCGTAAAATTCGTATGCTATTAGACAGATGAAGTAGTTAGTCGGAACCAAGATAGTGGTACACGCCAAGATAGCAAAAACTGATAGCTGCGGCTGTCAAATTTCCTGTCACTCAAACGTCAGCGTTTGAGTGACAGGAAATTTGACAGCCGCAGCTTAACCAACATCGCCGCGATAAACTATCAAAACTCGATTGACTATAAAAGGTAAATCTTTTACGAGAAGAATATGTGCAGCAAGAACAATTTAGTCTGTGTCTAAAGTTCCTTCTCATTTTAACACGCGTTTTTAATTACTAATAACATATACACTTGTTTTTTCTTTAATTTTTCTTCGCCATTGGCAGAATAGACGACATCGGCTTTGCTTGCCATATGAAAATATAAAATAGAATGCTCTATGTTTAACAATAAGGTTCAGTTTATCACAAAATCACGATTTGAAAGTAAATTTACCCAAAAATATGTTTGGATAAAAGAACTTGGCATATTTATGTTAACGTCGGGCCCAAACACTCCCAATTACAGTTCGCACGTGATCGTCTTAGCTAACGAACGTTCTCGATTGGGCGTATAAACTACTCACTAACTTATCCGTTTGCCCCCAAGAAAGAGAAAGTTGCGAGTGTGAAAAGAATTATGAGGAGTATAGGAGTAGGTATTTTCTGTAAGTATTGCTCACAGAACCGATACGCCTCTAGGCAGGAGACACGGCATAGTCATAAGTTTTCATACCAACCAATCGCGTCATTGCCATGAGCCGACTATAAAATAACTATTATTAAACGTTGTCATACTAATAATAATTGAAGGGCCGTGATGATAAAATTCCTGTGTCCAAACCTAAAAATTTGAATCCATCATTTTAGCTTCTAGAAAACAGTAATATTTTACCATTATTTCAATTATTATGTTACTGAACAAGTATTATTTATCAAGTCGTATCGACTTTATTTCGTAGTTCCTGAAATAAGCAATTTTAATGTATGGGCAAAGTCGCACTATCAGAGAATCTTTTTAACCCTTAAAATATTGATCCTATGACTTTATGTATTAGAGAATTATTAAAAAACCTTTTTGTGTTGAAATCTAAGTGACTAATCCTTAAATGAAAACCCTTTTAAAACCTAATATGTAATAATAACCATTAATATCATTGTTTCAGTCTACAGCAGATTAAAATCGATGAATCCTACAACAGCTTTTTGCCCAATTTCCCAATCGATCCTCATATAGAAAATTACAAAATAATCAGTTTTCAGCACCATTAAGATTTTAATAACGATATCACTACCTATTTTGTAATTTACTACTTACTAGCCTACTAATTATAATAAATGCGAAAGTTTGTTTATTTGTGTTTCAATCACACAATACGGCTAAATGGATTTGGATGAAATTTTGACTTTGTTTGTTATTAACCTGGATTAACACGTAAGACACTTTTTATCCCGATGAATTCGATAAACTAACCCTTTGGGATAGAACACATACAAATTTAAATATGAAAGACTGAACGTTTTTAATCAATCATAATTCAACGAAGAATTAAATGTTTTCGGAACACAAATAGACCATGACCGAGATAGGTACATAGGATACTTTTTGAGGTTCCCTCTATCTGGCAAAATCTTGATGCGCCGATATTTTTTTTGGCATAACACACTTGGCATAATCTTCTCTAAACGAGTATTTTTATGGCATAAAAATAGTTCATATAATTATTGTTTGGCCGAATGTTAATATTCCCGAATTTAAGATGGCATACATTTATGTAGGCAGAATTTTATTTGGCATAATTTCGTTTAGCATAACGTTTATTTAGAGCGACGATTATTTGGTAAAATTTCACTTGGCATACTATGAAGATGTCAGAATTTAAATTGTAATAATTTTACGAGGCATATTGCCATTTCTATAAGAAAGCATTTTTAACCTTAAATTAAAATATTTTCTTAAAACGTCAATAACATATTGACAAAGTGGTACAAAAGTTAGTGACAGAAACGAATCGCTGCAAAACCGACTCCACGTAGTCTTGTCTGCCCTACTCCTAGAGAGTAATTTAAGTCCGCGTAGGCGCGAGGCGGCCCGCGAGCTGAGGAGCAGGTGGGACCGCCCGAGCCCCGCAGCGCCGGAGCCGTGACAGAAACCATGCCTGCTGCATGTTACATGCTCGCTTGCATGCGGTATGCTTGCGTACATGTTGCATGCTCGCTTGCATGCTGCATGCTTGCTTGCATGTTGCATGCTTGCTGCATGCATGGTGTATGCTTGTTTGCATTCTGCTTGCTTACTGCAGGCATGGTTTATGTTTGTTTGCATTCTTGCTTCTTACAGGGAAATAAAAACCAAAAGAAATTTGTTTATAATCAATTTATGGTACTCGTAAGAAGTGCAAAATTATTCTTACTTTACATTTTCTGTAATGTGATAGATGAGTCTTTCAATTATTATGGATATGAAATGTATGAAAAAAGACGATTCTGGTCGAGAACTTTCTGCGTTTTGATGGTTCTGCCTTTTAATGACTATCGATATGAAATTTATGCCTAAAGATGATTCTGACTTACAAAATTATGAGTTTGAATGTATGGTAAATGAGTGTTTGCCAAACGATTTTCTGCGAAATGAAGTTTCTGCTATCAGTTGTTATGCAAAATAATATTATGACATAAAAAGTTCTGCTATAAAAGGTAGACCCTAATCCGGATCGGTTAACGGAATTAGGTTGTTTATTCCGTATTCGGTTAAGTTGTTGGTTTGCCGGATTTGGCGACCGCATTCAGCCAAACTGACATGTTGTGTTACGACGAGGAACAAAAACTTACTAAGAAAAAAAACAATACTTGACGCGTACGCCGTCCGCACTCTTCGATTGAACAATTAGTGGCGCGTTTCTACAAGTCAGCCGTGTTCGGTAACCGAAAACGGTCTGCGGCTAAAAACGGCTAACCGAAAACCTGTTTACACTAGTTGATGACCGAATACGGTCTGCTGTCGAATACGGCTAACCGAAAACCCGTTTACACTAGTCGGTGACCGAATACGGGCTGCAAACGAACGGTCAAAACTACCTTATGTAAATGAGCCATAACGATAAAGACGACTATCATGTGGGTGAAGCCACATGCAAAAGCTTTATATCTAAAAAATAAATGTTGACTACATAGAAAAAAAAAACTGTTATAAACTATCAAGCAAGAATAAAAAATGAAAATAAAAAGGGAAAATAATGATAGAACATGCAAAAGCTAGACAAAAATCAATTTCCACTGCTTAGAAACAACCACTGTTGTAAACCATCTAGCCAGAATAAAAAAAAGAAAAGAACAATGGGCAAATCATGATAGAACATGCAAAAGCTAGACAAAAATCAATGTCCACTGCTTAGAAACAACCAACAACCACTATTGTAAACCATCTAGCAAGAATAAGAATTAAAAAAAAATAAGGACAAATCATGAAAAAACATGCAAAAGCAAGACAAAAAACAAATTCTACTGCTTATAAACGGCCACTGTTATAAATTGTCAAGCAAGAATAAAAAAACCGGTCAAGTGCGAGTCGGACTCGCGCACGAAGGGTTCCGTACCATAATCGCAAAAAACGGCAAAAAATTTGTTGCTACAGCGGCAACAGAAATACATCATCCGTGAAATTTTTAACTGCCTAGCTATCACGGTTCATGAGATACAGCCTGGTGACAGACAGACAGACAGACAGTCAGGCGGACAGTGGCCTCTTAGTAACAGGGTCCCGTTTCTGCCCTTTGGGTACGGAACCCTAAAAAGGGCAAAAATGCTAAAACATACAAAACTAGACAAAAATCAATGCCCACTGCTTAGAAACAACCACTGTTATAAACTATCAAGCAAGAATAAAAAAATAAAAAAAACAAAACAAAAACGGGCCAATAATGCTAAAAACGACTATCACGCGGACGTATCCGCTGGCAAAACGTAGTTACCTAATATATTTTCCCATCAATTTATGGTGTGTGTGGTACCTACGTTTGCACCGGTAAGGCTTATCGATTTTCAAGCCGGGCCCATCGTTTATATTCCAAGTTTAGAATTGTCCTTCATTTTAACGGACGCCATAGAAAATGTATGGCTTAGTATAATCGGACGTGCGTCACTGCCGTGCATGTCTTGAGTGTCGTTGGAAATCATTTCATTCAAGGTTATCTATTTAAGTGGATGCACATATTATATCGCACGTAATATATTCGTGGGATGTTAGATGAACCTATATTGTAATGTATGTATCTCGTTGAGACCATTTGCTCAGGCAGAAGATACTCGTAGATAGATTTACACAGAATATACTGAATTACAGTTACTCTACGTCCAGCCTGTTATTTCACATTTAACAGCTCAAAAAGTATTTATTTAGTGAAGACTTTATACGGTACCGATTCAATTTAACATTTTTATTTTGTATTGTTTGAATATGTTTTATGTACTTATTAAAATGAACTGTTAAATTTTGTTTAACTTTATACATTTCTTCATTATTTAACCTTACCTAGCTTATTAATAATAAGATTAAAATGTTTTATGATTATAAAATGAAAACATTTAATTTTTACTGTTTTATTTACAATTTTGTAATTCGATTCGTTTTTGAATTTGAATTCATCCGGCGAAAGATAAATACTGAACGGATACGAGTATTTATCCGAAATTGATAAATACTCGTTTTTACCCATTTGCTTGGGATAAATAGTCAAAATGGTGGATAAATAATACTTATAAAGACGAAAAAAACGCAATGAATATTGCTAAACTGACAAAACGAATAGAAATGCGATTGCAAAGGCTATCTTTCACACATGGGCACTGCGTTGGTGAAGTGCCGCAAAACACATTCTTGCGAAAAGCATTTGCGCAAAACCACTTGCATGCATGAACTTTAACGCGAAAGACTTGGGTTTTATCGATTTCCGGGATTGCCCTAAAACTAATATGAGCTCAAAATCAATATCCAAGATGACGCCGTACAAATATCAAAAAATTGTACGGTGGCGGCATCTTGAATTTTGATTTTTCACTCCCTGTACTGACTCTGTATAAAATGGCGGATAAAAGTAAGTTAAAACCAAAATGAACTGCCTTTTTTTCTATTCACTTCCAATTTTTTTTTGTAAAATACTAAATTTACACTACTTATCGTACTAAAAACGAAAACCGTACATCAAGACTATTATTTATCCACTGTTTCGGATAAATACTCGAGTGAAACGGATATTTATCAGTATTTATCCATTTTGAGTATTTATCCAGATAAATTTCCATTACTCGTATTATAGTGGCTAAAGAGCACTTCGCTTCACTATTGTAAGCTTCCACGACGTATTGTATTTTATTGTCTATTATTGCCTGTTAATAATTATGGAACTTCATAGGCAGGCTTATGTAAAATTATGGGCTGGATGCAATTCGTAGTCAGTTAGATAAGTCAAAGAGGTTTTATTTATCAGGTACTTAATTACAGTTTACATTACATTTGTTTTTATGTTTGTTACTTCTTCACGCTCAAACGGTTGGACGGATCTGGATGAAATTTGGCACAGAGATAGATTATAATCTGGAATAGCACATGAAATTACTTTTTATCCCGGGATTTTGTTCCCTTGGGATAATTTTCGACATTCACGCGGGCGAAGCCGCTGGCAGAAGCTAGTTTATGATAATAAAAAAAAACAACATAATCAGATCTTTAAAACACAGTCATCTATCATACCCATACACAAACCCATGTCATACAATGGCGTTGCCTTCAAATGGCTAACCTATTTCGCTTAGCCGAGCCAGTCACAACTTGTAAGGCATCCCTTATTTATTCGCAAGGCGACAAGCGAGCGAAGATACAAATAAATCTAAATGAAACGTGAATTATTCATGTGAATAATGTCGTTGTTTACCTGGTAAGGAAATGGTGACCGAAAAACATACGAAATGTATTTAGAAGTGGAGATGTCAAGGAAGTTGTAACATTCTTTCGGCTATAACCGATTGACCAAAAGTCAAAAATATTTGGAAGATTGACGACCGCCAGTTAACTCATCGTAACAGACGTTTAAGCCGACGCGACACCACAATATGTGGTCACGATTCAGAGCTCCATTTATTTGTATGGATCTTTTGTTCATTGCACGCATTGTACCGCACCATACGCGACACGATTTTCGGTTTTTTTGCGCTGACGATTTAGCGGCTGAACAAAACCGGTATGAGCTTGTTGACGACACGGCACACCGCACCAAACGGATCACGCGTGGTTCGTCACTCACGCGCATATAAAACAATACAAGTGTTGTGCAGAATCGTGTCTAGTGAACAAACGAACGGACGACAGACCGTATGCAGTGTGTCGTGTGTTAAAAATCGTGACCGCAAATCGTTTCGTGCGGTGCCTCGTGAACAAACGACCTAAACGCAGTCCCGTCAGCATGCGTCGATTTGCAACTATGCATTTACCAGCTGAAATTAGATATAATTAGTTTTAATGACGTTTTGGTAGCACATATCAATCATGTGCATTTGGACTTTTTCACAGTCGGTATTTGCTGATAGGATTTTAACCAGATACTCTAGACAAAGTAGTTATTTTAACAAAGGCAATGCCAAAATGCAAGGGATTTATGAGGAGGTTAATCACGTAACATTTTCATATTTCCGATACATTTTTGACGTTTTTCTAAGCACTGTCGCGGCAGTTTCACTGACAGAAACTTTGTCTAGAATCGCAGAGATTCGTAACGGACGCGGAGGCAAAGGCGTGCAGGGGTTGAGGTTGACCTCCGATCTGAGAATGTGGAGTTTGACGGAAGCGGAAGACAACTGTCGTGGGACCCCGTCAAACAAAGCTCCTCACGCCTTTTATTTAACTTATTATTTATTTAACGGGAGTATACTCTGACTATCAGACAAAAGGCACATTTAACTTACACATGATGTAAACAAGTATGGCGGCCAGTTAATGACGATAATATTCGAACTATACCAGACGGAACCAACCGTCTCGAGAGGGCCATAATGCTTCTTCCTTTCGTGACGATTTCTACCAGATAACCCCTACCGCATCCCAAAAGACAAAGAAAAATCTCGACGTGGTAATCAAATTTTGGTAGGTGCAAACTATATTTCATCAAAACCAATTTTGCGGCGCTGTCTCCTTTCTAAGTTTTTTCTTACTGGTTCATACATAAACTTCCTCTATTTATTTATTTAGACTTCATGCACAAAGGTACAACAGCGGACTTTTGCCTAAGGCATTCTCTTCCAGTGAACCAAAGGTGGTGATGAGATAACAATTGCAAGGCAAGTGCATTGTTTAATCCTTTTAATCTTATATATTCTGGTACGTAAGCGACGGAATATGGCTATGGAATTGCATGATCTAATTCCACCTAGCTCGTTTCATCATCGGACTACCAGACGAACGGTGATGCGCCATCAGTACATGGTGGACATCCCACCCATACACATCAAACGTTTTGGGAACACTTTTAATGTGCGTACAGCTAAGGTGTGGAATTCCCCGCCGGAGTCTGTGTTTCCCGATAGCTACAATCTTGGGTCTTTAAGTCAAGAGTGAATAGGTTTTTTCTAGGCAAGCGTGATTCACCGTCGACCACATCATCGCTTACCATCAGGTGAGATAGTGGTCAAGCGCGAGCCTATAGTGTATAGAAAAAAAACCTGTTTACTTACTACTTAAAAACATAGCTGAAACAGTGTTGTGAAGGATAAACACAAGATTTACACACAACGAAGAAAGATGGGTTCACAAGTTACACAGATAGATCTCGATCTACTTATACAGAGTAGCTTAGCTTAGCTTAGCCACTTGAAAAACACATCTGTATAGTTGTTATTATAGAAAGAGGCTTTCGCTTAGTATCAAAATATTAATCTATCTGAAACGTTTCCAATTTTCTAAGATACCCCACTAATTACAGTTTACCCAAATCTATCATGATTAATGTTATAACACATAAATATAACTTCAATTTAGTAGTTAAAGTAATATTTACGACCACAAGCGAGCGATAAATGATATTATCACGACGTTAACCTCATTATGGGGTGGCCTGTTTACTGTCATAATGAGCTCGAAGCGTTATGATAACGTCTTGGCAGATGGTTTGAGTAATGTAATTTTTTTATTTATTTAAGACTAGCAACCCGCCCGGCTTCGCACGGGGCAAATTATAAACAAAAACATTCCTCGTTAATCGTTCTTTCTATTCGTGAAAACTGTATCAAGCCTGGTTTAGAAGAAGTTAGCGGATGAACAGAAATGACGTCGACAGACGCGGACAGCGATTTTGTTTTATACTATTTAAGGTCCGCACAACTTGTATTTGTCAGCGCTGGTTTTTAACTGAACCTTACGTTGACTGCAACGAATGCAAATCAGTTTTGTTACAATAAAATCTGTAAAAAAATATCTCACTCCAGGTTTTGAGAGAAAGCACGAGTCTAAAGGTCTATCCACACATATCAGGGCCGTGGCCGGGACGTAGACGGACCGTGGCCCGTCAGGGGCTCAAAAAAATATCGTTGTGTACATTTTATATGAACTCGTTCACACACGTCCGTGCACGGGCCAGTGACGGAGCTTCCATGCCTGGGCCCGGCCCTGTCACGTCCCGGCCACGGCCCTGATATGTGTGGATAGACCTTTAGACTCGTGCTTTCTCTCAAAACCTGGAGTGAGATATTTGTTTACAGATTTTATTGTAACAAAACTGATTTGCATTCGTTGCAGTCAACGTAAGGTTCAGTTGAAAACCAGCGCTGACAAATACAAGTTGTCTGGCATTTTGTTGATCAGGACATATTTGACGCAGCTAGAGCCACGGTTTTTTTTTAATTAGAATAAAGTTTTGTTATTTTTTATGTGTGTACATGCCATACAAATATGATTTCCTGTCTTGCTTCGAAAGAAAATTTAGATAAATCATCAGTAAGCAAATATTTGTTACGGTGGAGATTAACTTTTTCAATAACAAGCAAACTCTGAGCTACAAATTGCAAAAAATTACAAAAGTTTTTATTTTGTGGCCTATCTCGGCGCATATGCATAAAGGTGATAAAGGTTACAAGTCTATATCCACTGTGACTGTACGAGGAAAACATTTGTTGCCGACTGTATTTTTACCTTCAATAATGTTATAACGTATCGGGAGTGCGAAGTTGTGTGGTGCAAGTTATGAGTTAGAGCGGTTTGTACTTCGGATGGTAGTAGGATTTGGATACGGCATACAGATAGACCATCTATTTCACAAATAACCTACTGCTATTATCGAATTGCCAAAATATGTAAATATATCGTGTGCCAATCATAGGATTAATCTTTTTGAGGTTTGAGATATCTTTAATGCCATAAGAATACAATAATTCACTTACATGAAAATACCAAAACTTAAAATAAATCAGTTATTATTGAGAGTAGGTAATGTATAACTACAAAAAATAGATTATATAAATACATTTTCAGGGTAGATAAAAATAATTAAATTTAGGCAACATATTTTTCGGGAAAGAGTAATTATTTGTTGGAACGTTTGGTGTTGCTTTAGCCTGCTTATTCTTATGATATGGGCCGAACAATGCAATTAAAAGGTAAAACGTTCATATGAAGGGGAAAGGTAGGTCGTAACAATAATTTAGAAACGTTTCACGGTCCACAACAGAAGGCACCTAAGGCTCAATATGTTACATACATTGTGATGTTATAGGATTTGAATAGATACATGCAATTTATGTAATTCTTTTAACTAAAAGACTTAAACTTTGTATAGGTATTTCAACGGGGATGGCGATGTAAATAAAAATGCTTAGAGAGGGGTTACTCACCCACGTTTATTTTCATATCAAATACACGGAATTATAATTACATACATATAATTGTTAATTGTGTGTAGGTATTCTAAAGTAACGTTGGTATAAGTATCACGGAGGTATTGAGGTGTTCTTAACTAAATCTACATGATCGCTAGTTAGGTCAAAAATAGGGACACGTTATTTTTATTTTGTCACGTAAATAAAAAACCGGTCATGTGCGAGTCGGACTTGCGCACGAAGGTTTTCGTATCATTATCGCATAAAACAGCAAAAAAATCACGTTTGCTGTATGGGAGCCCCACTTAAATATTTATTTTATTCTATTTTTAGTATTTTTTGTTATAGCGACAACAGAAATACATCATTTGTGAAAATTTCAACTGTCTAGCTATCACGGTTCATTGGATACAGCCTGGTGACAGACGGACAGACAGACAGACAGATAGACATACAGATGGACCGAGGAGTCTTAGTAATAGGGTCCCATTTTTACCCTTTGGGTACGAAACCCTAAAAATAACGACGATACAGTGAATTGAAATGTCCCGTGACGTCATGTTTAAGTATACTTTTTTACTCACAAGTTACGTGACAAGCGTCTCCTGAACTTTGAGACGTTTCATCTTTGTCAATTTTTAATAATTTGATGAAACAAAAAATATGTGTTAAATATTGTTTTATAATCTAACTGAGGGACTAGATAGAATTTTAATTTTTGTTACCCAAGGATCAACCCTATTTGATTGAACTTCACAAGCAGTCTTTTATCAAGGCCCAGCGGTTTAGACTATGCGTTGTCTGTTAGTAAATGAGCGATTTATGATTATTATTATCTAGAAACACCATTTCAAATTGTGGAACAGAAAAAATCTCGAGACAATTCTCTCGCAAATAGTAGTTGTCTCCGTACTCGATAGATGGCGCTGGGATCGAATTAGATCGCGCTATGATTTTGTTACAGTGGGTCGTACTTAATAGTCGCTCTACGATCACACCGCATAAAATCCGGCTAAGCAGTAGTCATCAGTTCATTGAACTGCGAGAGGCCGGAAAAAAAAAAACTACACCACATACAGACAAACGTCTTTAAACTCTAATGTAAAATTTTTGATAACATCGAACTAGTTGGTTTGATCTTGTAAACTGATGATTTCTTGATCTTCGAACTGGACTTAAATCGTGACAAAAAGAAAATTGAAGTCGGTTTTGCAAAATTACTGGTAGGTATATGAAAAAAAAAATGATTACAAAAGAAGACCGATGGCTTTAGGTACGTGTTTTCTGAACGCCGGGCTGCTACTTAGAAAAATAAATAATACTTTGCCAGACCTGGAAAACGATGACAGCAAAAACTAAAAAAAAAGTTTGAGTAATTTGTTACAAGTACTTATGTCGTAAATTTCCTTAACGCGAATTTCTATTGTCCAAGACGTCACTCACTACGTCGAGGATTAGAGTTCGCATCGTATGATTTTTACGCCTAAGCAAAATTACACACAAACATATTAAATTTCATGCCCGTTATCCCAGAAGGGTTGTGCAGAGGCAAAAGCAGCCACTAAAATTGGTCCATCCATTGAAAATATTCTATATATTTTTATTTTATTGTTGATAGGCTTGCGCTTGACCAATATCTCACCTGATGGTAAGCGATGATGTGGTCGACGATGAAGCACGCTTGCCTAAAAGAAAACTACTCACTCTTGATTTGAAGACTCTCAGGTTGTAGCTATCAGGAAATACAGACTCCGGCAGGGAATTCCACATTCCAATTCCTTTGCTGTACGCATAATAAAAGTATTCCCAAAACGTTTGGTGCGTAAGCAGGTATCCACAATGTTGTAATGTCATCAACCAATCAATACTAATTTATTTAGGCTAGATATTTACTACTGACGCCATGGTAACCCAATTACCGATCTAGAAACGTTTGGTCTAGACGCTAAGTCGGCAAACTGTTACCTAGTTTTATATAATTACATAGTCGTACACTTTCAAGTTACCACCTCAGACGTTCACAGTGAATTCTAATTGTTTACAGCACCACAGTATAAATATGGACGAACAGCACGGAAACTATCTACAAACGCTCGAAACGGCACACTCACACAAACATGCGTATCGACGAGACCCCTAAGCAGTTGTCGCGATACTGTCAGTAGTGCGAGCCGCTTAGAGTTCCCGTCGATGCGCATGTTTGTATGAGTGTGCCGTTTCGAGCGTTTGTAGGTACGAGTAGTTTCCGTAGGTACCTAATGTTTGTCAATATTTATGATGTGATATTTACAATATGACACACTAGTCTATTCCATCATCGAACTACAAGAAGTAGGCACGGCGATGCGCAATCGGTACATGGTATGGTCATCCAACCCATACGCACTAAACGTTTTGGGAATACTTTATATTTTACTAAGGAGTGGAATTCCCTGCTGGAGTCTGTGTTTTTCAATAGCTACAACCTATCTGTAAGTCAAGTCTAGAGTGATTTCTAGACAGGCTTATTTCACCAGCGATCTCATTATCGCTTACTATCAGGTGAGATAGTAGTCATTCGCGAGCGTACCATAATATAAAAAATCATGTAGGTACCCCGAACGAAATGTATATGTTAGATTATTTACTGATTTACCGGTAACACCTAAGATTTACCAAGTCATACTGGGCAAAAACCGAAATATAATAGTCACTAATTTCGGCCTTTTACCAGAAATAACACGTTAAATCTTAGGATTATCGAAGAAAATAAGAATAAATCGATATGAGTTAAAAAAAGAATACGAAGGTTTAAATGATTTTAAAACATTAGCAAAAAATAATAAACAAATTGTTCGAATAATTTTGTATAATATTGGGTCATAGACATCACAATTTTTCAATTTCTTTTTAAGATTACCCGTGCGCTTACCTACTTATAAAAGCCCGAAATTAATTTTATAATAGATCATTTCGGACTTTTACCAATAAAACTTGGTAAATCTTAAGTTTTACTGGTAAATCCGAGGTTTTACCGTAGTTCGGGCTATTACAGTAAAATATGTCAATCTAACTTCATTAAACCTAAAAGTGCTAACAGAAATATTCCATCACCCTCGCATTTTTATAGTGTCAAGTCATTATTTTCAACTACCACGTAGGGGATGGCTTTAACTTAGATTAACACATCAAATAGCTTGTTTCAAGTTAAATTTATCATGTACTTAATACATTGTATTTCGTTTTACATTGGACGCTGGTACATTATTATTGTTATTATGATTGTAGTTTGTATAAAAAATACTCTGTGTGTACTTAGGAGCACCTCTGCCCCTCTCAGGCGCGATGTTGTGTGTTAAGTTTTATAATTACTTTTAAGGGCCTTCCACCGCTTTAGTGCCATAAAACGGTTACTTTCTAAAGCACACTCCTTAGTAACGGCTAGGTTAAAATGTTTGAAAGAAATATATATTTATTTTTGATTCATGTACATTAATTTTGAAACAAGGATTTTTCTTACAACTAATAGTTTTGCTTTAAAAAAATAATTAGCAACACGATATTTTTTCGCAACTTTTGGATAATACTCCAAAACGACTTGGATGTTTAAAAAAATATTTTGAAACAGAAAAATTGATGGCTGGAATTTCTTCATAACTGAAATAGCATATGTAAATCAAATAATATTTTGCAAACAAAACTGTTCAAAAGGAGGTCCAATATTGATATTTTGGCTCCGGACGGGCGCACGGCCAGTACCGTTACTGTACTATATTATTTTAGTTTATTCTGTTACTAATAATAAATATGGAACTATTATAATAGATATAAAATAAGGAACCTTCTAAAAGATGAAAAAATATGAGTTATCTACTTTAACTTGGACCAGATGTTCGAGACAAGTAACATTCTATGGCACTTGGAATTTTCAAAACTTCAAAATTTTACGAGGTTGATTAGCGCTATATGTCACTTGGTCAAACACAAAAATTTTGGCATTTCCATAATCGCAGATGCCGATAAAATTATACATTATCCAGAGCCTTTACGTAAATAAACATTATATCACTACAATCGTCAACAAGTAAAAATATTAGGTGTTAATAAATTAACTCTAAGAAATTATTTATGTAATATAACATTTAAAAAATAATCACGAAGAAAAATTAAAACAAAAACAACTGTTCCAAAGATAAGCAATTATTTGTGTTACGCGTAAATGCTTGAATTTGCGCACCATACAACGCTCAGGGAGTCATCCGGTCTTGCGGTCAGCGACCGGCGCCGGCGCCACAGAGAGCAATAGGTATTGGAATATGTAGGTAGTGATCGTAGGTAGGTAGGGTATTTTTGTGAAATATTAAAATCGTTTTTTCCTGTTTGTAATCATTTTAATTATCGATACCGAATAGTCTGACGAAATTCTTAGAGTTAATTTTTTAACACCTCATATAATATGTCATGTGGTCAATCACATGGCATTTCCATAATAAATTCGCTATCGCCGTAAGTATATCACTTTGTCTAAAGAGCCTCATGCCCCTAATCCGTAAAAACACCGATCCATAATCTTAAGAATCTTTTAACAGATAATCTACTTCACAAGGCCCTATCATCTCAAATTCCTCTTATTCTAAGATTTATTCTTACAAAGATTCCGTTAGCTTGGATTTAGTATTCTTTCCTTACTTTCGGATAATCCCATAATTCAGTTAGAGGCGTTTGTCCAATTAGTTTGGCAACGAAACGGTGGAATGAGATTAAAAACGTGTGTGGAACATCGTGTGTTGTTCCCTACATTTAACTTAGTTATTTGTATGCGAAACTTTACGCAGGAAACTAAATAGGTATCTAACGACTTTCTTTACTCATCAAAAGCCGTTGAGTTGTAGAAGAGCAACGCAAAAAGCTGTTGTTATGCAGTTACTGCCTACCAACTTGCGAAAAATGCGTTAGTACTCGTATACCTGTCGGTACAGCATGATTTTGTAAGTTCACCAACGAACATTTTTCGAGGCATAATGTATCAATCGAGACACAATTTATGCAATAATTAACTCTAAAAAAACAGATGCTCAATACATTTATTTTTGAGAGACAAAATTGAAATTGAATCCTTAAATGAATAAAATGTAGGGAACAGTGGATTTTTTTCAGACCTTAGAAGAACTTGTCGTGTTTTATTTATGATGTTCATTATTATTCTCTCGTGGATATGTCAGCGCTTCAAATCGTATGTATAAAATATAGGTAGGTCTGTTACGTTACTGGAGCTATGAACTGGTCTACAGCAGCTATAATAAAATTAAATTACTTATAGTATTTTTTTAATCCCACTGCATGCGACAGACATTTTATTAAATTGCAGCCCCCATGGGTCTTATTCACAATATTAAAGTAGAGAGGAAATAATATAAAATGTATGAAGTAAAGACTAAACTAAAATTTTCATAAAATCATGTGATTTATCGAACAAAACAGTTTCACTATAAATCAAAACTAATATTATTAATTTCCATCTTTTTAGTTCGCCTTTCATGAAATTGAGATTTTACATTATTTAATTAATTGTTTTCATGATGAAATCTAAAAATATCCTTATTGCTTAATAGCACTGATTTTTATTTTTTATCTTTTGGGACTGCCGCTCTATTTTTTTACTACACCATTGTTCACCAGTTTATATAAAACATCTGCCAACATCTGCCCTCTGTATCGATAAATTTAGTACCAATAGTCTTTTGAGTATAATGGCGGCATGCGGCATAACATCTGAACGGAAGATGAGGCATAATATATGGGTTCCTTTTGTGCTACGCTACAAAACTCTAAAAACATAAGACCATCTCATTCTCATCTTCAGGAACAAAACACTTACAAATTAAAACATCGATCATTCTTGATCCCAGTTTAACACTCACTTCCCTAAACTCCACGAACTAAAGAATATTCAAATCCCTCTAGAGAAAGCGCTATAAATCTCTTTTTCCGTAAATCATAGTACCTTACTGTCTAAAAAACCAGTCAAGAGCGAGTCGAGTTGGCAAAGTTAGGTTTTTTAGTTTAGCATAAGCCAGGGCCCGTTTAAGGACGGGTGGCAAAAAATAGCGTGATTAAGTTGTCTAGGATGGGCAGTCTAGAAATGATTTAAAGGGGATCTCTTATGTTTTTATCTCACTGTTCCGGAAGAAGGACTAGGTTAAGTATGTATGGTTATTTTTTTGTCCACCAAAATAAAGGCATTGCATAGAAAACTCCGAAAATTTAAATCCTACAAAGTAAGTTAGACATTTCCTTTATTTTCCGTACCAAATTAGGTAATTTCAATCTGATATTGAATAATTACAACTGCCACCAACTGCTCGAAATGTGTTTTAATTTGAAACTTTTTATTAGATTTTGCCATCGGGATTTTTTGATATGATCATTTATTTTTTTTAATATTATTTATGTAGTCCGTTTATTTTTTGAAAAGTTACTTAGTATGCCTTAAAAATGATTATGATATGAGGTATCTATGCGAAAATTTTGTCCTGAAACGTCACCTTATGATTCATCATCATCATCATCATTTCAGCCGAAAGACGTCCACTGCTGGACATATGCCTCCCCCAGGCGTCGCCACATTGACCGACCTTATGATTATATTTACGTTACTCTATTATTAGTTTTAAATTCACTTAGTCTACGTAGCTAATAGCTATAATTTCATTAAGACAATTAGTCTGGTCGAATCTTGAACTGTAAATAACCGACACAACATCATCTCAGCTAAAATATCAACTTTATACATATACACCTACTCGTAGGTATGTTGGCACAACGCCCCAATTAGCAGCATCCGTCATCTGCACGAGATACTAGCAAAGTGTGCACCACTCAAATCTTTCACCGCCATTTTTATGTTCCGCAAGGTTACGCAAAGATTGCCGAGGTCATTTCGTGGATTAGTCAATGGATGTTGACTGAAAATTAGATATTAGTCCTTTCGGGTAGATTAATAAAAAATATTGGACACGTACTTTTTCTTTTGAACCGTAAACATGATGTGACGACGATTATAATGCGTTGGAATATCGTGTGAAGTCACGCCGTTAGTACACTTTATACTGACATAGTGACGTCACAAGCACCCACTCCTGAACTTTGATGCGCTTTATCTTTGTAAATTTTTCTTGATTTGTTAAAGCAAAAAATACGTGTCCAACGGACTAAATACAATTATTATTTTTCTACCCAGGATAGATCCTTACATCCGTGCCTCAAAAAAACATCTCAAGTCTCGGCTGTCATCTGAAGATATTTGACAGCCTTTGCTGTAGCAGTTCCTGAGTTGAGTCTCTATGCAAAATACTGGTATCTATTCGATTATATTGGAAGCTGGCCGCAACATAGTTGGGGCTGGGCAGATTGATCCTACTAAAAGTTCAAGCTAGCTTGATTAACAACATAATATGTAACAGATGACCTTCTTAAGTGTAATATAAAATGCAACAATGAAACAACAATTCTGTCCCATACCACTTAAAATATTTTATCCTTATCGCGGACAATAAGAGCACATAAAATGCACACACGAAATACAATAAAATTATTTATTGCACCTTAAATCACAGCACAATGTCGTTCATTTTATGCACCTCTTACCTAACGGATGGGTGACCATATATTACATACTAAAACCCCTCTGTGCGAAAAGCATGAGTTTTATCTTTATATTTAAATGTAATCGAATGAATTTTAACCTAATAACTATAAAAAAGAACTTTGACTTAAATTTATTTTTAATGCAATATTTTTAATGTGTTAATGAATTCTTAGAAAAAAAAGGGCTGTGGTAGCCCAGTGGTATCGGCCGCGACTTACAAGTTGTAGATCGTGGGTTCAAATTCAGGCAGGCGCTTTACTTTGTTTAAATTATTTCATCACCACTGCCCTCAAAAACGGTGAAGGAAAACATCGCGAGGAAACCGTCATGTCCTAGAACCAAAAATTCGAAGACATGCGACATCCACCGACCCGCACTGGGCCAGCGTAGTGGATTACGGCCCATCCCCTCTCACAGAGAGGAAGCCTGTGTCCCAGCAGTGGGAACATTAATACGCTGATGATGATGATGATGTGAATGAATTCTTAGCATATTTCTATTTAATTTGCAGTGCTTTACGAGAATAACTGTCTCCCAATTAGCATTTGTCTTTTATAATCGTTCCAGTATTGAGAAGCCAAAAATCTCCTCATTTTGCCAAAAGGTATTGTGTTACACAGTTACTGAGTTGTAGGGACCAAGCAGTAACTCCATGGAAAATTATGATGCTCAGCAACTGCATCCAGTTTGTCTGTAAGCCATCCGCGGCAAAGTTTGGAAAAGGCTAGGTAGATTTTACCTAACTGATACGCCCCTGGACTTTCCTAGGATATTAAACATTGTCGGGATACTTGGGAGTAGGTAAAAGTAAGGCGCTGCAATTCGTTTTCCTTTTTTAAATGTTTGAATGGTCTCTGATAGTATGCGGCATAGAGATTACATGTGCAGTCAAATATGTACATAGTTGAGTGTGTGGTGGAAAAATTATGGCAGTCTGTTAGGTGTTTTAGTAACTCTCTATTAAATCTCCAAACAAGCCTTGAAACTAAAATACAACTTTTTACAGTTAAATATGTACCCAGAAAAGATTTAAAAATACAGAGTAGACTTATAAGCTACACACGTTCCCGCAAAACTGCACATACAGTTTGACTGCGGGATTACAGTTATTATTACTGCAGATTTATTTTAATAGTTCATGGAGGTTTACGGATAGGCTCCTGACTATTAAAAACGTAATTCGCTACGCTTTCCAGGGCTAGGCCAGAGATGTGAGATCCACATGGAGTTGAGAGACTTTAATTTGAACATCTTAGACAGTCGTTACGAGTATTCAGATGTCCAAAACTCTAAAAACCAGTTTTATTATCTTTCCAGGGTTTTGTAACCCTCGCAAGCCGATTCCCGGCTACCGTAGGCGCGGGCTTGCGGATGGCGAGTAATGGGTAGCTCGCCGTCCGATAAAGACCAGGCACGGGTCGAAGGCGCATAGTGTTCCACGCGCGCCTCAAAGAGATGTCAGCAAAACTGACGGGGTCCGCTAGGGACGATGCCTGTCTGGGTCTCGGATAAATTTGAAAGAGATTTACCGCGGCCCTGGCAACTGAACCTTTACCGCTTTACCCAGAGCGGGAGAAGTCACTGGATGATTTCCCATCCCAAAAAAGGGAAAGAAAATAAAACGTATTTTATAACCCTGTAAAGTCTCCATCGGATAGCAAAGATAAAAGTCATTGATCTGACTTGTACCAAAAAGAAAACATGTTATTTTGATAATTTTGGCTAAATGAAAGGTAGTGCAGAACCATTTTATCCGTTTAAATCATGTAAATCGGTCCGAACGTTTATGAGATATTAATAACTCGTTACTGAATTTCAAGTGAAAGGATCAAGGACGCCTCCTACCGCGAAACGTTTGTTTTGATCGTGTTAGCGACACTGCCTTTACATTTTTTTCGTACCGTTTTGAAATATTGGAATACATTGGTAGACAGGTGTTATTTTCTTTTATTTTTTTGTAAACTGGCGGTGACTTTAGGTAATTGAATTGTAGTAGTCGGTCCATGTAAAATACTACTTACCCAGCTAGACTGCAAACTTTTCCATACAAAGCTTGGAAACAGCGAGACAGATTGATTGATTTACGTGGTTTTGCGAATCGAATTGTATCCCTCATTGGAAAATTCATTTTTGTATTCATACTTCGCAAACAAAAAAGTTACGCTTTACTTGCTTCAATCATTTTCTTAACATTTTACTAATATTTTAATCTTTAAATCAAAACAAGCGCCGTGCTGTAGGTCCACTCATTTATTTATTTATTCACCTTCCAGCAATTCAATTATGGTACTCAAGATTAGCGCAGCCTTCAAGTCATCAATAAGAATGAATAATGTAGGTAATTATAGTTCTTTACCTATTAAACACATTCGCGGACACTACTACCTACTTGAATCTAGAATGACACAAAAAAAGTCCATACAAATTTATTTGACGTTTAAATGTCATATGGACCAAGTGATTAATCAAAGCACTATGTATAATGCCCGGGAAATATGAATCAAGTCAAATCGGGCAATGTAACGAATACTGATATTAACCTTCACTATTTAACACATTGTCTGGTCATTTTGAATATTGCTATGTTACCGTTGGAAAATTCGATAATTATGGTACATAAGTATGATTTTTATTTTAAATATTCGGTCAGCTAGAAATATCTGCAAAAAAGTTATTTTCGCAGCAATATTTTATTTGTTGGTAAGCAGGATTACAGAATCGGTTAGCATAAAATAATATTTGTACAGTTCATGAGCAGCGATCCTGCGACTGGCCTGTAACTACGTCAAGCTCCCTCCTCATACAATAAAGTATATTCTATTCTATTCTATTTTAAAATCAATGTCAACATTGAAATAATTTAATAAAACACATCTTTTTATTACTCTGCCCAATAAGTGGTGGGCATTATCCAGAAAACCCGGTCAATTTAATTATTTTTATAGTTTTTAGCAAATTGCACACTCATGTTGGGCATATTCAAACTGACTGGGTATTATGAATAATGCCGTATTAATCAGTAGGTACATAACATAAATACGTTGTGTACTGTAGCGTTCCCGCTCATTACCAAAAACACACTTTTGAAACGGTTAAAAACATAGTCCGTGTTACAGTAAAGTTTCGAGTATTTGATAATGCTGTGACAAAAGATACATTTAATAAGATTTTTAGTTGATAGTTCATCGGAAATTATCGTTCTGTCGGGAATACTATTTTGTATTTGAACGTCATTAGACGTTACACCGTATCAAAACTTAAAATTTTGACGTACAATCATGTCATGTCCATATAATAAGACTAACACTTCTACCGTTAAGCACTTGAGCACTTCTAGCACGTAAGTTAAAAGATTAAGTACGTATCTCTTTGATAAATAATTTTGATTATTTGATTTTCTTTCTTTATACATCCCTGGCCTTAACCGAGGATATTAAACATTATCTGAATTGTTCGTGACATCATTAGGTGTGCGATACGGTCTCGACTTGATCTACGAATCTTCCGCGTTCCTTTTTAGTCTTTTGTGTATCTTTATTTCTACTCATACATTTTAGTGATGGATTTATAATACGTTCACGGTTATTGAAGCTGTATGGGCTATCCTTGGGATAGGTAGAAAAAAGATGGTTGTCTTACAATACTGTGAAGCGATACCTTATAAAACTCTATTACTTAGAAATTATTTATGATATAGAAATTAATTCATTAGGAATAATCAGTTTTGAAAGGTGATAAGGCAACCAAAGTTGTCGACATAGCTCACAAAATAAGCTAGCTGAAGAGGTAATGAGCCGGCCATATAAGTCGTCGAAACCGATGACCGTTGGGGTAAACGTACTCTTGAGTGGAGACCGCGAACTGGTAAACGTAAAAACGGAAGGTAGGATGCCTTCAAGCTTGTTGGAGCGACAATCTTCGCAGAGTGGCTGGTAGCAGCTGGATGACAGTTGCCGAAAATCGTACAATTGGAGTGGCCTATGTCCAGCTGTGAACTGCTATAGGCTGATGGTGATGAATCACTTTTACATTCGGATGATTTACCTTTTGGATACAGCAGTGTTGGCGCAATAGAAAATATGGAGCGGCCCAGTAGGCCAATCGATAAAAAATATCTCACATAGACTCTGCTGAGCAGGTCCTGGGTTCGATTTCCAGGTCGGGCATAGTGTTATTGGGTTTTCCATCTGGAATTTCTCAGTAGCAGCCCGGAGTCTGGATGCTCGGTTGATGGCAATGGCTATTAAGTGGGACTTAACCATAACTGGTGAAATTTCAGTGTAGGTACACTAGTACAATACAACACAACACAACACAATACAATACATTGCAATACTATACGATGTAATAGTAGGTACTATAGGTGCACATCTACACAATCCTCAGGCGTGATGTAATGTTTTTTATAAGGGTTTTAAAAAGATAAATGAGAAACAAGAAACAACATTTTAACACCAAAATCAATTACCACCAGACACCACCAGAAGAAAATCTACTAAAACGCAGAAACGTTACCGGTTCCCCGAAAATAGGGTGTAAATCATCAGCATTATTCTTATGGGTATTAAATGGAGTTATAAGTTAAGATATGAGAGCTCAAGCGTGAAAGTTATGGGCTATTGTTATGGTGGGATCAGACCTTCATGGCAGTTATTGAGTTTGGTAGAATTTAATAAGTATTGTGATTTATTTTTGTTGCTGTTTCGGAAACTTATTATTAGGGAATATGGGATTTATGGGTAATATTCGCAGAAAGTTTCATCCTTTTTAGGGAATATATTTTTACAAATTTGCCTGTTTCAGTGCTCATCTTTGTTACAATTATGGAAGTATTCTGCAAAGAATTCGTGCTCCTAAAGCTAGCGGATTAGGCTTTGCGTTGTCTGCCAGTGAATGAATTAAATTATTTAGATTTTTTATACTCGGAAAGACAAAACCGATTATCTAGAAAATTAAACTAACTAGCCTACATTTGGTTCTGGTTAAAAACCTATGTAATTACAATTGAAAATTGTTATAAATTAATATAAGAAGCATAGGCAACAAACAAAAAAAAACTTGTACCGTCGAAGTATGCATCAACACTCAAGAGGATTTTGTGTCCGGGAACGCATACCGCTGCGATGTGCGTTTCGGTCAAGGGACTAATGCTTAAGTAACAAATAAAAATTACCTAAAATAAAAAATCTCTTAAGAAAAAAAACATTCCAATAAATGACTCATTTAATTTCTCCAAAGAAATAGCTTAGATACTTCAGCGTATTAAAGTACCAATAACTCCAAATTAATGATACCGCAATCAATACCGGTATCGAAATCGGTATCAGGTAATCGGTACAAGGTGTCCGAAGTAGATAGATGATTTCAATTACGAAAATACTTTACGGATTATTAGGCCGATAAAGCATCACATAGGGTGAGTTTCAGGCAGAACTATGCGAGGTAGTTAGGCGGTGCGAAGATGTGTAGCAGCGCTGTTAACATATGTGATTATTTTCACCAAAGCTGTGCGAGATCCTTGTGCGATGCCAGGATACGTGAAACCGTGTGTATTTGAGTGGTGAGAGAATGCGTAGCGGAATCTTTTCAACTGTGCATGCACACATTCCTCGCTTGATAAATGATTTTATTTCTGTAAGTTGGTTTGTACAAACACTTTTACATGTCGATCATATTTTTAAAACTAGATGAGGTCGGCTTTTCTTATGTGACTACTCTGAGAAGAAAGGCCGAAACAAACTCAGAGATCACAGTCTCTTTTAAAGTCCAGACAAAATCTTTGTTAGATCATGTGAAGACCATGTAGATTGATGTCTGAAATGGTCTTTTTAGAGAAGGACCAGCCAGATTGAGTGGACCTGTCCAGTCAGTGCACGCATTTGTCAATAACCGTGCAGCTCAGAATTTAAGGAGCTCAACGATTCGACGAACAATACCAAAGAAAGGACATTCGAGTAGGCCGCATAAATTACTCAAACTGCCAGACCATAATTAAAAACTAACAGAGAAAAATTAAAAAAAAAAACAAAAAGAATATCTACATAGTCTTCACATTCACAATAATTAAAAAAAAAATATTTGGAGCAGCTCAATCCCAAGCCTTTTTGTTCTTTAAGTAATCTTTAATGGTATAAAATGCTTTCTGTCACAACTTACGGTTAATGAATGATTTGAATTTATTAAGACTACTTAGATCTTGTACGTGGCGTGGAAGCTTATTATAAAAGCGTACACATTGACATCTAAACGAACCACCTATTTTCTTGAGCCTTGTTGTAGGTACTACAAATTTGTGTTTGTTCCTAGTATTTATGTTATGGATATCACTGTATTTTTTATGGGCATATAAAAGATTTTCATAAAAATACTGAGAAAGCATAGTCATTACATTAATCTCCTTAAATTTCTCTCTGAGAGAGTGTCTCGGGCTTGATTTATAAATTGATCGAACAGCTCTTTTCTGCAAAACAAAGATAGTCTGAATTTCGGCGGCATTTCCCTACAACAGAATACCGTACGTCATTACACTATGAAAATAGCTAAAGTACACTAAACGGATTTGCGCCTATCGCACACATTTCTCGCTCGCACCCCGTCCCTCGGACAATCCCTAGCATTTTTATGTTGAAATAATTGGCTCTGCTTGTCCTTTCCCACCAGAACGAAACTAAGCCTGGCTAGAAATATAGGTGATTTTTTATATCTCGCAGTACCTCCATCTTTTTTTTTCGAGTCAAGGGAAATCTCTTTAAACACTTCGGGCCCCATACGTGACCACGATAATTGCAGCGTCAGTGGCGTATATGAGATCCTCCAGTGCAGGTGTATGGCCCGCATCGCCTAGCTACCTTGCACCTTGCTTTGTATCTAGTGAAAGAGCACATATTCTGTTTATTGCGACAGTAAACTTAAGGTTATAAAGGTGGCCATATAGTGTTGCTTCTGATTTTATAGCCTATAAAGTAAGCAAAGGTCGGGATATATTATGAAGTTAAGAAATAATAAAGATGGCTGAACTTTCCAATGACCGATCAGCTTGCCAAGGTACTGACCCGTTCTTGCTTTGAAAAATGTTCGTGAAGAGGATGGTCCCGGTTGACGTTACAGGTAGTCGCCAGAACATCTAATACCAGTCCGGTAAAAGGATATCTTGTTATAGTCTCCGCCAGATAACAAAAAATAAAAGTCATTGATCCCACTTGTACCAAAAAAGTATAATTACGTAACATGATTCTTTGTTTATGGAGATATTTTGATAATTTTGATCTCAAATGAAAGGTATAGGCGTAGAAACATTTTATCCGTTTAAATCATGTAAATAAGTTTACGCGTTTATGAGATATTAACTCGTTACTGGAAAAATTGTCAAATATAGGTTAAAATTTGGCATATGAGTTTCATTAATACTATACTCCTTTTGTTTAGGTAGTTAACTAAAGGTAAACAATCTTGATATGTCTTTTTATATAAAATAAATCGTATAAAAGACCAACAAATATTATTTAAATTTAGTTACTTACCTAACATCGGTTTAAGTAAATACCTAATTGTAAACATTTTTAGATTCAATTTTTAGACATTTTTTTAGATAAAAGACATGTTAAGATTGTTTACATTTAGTTAACTACCTAAACAAATGGAGTATAGCAAGTACCGACCTAAATAAATACGACTGAGCATGTTTTTGACCAAAAGGTTTGTAACTCATGCCAAGTGTTTGTTTTGATCGTGTTAGCGACACTGCCTTTATATTTTTTTTCGTATCGTTTTGAAATATTGGTATTAATTATTACATTGGTAGACAGGTGTTAACGACTTTTTTTTTATCTTGCGGTGATTTTGTCCAGTTACCGAGTTGGCAGTCGCTTTAGACTAGAAGCCGACCCAATGTAGTTGAAAAAAAAATGTGTTCCCGGGATAAAAAAGTACCGAATGTGCTATTCCAGACTATTAAATATCTCTGTGCCAAATTTAACACACACACACACTCACAAAATTTCGCCTTTATACTATTAATATATAAGTGTGATATATAATATAATATTAGTAAGATTGTCACTAACAGTTAGAAATCCAAACCAGGAATTTTCACCTTCGAAAGATAGCTAATGAATATAAAAGTCACCCTGTATTATACACTCGTGTTCTATGAAGGCATAGACTCATAGAGGTATCTCACCGCACGATGTTGAAATAAACAGGCCAAAACGAGCACACTTAAGGGGAAGCTGCAATGCTTTATACCAGCTTGTGAGTACCTAGGTCTGAAAACGATGTAATGTGATCTTTATGGCAGGGTTGGCTATATTTTTATTATTATTTTCTAGTGTGCACTTACTGGTTTGTTTAAAAGTGGTAAATATTGTTCATTTAATGAACCCGAGTATTAGCTTATATAAGTTTTGTCTTTATCTGGTTTTCATAGTTTTTCTTCTCTTGTTTCTAACGCTCTGCCCGGTTTAGGGCTGTCATCTCCTTGTGCATACATATACGCCAAAGAGCTCTGTTCTGGGTTGTCTGAGAGCTCAGGTTTTCTCTCTGGGCCTCCTTTTGTATGCTTGTCCACCAGGTGGCGGACGGTCACCCTCTGCCTCGCGGTGGGGATATTCAGGGCCTTTATGACATGGTTGTCATCTCCACGACTCAGGATGTAACCGTACCAGCGCAGTCTGCTTTCTTTGACTTTTTTGCATTGACATATATTCTACCGATATGCAAAAACATTCATGAAAAAAATGCTAATTAAATTAAATTATTAACAAATGCTGGTGAGTTAAAAGTAAAGTTCACTGCAGCGCTAAAATATTTATGTCTTTTCAAACTATTCGAACTTGCAGAGCTAAATCGCTAATAGACTTTAGTTTACTCGCGATCAAAACGTCGTAAGCGCCATGAAGTTCAACATAGCGCAAGCGCAAAGTAAGGTGTACAGATTGCAGTGCAGTTCAGTCGAACAGAGTGAGTGTTCGTAACGCCAAATCTGAATATTGCCATTGCCAATCGGTCGGTCGATTCTGATTTTTATAGCTATGCTATTAAATTAGTAGGTAAATAGTTTTCGCGAACCTATAACTCTATACCAATTTAGCCCCGGGGGCGTACTGTTTTGAGTGGGCCGTAATAACTACATAATTAGTTAATTTGCCAGTGGAAAAATATACGGCTTAAACGGACGTTATTTTTTTGTTAGGTTGACTTATAAGCTTGATTTTAAAAGGCTCTATAGGGCTGCAGAATTAATAAATGAATTTTATTTAACTTGTTATATAATTTTAAATTATTGTTTGAGTATATTTGTGTATTCAGTTTATTATACGGTTTATAGATATGTATTTAAATGAACGCGATTTGCCTAACTCAAAATATTGCACTTACCACTATTTGTCTCTGCATCACCCAAAGATCGACTAGTAGAAAATGCCCAAGGCATTAAGTCCGCCTCTGTGCGTTTGTGTGCATAAAGCATTAAATAAATAAATATGCATGTGTTCCTAAGAAAAATTATCTTGACAAGATCAACAACAAAGTGATATTATAAGGGTTTATTTTTTCTTTTAGAGGTACAACAAACATAATTACTTCATATTATTATATTCTTTTAAATAACCTTCATAATAAATAAAGCTATTAAGCATAAAGTTCACTAATTCTGAGAAACAATACAAAACTCGCAATTAGACGACAAGTCGAGAATACTGGTATTTAAAACCCAAATATTGACAGGTGAAAGAGGCCTAATATTGTAAGAAAGTTTGAGAGCCTCAGAGCTCTAAGGACCACTCCATCGGGGATTCGACTCGAGAGCCTCGGAATGTACATTGCTTTTGAAAACCATTGTGAACGTTTAGGTACTTATTTTTAGGATAATTATTTTCTTAATGTTAGCGTTTTACCTTATACGTCTGTATTGTATTGTATATCGTAGTATAATGTATAGTGTGTGTTGTGGATTTATTTTCGATACGATTAGCAGAGTCGTCTCAATAAAACGCCTTTCTTTTACTTTATTATATATATATATTTGAAGTTTATAATAGCTGTTTATATCTACTTTTGTCCCAATTTTATTTAAATATGTTTCTTTTATGTAACTGCCATGTTATCACTCAACCACCCTTTGTTTACTGCTAGAGAATGCCTCAGGCATTAAGTCCATCTATGTACCTGTATGTTCCATGAAGTTTTAATAAGTAAATAAATATTTATGTAGTACGCTGATATTATTTAAACAAAAATAGATAAGTATGTAAAACAAAAATAGATACTTAATAGAAAACGGAGTTATTTTATAATATCTACGTGATTTTTTACATGGGTTATTTTACGTGAGACTAGCTTTTGCCAGTGGCTTCGCCCACGTGTATATCGATCATCCCAAGGGAACGTATTCCTGGGATAAAATAGGTGCTATTCCAGATGTATCTCTGTGCCAAGCTTCATCCAGATTCATGCAGTAGTTTTTGCGTGAAAGAGTAACAAACACACTCACAAACTTTCGCCTTTATAATATTACTAACTTCTGCCAGTGGCTTCGCCTGCGTGTAGGTCAAAAATTATCCCGAGGGAACATATACCCGGGATATAAAACATCTATGTGCTATTACAATATCAAACCTACAAACACACACACCAACTCACAAACTCTCGCCTGTGTAATATTAGTGTGAAGTTTGATACAGTGTGATTTTATATTAGTGATAACGATTGTCAAAAATTCAAATATATATATATGTATGGGATTAACATGATTACTGTACTGAAATACCACATGGCCCGAAACAATATTTTTAAAATTTAACAATAATTGCTCTCGCCTAAGGAATCTCACTTTGCCTAGAGCCGAACTCGTAAAGCATAAGCGCTTCGCCTTAACTTAGTAACACTCAATCTGCGCCTCTTTTACGACTGTTTGCGATCCACTCTAGCCTTTCATACTCGTACGAGCCAGCATTCGAAGCCCTGCATTTTGTGACTGTGTAATTCAACTGTATGCAACCGAAACTGTATTTATATTTTTAGATTGAAAAAGTCCGCAAACTGTTTCGGCAACTCAATTTATAGTGAGCGAATTTTTGAAAACGGAATTTTTTCTTTGCATTTGATTCAAAATTCATGGTTCCGCTATGTCCAGCAGTTAGCTAGCCAGTTGCCGTTGTTTTGTCTGCTATTTCGCTTTTCGCAACCAATAAGGGTTGCGAAAAGCGAAATAGCAGACAGACATAAATAGCAAACTATAGTTTGAAGCTGATTCGATTTAGTATTTTTTTGTTTTGGTTCTTGGACATGCCGGGTTTCCTCACGATGTGATGATTTTCTTCACCATTTTGAGAGCAGTGGTGATGAAATAATTTACACAAAGCAAGCGTGGGTTCGAAACCACGACATTTTTCACGGGCGTTACCAGAAGGTCCACGTCTACTACTGCTCATTTATCACTGCGCCACCACTGCTCATAGTAGGTATATAATGCGCGAAAAAGTGTTACTTTATGCAGTTAACAAAAAACTACTTATTTAGAAATAAGCATCACCTTTGTACCTATTTTTCTGTTCCTTCTTCTTGACGTTTCGTTATATGTGTGAACTACAATTAATTTTTAAATAAAATAAATAATACAATAAAAAACCATTTATTCTTTATCTCAAAGTCAACTATCGTATTATTGCAGTGAGAACAAAAATGCCTACATTTCCGCACTATAGTGTTACTACTGAGCATTTTTACGACAGCAAAACGACTGTGCCTGCAGGATAGTTTTCTGCCTCACCGAACATGTTTCGATTAA